>CM022394.1:48312219-49562219 GCA_011833715.1 Carcinoscorpius rotundicauda | reverse complement strand
ACGTAAAATGAAGATATAGACAAGATAATAAACTTGCAGTTAATATAAGCTACCAGCGAGTAAAGCTCTCGTATCACTAGCAAAGACAAGTTAGGTGTAAGAAAATCCCTGTTACCAATAGTAAGTGTTTTTTTAATGCCAGAAACATTTACATGTATATATTACTAGTATATAAAGTGCAGTTATCAGTATAAAAAAAACAACAATAAAACGTATATGTTTATTCTAAACTTTGGCACTTTTCTAACATTCCCCGACTAAATATCACACTTGAAGTGAAACTAACCATTAGATGAGTAATAAGTGACCTCGGATGCACATTTATAACGAATAATTTTTATAAAATATTTATTCGCCGAAAATGTGAAGCCTGCTATGCCAGTAAATGAGATTTGCAGAAGAAGCATATGAAACATATAACCATATCTTGTTAATAAGGTTAATTCTACCGTTAAATTATAATTTAGAAAAAAAAGTATACGTCTCCGGTAGGTGAGGAAGTTATCGTCGATTTCTGTTAGGTTTTAAGAAGTAATTCACGTAAATTATAGGTTCATATTGCTATTATAACAAGACTGTATGACCGGTGGATAAGACCTGCATTGCTAGTAGTGTGTACAAAACTAGTAGCAGGTAAGGTCTTCACGGATAATGTTTACGGATCATACGTCCAGTTTATATTGTCATTAGAATAGGATTGCATAATCAAATGATGAGACCTATCTTCCAAATAGATTGTTGTTGTCGACAAAGTAAATTAAAATTAGATTATAACTCAGAATCTTGATAAACGTGCTTGAACAAATTTTAAATTACGTGTACGTACTATTAATATTACCAGTGGCCAAAATTTATGTTTCCAATACATACAATTGACAGAAACAATAGATACAATATAGTTCAATTAAGTAATATGTCGAAGAGTGAGTGCATTAGGAAGTAAAAGACAATAGCGTAGTTCAAGTATTAGTCAACTATAGATAAATACAGTCTCACGCATTTTTATGGTTTATTAATACCGAAGTATAGTGTTATTGTTAGTGAGTTTTTTTTTTTAGGGGATGGGATTGTGGCGCTTGAATTATTTATGTGGCGATAATCGAATATGTTACATTTTTTATAGTTCATGAAACAGTTGAAAATGAAGTTATGCTCACGTTTACAGCATTTCCAATGTACTTTTTTTCTTATTTAGGTTAAGATTTGGTTCCAGAACCGACGTACCAAGTGGAAAAAGCAGGACGGTCAAAACATTTCAGATGCCATTTTAGACTCAAAAATTAACACGGAGAAACAACCTCAGTCCACTGGTTCCAAACCAAAGTCTTCTAAATCTAACCGTACCAAAAGCGATAAACCAACCCAAAATCAACACAAGGAAGACAAGAGAGAAGGAAAAGAAACTGTCACTGTGACAAACAAAACACTTCCCCATGAGAGTGTAGAGAAAGTAGATGATACCAGGGCCAAAGTAGAAACACAAACATCTTGCTTGGTTGTCGAAAATGGATTAAATTACATTTGTGAAAATGACATGGAGAGGGGCTCAAACCCCAACAGCGACCTTCACTCCCACGATAGGGAACCAAACACAGGAGAGACACTTTCTTCAGAGGCCAGCATCAGCGAAACTTCCAATGACCCAGAAAAAGAAAACACAAACGAACTACAAGTGGAGTCTGATATCATTGATTCATTACAGTCCTAACAGTGGAATGTCACTGGTTTCAAAACGCAACGGCATCAAATGTTTTTTTCTATTTCCTGACAACTAAATATGTTTATGTGAGAAAAAAATTAAACAACAAAAACAGAAAATCACAAGGACAATATTTTTTTATTACGAATAATGAAAATGTTTTAGTCTGACGTCTTCATTTGGGTTGACACATGGCACACGACAATAGCTAACGTTGTATTTAGTCAAAGGAAACAACGCATGACGCTGTAACACAGGACGTAATACAGACCTATTTATCGTAATGGTTAAATCTAAAGTCTTCAAGAGTTATTTTTAAAGGAGTTTTTAAATTGTAGAAACGTACAGAATTCAAATTACACTGAAATTACTGCAATTGAATAAAAGAAAAAGTTGTACCGCTTAATAGCAAGATAAAAGTTGATCAAATAGTACTGACAACAGTTTATAAAGTCTTTATTATCGGTGAAATTAGGGTTAGACGCCTATAAAGTCCGAGAAAATTTTTTTTTAAATTTATAAATTATAAATATATATATATGTATTTTACTGTTAAGTTTGAGATTTTTTAGCGATTAGACCCGAAATCATATTTTTACTTCAAGTTTATCCTCGGTTAAAGATAATTGTCTCAATCGCTATTCCATCTGTCTTAACGTGAACGCTTTTCAGGCATCATTTTGTTTGGTTGCTATAGTTACAAAACAGCAGCATTATTACTTCTTCTATCGAAAATCCTGACACTGAGAGGAGAAGCGTTATTAATTCTACACGTGTACGAGCCTTTGACGTGTAGCGATGAAAGATCATGTGACTTAAGCTCCTCTGGTGATAAGCTTGTGGAATAGTTTGCTGCCATTAGAACTGTCTTATCAAGCTAATGGCGGTGAGAGCTCCCAAACAACCCAGCAGCTGGAGTAAGAATGTGAACGACTGTTTGTCCGACAGTTGAATGAGGATCAAAGTCTTGTGGGTATGGCTTTTGTTAAGACAGAGGACCCTGAACTGACTAATCTCTACAGTACTACCCAAGACAGCAGAAAAAAAAAGTGTCTAAGAGGCTAACGAACTTATAAATGAGATGCACTATAGACTCAAATATATATATATAAACACCACAAGAATAAAAGTTTTGTGGTGGGTAGGAAACTGCTGATACTAGCTCGGTATGTATAGCAGTATTGTAGGGAATTTTAAACTCCTGATAACAGGGAAAATGTTTGTGCGTGACTATATTGATTTGTATAGAAATTAATATCTAATTTGTGAAATAAAACGTCTATCATATCAAACTATTACCTTGTGTTTACATTTTAATCATATTCACGATTCTTGGAAGATGTATCTCAAGAAATTGTTTTACAGAATCGTTTTGGCTCAAATCGCTTCGTTCAATCTAGAATTAGTAAGAATTATTTAAGTAGTAAATATAGGTGGAGTAACAAACATACGTGTTTCGAAGTAAGAAAACCCATAGTGACAGCTTAGTAAACAAAAACAACGTTCTTAGTTCATTTCCAGAGATATAAATATCTGCTCTCTTAATTGTTTTTCTATCTCAGATTATTTTTTATTTGTATGGTGCTTAAATGTTTTTATTAATTGGTCAGAAATAGAAGACATAAGTTAAAAAGTTATATCCCTATTAACATAGTTTATCCTGTCTTCTAACATATAAGGAAGCAGTATTTATAAAAGTGTAAATAATACAGCAAAATGATTCTGTTCTAAAAAGTTATTTTGTAAATCTAAGACTTTCGTCTTCAGTATTACGTTTGAATATTTTTTGGTAGAATAAGGCGTGGGTGTTATTTTATTTTGATCCTGGATGCTTATGTGCCAAAAAAAAGCTCTTTTTTTTTTTCAACTGGGACACCAGTATGTTACTGCTACAAGACATCAATATGTAATTGCTACACGATATAAGGCCTTTTCGAGTTCGTACACATATTTTGTTGACTTGGGTGTTCTCTTTCAACTTCAGAAAACAGTGGACAGAGAACTGTCTCACAAATAAGTGGTGAACTCAATGTTTCGGGTGGATTTACTTCGTCATGTATTCATGTAAATACGAACGAAAGTACACCCAACTTGCGAATCTATGTGATTTACTCTGCAGTTAGTTAATGTTTGACAGATATGATTTTCTTTAAGTTTGTAACTCAAAAGACATATAAGATTACTTATAAGTGATTTATTGTCTCATTTGTTTTTTGTGACATCGTAGAATTAAACTGGTGAGAACACCACTAAATGACATGTTCAACCAATAAATAAGTGATAATTGAAGCGCTACTTATTCAGCCGCTTTTCGTAGATATTCATTTTGTGCGTGGAAGCGTCAGCAGTTTATTACAGTCTCTAGACCATCCACACAGTTTAGTTGTTTATTTACACACAAATTGTCGCACAAGAAATATAAGAAATTGACAATAGATTAAATAACAATTTGTTGTACAAACAGTATAGTATATTTAGTGACAATTACACATTAATATAGTTAATATGAAAAACAACTTCTCATTATCTTAAACAAACATAAGAAATATGACATAGATGGTAATAATTTTGTACTAACACAAGTTACATCAGAGACACCTGGTGACAATCTTGTAAGATAAAATAAGAGTCTGTCCGTATTATTTGTTACCAAACATCAGTGATACAACAAACAGCTGATGATGAATTTGGGCTAATAAAAGATAAAATTAGCTGTTAACAATCTTAAAGAAGTTAGTTTAAGAAAAGCTTTAAACAACATTATAACATTACATAAAAGATAGCTGACAACAATTTTATTTTAGTACAAGTGATATAATAGATAACTAGAAATATTATTATTGGTGTAACATCAGAGAAAGCAAAAAACTCGCAACGATTTTGCACACTAATTCTGTTCATATGTCCATTTGAATTACATGAAAGTAAGGTTAAAAAGAAGCTACTCTCAGTAGATAATGTTCAGATTATTGAAATTAAACAAAGCAGTTTTTCTCCCAAGGTGATAAAGCAATTTCATTTTCAGAGTCTAACTCTTGTGACGTCTGTGTACTAAAAGTTATAGAAGTGTGGTCAACTGGAACGAAATGTCAATACGATTACTCTACCCTAATAATAGAAGATTTCGGTAACTTTAAAGGCCTGTCACTTTCAGGCTGATGGCTTTCCAGAAATGCTATAAAGACTTATAATATGGGCTGAAGAATGAAACCTGGTTTAGCGTCTAATTTGTTTGTATATAATTTTAGGTAAATAATTAAATAGATGGATAATAATACATCAGATACTGTTTTCGAACATTTTTCACAATATTGTCCGTAGTGAAACGGTTTATGAATGTTTTAACATACGAATTTTAACATTAAGTGAATGACACCAATTTTCTATGTCTCGAACTATTGATACTTTCAGTCATTGTTTCAATATACTCTATTATTTGGAAATTAGGCCCGACATGGCCAGGTATTTAGGGCACTCGACTCGTAATCTGAGGGTCGCGGATGCAAATCCCCGTCCCCTAAATATGCTCGCCCTTTCAGCCGTGGGCGTGTAATAATGTCACGATCAATTCCACTATCTATTGGTTAAAGAATAGCTTAAGAGCTGGTGGTGGATGCTGATAACTAGTTGCCTTCCCATTAGTCTAAATTAGGGACTAATTTGCGCGAAATTAGAAAACAAACAAACATATATTTGGAAGTCCCAGTTTTCTTTTTTATTTTCATTTAATAAGAAAACTTATAGTGGTTTTCATCTAACGTTAACCTCTCACAAAAAACACGGTCTCTATTTTGTGTAGTTCGACCACTATGAAAGCGTTTCGGCATTTTCAAATAAATTATTTCAATTCGAGCGTTCTAATGAGCATTGTTATCAGTTCAGTAGATAATTATAACTGTGTGTAGTTGTCAAAACACGAATCTGCTGATTATGCTCGTTCAAGCTTGCCTGCAAGATTTTTGTGTGTTTTTTTAAATAATTAACACATATATTCTGATATAGAAGGAGTGTGATGGTCATTATTGCTTCCAGTGTTAAGTTGCACAAGTTTTAAGATTAACTATTAATTATATGTTCTCGGAACACGTTTTCTGTTCTGTTTCTTTAGCTACATAAGATTAAGGAAATAATGCTTAAATAATTGAAAGTTCACAACAAAGAGTCGCGAGAAAATTTCCTTTTTTCTGAATTTCGCGCAAAGCTACACGAGGGTAATCTTGTCTATCCATCCATAATTCAGCACTGTAAGACTGGAGGGAAGGCAGATAGTCATTACCACCCACCACCAGTTCTTGGGCTACTCATTTACCAACGAATAGTGGATTGACCGTCGCATTATAATGTCCCCACGGCTGAAAGTGCAAGCATGTTTTGTGGGATGAGGATTCGAACCCACGACTCTCGCTTACGAGTCGAGCGCCTTAACCACCTGGCCATGCCGGGCCAAACATATTAGAAACTTGCTTTGTGAAATATTTTTTTCAAGTTTCATACAGAAAGATATTCTTTGGACATCATGATATCTAATGACATGTACTAGTGAAAATTTTAATGCCTGAAGTTTGCTAAGTGTGTTGAAAAAAATATATAGCAGAAATGTTTCGAACTGTTATTCAACATGCTAAGAGACGATTTTATTTTAAACGTACAGAACCAATTCTGATCCAGTTATACATCCAGTTGTTTAATTTTTTATTTTCTACATTTAAACATATTTACGAAACTACTTGCGGTTTATATATAAAATATCATATAAATATCCTAGCTTCTTGCAGCCCACGGGAACAGCATAGTTTTATATAAAATTTACATTATTAAGGTTATTCGTATTTGACGTACCGTCCTCACTTTATTTATTAATGGGATACCTACTAGTATAAGCAAAGTCTACTTACTTAAGTATCCACCAGGTTATTTCACATCGACTATGCAACAAAAAAAAAAGGTACATATAAAACTCGGCTTTGTAGTCCTTTATATTTAAAGCAATTTCTTTTTAGTTGAGGGCATTCTAGGATTTTGAATTAATGAAATTACAGAAGACAAAATATATTTATCTGTGTGTCTTTACTCTTGAGATAAATACTAATGAAAATCGTGTTGTTTCTTTTCTCTGTGATGATTACTTTAGCGTGCGCATAATATTAACTTCATAAGGTAATAGTAAATACAATGGGTTTAAGTGCGTTACGACATTTTCTCACAGTTTTAATAGACAAGGACAAACATCGCATTATTGTATTCATAAGTCAACTTCAGTAGGTGTGTGTTGAAACTTAGTCTGGGATTTATGTTTACTTTCAACTAACTTACCTTCTAAACAATTAAATTCGCGGTCAATAACAGTTGTATTAACTAGTACGAAAACCTTGTAATATGACCTTAGAATCATTCATAATGGCATTTATAAATACGAATAAAGACAAATGTGTTTGTGTGGTGAAGGTTTAGAATTAACCACAATATCGCTCAAATTGCCGCATTGTATGTATGTGATGGGTTACCCAATTAAAGTAATGTATTCTCCTAAACCTGCTAAAACGTTATAGTAAATTGTGTTACTGCTCCGAGAAAAAAAGTTCTTTAATTTTATATTGTGATAATGCAATTTTACCAGCCGCTGTGAACAAACGGAATTTTTATGCCGTTTGGTGGGTAAGAACGTAGTGTTATAAGCGTTACATTGCTTTGTATGATGCAACAATGAGATGTACGTTGTTTCGCTTTTAGTGCGGTTTACATTCTTTTTTTTTTTTTTTTTTTGGCAAAACATGCAAGAAAGTTTGGAAACAACAAAGTATATAATGCCTCTAGTGAAGGTTAACCCTCAAACAACAGCTCCCCGTCACACCAAACATAATCGCCATTCCAGCCGTGGGGGCTTTATAATGCAACGGTCAGTCCCACTATTTGTTGGTAAAAGAGTAGCACAAGAGTTGACGGTGGGTAGTGATGACTACCTGCTCTCTCTCTTGTCTTACATTGCTAAATTAGGGATGGTTAGCGGAGATAGTTCTTGTGTAGCTAGTTTGTTTGAACTTACTTTTAATATTCAACAAATCGTAAGGTAAAGACACCCCTTGACTTCTGAGAGACTTTTTAAAGATAAGTCAAAAGATTTTGTTTGTTTGGTTTGGAATTTCGCGCAAAGTGGGATTGATCGTAATATTATAACGTCCCCGTGACTTAAAGAACAAACATGTTTGGTGCGACAAGGATTCGAATTTGCGACCCTCATATTACTATTCCTCCTGTAGCTTTGCGACATTCAAAACAGACAAACAATAGCTGTACGTTAGTCTGTGTTTTTTTTATTTACGAGGATTCAAGCAGTAAGAGCTTCATGATAACAATACTACATAAAGTTCTAAGTAAAAAACACCAACACCTAAAATCGAAACAAATAGTGCTGTTTATTGTCCCTGAAACGGAACTATTGTGAATATATATGAAATATTCCTCTTCTGAAAGTGATGATAAAATTTTAACCTCAGACATCTTTTTTTATAGTCAAAGTCACCCAAAGTTCATGAGGTCTTATAAGATTAAGTAATTTTTTCCATTCACAAAGTTCTTCTCATACCTAACTTCTTAATGCTTTAATTTTGTTTTTTTTATCAGGAAAACCTCGACAATTAGTTAACATAAAAACGCATATGTCGTGAAACAGTACACAACTATTATTGTGATACATGATTATATAAATAATTTTTCATTAGCAACAGAGAATGAAATTTATCTCTTGCTTTTTCCCAACCGATTCAAGTTATAACTCTTTTTAAAAAACGAATTAATTTGATTTTGTACAAATGATAGATGTAGATGTGATAGAAAATACAAAAGAAACGATTTTTTGTCGTCATATATTAAATAATTTATCCCGAAGAACTGAAGGTAAATAACACGAGAGAAATAAAGTGATGATTTCATTTCTTCCATAAAAGTTATGTGTTTTTATATAGCAAAGCCACATCGGGCAATCTGTTTTGACCACCAAAGGGAATCGAAACCCTGCTTTTAGCGGTGTAAATCCAAAGACTCACCACTGTACCATCGGGGGACCTCAGTGCTCTCTTCTTTAAGAGAAACATTGTTTTTTGTACAATCATTAAAATAGTTAACATAAAAAATACTTTAAAGATTAGTACAGTTGCAAGTAGGATTAGTATTTCTATGAAGAAATAAGGCTCTTTTGATATTGTTTAAACATTTAAATCTTAAGTAATAAAAGGAATATCGTGGTGTCACAACAGCTTTAAAAATAAGTCAAAGTTATTTCTGCTTATATTACAATAGGAACTACACTAAGAAGTATTAAAAACAGCTACGAAACCAAAGAACTCTGTTTATTGACCAGTCTACAGAAATCTATAGAGGTCAGCCTTAGGACGTAAACCATGGCCAACAGAGGATATTCTTAAAAATGAAAGTTTAAGTTTCGTGTAAAAATAAATTCACGTGGTACCAGTTACAAGAAATAAAACAGTAAAACTAAAATGGTTTTATCGAGTTTGATTTAATAAGACTAAAACATTTAATAAATTGCCCATCTGAACATGAATGTCCACTCTCTGAATAGTAACGTAAATTAACTTAGATATATGAATAATATCATGGCACACTACCTAATTTATTAGTTAACGTTATACATCATGTTAACTGTTTAATGACTATATTACACATTTATTTTATTTTCACCAAAGGTAAAATTGAAAATATAATTTGTGGCCTATATGTCTAATTTCATAGGTAACTTAGCAGCATTATGTTCAATTTAAATTACTTTCTTAGCAATTAACTTTACCCAACTTTATAAACGTTTGGTTTTATTCTGAAATTGTAGATAGATCACTATACATCTTTCTACATACATTTTAAGTGTAACTTTGAATTTTGTGTAAGTTTGTCAGCTAACTTAATTTTGTGCAAGGTTGTCAGCTAACTCAATTGAGCAATATTCTTTATTTGTTTCTCTCTCTCTAGGTGTTTGGGTAGATATATTTGTATACCCAGGAGGGTCAAATACACTAGACTTCTTCCTCCTTTAAGACTGGGTTGGTTTCTTTTGAAATTCGCGCAAAGCTAATTTAGGGTTATCTGCCCTAGCCATCTCTAGTTTAGCAGTATAAGATTAGAGGGAAGGCAGCTAATAATCACCACCCACCGCTAACTCTTGGGCTACTATTTTACGAACGAATAATGGGATTGATCGTACATTATAACGCCCCAACGATTGAAAGAGTGAGCGTGTTTCGTGTTACAGGGAATCGAACTCACAACCCTCAGATTAACCCTGGCCATGCCAGTCACATTCTATAAAAACGAATTAGACAAGCAATATGTTTTGATTTTTTTTCAATTAGCGAGAAAGTTAATGAAATAGTCATCTAATGGTCTTACTATGATGTAACCCTTGACCTTAGCAGGTAAGGAATAAAAGAGGTACAAATTCGAAAATTTTTAAAAGCAGAGGTTGAGAAGATGACACGATTTTATATTTGATCAGTAAACAGAGATAGACTACTATCATTGTTGTAGTGTTTAAAATTTTACACGTTTTCTAAATAATTGATATTTTGCCTTCTCATAATTAATAATGCCTACTACATGGCTGTTGTTACTTTATATAAGCTTTTTTAGTATCATTGTTTCAAACGAAATAACTGAGTTGTACTATAATTATTATATGATCATGCTTAACATTTAATCTCCGATGCATGTTAACTTACGCGTAGGTTTGTTTTGGGAATAATTAGACAACCATTATTAAAATATAAGTACCTTAGTAAATTATAACTTGAGTTATAAGTTATATTCACCAACAAAATCCCTTTTTTGTATGACTAGATTTTTAGCAGTCGAATGACTACAGTTTTTGCAGTTAAAACCTGATAAACAAATATGCCAGTTTAACAAAGGCCGAAAACAGATGATAAAAGTTTTAGAGCATTATTAATTATTATCCTACGTAATAGTCAAAACATAATTTATCTAATTTCTCTACAGCTTGTATTTTTCATTGTAGGCAAAGCTAAGTGCATCATAAGTATTTAATTTATAGTTGTCTATGTTGTTTGACCAGTTGCATTTTTGTAATAACGGCCAATCTAGAATGAGCTATTCAAAATTATTTACTTTTATTTTCTCTGTGTTGTTGTTTTGATGTTGTTTTGAAGTAAGCACAAAGTTACACAATGGGCTATCTGTGTTCTGCCCACCACGGGTATCGAAACCCGGTTTTTAGCGTGTAAGTCCGCAGACATATCGCTGAGCCACTGGGGGACTTCTCTGTGTTATGCACTCAGTTATCAGCATTCAACAATATCAACTCACGAGATGTTATAACCCAGAATGTGTTTATGTTAGCGTACTTACGTGCCAGACTGAAATGGGTAAATTGTAGACATGTAACATAAAAGCCAGATGAAGCTGTTGTGAAAGTGAACACGCCCGTGTAGACGGAAAATAATAATATTAATTAAATATAGTGATATATATATATCGAGAACTCAGTGGTTTTCATAAGATTTGGAGTTATGTTTCCTTTAGACGAGTTTTGTTGTTGTTGTTGTTTTGAATTAAGCACAAAGCTACACAATGGGCTATCTGTGCTCTGCCCATCACGGGTATCGAAACCCGGATTTTAGCGTGTAAGTCCGCAGACATACCGCTGAGCCACTGGGGGGCGACGAGTTTTGTTAAATGAAACATGTTAGTGTAAGATTAATTATTCATAATAAAAATATACCGGAATAAGAGAGAGGAGCGGGATCCATGTGATACCAAACTTGACAGTGGTATTAAAAAACAACAACAATAACCCACTCGGTAAATTTGCAGTCTTAGTGGTTCAGATAGGAATAGTGAACGAATTACATCCAGTCAACGGTTTATTCAGTAAAAGTAAAATAATGTTTTGTAAATCATATTATGTATTTATTGCTTTATCATTTTAACATGACGATTCCCCAATCTGGTTTTGTCGTGAATCTAGATGATACAAGTAACATTTATTTATACCTTAGGTTAAAAATGTTTTAGAGATGCTTTAAACAGTATGTTGTGAACAAATGAAACAGAGTTTTCTTTCAGAACAACAATTCTTTCATAACAGACTCTTACTAATTAGGTCACCCTTGAAGAAGGACTTTTTAGCGTTGTCTTAATCTTCATATGTCAAAGTGGTGTATATATATATATATTTGTATATGTATGTGTGTAGGTGCTTGAGTTTATGAAGGCTGCGCTGCCTAGTTTCAGCTGTATAAACTTAATGATCGTAATATGTTTCCCTTAGAGCCTTCACGCTTACAAGTACTATACAACAGTCATTCTTTGTGCGTCTGCTGCTGTAATTGATTCTTGGTCATTCACAGTCAGGCGCCGCTAGGAGACAACACTGTAAGATTAGAATAATGTGCAAAGTGACCATTGTGTAACGTGATATGCAAAACAAGTCACTTGCCACACACACCCACTCGCAATTAATTTAAACCTTGCAACTTAACCACTCAGCAACGATAGGATTATGTGCAAAATTTATACGCTCTGACTCAAACGTTTATGAAATACTTATGTCTTTATACCCAACAGTTCTCTGAGCCTATTTCTTAATACTGCTATTTGAAAGTGAATGAACTAAGCGTGATAGCTCTGAAATGCTGTTTTTTTATAATCATTTTGAATTATAAAACAATAAACTATTTAAACAAATTACATAAATTTAAATTGGACTTAAGGATAATGAAGTGTAATTCCATATAATTTTTCAATTTACTTGCAAATTGTCCGCCGGTGGGACAATGATAAGTGGACGGACTTAGAACGCTAAAATCCGATGTTTGATTCCTCTTTGTGAACACAGCAGATAGTCTAGTGTAACGTCACTCTCAAAATAAATAAGCACATTTTACACATTAAGAACAAAGTGTACAGAATTGTTTCAATCGAAACCCGTTTTCTTGTTTCTAGATTTGAAAATAAAAATGAGTCTGAGTCTTTTATATGGGTATTGATAAACTGTAAATATAGAAACTTTTAGTTTGATTTTCTTTTAATATAAAGAGTAAAAAAACCCAGCCTGTTTCATCTTTTCCAGAATGTAGCTTTACTAAGCTACTGAGAACATTTTTATAGTTGTAAATATTTATCGTATAAACATTACATTTCAGATTTTCGTGTTTTACAATAAATTGTTTTGATCACCAATAAAAATCCAATATCATATTGGCATGCCCCTCCCCCCACAATAAAAGAGTCCGTTATAAACTCATAATATTAACTTTCTTAAGCTTTCATAGTTTGCGATGGGTTACATCAAATCGAAGGCTCTTCGGCTTTCTAGAAAAATCGAAAGTGGTTACAGACAAAAAAAAAACATTGCTGAAAAACCGTTCATATATTTCAACTGACGCTACCGTCTGAAGATGTGACATAAAACAGCTGGACAAGCTCCCACGTGAACTACGGTAAGATGCATGGCATTTACCTCCAGTCTCCTATCTCTTTTCAATAAAAGTGAGTTTATTACTGCCAAATCCTAGCTCAGATGATAACATTATACCGTTCGCCGCTGCATCTGGCTTCTGTTTGCTTGTTCTTCGTCTTCGCCGCGGGCGGACAGCCCCACGTGGCCTCAGAGTGCGCACTCTTTTCTGAAACAGACAATCATCCGAAGTCACTGTGCTGTTCACAGCGTACTCTATTTCATCCATTCTCATTTTTATTATTTTTTTCAGGCTATTGGCGTTACGCCCTTTCCTTGTTCCTCATGGAGAGCCTCGCGCACAAGAATCGCTCTAATAAACTCTGCATCAAAGACTTCTTCACCAAGTCACGCCTACAAAATTTGTGTAGAGCTGCGATTTTCGATTATTGGTGTCCATCAACATTCGAACGTTATTTTCTACTGTATGATGGAAAATCAAAGAAATACCACCTGACTTTAAATTATCGTCTTATAGCTTCTTCCGTTACTTCAGGCCAGCAAGATAAACTGAAGTGAAATTCTAATGAACATCAACAAATCAATACAGTAAAAATCTCAAAGATAAATGAACACAATTCATTATGACTATCTAACAATGCAAGCTGAATTTAACTAGAAGAAAAACTGATATACTCGCAGTTTTCGATACATTAATATAGAACCAAAGAAATACATTTGAGAAATACAATGAAAGTCAGGCACACCGAAGCACTTAAATATTTATCATAAAAAAAATCAGGATTATTTTTTTTGTAGGCACATATTCTAAACTCTCATTATATGTCAAGGTTGTTACCCTTCAGCAATCTGTTCTAGAGGTGCTCAAAACAGAGCTATCGAAGAAGTTCAGATAAAGTAGTAGTTTCTGTAAATATTTACAATCAATGAACTCATGGAGTGTTTCCTTGTAACAATTACAGATATAAGTTTATAGATTTTTATTATATGAGCAATTCAAGTATAATGTGGGGATATATCACAACAATTCTTTATTGGTAGTAAATATTTAAAAAAATGATTTAAACATAATGTTAAAAAAACTTTTTCTTGATGTGTTTGTTTCTTGGTAAACACGAGGCTATACGATGGGTTGTCTCTGATGTGCATACTAAGGACATCTAAACCCAAAGTTCAGTGCTATTAAGAGCTGAAATTTACTGCTGAACCACGCTAGAAAGAGGGTTTTGATCTCCACAGCGGACATAGCACAGATATCTCATTGTACACCTTTGCACTAAAACAAAACTAAGTCCTCTGAGCATTTTAAAAATAATACATATCATGAATGAATATTATATATCAACATACTGCATTTCGTTTTATTTTCGAAAAGTAAACTGCATATTGTAAATTTTCATAAGAATTAAATATGTTAATATATGAAAATATGTAACGATAATATTTCGGGGGCAAGGAATAATGTTAAAAAGGACAAACATATTTATACTGTAATCATTTGCTACATCTTCAAAATAGAATGTATTTCGATCTAAATGTTAATATTCAGAAAATAGGAGCTATTTGTAGCAATGTGGAAGTATTTCCATTAACGTTCACTGAATTGTTGTTTAAAATGACTTAATACTTCACTTTTTTTCCGATGTAGTTTTGCAGGTTTCAAGATAAAACAAACAAATATATGTATATACGTATAATGTCAGTTTGAAAGAGTGTTCCTATCTATCACTTTCTTATATTTTCTCTGTGGATATTTTAAAATTACAATATAAGACAATATTGCGGCTGTAAAGAAAAACAAACACTTTAATTTGCTTTTATTAGATCTTGCTCAAAGCTACATGTAGGCATTATTCACTAGCTGACCCTAATTTTGAAGTGATATACTAAAAGAAAGGCATTTTGTAAACACTACTCCCTGCCAATTGTAGACTTACTACTGTTACTCTTATAACGCATTCCAAAGTGCAGAAGGCTATTTATTGGCGCTAACGGGACGCGAACCAGGAAACCTTAACTTCTTAGTCCGGGACACTAATTACTGATACAGATACAGAAAAACTGTACCTTTGCCAATAATATGTTTGGGCAAATAAAAGATGCAATTTGATTAGTAAACTATACTATATTTTATCCAACCTAATTCTTTATTACTTATAAAGTAACTTCGCTTTGTTTTGAAAATAATATTATTGATTAATCAGAGGTTATAAGCAACGGTACCTCTATCAGGCATTCCTTGTTTCTATTAACAACAGAGCTTTAGTTTAATGAAGCCAACATTGATTATTCTTCTCACTCACGCTATTTTATTGGTGGTTTTGAAAGCATAGTCATTTGACAACGTCAAATGGATAGGAAGAAAATTTTACTTAAATGTCAAACCCAAAATATGTGTCTACATCATATGCTACACGTACTGCTCAATGATCACTTGGTTCAGTGGTTGCATGATCTATTAGTGATGCTTTTGGATATTACACGTCCAGTTACTGCCTTGCTGCAAGTTAAATCTCTTTCTTTCTTTTACTAATTTGGGGAAATAAATATTACGTGCATAAGTATGGCAATCTAACAGAATTAGGTATAGAAAATCGCAATCATAGAAAATTCTAAGACGTAACTAGTAGATATAAGTAGTGTGTGATGAAGCATTGAGAAAGAGATAAATCTTATTGGAGAATATGTAAAACGTTGTTTGTAAAACAGAACATCTGAAGACGTAAATGAAACTGAAGCAGAAATATATGAGAAAGGAGAGATTTAAGGTTTCAGGACAATATTTCACAAGGACTAACATAAAAGTTGTACGTTTAATGATTTTAGCCTAGCTTACAATAATGTGCACTTCAAGTGCTTTAGGCGTCCATCTGGAACTAAATTCAACAGTACTAACTGATCAGAAAAGCTCTTTTTTTTTTCTTGGGCAATTTAGAATAAGAGGAATTGTGGATAGTGACAGCTCTGTTTTCCCATGCGACTGTCGAGTCGTTAACTTCACAAAGTGAACTTGCTGGTCACTAAGACCTGATTGATTGGTGCGAAAATGGAGACAGCTTATATTGGCAATATCTAAATAGGTGACATACCTAAACTACTTTTACAGGTGGAGCTAGCGGCGTTTTTGTTCCAAACAATAACAGTTGAAACGCAATAATTTATACTAAAGTACTTATAAAATTACACGATAATTTTATGCACTAAAGTACTACATTTCATAATTCAAAATTAATAGTGTTCATTAACATTTATTATCGATTTTTAAATTAGCTCTTATTTAAAAAAAGAAAGTACACAACTCAAAGAAATTATTAACATTCAAGTAAAGATATGAACAGCATAGAAAATATTTGATAAACTTACGTACTTTTATCCAACATTCTCAGGATCTAGTTGTTATTATTATATCAATGAAAATTATACAACTCAAACAAGATATCTAACATTAATTATGACCCGGCATGGTCAATCGTGTTAAGGCGTGCGACTCGTAATCTGACGGTCACGGGTTCGCATCCCGGTCGCGCCAAACATGCTCACCTTTTCAGCCGTGGGGGCATTATAATATTACGATCAATCCCACTATTCGTTGGTAGAAGAGTAGCCCAAGAGTTGGCGGTGGGTGGTGATGACTAGCTGTCTTCCCTCTAGTCTTACACTGCTAAATTAGGGACGGCTAGCACAGATAGCCCTCGAGTAGTTTTGTGCGAAATTCCAAAACAAAACAAAACAAGCATTAATTATCATTACGTATTACGTCAACTCCTAACTTCAAAACAAAAACTATTAAAACAGTGCAGATAAAGAATGATAAATAGGATTAAAAAACTAATCCCATCATCTTGTTCAATTTCTTGTTTCGTGTCGTAGGATATGTTATGAAATTTGATCTGCAGTAAAATAAAACTGTAAATAACAAGATTGGTTTACCTTGTACAGTTTAATCTTTCTTAACGTGAACCTCTTAATTCTATTTACTTTTTAACCTCATTTCTGAGTGAATCATAAGATGATTCTTTAAGATGCTTAAACTTATTTTATTATTTCCTTGCTGATGATTAAAACCACCCAAACGGCTTTTTCGCTAAAGGTTTGTGTTCTGTAATGTTTTAATACTTAATGAAATCTACCACATTATCTGACACATGGGAGTTGTTTCAATTAAAAAAATAATTAATATGTTTTAGATCATGCCCAGAAATGTTTTTGATGTTCGACTTATTTTGCTTGCTGACCAGGTGTGTTTTAGCTATGAACTCAGCATAATGTACATCTATTTTATCTACGATCTATATAAAATATTGTGATAACAATTTATTTATTTTTTTAAATAAACACAAAGCTACACAATGGGCTATCTGTGCTCTGCCCACCACGGGTATTGAAACGCGGATTTTCACGTGTAAGTCCGCAGACATACCGCTGAGCCACTGGGGTGCAAGTGAGAACAAACTTATTTGGAAGACACATATGATTAGCAGATTAATCATATTTGATAAGAAAAAAATGCATATGTTATAATGGTGGTGTATTTTCACACGTACAAGCCGTACCACCACAACCGATATATTTAACACATGTACGTTTGGCTCACTATTTGACAGCCCAATCTTGCCATTATTAAATTATTTTTAGAAATGTTATATTCCAATAACAAGATTCTGAAGTATGTAGGACTAAAGGAAACAATATATTGAAGTAATTTGTTTGAAGTTAAGTACAAAATAACACAATGAGCTAGGTATCCGTGCTCTGCCCACCATGGGTGTCGAAATCCTGTGTATAGCAGTATAAATCCGCAGACATATCGCTGTGCCTCTGGGATGGGGGTATTTTAAGGAGGGAGTCTGCAATGTACTTCACATATGGATGCAGACAAATTCGTTTAGCACAGACCTGAGAACACCAACGATCTTCAAACCACATAATCCAAACCTCCACTTAAAGCCCTCATCTGTCAGGTAAAGACTATGATTGTAAAACAACAAAACACATAAACAACTTCTATTACAACGCAACTCATTGTCATTAATAATATAACAAACAAGGGATAGAAGTTTAGACTCACAAACTTCCAGCCATACGTCGAAATCAACGTCTGCTTTCACGTAAAACATGGCTGATGAAACTGGAATCATAACAATACAATTTTACCGCGTATGAATATTTCAAGTTTCCGGATGCGTTCTAATGGTCTTTATAGACTTGTTTTTCTTCAGAGTGCATAAACGTGGTCTTAAAAACCAACGTTCATGTCCAATCGAGGATCTTCACAACGTCTTAAAGATATATTTTCTAAGACTGACTTGATCATAATTCATAAGGGATTGTTACAATAGTAATTTCAGTGTTTGACAATAGTAATAAACATGTCTATCGTTGACTAAGCGTGATTCATTATGAAAGATATTTCTTAAGCAGAACGGTCCTTAAAACATTTTCTTTTAAAATGATAAAATCTTATTATTTATTATCTTTTGAAGCAATTTAACCCAAACAAATTTAATCACTACTCCCCCCTTAAAAAAAAGAAGAGGTGTATTGCAGTATGAATGTTAAAACATTGAAAACAGCTACGTTCTTATATTTTGATTTTCAAAATGGTAATATCTCCAGATAAGGTCTAACAAACTTTTTAACACTTTCAAACGTTCGTTTTTTTGGTATTTTATAAATATATTTCTAAACGTTTTTTTTATGTTACTTGTAAAATACTTCGAGGGATTATAACTCATTTAGAGACAAAAAAACAGCAGAAACAAAAGCACAGCTGTTACTGAAATATTCTTCACATAAATATCCTTTTTTACTAATAACTGTGATATAATCTTTCCATATATTAAAAGTCGTATTGACAGCAGTGTTTAAGATCGTGATATACAAACCATATATACTTCTCTAGTCCTATAGGACGAAGGAATCTTCGTTTTGCTCGACAACTCTTATGTTTTGCTCTTCTGAAAATAAATGAAAAAGTAATTTATTAATTTGGATCTATTTGATAACGCAAAATGTAATATTTTAAATTTTTTTCTTATTAAAATCATACGTTAAAATATTGATTAATATGTATATAAAGGGTCTATTTTTAAAACTTTTATATCAAAAAAATGTTTTTGTTTTTCAAATTGCTCAACAAGAGAAATCAATAAAAACACCATTCATACTAAAGTTTACTTGGAGGGAATAATTTATTTAATTTACTGATAAGAAGAGATAAATTCCTACTTCTGTTATATGAAATGAAGTATAATTCTAAATAAAGCTAATGCCGAAGAATAAGCAGTACAGATTTTTACACAGCAATATTACTAACATGACTGAACAAACACTCTAGCTTTGTTTACTGAACAGTATTACTAACATGACTGAACAAACACTCTAGCTTTGTTTACTGAACAGTATCATTAATCTGACTGAACAAACACTCTAGCTTTGTTTACTGAACAGTATCATTAATCTGACTGAACAAACACTCTAAATTTGTTTGCTGTACAGTGTTATTAATCTGCCTGTACAATCATCGTAACCTTGTTTACTGAACAGTATCATTAATCTGACTGAACAAACACTTTAACTTTATTTAGTGAACAGTAGCTTTAACCTGATTAAACAATCATCATAGCTTTGTTTACTGAACAATATTACCAACGTGGCTAAATAAATACTCTATCTTTATTTGCTGGACATTATCATTAATCTGATTGAACAATCATCATAGCTTTGTTTACTGAACAATATTACCAACGTGGCTAAATAAATACTCTATCTTTATTTGCTGGACATTATCATTAATCTGATTGAACAATCATCATAGCTTTGTTTACTGAACAATATTACCAACGTGGCTAAATAAATACTCTATCTTTATTTGCTGGACATTATCATTAATCTGATTGAACAATCATCATAGCTTTGTTTACTGAACAATATTACCAACGTGGCTAAATAAATACTCTATCTTTATTTGCTGGACATTATCATTAATCTGATTGAACAATCATCATAGCTTTGTTTACTGAACAATATTACCAACGTGGCTAAATAAATACTCTATCTTTATTTGCTGGACATTATCATTAATCTGATTGAACAATCATCATAGCTTTGTTTACTGAACAATATTACCAACGTGGCTAAATAAATACTCTATCTTTATTTGCTGGACATTATCATTAATCTGATTGAACAATTATCATAGTTTTGTTTACTGAACAACAACATTAACGTGACTGAAAAAACGTTCTTCCTTTTTAAATCTACTTTCTCAAACTAATCATACAATTGAAGTTCACTATTGTATTTACATAATTTTCTTGTCTTTTTTTTCTGTAAGAAGCAATGTAATTTAAATGATTAAACTGAGAGATGAGATTATACACAAAAGAATATTTCTTTATGGATGAGTTACGTGACTTAAGATTACTTTGAACACGCAAATTATTGGAAGTATTTTTGCGGTTCATACGCACGGAGAGCTTTACAGGTATATAAACAGCTCAGAAAATGATAAATATTAGTTAAATGTTAGTCTGTTTACAGGAGATACTGATTACGGTTTAGCTGTCTCACCTTTTTACAAAGGTCACGAGATGGTCCGAGCTCTTGTTACAAGTCTCAGAGAATTCTGATATGAGTATTGATAACCAAAGGCTGGCTATACGTGAACTTATATCGATACATGATGATAACATAACCTTTCAGGTTTAACCCTTTTTTGTAAACCAAAACTTTTTGAGCTTAAAGTATTATATTACAAAAAAGAGAATTTTTATTATAATTAAAATTTTAAAAAGTCTCTCTTTATGAAGGAAAATTATTTTACTTGCAATAAAGAATAACTTAAATCTGGAAAACTTATATACTTTTGCAGATGTGATTACGTTCGTTCGTGCTAGAAAAACTTGTGTTTAAATGCAAAGCTACACAATGGGTTCTCTGCGATGTAATAAAGAGTCAACTTTTAGTATTATAAGCTCAAAGCACATTGATGAATCACTGTAGAAAGAGCATATTAAACTTGAACAATGAAAATAACAGCTTTTCTTCTCATATGCTTTATCATGTCAAATAAGATTGTTTAGATTTAACATATCTTTGGTAGCATTTAGCCTTAGAGGGACTTACTGTAGTGAATCTGTCTCGTTGAACTATGTAAACTGTACTTTCCACAAATCAATTTTTTCTTTACTTCGTTCTTCAAAAATCAAGATAAGTCATGATGTAAAAATGCTGTGTTTTGAAAGAGATAATAAGGCAAGCTGCTGAACAGGTTTAATTTCTCAATATCAATATAAGTAGAATGTATTTACGATTGTTCAGTGTAACGTCGCCAGAGGGTAATTGTTCTTTTGGTTTCCACAAAGTTAACGGAATTGAAAGACATCAATTACTTTTTTTTTCTTGGTTTTTGCTGTATGTCTGATAGTAGTGACACCTGCCAGGATGCTTTGTACCCTCTATTACAGAAGAAAAACATCATCGAGCAGGAGACTTGCTAGTTGGTGAAATTGTAGAAA
Organism: Carcinoscorpius rotundicauda; assembly: GCA_011833715.1. Taxonomy (NCBI): domain Eukaryota; kingdom Metazoa; phylum Arthropoda; class Merostomata; order Xiphosura; family Limulidae; genus Carcinoscorpius; species Carcinoscorpius rotundicauda. Next base: position 49,540,555 of record CM022394.1, on the reverse strand, counting down.
ACCGTTTGTCACTTTGATTGCTTAATATTTACTTATAAGTTGAATGTGTCGCTAGTGGCGCTTCAGAATAAAAAATAGAACATTAATATCAAATCATTTAAATATTTTTTTTGCAAAGCTTCAGGTCAGAATCAAACATAGATAGCTTAAACTGAATGAAGCTGTAGTAAATTACATTCTCGTTTAAAAACACAGGTTAAATAGGCTTTTAAAATATATACAATTGTACTTTATAAAACACAACTGTATAAGGTTTTAGGTGTAACAAGATATTTAAAAAAATAGTTTTCATAAAAGTAATAGTCCTTTTTTTAAATATCGTTTTGTCTTTACACGAAGCTTCCAGTGGTATAGCGGTAGAGTTGAGGACTTACAACGCTAGAAACGCGTTTCGATACCCGTCATTTGCAGAGTTCACATAGTCTCTATGTTCTTAACTGCAAAAAAACATATCTATATTTAACGAAGTGGGAGAATAGTTGATTATTTTAGGATCATTTTTTGTATCTTTACAGACGTTCATTTTATTCCAATATAATATCGCTTAAACTATATTAAGGAAACATAAAAAACACATCTTATTCAGTTGTAAGTTTTTATTTAAGATTAGTTTGTTTAATTACGCTGTATTTATGTCTTTTTGTTTCTACCATAGGGCGATTTTTCGAAATTTCATCATCAATAATTTCAAATGTATCGGAAAGAATGATTTCAAAACTATTAGCTACAACCACTAATCTATTGCATTTTACAAATTAAAATATATAATACCGTTTTGCGACCTAGCACTACTATTGTAAAGAATTCGTTTTAAAACCTAAAAAGAGAGAAAATTGCGATAACATTTACAGCATCTTTAGCTTTTACTTTTTATCTTTAATATCTCCTTAAAGTAATTACAATAATAAACCGTTTAAAGTAAAAAAACTGAAAATAAGATCACATAATAATGTAAGGTAATGAACAATGTGTCCGCATGGCATGGCCAAGCGCGTAAGACGTGCGACCCGTAATTCGAGGGTCGCGGGTTCGCGCCCGCGTCGCGCTAAACATGCGTGGGGGCGTATAATGTTACTGTCAATCCCACTATTCGTTGGTAAAAGAGTAGCCCAAGAGTTGGCAGTGGGTGGTAATGACTAGCTGCCTCCCCTCTAGTCTTACACTGCTAAATAAAGGACGGCTAGCACAGATAGCCCTCGAGTAGCTTTGTGCGAAATTCCAAAACAAATGAACAATGTGAGCTTTTGCTTCATAAAAACCTGTATTAAATATTTTACAACTAAATTATTACGATATTAACATATATGTACATTGTAAACTCAACAGTATAGGTACTATTCTTTAACTTTTAATATAGTAGCACAATATGCCTGAAAATAAGGTATAGAATAGGCGTTACTTATACTTTGTATATGTACAAATATTTGTATTTGTAAATGTATGTGAATGTAATAAAGTACAAGGTGCTTATTTATATATAAAAAAACGAAGTGTGACTTTTTTCATATCCTGTTCTGTGTATATAGATATATTTCTTCACAACAGCACAAGTAGTTAGCACATAGAAATTCATATATATATATATAAATACAGATTTATGCATTTTGGTTTCGTTCGGAAATATCTCACTAAGGTTTTTAATAAAGGAGATTAATTACTCTTCTAGGGTAGAAGAAAGCGACTCGTCTTCTTTTGACAGAGCTACCATCTGCTAAGTTGAATTCACTTAGGCAAAGCCTCTTTAGTGGAAATCATCATCCGAACTTTATTACTTAGTTAGTGTTACAGAGAAAAGGCAGCGTCAATATGACAGCGTGCAAGGTGCCCTGGCGAGACGAGCATAATTAATCATATTTCAACGTCTCTCTTTTAATGTAGTTAATGAGGGTTGTCATCAGACCAGATTCGCCTAGGGAGAAAAGTATCGATCAGTCCAACCACCTCTGTATGGCTATCTACAAAACAAAACTTTCAAACTAATGCAACCGTTTATTAATTCATTATTTACTTTACTCGTTTACTGACGTGTAGTGTTCTACGCGTGCGAGTGCTTGTGCTTTGCCTAAAGTCAATAGTTCTTTCATTTGAAACTTTAGTTTTCGAACGCTTTTTCATTTCTGTTTTATTTCAGTGTCAAGACAGTGAATGTCTTTATTAATTCGAATGAATTATAATACATGTCATTTTAATTATACTAATTTTCAATCGTATTGTTGCTTAATACAACTTTCAATCTTGTACAGGGAGTTACTTAATGAGAAACGTCACTTAGTTTCGAAGTACGTTACGGTAATTTTGCACATAAAGTTTCTACACAACTTTTTGTGAAACTCCAATGGTGAAGGATTTAAAGTCAATTTAAATATATTTGCAGAACGAAACCTTGTTACCCTTCTCAATGAGAGCCTCGTACGAAATTCCTAGTTTGTTAATATAACACTAGGTTATTCTCTTTTACCCTCTACTTCCACAAATATGTCGGCAGAACCACAATGGGAAAAATGGGGTTTTGATACCTGGGGTGGGCAGCACTGTGTAGCTTTGTGCTTAATTTCAAAACAAACAATACTTTTCTTTTTGTATGTTTTTTTTTTCAAATAAAAAGATAGTTATTTAATATAACAACCTGTGAGTCATACCTGGTGTGTCAAAATATAATAAACGAACAGATAAGACTAAATATTCCTTCTACTGATAAGCATTTCGTATACTCAAACATATAAGATTGAGATAGTGGGGGATACATGGTTAATTTGTATGATATAAAACACAGTTTTATTAGGTATCTTGCGATCTTTCCTTCTAGCCCATAAGTTCCCTATACAATTTCATTTTATTTCAATAAACCTATATTTATTTCTGCTGTAATATTAACTTGAATCTCAAACAATATTGGTTTTCGCTTTCAAGACGTGAAGTAGAATATAAATTCATATTTGTTTTTTTCAGGTATGTTGACAACATTACTATCATGTTGTATTTAAAGTGATATCGTAACTTACCGGCAAAATAGTTTTGTTTGTTTGTTTATGAATTTCGCACAAAGCTACTCGAGGGCTATCTGTGCTAGCCGACCCTAATTTAGCAGTGTAAGACTAGAGGGAAGGCAGCTAGTCATCACCACCCACCGCCAAGTCTTGGGTTACCCTTTTAGCAACGAATAATGGGATTGACAGTCACATTATAACGCCCCCACGGCTGAAAGGGCGAGCATGTTTGGCGCGACGGGGATGCGAACCCGCGACCCTCAAATTACGAGTTGCACGCCTTAACACGCTTGGCCATGCTGGGTCCCGGTAACATAGTTATATATATAAAGTGGACATAATTGTGAACACGAATTTTAGAGTTATAATTATTAATACTTATATGTTTGCTAGATTGACAAAAAATTGTTAACATGCACATTAAGAAGAACATTCTTAACACGTTGACACATGCTAAGTTCAAAACACTTTTATTGCACAAGTCTTAGTGTTAAACATTTTTTAAGGATAGAATACATAAAAGACACACAGTGCGAATAAATAAAGGTATCGAAGGGACATATTACTAACTGATCCAAGTCATTGAACCAAACACAGATCGTTTCTTGGAAGAGATGCTAACCCTAACGCGAATTAGTATTTTATTTCTCAGTCCCACGTATTTACTTACGCCCACGTGCTACAAAATTTCCACTTGAAGTACCAAGTAGCCACTGTTGAGGAAATTCTAATCTCACCATGTGGATTGAGTGATTCCACTTGTAGAAGACACCTGGACACAACTTCGAGATTAATGTGACAGTCTACGAAAAGTTAATCTTTTTCCCCCATTGCGTGTGTCCCAGCTGGTGGTCGTTCGTTGGAAAGATTGTTATAGGTTCCTATTACTGATATCATGTTCATCAGAGTCGGTTGATTAATAAATGAGAAGAATTAGTAATTGGTTTATGTTGATATCTTGTCTCAATAATCTGATCAAATTATAGAGTTTATCAGCTATTATTTATCATACAGACGTTCTTTCTTTTTTATCAGTTTTACGAAGTTGCAGACGGTAAAATTTAGTTCAGCCACATAGTGAATATAAATTAAGTGCTCAGCAGCACAAGCGCCACTTGTTTCATCATCATTACTGAACTATTAAGTTTTATATAATGAGCTAGCTGTTAATGACGTTTATGCCCCCAAGGCAAATCTACGTAAGTGAAGTATTAAGTCTTACCAGTGGTTAAATGATTTTACTTTTTATGAGTACTTCTGGTGGGAGGAGGACTTATCATTAGTGGTTACACTCGCGATCAATTTTAGTTGCTATTCATCAGCTACTTTTAATTATGAATAATGTTTGTGAAGATTTAGATTTTTTATTGTAATTTAACACAAAACTTTACACTAAGCCCTGTCAATCGCAATGAGAAACTGAACCTTGGATTTTAATGTTCTAAAACCGTGGACTTATTGTTGATCTGCAGAGAGTGGGAGTGGGCATCCATAGAATATTCTAACAAGGAAATAAATAAGCCTTTCACAAAGCTGAAGTTCCCAACCATGCTGGCCCTTTGAGCCGTGGGGGCGCTATAATGTTACGAGCAATCCCATTATCCGTTGGTAAAAGAGTGGCCCAAGAGTTAGCAGTGGGTGGTGATGATTAGCTGCCTTCCCTCTAGTCTTACACTGCTAAATTAGGGACGGCTAGCACAGATAGCCCTTGAGTGGCTTTGCGCGAAATTCAAAAACCAACCAAACCAACCGATTTATGTAACGTGTCAGATGGTTTTATTTGGTTTTGAGGTGTCTTAGGAAAGAAAACACGAAACACCATGTAATTTTTTGGCTCACAATTAATATTAATTTCGGTTGCGAAATTATTTTACCTCTTGACGTGATATCTCAGTAACAAAAAAAGATACCCTATGGGAGAAGCGTAAACGTTTCACAGTTGTTTGTATTCTTAGTTACTTTTACTCACTATTCGTACAGTATTCAGTTTGAAACACAGATGTTTGTTTTAACTTTCTATGTTATCTTTGGAGTCTTCGAGCAAGTGCCTGTGGGTGAGATTGTCTTGCTGAGTGACGTTCGTTAGATATGTGAACCAAAGTGATTTCTACTGTTTTTATGTCTATCTCTAGTGGTGCCAGAGAATAAAAACATTAGCAGAATAAAAATAATGATTTAACCTTAAAAAATTAAATGTTACCCATCTACCTACTCTATAAATACAACATGTAGTCTTAGTCAAGTTAATATTATCCATCCATCTACTTTATAAAGATTATATCTAGTCTTACTCAAGCTCAATATTACCCATCCATTTACTTTATAAACATAATATCTCGTGTACTCAAGCCCAATATTACACATCCACCTGCTCTATAAATACAATATCTCGTCTTACTCAAGCTCAATATTACCCATAAATCTGTTCTATAAATATAATATCTCGTCTTACTCAAGCTTAATGTTACTCATCCACCTACTCTATAAAGGTAATATTTCGCTTTAATCAAGTTCAATGTTGCCTATCAAACTTACGTGTTCATTACGCGATTATAGTGAAAATACAGGTACTGGTATTGCCTTATAGGAAGATAGTCCACTTTAAAACTCGTATCATGTTCAATTTGTTGATGACGTTTGTATATAAAAGTTGAACATTTTTTATTAAATTCACGTAAAATATAAAACTTGAGTTGAAATTATTTGTAAAAGTTCTTGCCATCGTTTTAGTTTGGACAAGAGACTAGAAATCGAAACTAGAACCTATAGTAAAAACAAACCTTCGATTAAAAACAAAAGACTAGAAATTAAATTAAGGTAAAGAAGTTTCTCTGTTGCAGAACATCAAAGTAACAAGTGTGAATTATTTCGTAAATACTTTAGAAAAACCGTATAATTATGTGGTAGATATGGGAAGTGATAATTTAAAACTGTTTAAGAATTGCTAATAAAGAACCGAAGAGATATTATACATCATTCTATTCTGTGATTAATGAGAAATGGTATCAAAAATGTGCTTGTTCAGTCTACGTTACAGTAAGTACTATTAAACTTAATAATCGCTAACCGTAACGTACCAAAAGAAAATTTTGGAAAAATAACGCTGAATAACCTAAATGGTAGGTCATAAAGTACTGTAATAATTCCATGTTTCTTTTTACTGCTAGTATCTAACAACCTATGTAACATCATCAATAAAGAGTTCGATTTCGAGATCTTTCTTTCCAGAGTGTGCAAAAAGAGATTAAAACATAGTTCTGCGAAACACATTTCGTCTTTAATCATCTGAAAGTTTCATGTAATTATAAATTAATCATGCAGTTTGACGATTTATCATTTAGTAGTAGTTTTCTTTTTCAGAGACTAGCACGTTTCTATAGTTTTAGTAGAGAGATAGCTTTCCTGTTAAGGAGGGAACTTATATCATTAATTAATTTTAATTTGTAACATTACGTTATTATAGTTCAGCTATTGTAATACTTAATACTTAGCTATGAGTTTTTTTGTTTTTTTTATGTTTGTTCCAGTAAGTGCTGATAAGTTAGCTGAAGTCTGAGATTCTAACAGATCTATGTCGGGATACCAACTTACTTTCCTCCCAGTGGCACAGGGGTATACCTGCAGACTTACACCACTAGAAATCGGGTTTTAATACCCGTGGTGGCCAAAGCAGAGATAGCTCGTTGACTAGCTTTATACTTAATTCTAAACAAATTTACTTCCAAGACTGCAATACTTTCAAAATGAAATTGTAGCCTACATTTGTTTATTTGTATAAGTTTCTTTAAGTTAATTCTTGGTTATTAATCGTGTAATTGTGTTGACTTGTATATTCTTTTGTTAAACACGGAGGTACACAATTGTTTGAGCACAATGCAGGAGGGAGGTATGGTACCCCAAATGTTAGTATTATGAGCCTTCATGCTTACTGCTGTGCCTTGGAGTGAGATGTAAGAACAACTTTTCCATAAAATAAGCTTCTGTCCATGATGAGCCTATTTGCAACATCGTGAAGGATTAAAATTAAGTATTCATTTTCGTCTTGTATTAATCAAACAGCCCGTTAGTGGCACAGTGGTATGTCTGCGGACTTACACGCTAAAAACCGGGTTTCGATACCCGTAGTGGGTAGAGCACAGATAACCCATTGTGTAGCTTTGTGCTTAATTCTAAACAAACGAAAAATTAATAAAATAGATTTCACATGCAGTGATGAGGTAACATTAATAACTAAAATATGTTTTTAAGAAAATGATTTTAAACTAAGAAATTTAACATTCTCAAAGACGAATTTGCAGTTTGAAACAAATAAATCGATGTTTACAGGTCAGATGGAATTATTTAGTTTATTACCTTTAATTAAAATTGTTTTATGTTTGTTTATTGTTAAACATGAATCTATAAATTGGGCTGTGTTTACTCTGCCCAACACGGGTATCGAAACCCAGTTTTTGACGTACAAGTTCACAAATTTAGTTTAGAAAGTAATTAATAGCTTAAATAAACAATAACGTTCAATACAAACATATCCACGTTTAACGACTGACTAAAACTTACGAATTTAGTACCTATATTTTGAAAGATCGTTTTACATTATTGATTCCAGTAAGAGATCGGATAGTTGCCTTGTCAAGCCACGATTTACATTTACTGTAGTGAACCTAAAGAAGCACGAACACGGAAATATTTGTAGTCAAACTACATATGAGTATCACTATTGATCGAACGTGAACTACAGTTCTCATGGTTGAACAGTTTCATAGTACATAGTCACGTATATAGTCTTAAGAACTTATCAATTTCCTGGCAAGAACTCAGCCACTGTATGTTGTTATACAAGTTCCATTGGGTCTTTCTCCAGTAAGCTTTTTGTTGTTGTCACGTTGTGGATAGACGAAAATCGTTTATTTGTCCCTACCTCTTGACTTCTCTAATTTACTATAAGATTTCTAACATTTCAAATGATATTAGAGAATAAATATTTTTCCTAGATATAACTTGTTTCCAGCTACATTAAAATAATTCTACGAAGCTCGTTGTATAAAATTCTGTAATGACACTAAAATTATGCTGCAAATAGAAGAAATTGAATTTTTTATCAATAATATTATCGTAAATGGTATTTTATAAATAATAGTATATCACTGATACAGTTTTAAGTAACGAATAATTCAGTAATTATTAACAGTTTCAGTAAGCACACCAAAGTATTTGTTTTCAACCAAGAATTAAAAGCGAGTTTTTGAGAATGCGCATCTACCTGTCTACGTAATTATTTGTACATTTATATCTTAATTGCTTACGTTTAAAATATTAAAACATTCTTGCACATTACCTTAATATTTTATGTCTTTGTAACAATAAGAAAATATTTTAAGGCAAGGTCAAATTAGCGAATTTGCGAAGACCTGAGATAACCAGTACTGATAGCAGATAGTCTGGTTTTCAATAAATAACAACAATATATTTGATTAATTTTATAATGAAAACATTAAACACGTGCTCTCAAAATCAGAGTTGTATTAATATGCCTGGTTGATATTTGATGGAAGATTAGATTTGTTTTTAAAATTATTAATGATTACCAGTCATGTAATTAATTAATTTAAACTGAAAAATATTTAAATATTAAAAAAAAATTCAGTATTAAATCTCTATCTGATTCAAACATGCCTGAAGACTAATATATCGCATGTTCTTTTAGGAGCTTCGAAGCTCTCTGGTGAATAAATACTAACAAGATATCTTAAAATCTACAGAACTAATCCCTCTATCTCCGACACAAAGCAAACAAACTAGTAATTTAAGACATTAACTTAAGGGGATATGTTTCAATCTATATCTGAGGTTCAAAATAAGACAAATGGAGATTTAAAGATATACATTATTACATCTAGTAACCAGTATAGGTGAAATGAAGGGCATTGTTGACAAAAGGCAATTTAAGATTGTCACAACTTTTATCACATACATATTTATGCATGCCACGTGAGAATTAAAGTTCAACAAGCCGATAAGAAAACAGAGATAACTTTTTATATACATGATCATGTGAAGATCTAAGCATTATATACAAATCAATAGAAATAGAATATAAAATTGTTTTGATCTGATACCACAATACCCCTTACGCAGTTCCCACTTAAGCTATGATAAAAATTATATTAAGCTTAATATAGTCATATTAGAAGATTGTGACACAATATTTGGAAATATTAATTCTTCAAAATGTCATACAGCAAATTATAGAATATTATATAACTTAAAGTTTCAACAAGAAATAAGACAGTCTATAAACAAACAAAATGAAGTAAAACCTGTAAAGTGCTGTGTAGTTTAACAGCAAAAGTCATGTATTAATTACAACTAGCCAAAATATAATTCTATAATCAATATATTTGTACAAACAATTCAAACACCATAACAAAACTAAATTACAATAATAAAATATTTAAATTATTTTAAAATAAGCATCTTGTTTAAATACGTACAATTATAATAAATTATTATAAATTATAAAAAATAATTATAATAAAATGATTTCAAACATGTAAACATTTAAAATTAAACAGGAATGATAATGGTTAAATACAATAATGGAAATGTATGTACGTACATTTTTGATGAATAATGACGAAATTGAGTCCGAGAGAATAGACATATTCACTTCATTTTGATTGGTGGGTGTTTGATGCTTCTAATTATTGATGGTTGGAGTTTCTGATGGATATTAGTTAGTTCAGCAATTGCGATTTGATGATTCCCAGGAAGCTTGGAAATGTCGTTGATACCAAACTGATGATTCAGCGAATTCTTATCATAACAAGCTTTACTTACGCTCTAAGTCGATGTAGGATATTACGTAATTCTTATCAGTTTCTTTTGTAAAACAGGGTTTTATCAGTTAGTTCATATGCATTACTGTACAAAAGTGCTAGAACAAGACAACATTTTCTCATTATTTACATTTTATGAGGCTAATTCTTACATGTCTTTACAGAATGTAAATTTCAGCATTATGGTAATTTTTCACTGATCTTTTTAACAACTGAATGAGCCAGGGTGAGAATACTTATCGTTCTTTAGAACTTCCATATACTTCTACCAAGGACATCTCATAAGGGTTCTACATGAATTAATTTAGGGTCTGAAATAACTGTCATGGCACCCTATGCAGTGTGATAACTATATAGAAAGAAGCTAGCATATGATAATGATATATTCTTGAAGAAATCAATACGATAGCACTCTTAAAGTGTTTAACGCTATATATTAAGTTTTGTTGTCATGCTACAGCCCAAAAGGTGTAAAGAATTGTTAGTGGAGAAGAGAACTCTCATAAAAACTTTACGTGATGCTGGTTTGACTCTCCAACAAATTGCTGCAGATTTGAAATGCTTCCCAAACAATGTCAAGTACACCATAGATAGTGAGACCGAGACAGGTAGGTTTGAAAATAGTAAAGAAAGAAGCAGAACACCTAAATTCACTGATATTGATGTTAAGTATCTTCGTTTATGCAGCCTTAGAGACTACCACTGATTTCAAGCAGGAGATAAACGACCATGTACCAAATGACAGAAACCTGTCCAGATCTATAACATCAAAAACACTCAATGAGAATTGAATATTTGGTCGTGTAGCAGTTAAACATCATTTACTTTGGTCTCCAAATATTGTCAAGAGACTGAAATTTTCGAAAGAGTACAAAAACTAGACATTGAGAAAGGGTATTAAGAACGAGCTAGTTCAAGTTTTAAATACTCGGTTCAAAGCGTAGGTTGTATATTCGAAGGAAGAAAAGTGAAAGATATTTAGGTTAATACATATCAACTGTCATAAAACATGGGGTAAGCAGTAGGGTATATTGAGGGTATGTTTCAGCTGAGGTGACAGGAGATGTTTGCATAATATATTGATAATAGACCAATACAAGTGTCATCATACTAATCCGTTATGGTATACCTGGTAGTTTGCGTATTATTGGTAAAAGATAGTGACCCAAAACACTTCTTCAACACATGTATAAACTACGTAGCTCCCAAAGTAGCTGTTGGAGTCATTGAAATTACGCAATAACTCCCGTTGAGTCCCAGTCTCAACCCAGTTCAGCAGATCCGAGATTTGATTCATCAAAACTTGACAAAAATTACTTCCAAAGAAACTTCGCTGGAGTATATTAGAGACATTTTGAGCAAAATCCTAAAGAATGCCTTAATTAAATATGTTGCAACAATGACTTAAAGACGATCTGTTGTTATTATAGCAAAAGAGAGACACAAAACATTAACTGTTTGTTGAATTCAAGTACTTCCACTGAGTTTCTGTTTTACTAAGTATGAAGACAAATAAGCGTCATAATTGCTATTATGATTTAATTGAGGTCGGTCCAAGGAATGCTTTTGATGCTAATTTCTTTCAAAACACTCATGCACTGGGCAAGCAATCCACAAACCTTCTTAGTTTTTTGCTCATAGTTCAATGTAATAATTTATATTAATACTCTCGTCCGTAATACAGGTGCCCAGCAACGGTCAGCTGCGAACTCTCTTTGTTAACCTGAATATTACCTAAGAAGCTCAAAACGTTGTTTTCTTTGTTTGTTTTTGAATTTCGCGCAAAGCTACTCGAGAGCTATCTGCGCTAGGCGTCCCTAATTTTGCAGTGTAAGACAAGAGAGAAGGCAGCTAGTCATTATCACCCACCGCCAATTCTTGGGCTACTCTTTTACCAACGAATAGTGGGATTGACCGTTACATTATAACGCCTCCATGGCTGAAACGGCGAGCATGTTTGGTGCGACAGGGATTCGAACCAGCGCCCCTCAGATTACGAGTCGAACATCTTAACCCACCTGGCTGTGCCGGGCCGTTAAACAAACCATCTCAGATAATAAATACATTTCTATAGTATTTTTGAAAACGTTTGACAATTTTATTTAAAGATTTATTTTGCTTTTTCAAGAGAATATTAAACATTAAATAAACGAAATGTAATGTTGGCACGAAAAGGAATTACTAAAAATATAATATAATAGTAAACTAAACTCATAAAATAGTAGAAAATGTCCAGGAAAAGGAATTTTAGCCCGATACATATTATAAAATCTTTTAGAAATCATTTATTTATTCTTACTAATATTTAATTATTTTGACATTTTAATGCATTATTTAATAAGCATGTTTTGCAGTTTAGTGTACAATCCATTTATACCTGCTTTTATCATTAATATTAAAAACATTTAAGTAGGTCCCAGTCTTAACACTGTAATGAGTTACTCTTGATGCTGCGTATACTTACATTAACGTGTAAATTTATCTAGCCAGACATAATCTTATATTCACATTTTGAAATTAAAAAGACAGACGTAAAGTGCCTATACATATAATGACGGCACTTTATTTTTGTGTTTAATGAGGCTTGACAAGATTTGTATTGTGAGATAAGTACTGTGAAGCTAAATTATTTAGATGAAACACAACCCTGGAAAAGAATTATTAAATAGTTGATCGCATCCAGTAACCTTAAAAAAAGGTCTTAATAATGTAACATTCAGATAGTCTCTAGGATTCAGTTTAATCTTTTATAGACCTAACTTTCCATTCACTTAGACTCAAAGAAACTTCTTAAATGTTCTTATAACCAGCTCGAATCGACAAAAACTGTGTAGAAATGATGACGCCGAGCTAAGCTCAAGAAAACTTTAAATAAGTAATTATTCATTTAAAGTGAAAGAAACATGTTAATCCTAAACATATGCCAGATAAACTAGTGAAAAACTCTTAATATACTGCAAAGAAAAGTTTTAATCCAAATAATATTCAGCCACATTAAAGGAAAGCTCTTAATCATGCAAGGAGACATCTTAATACTGAAAATAATCATCCAGACAAATGAAATATTTGTAAAACGCACAACTGTTTTATTTACTTAATTCTGTACTTATGAAGTTTCACCAGGTGCGGACAGTTTAAAGTGTTAATTATATACACTAAAAGTGTCACTTTTTTCAAGTTGTGGACGTGCAGCAATATTTAATAGGAGTTTTTTGGGGAAGTTTTACACGAATCTGAAAAATAACTACAGTTTTGGTGCTTTCATCTGATTTTCGTTTTAGCAGTAAGTTGAAAACTTTCATACAAGATTCCTCTACGATTGTTTATAGAGTCTTATTCTTATTGAATCATTTTGTCAACTATTCATTGCTTATGAGCATAATACAAACTATGAATAAAATGCCGAATACTTTAGTTTTTGTAACAGGTCATTTAATGCTATTATGCAGGCAAATTACCATCACTGTATCGCGTTCTTATTAATTTGTGAGCAAGTACGCAGTATTTTTAAACAGTATATTTAATATAAAAATGATATTGTAATCTTAATTTAAACTTAATGTTACTGTTGCTTAAAATATATGTAAGCAAAAGAAAACTAGAACTGCATCTTAAAAATAATGCAAAATCAAAAATTATATTCATGTTTGCTTTTTGTGTTATGATTGATGGAGTTGTGCAAACAAGTTGGTTAAAAATATGTCATCAATGCACCAGAACACTTTATTTAAGGGGAAACGTGCCAGTTTTACAGATTTCTAGTGTTCAGGCAGCATATTTCAAATCAAACGGCAATGTTTATAATAAGATATTCTTTCAGACTTACAATAATGGAAATCGTTTTGCAAATTTAAATATCAACCAAGCAAAAGTTTCTTACTAAATTAAAGACAAAATTACAAAATGCAAAATAAATATTCATACCGAGAGTATTTTTAAGAGAATCCTAGATTACCAATTTTGTTACCTGTGCCGTAACTTATTCCATCAAAGGCATAAAAATAGATTTGAAAATTTTCTATTCACTGGCCAGGTGGGTGAAGGCGTTCGACTCGTAATCCGAGGATTGCTGGTTCGAATCCCCATCACACCAAACATGCTCGCCCTCCCAGCCGTGGGGGCGTCATAATGTGACGGTCAATCCCACTATTCATTGGTAAAAGAGTTGCCCAAGAGTTGGCTGTGAGTGGTGATGACTAGCTGCCTTCCCTCTAGTCTTACACTGCTAAATTAGGGACATCTAGCACAGATAGCCCTCGAGTAGCTTTGCGCGAAATTCAAAACAAACAAACAAGATAATCCTAATCACATACAAAATGAAAGAGATTCAATAAAACGTTTACTGATTTAGACTTTCAGTTCGACTATAGTCCCTTATCAGTTAAGTATTTAGTAAAATATAAAAGACGTGCGGATTAAGTACGAGATTAAAGTAACTAAGGCACAAACTTCAGTCTAATCGTGCGCGAACACAGCAAAATTCGAAAACTTGTTAATTATGTCATATGTACGTACTCCATTTAGCGACATCAAAGACACGTATTCGTTATGTGGACAGTTAGTTAAGTCTTAGCTCTCACAAGAAGTTTATTTTGGAAAACAAGGCTAAATAAAACTAAAACGAAGACATGTAATTTCACTAGTATACAGAAATAAGCATTTCATTATACCTTACTTTCCATCAAAATATAATTTAATGCATTATAACCAAATGTACTATGTTCCTTGACGTTTATCTTCTATCACAGTTTGCACTAACATAATATATTTTACATAAATATGTTTTATTATATTTTTTTAAAGTGTCTTTAACAACGAGACGCAGGCTCGCTTTTGAGCGCCACTATCATGCAGTTTGTACTTGATAAAGCTTTAAAAATTCAACTAGGTTAGTTTATGCATCATTTAAAGAAGAATTATGGGTAGAGTCTGAGTGAAGTTACTTGATAGTCCATTATAGTTCTTCGCATTAAAGCTGCCATCCCCGCCTGCCAAGCGATACATTATCTTCGCCATAACGGATACGTTTTTAATAGCCTTTCTCAGCTATTTTCGTTTTATTCTCTCTCTCATGTGCGTATAAATATCCTACAACCCCAGCTAGGAGCGATTTGAGAGTGGGGATACCACGTCATCTCCAGAATTCACTACTTGGAAGCCGAATCTTCAAACTCCTGTCCTATTGGCCATCCATCTATTTTATATATTTTGCCTTATTATAACGGTGTGAAAAACGAGGTCATTTGGTACTCGGTTATGCGCTACAATCCTACACGTAAGACTTGAAGCGTGTCCTATCACCTCAGGGACTTTCATACTCTTTTGCAACTCGAGGCTGCAGTATACCAAAGTGATCCCACAGGAACATAATTACTAGTTTACAATACTTTTAGAGTTTCCAGAATGATCCCTCAAGAACATATTAGTTTACAATACTTTTAGAGTTTCCAGAATGATCCCTCAAGAACATATTAGTTTACAATACTTTTAGAGTTTCCAGAATGATCCCACAAGAACATACTAGTTTACAATACTTTTAGAGTTTCCAGAATGATCCCACAAGAACATACTAGTTTACAATACTTTTATAGTGTCCAGAATGATCCCACAAGAACATACTAGTTTACAATACTTTTAGAGTGTCAAGAATGATTCTACAGAAACATACTATTTTACAATACTTTTTAAGTGTCCTGTATTTTTTACTCTAGTATTTGTTTCATTTTCCTCTTTCTTTTCTTCATTGTTTAAGTTAGTTTGTCACTGTTTCAAATTGCTCAGTAAGAACGATTGAGTTAGAACATACAAACTTGATGCCAGGCTCAATTAGCAATCGAATTTCTCAGTAATGTATGCTCACCTTTCACCAGATGTGTGAGTGCAACTCAAGATTTAGCACTCGTATTCTATTTTCTTAGTCTATTACTCTCCTTCACGGTTATTTTTTTTCATTTGTGTGTTGATATAACACAAAACTTGGTATGTGCTTCCCTTCATCTGTGTGTTATAAATATAACGCAAAACTTATCACTTTTTTTTCTCCCATCCACGTGGGCCAATACAGAATGAAAAATTTAGTACTTTTGTGGTTTGGAATATGACCGTGTTTGTATGTGACATAAAGTAAAAGTTACTAGCTATGTTGTCTCATAATGTCTGTGTATACGTCGTGAATCAAAATTTCCTCTGTCTTTCTTATGTTTTTAACGTATGTCTGACACAATGTTACCAAAAGCTATTGGCTACGAAGCTATTATCATGCATAGGTTAACTCATAAAGATTTATTATGAATTATGTTGTTTGCCAAATGCAGTGGTTCTACAAACCTACTGGATTGGGCTGTACCAAAATGTGTGCCACCCAGTGGCTCAGCGGTATGTTTGCGAACTTATAACGCTAAAAACCGGGTTTCGATACCCGTGGTTGGCAGAGCACAGATAACCCATTGTGTAGCTTTGTGCTTAAATCAAAAACAAAAAACAACAATGGGCACCTGCAAAGGATTTATATGTCTTTTGTGGTGGCGCTATAAGGAAAATATGAAGTCTCAAATGCGCAGAAACAGTTAAATTTTAAGATTATAAATTACTTTTAGTGAATCATACCAAAATATTTTTTTTATCTGTGGGAATAACGTTCAAAATTCACATACCTCAAAAAGCACAAACTTTCTTTTTCGAACAACGACATAATAACAATTTTGGAATTTGAGCTTGAAATGTTTGCGTAGTTCTCATACCTGAATTTTCTAACAATATTACTTCAATAAAATTGCAGATTTCTAATTTTTAAGAAATAATTTGGTGAAATAAAGAAACGTCATTGCAAATTTCAGCAGTGTGAATTTCAAAAGTTTCGTATTAAGGCAGTTTCATAAAAAAAAGAGAAACATCCCGAGTATTATAAGATTATTCATTTATTGGTACATATATGTATAAACTTTAGGCTTAAGGAAAGTCATCACTTAGACGTTGCGAATCAAAGCCACTAAAACGAGTTGTTTGTTATATCATGGTAAAATCGATTTTTTTACGGCGCTATATTTGTTCACGTTTTATTAGAACTCAAAAATATTTTTATGTCTACTGTTACACGTGACGTAATTTATCTTAATGTGCAGAGCACACTTTACAGGCATAAAGTATTCAAAACTTACTTTGATAAATCTTTGTAACTTTCTATATGTCTGAGAAATTAGGGAGAAAGGCCTGTTTTACAAGTAAAAATATAATTGATCCTGTTACGTTTTATTAATTTTCACACATACAGGTGCAGAAGTAAAACTGAATATCGGAAAAGCTCCAGGAGTTGTCATAAAACTTATATAAAAGCATGTTTTCCTGATGAAGATATGCGGTATTCATGTGACTTTTTCGTATCATGAATACATTTATGAGGAGATATGGGCATAGAAGGTTAGTATGTATATATGTAAGCCGAATTTTCTTCGAAACATGCGCATGTATAGAGGGATATCCTACCGTTGAACAACACAACGCAGAAAAAGGATTCACAAGTCCATCTGCTAAGACAATGATGAAATTTGAGCCTTATAGGCCTAAAATAATAGAGTAACAGTCGAAAATTCGCATCCAATCCGTGGAGTAGTGCTAATAGCACATAACTAAAAAAGAAAGAATGAATGAAATAACAGCTTGAAGGTGAACTTATTTTGAGACGAAAAGTTTAAACAAATTAACGAAATACTAGACACGCATAAAAACAAACAAACAAACAAGTCGAACTATAGGAAAAGCAATGTACAAGGCCCGGCATGGCCAGGTGGGTTAAGGCGTGCGACTCGTAACCTAAGGGTCTCGGGTTCGCATCCCCGTCGCACCAAATATGCTCGCCTTTTCAGCCGTAGACTCGTTATAATGTGACGGTAAATCCCACTATTCGTTGGTTAAAGAGTAGTCCAAGAGTAGGAGGTGGGTGGTGATGACTAGCTGCCTTCCCTCTAGTCTTACACAACTAAATTAAGGACGGCTAGCACAGATAGCCCTCGAGTAGCTTTGTGCAAATTCAAAAACAAACAAAGTAACGTAAAAATGATTAACTAAATGGGTATAAAAATAAAAAATACTGAGAAAGAAACAGTGATTGAATATTGCGATATTTCGAAGCAGGGATAATTTTTGTTAACCATAGAAACCCACAGGAGATAATTTGGCAACCGTTCCGTGGAACCGGTGGATATCAGAGTAACATTGGGGATTAATTCATATTCCGGAGAAAAAAGCTGCCGTCAGCTATCCAGAAGTATAGACTTTCCAAGTAACTCTTAAGAAATGATCAATATGTTATGTACTAGGAGAAGATGCAACAATGGAGCCTGAAGTAAAGATACCTTGCTTGTTGAAACACTCGTCACTATCAGTGTAATTTATCAGAAACTGGATTAACGCTTACATTTAATTTAGAAAATACAGGCCCTAACTACTACCAAATCACGTAAACAATAGCAGATATCACGCTCTTTACTAATTTTGCTAATACAAGATGTATATATATACAATACAAATATTTCAATATACTTTTTGTCTCTAAGGAAAGTGTTTTTAAACTTATCAGCAAATCTTGAGAAAATATTGAAAAAGTTAGTTTTACTCAGTACTGGATTTGTTGCATACGTTGCTTTGAGTCGGTTCAGTTCTATCAGAAGAAAGGTGAGAAGTAATAAAAAAAACTCCAATGGAAAGGTTATGCTCAACGAAAATGAATTAAGTTGCTATGGTTACTGTCGTACAATTCGACTTCTTTATATTTTTGTTGTATCCAATAAATTTAACAATAGGTTGATTCTTCCGAAATAATTCATTGGCAGAAAACGTGCTTTGCGTGCAAGTCTAGTTATGCCGCAAGCTGTACTATGAAAAGAATTAGAGTCCCCTTTAAGCAATATTTGAGGTAGATAACATTCTCTTAAGAAGACAAAAATTGCTGGTGGTACAGCTTAACTTACGGGCAAATGTCTTTGGTTCAATTGTGTGTAACATACCACATACTTGTACACCATTCATTCTGGCTATTAATTCATGCAAGGACTTTCTAAAGCAGGTAACATAAATTAGATTATTAAACATTTCAAATTAATTTTTTTTTTCATAACACTGGCGCTAAAATATTATAGCAAAGAATAATCCCCCTTTTAAAATACATTTTTACATACAAATGTCAAGGACAGTATCACAAATATTCTAATTAGAAATGGAAATATTTCCATTGTGGTGCTCAAGCTCGCTGATTTCCGGCAGATAAGCACACATTCTTGAAGTGCTATGCAGTAAACAGATTAACTTGAACAGTAAAAAAACTGAAGTGAACAAGTGAAACAAATCATTATTAACGAATAAGGTTTATTTATTTACGTTATTGACTCATTTTACGTACCATTATGTCTTTGACTGAGACTGAATGCTGGAGTCATGATGTCTGCTAGAATAATCAAATCAAGATAAATGAGTTCTAGTTTTAGGGGACACTACACTTCAATAGTTAGGTGAGCGTCTTAATGTGGTATCCAACAAGTAATCAGGACCCACACTCCATGTAAGTGTTCTATACAAAAGAAAATTCAAAACCTTGTAGATCTAAACACAAATGCTTATTTGTTTGTTTTTGAATTTTGCACGAAGCTACTCGAGGTCTATCTGTGCTAGCCGTCCATAATTTAGCAGTGTAAGACTAGAGGGAAGGCAGCTAGTCATCACCACCCATCACTAGCTCTTGGGCTACTCTTTTACCAACGAATAGTGGGATTGACCATTACATTATATAACGCCCCCACGGCTGAAAGGGCGAGCATGTTTGGTGCGACCGGGATTCGAACCCTTGACCCTCAAATTACAAGTCGAACGTCTTAAGCCACCTGGCCATGCCGAGCCCAACACAAATGCACACATCGTAATCTAATAATTAAATCGCACTATGTAGCCTTTAATTGCATCAGAAGATTAGAACGTTTGTAATCTTAACAAACTGGGTACGCGATTAATAATATACAAAAACTGTGCAGAAATTTTAAAAAAATGTCTAAATATACCTGAAAAATAAAAGAAATTTATTTTATATTAACCATGACATGGTGAGATTGGTGGCTCTTTCAGTTACAATACTACTGCTCCCTTAGCTACAATACTATTTCACCTTTAGCTACAATACTATTGCACCTTTAGCTTCAATACTACTGCACCTTCAGCTACAATACTGCTGCTCCTTTAGATACAATACTACCGCTCCTTTGGCTATAATACTACTGCTCCCTTAGCTACAATACTATTTCATCTTTAGCTACAATACTATTGCACCTTTAGCTACATTACTATTGCACCTTCACGATACTTGTTTACTGATAAACTTTAAGCAATAGTACACACTGTTCTAAATAGAATTGGTGTTACTACTAACTGTATTTTCAGCTCTCTTACTTAACACCAGGTAGTTATTATGAAAGAGAAAAATATGATATGATCTAAGAATACATAAATTCATTATATGTTTTAGTAAACATGATAGTAGTCTCATAAACTCTAATTTGATTTAAAAGTAAGTTGTTGCTGAAACATTTTATCTACCAGATGAAGTGTTACACGTTTCTTCATCACGTGTAGTTCATATGTAGCAAGATGTTTGAGGACTATTTGACTGTTTGTCAATTAATATTCTATATTACCACACGTTCACAAAATGTACTACAGAATAATAAATATCCCGAATGACTTATCCTTAAGTCTCATGGTATATGACGCTAAAAGCTGGGTTTCAATAACTGCGATTAACACAGAACAGACAACACATTATGTAAGTATGCACGTAACAGCAAACAAAGTATGAAAACATGTCGATTTGGCTGACATATATTGTAAATGACAATGGCAATATTAAAATAATGACATAAACTTGAAAAAGATAAAAACGGATTTTTACGCAATCAAAATAATGAGCCATTATTTCAACTGCTTCTCCAATAAAATATTTTGTACATTAGTTGTTGTTGTTTTGAATTAAGCACAAAGCTACACAATGGACTATCAGAGCTCTGCTTACCACTGATATCGAAATCAGGGTATTAGCATTGTAAGTCCGCAGACATACCGCTGAGCCTCTGGGGGGCTTTTACAGTGGTATATTTGATATAACTAGAAAGTCCTAAAATGATAAGGTCAACCTAAAGTATTTGATTTAATTTCTTTTGAATTTTGTGCGAAGCTTGTTTGTTTGTTTTGGAATTTCGCACAAAGCTACTCGAGGGCTATCTGTGCTATCCGTCCCTAATTTAGCAGTGTAAGATTAGAGGGAAGGCAGCTAGTCATCACCACCTACCGCCAACCCTTGGGCTATTCTTTTATCAACGAAT
Organism: Carcinoscorpius rotundicauda; assembly: GCA_011833715.1. Lineage (NCBI taxonomy): Eukaryota > Metazoa > Arthropoda > Merostomata > Xiphosura > Limulidae > Carcinoscorpius > Carcinoscorpius rotundicauda. The sequence continues at coordinate 49,519,372 of CM022394.1, read as the reverse complement.
AGTGGGATTGACCGTCACATTATAACGCCTCCACGGCTGGAAGGGCGAGAATGCTTGGTGTGACGGGGATTCAAACTTGCAACCCTCAGATTACAAGTCGAGTGCCTTAACCACCTGGCCATGCCGTTCCACGTAAAGTATTCTTCGTACATAAAATTATGTGTCAACAATGGAAACACCAGAGTGTAAGTTAGCTCTTTTTATTTTATATAATTATAATTTGAATCCCGTTTTCGAAAAGTACATTTTAAACTAAATATGATGGACCAGAAGTAGTCTATATCTAAATTTTGGTTTTATATAATAAAATTAAAAAGAGAAAATATAGAAATTAGAAAGAAATTTTCTTAAAGTACTCTAATATTTGTAATTTCTTTAAAATGGGTTTCAAATAATTCGATTACTACATAAAACACACGAACGCTATAATATACATTTAAGTCATCAAGTTGGATATATTGCTTTCTCTCAGTAAATATACATATATATCTATACAGTGAACTGACAGACAGGAGTCTTTTGGCATCCCAGTATGCTCTGTAAGGAAGGGAATGTAATGGGACGTACAAACTGAATTGAACAGTTGCTTCGAAATACATACAAGCTGCCAAAATGTTGTAACTTTTTTATATTAGGGAGAGAGAGAGAGGAGCAACCTTAGACCCTTAACAAGTTTCTAAACTCGACACATTTATCAGTCTCGAAGACTGGCAACGTTTCAAGATTCTAGCACCTTGATAATATTCCATTTGAAAAATCTTACGTCAGCCCTGAAAATGCTGTCGGAGCATGTTTTGCATTCAGTTGTTAATGTCGCGAAAATATGCAAGAAGTAATATTTGCAACAAATTCGTAGGGACATTACTGGGTCTAATACCGTTACACGCGAACATGCACCATGTTTGAGGTCTATTTAGTGTGTTTTCTAGGATTATGTAAGGCCACTATATCAATCCTTGGCATCATGTGTTTTGGTATGGACTGTATGTTTTACAACAAAATGGATTTTTTTTAAATGATTATGAATATTTTACCAACTTTTCAAGTGAAGATCAAATATGAAATTGGAGGCGACAAACTGAGTAAACAAGATAACAACAACAATATTTAAATCTTCTGTAATGGTATTATGTCAACCGTGAAGGTTTGTGGTCTGAATGATATGATGTAAACTGCATTCAGCACTCCGAGTATGAGGCCTACTTATGAAATATTTATCTGTATAAATACTTCAGTATGTGAATTTCTTTTAATCTGTGAACTAATGTGCTGTTCCTGAACGAAAATACTAATTACAAAAATAAAACAAAAACGTTGCAAAAATAATAACATTGACATCTTGAAGTGGCACATCTAAAGCTCATATCATTGGCTTATACTACATATCAAGGAGGTAGCTTCACAGGAAAGCCCAGCCTTCTAATCTTTACCAGTTTACCATGATCATGAAACAACAACAGAAATAGATTGTACTCAGTATTGTCGCAATTTAGTCGAAAATATTCCTCATGGAATAGCAGTACAATGTATTTCCTCATGCACACTAATTTTCATTTTTTATTTTATTTTTTCAGTTTAATGTAATATGAAATTTTCGGAGAGTCTTTTGTAAAAGCAGTTAGATATCAGTGGTGGATGTTTGATAAACGTGACTTTTAATCTATATTCCTATTTTGCAATTATTTGATTTCATGCAAAATTTAGTGCCATTTGACTTCGCTAGATGAAAAAAAGTCATCTTTGAGGTTTTTTCACGTGAATCTCTATTTCGTTTTGTATCGTGACTGCATCTTTCAATAAATCTTTGAATTTATAAGATCATTTATTCAAGTTTACATGCTAATATTTCCAGGAACAGAAAGAGTATAGTATAGAGGATTGAAATGAGGATAAAAGGTACGCGAAGTGAAATAGGCCGATACATAAAAGGTTTATTCCTGCAAAGCCTCAAGAGATAACTGATAAAGTCTAACAGTTCGACACTGTCAGGTATATTTGTTTTTATTTTATTTCTTTGAAGGTTGCACTTGCGATTTTTGTACATTTTTTATCTTTATCTAACTCCTTTCTCGAGATAACACTCCATTTTTATTCTCATTTCTTCATTTTATTCACTTACTTGTTATTTGTACGCTAGCTCAGACAGGTCCTTCAACTGTGTTACTGGCCACTTCTGTTGATGGTACAACAGCATCGTGTGTGCCCATGAATACATAATACGATCAAAAACGTTTTACTGATGCGTATAAAACTGTATATGTACAAAACGCTTTTTAATCAGTATTGCAGTATTTGTCTTACTATTAGTTTTAGATTTAAATATACCATATGCTATTTTTAACTAATATAAAAGATTTACATAGGTAACCCTAAACGCTCTTTCACGGAAGTACGAGAAAAGTGCGTTAAACCCGCTTTAATACTGACAGAATAAAACCATTTAAACTCATGAAGTCATTAACTCTATTCGTTTTCTCTGAAGATGAATCTCTAATTTTTCTTTTTCGCTTTTGAAACTCTATATGCCTAATTTTCGTAGTCGACACGATACTCGACACTTAATTAACAGATTATTTTTAAACAACTCTTCTGATAACGTTCAATCTGCAACAGACCAGCAAAAACTAATTGCTCATCAATAAATCACAAACTTCATATTTTCCCAGAAAAAGGCATATACATAACCCTAAGAGATTATACAAAATTCTAAGTAATATGTTTAGAATTTTGTTTATTCTTAAACACCTACGAGAAATATAAAAAGCACAGTCTGATTTCTATCTAGTTTTCGAGCATTTTTGTTGGATTTTGAGCAAACTTACACCATTGATGTCTGCGTTAATAGTCTTTAATTTTTACGTGGTAGACTAAAAGGATTTGTTTGTTTGTTTTAAAATTTTGCGCCGAACTACACAACGGTTATTTATGCTATCCATCCTAATTTAATAATACAATAGGGAAGGTAGATACTCGTCACCACCCATTGGGCTACTATTTTACCAACTAATAATGCGATTGACCCTAACCTTGTAATGCCTTCACGGTTAAATTGGTGGGTACGTGTGATGTGACTAGGATTCGAATCCGCGACCTTCAGGTCATAAGTCGAGTGCCTTAACCACTTTGCCATGCCGGGCCGGATGAAAAAAAGGGAAGGCAGATAGTTAACATCACCCACCACCAATGGCTGCTCTTGTTAGGGATAATAGTACAAAAGATCTGGCCGTCACATCTATAACGTAATCACGGGCTCAAAATAAAGGCTGCGATTTTTGTTTCACAATAACGAAACCCGAATCACACAGCCTCATTTCCAAAGTTCAGGCTCAATTTCAACTGTAGTTGTCATAACTTAGAATACGGCTTTGAAGACTTTTAGAAATTACAAGACATTGCTTTTGTAACATTTCCTCTATAAAACATTCAGTTTACTAGAAGAATGGATAATGTAGTAAGAACATTTCTTCTAAGAAGAATTCAGGTCACTAAATAAAGAAATGACTTCTTAGTAATAACAGTTTTTCGGAAATAATTCAGATTATTAAATAGCAGAAATAATATTACTAAGACATTATTTCCTCATAAATAATTCATGGTACTATATAAAGAAATAAACTTTTGGTGATATCAATTCAAGCTACTAATTAAACAAAATAATGTTTTGGTAATAACAACATTTCTTCTCGAAAGCATTCAGACTATTAAAAATAAAGCTGTAACTTCTTGTTAATGACATTTCTTTACTGAAACGTCTATTTTAACCTAATTATTGAAAAACATGTAAAGACCTTCATTTTGGCCCTTATCTACCACCAATCTACATGTGCTAATTTTAGGGACTAATTTTTTATATCAACTCTTTTTCAGTAAAACCTTTAAGTTACCAGGTTAAAGGGCATCAAATTGTACATCGTGCCACAACGTGAAGTGAAGCGTAAAATGGCGGTAAAATCCCACTGTTTGTACACAACATTCCAAGAATTGGCGGAGGGTGTTATCGAGTTTCTTCTTTTCTTCCAGTTTATCATTTCAAAACTATGGACGGCTAACGCAGATGCTCATTGAGTGGCATTCTGCGAATGTCGGAAAGAAATAAGCTAACCAACAATCTCTATTTTTAAATATTTTTATTCATTTGTTTTAAAATAAGAATACAATGTCTTCATAACAGTATCTCTTTAATTAGAAAATCTCAGGAAGAGTCTTTTGATAATATAGTATTACATTTTGATAAAGAAAAGAAAACGCCTTACGATATGCCCCCCAGTGGCTCAGCGGTATGTCTGCGGATTTACACGCTAAAATCCGGGTTTTGATACCCATGGTGGGCAAAGCACAGATAGCCCATTGTGTAGTTTTGTGCTTAATTCAAAAAAACAAAAAACAAACAAAGCCTTACGATATACTTTTATTTTATTTACGTATATTTAAAGGTTAGTTTCCTCCATTTTATAAGATTAATAGACATCATTTTTCGAGGCCCGACATGGCCAAGTGTGTTAAGGCGTCCGGTTCGTAATTCGAGGGTCGCGGGTACGAATCCCGGTCACACCAAATATGCTCGTTCTTTTAGCCGTGGGAGCGTTATAACGTGACGGTCAATCACACTATTCGTTGGTTAAAGAGGATTGGGGTTTAGCGGTGATGAATAGCTGCCTTTCCTCTAGTTTTACACTGCTAAATTAGGGACGACTAGCACAGATAACCCTCGAGTGTCTTTGCGTGAAATTCAAAAACCAAACAAACATAATTTTCGTATTAACTCTATTAAAGGTCTAACGAATTATGTTTCACGAACAGTTTTTAAATACATAACTTTTATTTCATATCAAAACGCATAATATCGAGCATTTCAACTCATTACGTCACATTTAGTTGAATGATATTGCATTTAGATGAAAAAGAAGACATGACTGAATATTAATATCACAGAAATATTAATATATCTATCATAAATGCCAAAATAAGCTTCAGCAATTTGTCACTAACACTTCAAAATATAACTAATCTTGCAAAGTTTACTAAACAACAGGACCTGTCAAAATGTTTCATTGTGTATATTTTGTTAGTTTTTGAATTTCGCGCAAAGCTACACGAGGGCTATCTGCACTAGCCATTCTTAATTTAGTAGTGTAAAGCAAGAGGGAAGGCAGCTAGTCATCACCACCCACCGCCAACTCTTAGGCTACTCTTTTACTAACGAATAGTGAGATTGACTGTGACATTATAACGCCCCCACGGCTAAAACGACTAGCATGTTTGGTGGGATGGGGATTAGAACCTGCGACCCTCGGATTAGGAGTCGAATGCCTCAACCACCTGGTCATGCCGAGCCATTGCATTGTGAATTTCATACATTCAAGATGAAAAAATACAACAATAAGGAATACAGTTATAAGAATTTTAATAGTCCATATCTGTTTTTACCATAAATCAGAAATATACTGTTTCGGTTTTTAAACACGAGAAAAAACAGGTTATTATTTATTAGTTAATTGCTATCTCATTGATTTTTGGCTTTGTACATAACGCTATTGAACACATGTTAACCTGCATGAATCAGTATAATAATATAATATGCACATTATTGTCCAAATGTTCGGATTTGGGCTTGAGTATGCTCTCGGTGTCTGGAAGTCTAGATCGAAGCAACTGTACATCTTCCGCTGTTATGTTCACACACGTTACATACGTCACCTTGTCTAGCAGAATATGGCTCAGGTTTTCAAGTTTTTCAATTAATTTATCTTAAATTTTAGCCGCACTAGATATTTAATGAAAAATGTTTTATTAGCGCCTAGAAATTACCTCAAATCTTTCACTTTAATTCCTTAAGTTCACCTTATATAAAATCAATACCTGCACGTTAGAGCTTAACTAGTTAGAATTCGCGTCGTATGAAAGGCGATTAGGAAACATAACCCTATAATTTTGAGGTAACTGTTCAATCTCTGAAATTACAAGTTTTCATAATGCTCTTCGTGATAAGGCGGGTTATTACGTCATAATAATCCACGTGAGTTGGATTCTTGCCTCATTATAACGAATATTTATGTCAAACAAGTTAATGAAATCGTGCACTAAACTTTACTTAGAAACCTCCCAATTCCTCGGCGAAACACGCGCCTCTTTTTGTGTCCTTGCATGGTAACGAAGGTTTAACGAGGCCAGAAAACCTTGAAGGAGTTTGATTTGCAGTTTAAGTGAAGTAAAATAGAAAGTAATATGTACATATGGTTCATTCCGTGGTTCTTTTAGAGATATGTTTTTCTTAATTCTGGTAAACTGATTCTTTCTAAGAAATGCAGTTTAACCTACAACAAACAAAAAAGTACATTGTGCTTTTAAATTGATTAGAATTTCAGATTTTCATCTGGGATCAAAAGGAAATCACAGCTGGGAAGCAAGTGCGGGTTAACCGCGAGTCAAGGTATGTCAACCTAACCTTATTCTTTAGTGTTACCTATGTTCAGCCTGAACGACACCTCATGCGACAAACGAGCTAAATGGTTAAGCAAGAGACCTCCCCAGGTTAATATATAATCATATCTAATTTTGTACTACTGATCATAAGAATGACACGTAATCAGAAGCGTTTGCTGCTTGCACAGTTACTTTTAACCAAATTTTGGATAATGCTGTCACATTTGAAATTACGAAGCGTGTTTCGTGGTAGATCGCGGTTTGAACCTTGGTCCTTCTGATTCATAGTTTCCTAAACTAATCACAAAGGCACGTCCGACTAAAACTGGGCTCACAGCTCACAGTATGATATATATATATATACCGTGTGTTACAGCTCTAACAAAATTCACCTGTATTCTTGTGATCAGAAACAGTACATTTGTAGTATGTGTGTGTGTATTTTTATGACAAAAGTACGACGGGTTATCTGTTGTGTCCGACAGGGGAATCGAACTGATACTTTTAGGGGCATTACTCCATAAACATACTGCTATCCCACTGGAAGACAATACAGTTGGAATACAAGTGAAGGTCAAACCATGCCCCAACTTACGTGAGTAGCTTTACTTAGTAGCTTGGTTATAACGTAACATCACGACTGGGATGTCGACTTACAAATGTGAAAATTCCTGATTAAAATGTCCAATAATTCAGTTTCTATACCTGACTCATTCCACTAAAGGTGTCGCATGGAGAGTTACAAATAAACATACGTCGCCAAAGAAAATTATCTACAAAATTGAGCAGGCAAAAAGCACTCACTGTCTCTCTCTCACACACAGACATAATTTCACGTTAAAGTATTTTTTCACTGTACCGATAATTTAAAATTTCCACAGTATAAGGTGATAACATTTTTCGTAACGTAGAAATTTCCAAAAATGCTCAAGCTTTCCGGAAAAATAAATAACAGCTAATAATCGAGGTATAATATAACTATTTAGTGTTTTGAAAAATAAAACACATTACTGCTTGAATAAAATAATTTCGGTCGTGACCAAAATATTGAGGAACTGAGCTTACAAAAATGTTTAAAATATATGCTGTCAAATGTACATTAATAGAACCACATACTAGATTTTGTAGAAGCAATTTTACATGAAACGAAAAAGAATAGTTGAATATAAGTTTCAATATTTGCTTCCTTATTTTTAGTCTATTAAATGTTTTTGTTTTACACTTTTAAATGCATTATACTCAAAAAAGCATTTTTATCTTACTTTGGATCCAAATAGAAAATGTAGTTTTTATAAGTTTCGAAAACTGAAAAAGTATTAAATATAAAACCTGAACTTTATTAGTAAACTTTAATTAAATGACAGAAAATCCATACTAGAATAAGTTAACGTGAGATTCATTGTCGCATACTCTTGAAAACATCTGACTCATTCCTGTCAGTGGAGATTATAGATAAGATTTGTTACTATTTACATTAATAAAGGCCGTTTCTTTTAAAATTCAGCTTCGTTAAGCATCTAATTTAAATATCTAATCGAACTCGTAAAAAATCATCTAATAATTAAATAATTCTGTTTAATGGCTATTTATCTCTTTCAAGTGGGGCCTAAGACCAAGTAGAGGAATCACCTGCTTTAATCATTAGCACCGTTATACAGTATTGTATTGTCTGTCGGTGGGTCAATAAATATACACTAAAATGACGTCACAAAAGAATTACTTAACAGCGTAAATTGTACTTTTGTGAAATCAGTAAATCGTGCGCATGCCATGAATCACGACAATAATTATGCATTCCGTAAGCTTAAGACAGCATAAAATAATTCGAAAAGCAAAAAGTAAAATATTTTCTATCCTTAAAATAGAACACTTTCGGAGGCTCTGACGACTTATACTTAGTTTATTAAGATATAACTTTGGAATGATTTATATCGACTGAATTTCGTGTAAGATATTTTAATATTGTGTGATGATGAGAGGCTATTGTCGTTTAAAAGTAACAAACAGCCTCAAACATTGATATGTTTGTGAAGCGTTTTGTATTATTTAATTAAAAGTGAGAGACGTTGTTTTGATGTTCTCACTCTTTATTTACTATAAGTTATACAGTTAATTTTTATGTTCAATTAAGAACTATCACTCGTAGAGAATATAACATTATCAATAAAGTTTGACACTTTATACCTGTGTTACAACCACTAAATCAAAATGCGTTGTTGTTGAAAAGTTGTCAACCTCATATGAAGTATTTCTTGCATGTAAGTTAATTTACACTATCAATAATGAAGATATAAATAAAGTCATTTAAAATTCAGATTAATTGTTGATTGGATAAAGTTTGTTATAATAATGTTGTAACGTGATTTCACTCATTCTGAAACTCGGTTCATAATTTGCTAAGAATTAGCCTGAAAAAAAATATGATAATATTTGGAGAAATCGTTTCCAGCTACTCACACCGTGTAATCCTCACTATAGTCACGTGAATAGTTTTCTAAGCTCCCCCTCCCTTTCAGATGATAGATTTGACATCAAACACATTCCTAGGATAAAGGAAACAGACCAATAAAAAAAGACGTAATAACTTCAAATGATGGATGACAACCGTTTAAATCAGCACATTTATGATCTGGGGCGGAGTAATACTTCTTTGAGAAATACGAAATTCCAAGCAGGAAGAAAAAAATAACTTTTCATAACCGACATGTATACTTAATGCAGTGAGGTCAGCTTTTCTGATGTGTGCCTTTTTCATTTTTTTTATTACAAAGTTCAGACATAAAATGATAGCAGTTGAACTGTTTTACACAATTTTCTAACAGGAGAATATATAATTTGCAAACATGTACAGCTGTTTTAAAGTTATAATCGAAAGATATTAAGTTATGAATTCATTAGAGTTTGGTCGCTAAAGGAATAAGCCAACGAATTTTCCTAAGTATTTATACACTAAGCCAGGTAGTAAGATATATGTAAAAGGATATCAACAGTTTGTAATAACTAATAATCGCTGAAAGTCACAGGGATTTTTGTGAAAGTTATAAAGCTGATGTTTTCAAAGAAGTTTCATTGACGAACTATTTCCTAAGGCGCAAGGATGATTGCAAGTTTTAAAAATTGATTCAAAGTACGAACGTTTTGGAAACTCATACATATATCTTACTATTTTTACTCTGCTATTTTTCACTTTACACTGTTCCTTTTACTCTATTATTTCTCAACTATTCACAATTATCATTTCATTTGATGTTTAATCACCTGTATAAAGTTTTTTGCTACTCCGATGTTTTATCAGCTACGCACTCTTTTCTTTAAGGGTGTTATTTTTCTGCTATACACAGTTTCCTTTACTTTGTTATTTCTCAATTCTGTAATTTTCTTTTACTATGTTGTTTTTGTTGTTTAGATGGACGCAGCTCTCATTTGCTATATTTTCAGCTATGCACAATTTTCTTTTACTCTGATATTTTTCAAGTATACAGATTTTACCCTATTTGTTTTCAATATACACAATTCTTCTTTACTGTGTTGTTACTTACCCTTATCCTGTTCTCTCATTTTGAAACAATAATTTATAAAATTAACAAGGCAAATAACAATTAAGTGTGATTAACGTTACATTATATTAGGAAGACAAAGTTACAGCAGAGCTTAAGATGGAAATTAATAAACCATTATTTATTAAGTTATTGTTCTCCGGACTTACAACGCAAAATCAGGGGTTCGATTCCTCTCGGTGAACATAACTAATAGCTCAATTCGACATTGGTATAATAAAACACAAACTATTAGATTATTAACTAATTTAAGTTATAAGTGTTGGTCGGTTTTCAGATGCATGCTACTAATAAATGGTTGAGAAGCTCAACACGTGTTTTTATTTGCTTTGAACAAGTAACTTTATTTAGTTATTGTTCACACAAACATTCGGTACCAGTCTTTTCCACTTGGGGTGAAAAAGGCTGAGGTGGCCCAAGTAGAAAACTGGGGACGCTTTACCATCTAACTGTGTAGATCATGACCATGTTGTAAAGGCTAGTTAGAATAGTCAAGGAAAAATAGGGGATACTATATCCTCTAACGTTTCTTTAGAGCCATCCCTTCTCACAGAGGGCTGAATGACAACACTGTGCACTTTATGAAGTATTATTTTACGAACTAAAATATCTATGATATATGTATATATACATGTTAAGTCTACAATTTCTGTGTTGGAAAACATATTTTAACTGAAAGGATGTAAAAAACAAGAGTAACTTTTCAACACGGAAGCTATTCCATAGCGCTTCAATCACAGTTATTAACTTACTACTAAGCCCAGCATGGCCAAGCGCGTAAGGCGCGCGACTCTTAATCCGAGGGTCGCTGGTTCGTGCCCGCGTCGCGCCAAATATGCTCGCCCTCCCAGCCGTGGGGGTGTTATAATGTAACGATCAATCCCACTTATCGTTGGTAAAAGACTAGCCCAAGAGTTGGCGGTGGGTGGTGATGACTAGCTGCCTTCCCTCTAGTCTTACACTGCTAAATTAGGGACGGATAGCACAGATAGCCCTCGAGTAGCTTTGTGCGAAATTCCAAAACAAACAAATCTTACTACTAAATGCGTTTCAATAAATTACAGTTTATCGTAAGCACCGAAAACAGCTTTTAAAAAACAGCAAGTAACTATTTGATATTTTTATTTTCGTCGTTCCAGTGAATAGTTCAATATCGTTCAAAATACGAAACCAGCTACACACACACACACACACACACAATTTAGAACACGTGCTGTCATACTGTTACAAACCTGACATATAACAATATTTGAATTATGGGTATGTATTTATGAACGAGTACCGGCATGGGCAGGTGGGTAAGGCCCTTGAGTTGCGATTCGAGAGTCGCAGGTTCGAATCCCCGTCACACCAAACATGCTCGCCTTTCCAGCAGTGGATATGATATAATGTGACGGTCAATCCCACTATTCGTTTGTAAAAATAGTAGCCGAAGAGTTGGCGCTGGATTTTGATTACTAGCACCCTTCGTTCTAGTCTTATACTGCTAAATTAGGGACGGCTAGCGCAGACAGCCCTTGAGTAGCTTTGCGTGAAAATCAAAACAAACCAAACATACGAAGTAATCTACTGACAAACGGTTTGTTAACTGCAAAGTACAAACGATTTAATTTAGTGACCACAATTGTTTTTTGCAGTTCAAAGTAAGGCATATACGTGTGGTGTGAGCGAATTCAGTAAATATAACCAACTGAAAGTAGAGCATCTTTTTACGATAACTCGCTGTATTCATTTCACTGTTTATCAAAGGTATATAATATTTTATCATTTTCTTATTGGCTATAACATCGACATTAAGTGTACATAAGTAAGCAATTTATATCACAATCTCCTTTAACTATGTAAAAATATATCTGTAAACTGTATGCTATATAAACATAATAATAAATACATTTCTTCAGTCTTCTTACACCTGATAAAGTGTTGTTATTATTTCCTGGAAAAAAATATTTGTTAGCAATGTTATTTAATGGTGCTTAGGTTTACAGGGTAAGATGCGAAAGAAAATAACTTTAAAGGCATAGTGGTACTTTAACATATTAAACCTAGAAGAAAAACGTTATCACAAAGTTGACAAGCGTTTAATAGTAGTCAACCCATAGAATTACATTATAATGACGATTGCTGTTATCAGGTATTAAATAACAGTCAACCCACAGTTACATTATGATGACGATTGTTGTTACCAAGTATTGGATGATAATCAACCCATAAAGTTACATTACGATGACGATTGTTGTTACCAAGTATTGGATGATAATCAACCCATAAAGTTACATTACGATGACGATTGTTGTTACCAAGTATTGGATAACAGTCAACCAACAGTCACATTATAATGCGTTGGGAAAGATCGAGATTAAATCAATCGTGGGTACAAAGCAAACCAGAAATATTTTACCCATCCAATATTGTATTAAGAAGGATTTATGAATTAAGTACTAGTTAAAATGTTAAATAGACACTACGTGTATCAGACTGAGAATAAATCAAACAAATTAAGTCTTAGATAGAAGAACAGCATAACGCATTAAAAGAATACGTGTGAGTACAGAAGAACGGAAGGTATATATACATAAAAAAAACTGATAACGGGAACTCTAGAAAATACACATAGTGTATCGAAGAATAGATAAGGTTTAAACACAGTTAGTGTGGTAAAGAGAGATAAGAGTGTAAAAAAATGATAGAATATTTCTGAATAGAGAAAACATGGAAGACTAAAAGCATATATGTGAATAAAGCAGAATACATAGAATGTTATATAGAACTTATAGTAAGAGATGAAGAATAGGAATTTAAAACATTACAGGAAATAATAATGATTAGATAAACAGGTTGATAAGTAAATGAAATTTAAAATGTATTTTTATTATAGGTTTTCGCTCGTGTGTAATATATAAGCAGCTGAATATCCTAATAAAAAATAATGTATTTTTTCACAGTTTTTGTTTTTGTTCCCTTTCTGCTACTTTATCCGGTAGGGTGAGCTCGAAGCAGAATGAGAATGATTATAAGCAAACATTAGGGTGTTCTGTTATATGTTGCTGATATGCAGTTAAAAAAGAAAACCGCTTGTTGTGCAAAGATATTTCTCCGTCAACAACCACTCTAACTACCTCTCACTGAATCCCTGTTCGAGCTAAGTGGAAATAATTTCGAGAGATGGGTTTAGGGAAAATTGAGCACGTTCTCTATTGTGCTTTGGCAATTTTTCCTAGTGTTCAACACGCTACAAAGGATCTTTCCTTCACACGCAGTCGGTCACGAACAACCTCGACTGTAGTAATGGCCGCCGGGTTTATTTTGCGTTAGGTTTCTTGTAAAATGCTTCTATAAGGAAAGCAGGAAAGTCTGTTTCCCCAACCAACAGAGGGTGGATTAAAAGCAAAGTGAAGTTTATGCAAAGCCTGAAAATAATTATTATACATTTTTAAGGTTTACCAGATTGAAATACTAATAGCAGAACATCTGTACGTCAGGATTAAGTTAATGAGCTTGTATTGATTACAGGGAGATTACACTTATATACCTAATCTTGTTTCATGTTCCTAATTCCAAGATATGAAATAGACGTAAGTTATGAGTTACTCCTTGGATTGTTTTCAAAAATATGCATGTGGTGTGTGGGAAAAGAACGTAATAATTACTTTCAGCCACGACTGAGCGGCTCATAGAACAGTTCCGAAGTTTTTATGCAAATTTTCTAAGCTAATATGTCCGTTATCTCTTGACCGATTTTAGAACTAATTACAGTTTTGGATTCGGGAGGACAAACCCTTTCAAGTGACATATTTTATCATGCCCAAGGTCTCATAATTATATTACTCTAATCTTGTCTAAAACCATTTCAATTTGAGGGTTGATGTTGTTTTTGAATTAAGCACAAAGCTACACAATGGGCTATCTGTGCTCTGCCCACCACGGGTATCGAAACCCGGATTTTAGCGTGTAAGTCCGCAGACATACCGCTGAGCAACTGGGGAGTCATTTGAAGGTAGGCTGATAGAAATCCTCATGAGTAATAAAACCGAATAATGTATACCAACGCCCTACACTTATTATTACTGGCACACAAAAATGTAGCAAATAAAATTGTAAACAAAGGTCCCATAGATTAATTTACGCTAATCCTGTTTAAAATAATTACAAGTGCTCCGCCTATTGAAGATTCCCCTATTGTTCCATTTAGTCATTATAAGGCGCTGAATCACAGTGTAACCAGACTGTTATTTTTCCGAGAAAGGGCAGAAGGCCGTCTGGAGTGGTCACTTGTTCTGATTACTCGTACGTCTCTACAGTTGAGTGTTGTCTGCAAGTCAGTCAGTAGACACTAAACTAACATCAAATAAGGGATGCTTAACGTTGTACTTTTTACTCTTGTGATGTCAGTAAAATATGCTCGTGCCATAAATCACGAGTAATGTTGAGCATTCTGAAGGCTGCAACATAGCACGACCTTCTAAAACAAGAAACAAAAAAATCATTTGTCAGTCGTAGTTTTGATTTTATTTAATCTTGAAACAGAACATTTTAAGGTATATTGTGGAAATACGTTTAGTATTATAGAGCATAAAATTAGAATTAATGTAAATAATACTTATTAATTGTGAAACACATTAAACAATCGTAATTGAAGGTTAAATAATATTATTTCAATAATTATTTACGTATTTCTCTGATTTATGAGTATTGAGTTTTAATATGGAGATAAATGACTCGCTTATTTTTTAAAGTATTTCTTTTAGCAAATTTTCTGTTTCTGGTTATTAGCAGTATTAACTGCAAACACAACTTCAGAACATTAACTTAGGCAATTAAAGCAACTTGATAACAAGCTTAAACAATGCAAAGATTTGTTTAAGTTGGAATAATGAGGCTTTTCGTGATGCATTTTTTACTCGTATGATAATTTGAAAAGTACATTTAATCCCTATGTTTTTCTTTAGCACATGTATTATTTTTTATTGATTAGATTATGTTTTTTATATCAGAATTCCATAAATTATGCTTTGAAAGTTTGTAACGACTGTAAATATTGCCCAAGGTA
Organism: Carcinoscorpius rotundicauda; assembly: GCA_011833715.1. Taxonomy (NCBI): domain Eukaryota; kingdom Metazoa; phylum Arthropoda; class Merostomata; order Xiphosura; family Limulidae; genus Carcinoscorpius; species Carcinoscorpius rotundicauda. The sequence continues at coordinate 49,504,342 of CM022394.1, read as the reverse complement.
GGTTTTAGATAGGTAATTTATTTGTCTGTAGTTAAGCACAAAGCTACATAATGGACTATCTGTACTGTGACTATAGTAGGTATTAAAACCTCATCCTCCAAAGTTATAATTCCATGGACTTATTGTTGTGCAAGTGGGTTTAAGATAGTGAGGCCATGCAAAAAACAGATAAATAAGCGTAATAACTCAGCAGTAAGCGCGAGGGTTTTTCATGTTAAAACTCGGAAGATGATCCTTTTTGTAGGATTCTTTTCATTCTTGTTGTCTTACAATCTAAAAAAAAATGACGTGTTTATATAAGTTATTGATCAAAAGATAAAGTTTTGTTTTCCAATATACTCACACTTTTTAAATGGTTTATACAACTAGTTATTTCAGCCTATTTTCATGTTCATTAGAGAAACAAAACTCTTAATATAGTAGATGTCTTCACGTTTTTTAGTTTGATTTGAATATATTGTCAAACTTTTATTATAAGTTTGTGTATACATCTGATGTCATATTTTATCAATATCGTTCATCGCGATTAGTTTAATTTAAAGCAGACTAAAGGTACACCAACTATTTGAAGACTCTTCTTGTCATGTAGTATAATGAGATATTCAGACCATACAAAAAATCAAACCTATGTTATTAAAAACTGTACCATATAATTAACAAGAACACCAGGTGGCAGGAATCTACTGTTCCGCCTCGTTACAACGGAGAGATAAAAACATTACCACGTAACTATTAGTCTTTGTCATGGGACTCCTAACGGTCATGACAGTAGTTAACTTTGGGCTTTCTCACAAACAATTACACTAATCGTTCTCAATTTTCCACTTTCTTACTATAATTTCAGCAGATCTTCTTAGCGTCTATATGTCCACTTACCAAAGAATATAAGATAAACAAAAATTAGTATTGTTAACCTTTAACTTTATTTTTTCGTCAACCAAATGAGAAATGTAATTTGGCCACATAATTGATAACTGTTCTGAGAGCACATGAACTGCCCAACAGCAAGAGAAAATAGTAAAAAGATGGCACACAAAAACTAAGCTAAAGAAAATTTCAAGACTTCATTGATAAGGAATGATTTAGTTATCACCACCAAAAACCTGCCCTACATAGACTAAAGTTCTTTCCTATAGCATCAAATTGCTCCAAAAGGACAGAAGGTCTTTACTTTTAAGTAGAGATGTTTAGTAACACGTAATAATCCCATTGAAGAAATTATAGAATTTTTTACTTTAAAAGAATTATATGTATCTTCATTCAAAATTGCACTAAAGGGGTCAAAGTCTTTACCTCTTAAATAAGACTATATAAAAATCAGATACTTAATAATATTTGAGACATAAAGCTCTCAAGTCTGGCAATATGTAACCACAAGAAACATAACTTAATTTGGCATTACTGAAAGTAACTTAAGTTTTAGCTTAAAGGAAATGTCCCGTTTCAAGAGTAAATAAAACAAAATTAAGAATAACAAGTATGTTACAAATATAAAGTTCAAATGTCACGCTTAGTTATAACTTATGGAGTGCATAATTCTTCTCCTGATTCATGGTATGGCCAAGCGGGTAAGGCGTGCGACTCGTAATCTGAGGGTCGTGGGTTCGCGCCCGCTTCGCGCTAAAACATGCTCGCCCTCCCAGCCGTGGGGGCGTATAAGTGACGGTCAATCCCACTATTCGTTAGTAAAAGAGTAGCCCAAGAGTTGGCGATGGGTGGTGATGACTAGCTGCCTTCCCTCTAGTCTTACACTACTAAATTAGGGACGGCTAGCACAGACAGCCCTCGAGTGGCTTTGTGCGAAATTCCAAACAAACAAACAAAAGATTCATGGTATGTGCACATTTTACTGACACAACAAAACGAACTGCAACGTTAAGTATCCCTTGTGTGACATCCCTTTAGTGTCTGCTGACTAATTGAGTGATAACACCCAACTGTTAGCGGTGCTAATAGTTAAAGTAAGTAACCTCTCCAGGTAGCCTTGGGCCTCTTTGCAAAAAAACTCTCGCTCAGAAGTGGAGAACTTAAACAACTATTTTTATGATAGATAAATATTAAATAAAACTAAAGAAATCGACATTTGCGAGCAAATGCAAGATGTCTCCGCTACGCAATTTCAACATGACCACTTTTTACACCATAACAATTGTCAAAAAGAAAGTAAAAAAATTCTATATCACTGTTTTGGATCTGTAAAAAGGCATTTTTGTTCCAAATTTCATGTACATTGATTGACATATACATAAATAATTCATAAAAACACACTAAATTTTACTTTCCTTGCAGAAAAATTGAATAAAAGAAAAAAATCCAAACTGTCTGTATCTTCGTTTTGATCTTGCAAAGAGTATTATCATTGTACCAAATTTCATGTAAATTGGTTGAAACAAGACCATACGATTGACTAAAACACCTTAAATTATGGATTTATTTAACCTTTTCCTGCCTCCTCCTGGAATGACAAAAAACAGATGTATTTCATATTTTTTTATGTACCAAATTTTACACAAAATGGCAGACATACGATTATTTAGTTAATTATAAAAATACTTAAATAATATACCTCTTGTGGCATTTTGGCAGTATAACTAATAAAAATAAGCAAATCCACTATTTTTGTTTGTAAATGTGTGGACTTGTAGAAAAATATTTTTGTATGAAATCCCATTTAAACTGGTCAAACTATGGCCGATAAATTGATCAAAAACCTCATAATTATGCTTTTTTGTGAAGTCTGATCCCTCTAAAAAGGCTTAAAACGGACGAAACAAACTTCTTTTGTTACTGTGTCAGACGCCTGAAAATGTATACTTGTTCTAGTTTTCATCTTGGTTATTGTAAATATAACTGTATAGAAACCCAATATGTACAATATTGGGTTGTTTGACTTTTGACGCAATAATATTCTTAAAAAGGTCCAAACAAACAAACAAAAAGGTGTATGGGTGCATTGGACCAAGGCATAGCCCTATCTAGTTCAATTCAATCCGCCGATAAATGAAGGAATCGCGGTAAACTGAAATAAGGAAAACGTTTACTGTGAGATTGAAATAAAGAATCCAATTTAAAGTAAATTTTTACTTTTTGATTTTTAAAATAGCGCTGAGTTAACTTGTTAATTTACGTTGCCGAATATACTTTTAAATTATCTAGAGATGAACATAATAAGTTTTCTAATCGGAGTAAAACACAATAAACGAAATATAAATTAATCTGTTACCGTGAATGATATACATTAGATATCAGTATTCCAGAAGAACATGCCAAAGATTAATGTAAAGCAAAAACTTAATTTGGTTTTTCTCCAAGGGTATAACCGAGATACTGTAAATAACTTAAAAACAAAGTTTGGCCTATCTAAAATAAACCTTAATCTATTTAGTTATTAATTACAATGGCCTTTTAATTCAGCTAGCAATAGATTTTCCCCCTCACTTTTGAGATATTTCAGTTAATTTTATTTCGGTTTATATCTATACATACACATGTGTGGATAAATGTTCATTCAGATGTATATATTTATAAGTGATAACGAACTTTGCACAAGACTGCGGTGTTAGGCCTACTCCTCCTTTTTCTATCAGGTTGAAGTGTTAACGTTCTATTTTGGTATGATACCAGCGGAATACTTATAAAGAGAGGACAGATCGGCAAAAATAACTTTTGTTAGACAATCAAGGATGATTTCCATTATCGAGCGATTTTCTCACGTGATTTTATCGAGCTAGCAATTAGCATTTTCTCATTACCCAGTATAAAACCTAGCGACTCAATTAACGACTAAAGAGCTCCCTAATGGAATAGCAGAACTTCTTTCTTTAAATTATCTACAAACCTTAGTGTGTAATCAGAAAGAGCAAGCTTCTGGAGATTATTCCAACGTAAACATTAAAATGAGAATTAGCTCCCCCTTTCCCCCTTTTTTTCAAAAATGAAAAAGAAGAGAAGAAAGAAGAAATGAAAGAGCGACGATAGACGTTAAACGAAGTTTTAACAGTTATTTATGTATGCATTAGTTCAGGAACGGGTGGAGGTAAAAAGATTAGTTTGAGAGATCCTTTGTAACGTTTATACCCAAGCCAGTTTTCAAGGAAATGCGTGCTATTAGAATGCCATTAACTTGTAAGGGTTAATTATACTTTTATTTTTAATATGTGTGGATGTTTAAAATGCTGGTTTAAATAGATTCAAATATAAATCATACCATTAACTATATCACTACTGTTACATAATTTAGTTAATTAAGAAAATGCATGAAAAAGTATACTAAAGGAAAGATTAATCCACCAGAGAGCGTGTACTAGATTTTAGTAAAGTATTATATTTTCTAATTATGGTATTGTAAATGAAAATAAACAATAATAATAAGTGCTACTTACATAAAACATCTATTTAATGGTACTTAGAAACATAGTTTTTACTTCACAACAATTATTGAAATAAAATATAATTGATGGTAAAAGTTTAAAATCAAATTATGGGTAATGAAAATCTAAAGTTGGTGTAAGAGAATATATTTATAATTTTTACCATTAAACTACCATTTTATGATTGTATAATTCTATATTTCAGTCATTTATTGTAAGTATCATTACAGCAGCCTGATAATTTTCCATTCGCCCAAACTAACAGGTAATTTCCATAACTACAGATGAAGAATGTTCATAATTTACATTTTCTATGACTGCATTTTTCATTCAAGCATCCGCAAAATATTGTTTACTTTCATCTGTTGTTTACACAACATATAAAGATATTCAAATGGCTTGTTTGCTAGTTATACAATAGGTTGAACTGAGTTTGTTTAAATGTACTTTATTTATTCAAATTTTAGGTTTGTTTTATGCTTTTATTCAGTTTTTCTTATGTTGTTTCATGAAGTCTTTTTGTCTATTTTTTTTCAGATGTGCAATATTACCATTGGTATTCATTTAGCATTGTATTAAAAGCGCTAAATGAAATGCTCAATAAGATTGTATTTAAACTGTATTATGTTTGACGAAAATTAAAAATATTTGTAAATCCTACTTTTATGAAACAAATTGGGAATCGACCACAGCCGTTGCTGTAATTAGATCTGAAATCGGTCAAAAGATGGGGCTATGAGCGAAAAGTTTGTAGTTTAAAAAAACAACAACAAATAAACAAACTCAGGACCATTTTATGAGCCGCTATGTCGTTGGTGACAAAATAGATTTCTGCTAGTACTATTTTTATGAACAATTAATGATTTTTTAGAATTATTTCATTTTCAGTTTTACCTTCATAACAGCATAACTCTCAGTAATTAAAAATAGTTTAAATTTAAATTAATTCTAAAACAAATCATTGTGAGCACTGTACAATGTTTTTTGCACACTTTTCCATATCAAGAGAGTAAAATCGATTTTTTAAACTTGGTACGAATGACCAAAAACATAATAAAGCATATTTAGAATGTATTATTTATCCATAATCGTTTTCAGCTGGTCCAACGTAAAGTCTACTGGTTTACAACGCTAAAATCAAGGGGTTCAATTCCCCTCGGTGGACTCAGTAAATATTCCGATGTGACTTTCCTATAAGAAAACACATGACCCGTTATTTACGCTTAACTTTTGAAACAGCAGAGATTCAAGAAAACTTTTTTTTTAAAAAAAAGAATCCGTAAAATTTCTTTCGTTGCGAGTTTTATGTTTTTATATACCTCATGATATTTTTGTCTTTAAACAAAAGGTCCAATATAGACAGGCACATATTTTCTACGAACGGCTTGACTTAGTCTCACTGTACTACAAACGAAATTAACAAACAACGTGTAATCAACAAATAATGAGAATATATGTATATATGGATAACAAAAATATATCTCGTAAAGTTAGTTTATAACGAGGGTCTAAGCTATCATATTAAAATATTAGTGTTGTAAGATATCCAGCTTTCTCTTTCCAACGCCTCAGCAATAACTTTGATGGCTGATAACGCTAATACTCAGGACTCTTATTTCCTGCGGTGTGCAGAACACAGGAAGCATATTGAACGGCGATATACTTAGCTACAAAATAGCTCGCACATAACATTTTTAATTAACATCTTATGAAACTGCCACAATAAATATATAATTTAATCAATGTTTTAAATATTTCAACACTTTATTTCTAGTATGTTATACAAACATAAAGTTATAATCAGTAACAATATATTAACATCAAGTCTTAGTTAAAAGTTGTATCATAAAGACAAATAAGTAAATTATGAAATTTTGATACAACACAGTTATGTTTATGTTTACAAACTGTAAGATCATAGTAACTTTAAACATGATGAGCCCGAAGGTTGTGATAAATAAATGATATAAAAAATGTAGGTTTTGCTGGGTTGAAGCACTAAATAAGAACAGAGTTTATCAAGTAACCTAAAACTTGATCGATAACTTGATAATAATTCTCATGAAAAGTGGTTACAGTCCATACCGTGGTTACAATCCTTACCGTTGGTACAGTCCAATACCGAAACATAGAAGGCCAATTTCAATGGTTTTTAATTCCTGAAATATTACGTTTTTATATATCGAATTTGTTGCAGCTCTGTTTGAGTGTGTGAGAGTGTTTTTGAGTGGATGTTGTAATTAAAACAAGTTAAAAGAAAACTCCAAGAATATTTTTAACTTCTTCGACAATTCCGTAGTGGGGTTTTGTTATAGTGAGTTTTAAAAAATGATAAAGAAAATTCAGTGTGCTGACATATTCGGATTAATGGTACATTAAGGTAGATTGCATTGTTACTGACGCTGACTCGTGGTAATAGTGAAAAAAATTAAGAACATCCTTGATAGACGTAAAATAAAATGATAAACAAACTTCCGAAACAGGCGTCAAATCACCGAATAAAGATAAAGTACTACAATAACGAAATATAAAAGTGCCACAAAACTAATATTTTAAAACACTAAAGAAAAGCAAAAGTGCTACAAAAGTTGAAATCTTTAAAAGAAATAAAAGTAACGTTTACCTTTAAAAACACTGAAGACAGGTCAAAGTGCAATAAAAATTGGCCTTTATAAACACTGAAGAAAGGTGGAAGAGCTACAAAGTTGACCCTTTAAATCACCGTAAAGTGCCATAAAAGCTGTTTTTTTCAAACACTGGAGAAAGTTAAGTGCTAACAAATTGGCCTTTTTAAAACACTAATCATAGTTAAAAGTGCTATAAATTTGGCCTTTTAAAGCTTTGAATGAAAGTAAAGGTTCTATGGAAGCTTTTATGTTTTTATATACCTATATAAAAACGTATTATATACGTATCGCACACACACATAAATCCATCGCAAATGGAACACGACTCTTTAATGAAGTTGTTTTGTTATTTTCACCACTCCTAACGTAACTAATTTTACACTAACGTCTTATGTTTTTTTTTCTAATATTTTCAGTTATTTTTTAAAAGTCGTCTCTAAAACAAATCAAGATGTCACCTAATTACTGTAATACTGAGACGACTCGGATCAGTTGATGAGCTAATTTCGAAAAGTTTTAGAAATGTAATCTAGTATTTTTAATTGGCATATTTAATTACGTTGCGCTAATTTATTATTATTACTTGTACGATTAAAAGTCAAGTTTACTTTTATTGTGATTATATTATTTATTTCAGTTGTGTTTTTTGTCACTTATGTTAACTCCTAGAGAACCAAGTGAAATCTCTACATCTGTACATGTCAAGGTATAGGAACTTTATTTATTAAAACTTTTTTATATTGAGATGTGCAAAAAGTTTTTTCCCTTTAATGTTGTTTAATAGATGTTTTGGATGTGAATAATGATTCGTTCTCTTGCAGTAGTTTGAAAACTTCGTATAATCATTCCGACCAAGATGGTCCGGCAAGACCAGGTGGGTTAAAGGCGTTTGACTCGTAATCTGAAGGTCGCGGGTTCGAATCCCCGTCACACCAAACATGCTCGTCCATTCAGCCATGGGGACGTTATAATTTTGCGGTCCATCCCACTATTTGTTGGTAAAAGAATACCCCAAGAGTTGGCGGTGATTGGTGATGACGAACTGCCTTTCCTCTAGTCTTACACTGCTAAATTAGGGACGGCTAACGCAGATAACTCTCGTGAAGCTTTGCGCGAAATTACAAACTAAAAACAAAACATTCTGAAAAAGGTTGTATTAGTAGATGATATTTCGGATGATACGTGGATCTCGATTAGGTGAATGAAGCTAGTTGTAATATTTAAAATTAAGTACTCCCCTCCACCCACTGACAGAGCGGAATGTCTGCCAATTTACAACGCTAGAAACCGGATTTTGATAACCGTGGCGGACAGAGCACAGAAAACTTGTCGTCTAGCTATGTGCTTAATTACAAACGACAACTAGAACTAAAATTAAGCTTTTGATGGTATGTTCTTACAGAACGTAAGACCATGTTACAACACTTATTAACGATGCTGTTGTTGTTTTTCCAGGCTAAAACTAATCTTATGGAGCGAGAGAATTGGATATAGCAAATATTTGTTTCTTAAATTTCGCTATAATCAACGCAGTTTAACAAAGATTACTTACTTTTGCTATAATTAACAAATTATACACAGAGATAATGAAAAACTTTTAATTTTCTTTTTTAATGGAATTGATTGTTGGAAGCAATATGCTGTTTGTTACTTTGCAGCAAAAGTGTATTTATTCCACACAAAAAAAAAGAAGTTAAAATGTTAGAATTTAATAACAATCGAATTAACGCAATTTCACATCTAGATATTATATTATTTTTACCTAAATTTCTTTGGAAGTTGGAAGTACCGGTAAGCTTTCAGGTACCTGTTTGTACTTAAAATGTTACTTTTGCTTAACTTGCAGTTTGTTAGAAAGGAAAACTCAACCAATGTTACTGCTTCGCCTTTGGTGTAGTTCTTCCTTTCTACTTTCCAATAACGAACGATAAGCAAGTCTATAATAAAGCACATTATATATATTTAAAATTAGTATTTAAGACTAAACAATAATACTGCAAAATAACATCTCTATATTGTAAAATATTATTCATCATTTAAGAATACGCGTTCTTCTGTGAAAGATTGTGGTGGCATATATTTTCTTTTCTCATGAATGAATTATCCAAAACTTGACAATAACTGGTCTTTTGTACCATAGTTCCTTCTAAAGCATACGGATCTGTTTACAGAATCACCAAATAAAAAAGAAACAATTGTAAATCGTGTACGGAAAGTTAAGTCTGTTCTTTGTGAAGATTTTTTTCTTTATTTTCTTTTCACTCTTACGAGAAAGTGATGCTTCATTACACAACTAAGACATATGTAGCTAATTCACAGCTGTTGTTTTCTAAAACCTATTTGATATTCTAACACTTATGTGTGTTAATAAAACTCAAATAATCTGACTAAACTTTGAAATCTGAATTCTTTTGCAACGTTCAGCTTTAAGTAATCACTCCAGATCCAAACCACCCATAAACCTCGTAGGCTACATGTAACCTCCAAGTTCTGAAGAATGTCTTAAAAGTAAACTATTACTCGTTTAAAACGTATGTGGTTTAATTGGCAAGTAGTTTTGTAACAATAGCTAAATAAAACAATATCAACAAATATTTACAAATAAAAATCCAGATATTGTTTTAATTATTCCTAAAAATTAGGACATTTACTTACTGTTAAAAATCAAATGTATTATGCAAAACTATAAAGTTTAATACAAAAAGAAGAAACGTTCGCAACAATGTCACCAGTGATCTGATTAAAAAATTAAGCTTTCAAGAAGCGATATTGGCACATAACTAGTCTGAATGGCTCTGTCCCTGTCTCTCACTATTAACAGCTAAAGTGTCAAGCTATTGACCTGAGAAGGCAGAACGCCTGACTGCTTAATATTTCAAGTTTCGCTCCTTATCTGGAAGATACTGGCCACACCCCTTTTCAAAAGACTGGGAAGGGGGAAGGTACGACTATTTTGCTTATGGTATTTAATATTATCTGAAAAGCTTTGTCTGTCAATACATCAACCTAGCAACGAACCCAACCGCCGGGAGCAGCAATTTCCTGATTAACTGAGCAGATTATATATAACGCTTGTAATGGAATTGAATTTGTGAAATGCACAATTCATTATCAGTATGAAAAGACGGATATTAGGCCTACAGTGTTCTATATACGATACAGAAAACATCGGAGATCGATGTAGCTATGCTGTCCAAACCTCATGACTTCATTCTGCAACTTTCTCTGATGGATATTTGACATTTTCTTTGCCCTGAAGGCAGGTGAGGAAATCTGATACGATTCTATCGGTGTTTCAAAATTACACTGATGGAATAATGGCAGCGAAAGCGTGAAAGAGCTAAGTGGTATAATAGTGTACACAATCGAATATCGATATTCTTTAAAGCTAACTCTACTAGAAAAACACGATTATGCTACGTACAATCTCGAAGGAAAGTGACGGAATTTCAAAAATCTTTTGTCTAGTAGTAATAATGTCATTTAGTTGTAACTACACATTTTAATTCTTAAAAGTTAAAATATAAGTTCGCCAGTGGGAAAAGACGATTTGAACTGTATTGATAATCGGAAGTGGAACACGTATACTCCAGATTGTTTTAGGGAAAATAAAGACGATTTGAACTGTATTGATAATCGGAAGTGAAACACGTATACTCCAGATTGTTTTAGGAATAATAAAGACGATTTGAACTGTATTGATAATCGGAAGTGAAACACGTATACTCCAGATTGTTTTAGGGAAAAAAAAAACAATTTGAACTGTATTGATAATCGGAAGTGAAACACGTATACTCCAGATTGTTTTAGGAATAATAAAGACGATTTGAACTGTATTGATAATCGGAAGTGAAACACGTATACTCCAGATTGTTTTAGGGAAAATAAAGACGATTTGAACTGTATTGATAATCGGAAGTGAAACACGTATACTCCAGATTGTTTTAGGGATAATAAAGCATAAGTTGCAAGGACTTCATTTACTATTCACAAAAATTATGGTATTTAGTACTATGAAAATTATCTGTTGTCATGAGCTGTGTTTTTGTTAATTTAAAAGGATTGAATTCTATGTTATTAATTTTAGAATGTTTCGCTATTTATTAGTTTACACTAATACTTTGTTCGTATTTCGCTTCGAAGCTCTCAGACATTTATTTAGGGGGTAAGTGTGTGTACTACGGCTAACTAGCGTTGAAATACGCTTTTCTGTGGTTAGGTTCAGAGGGAAAATGTTTATTAATGGTCGAAATGACGAGTTTCAGCTGAAGATGTTTTACTTTGTACGTCAAAAATAATCGATGGCCAGACTTTGGTTGTACCTATTGCATTTACGACTTTCAAACATAGTTAAAAGGATTTAAATATGTTCGTGAAATGATTAAACGCATCAGTGCTCAGCAATTCTCTTTAAAATATATCATACATTTCGACATATTTCTAAAGGAAATGAAAAAACCATAAACAATATATCTGCAAATTGAACGCAGAGTAACTCATTGTATTAGGATTATCTAAAATTAATGTAGTAGATTTCAAGAACTAACCCTAACAATAATTGTACATTTTTTTCTCTGCGTATAAAGTGGAACACAAGTGCGTGTAAAAATACACTATCATAACATCTCACCAATATTGTTAGTTACCAGAAGTCTTGAAGCAGAACGTTATTTTACCTATTACGACGTGAAGTACCACTTACTGCCAACAAAAGAATACGACACTAAGTGAACTCATAAACACGGACTTTTGAAAATCTTTTGCAAGCTTAAAAGGTTGTTTTAAATACGCCCGTTAGCTTCAGAGTAACGTACAATTTCAGATTATTTAATACGTTGTACAACAAATGTCTAAGATGAGAGTTTCTCGAGAGCATTCAACTATTAAGCTGTTAAAGCTTAAACCTGGGTCATTTATTTCTTTGAAAATAAACGCCATAGTAAAGAGTCTGTGATAAAGGTTAAAAGCCATGTTATAAGGTGATCAGTTTGACAAATGTAATGCTTTGCAGACTTTTTCTCGGTGTTAAGGTTATGAAGCATTAGTTAGTCTCCCCGCATTTCTAGCAAGAAACATTAATTTTGTGATGTTTATAACGTCTACTTAATTACTACATATTTGTATTATACAATATAAACGTCGTCTGAGCTGTACATGACAAAAAGACAATAACACTTATTTAGAGGATTCAGCAAACTTTCCGAGCACATCGAAAAACACGTTTACATTTTTTTTTACGTGTGAAATTGCAGTCTGTTGTTTATAGTGATTAGAACACGTTCTGCGTATTCCACTTATGGAAACTGTAATATCTGTATAAAGTCAAGTAATCTAGTAACCGCAATGAGGTACAAGAAAGTTCATGTTGTTTAGTTAAACTCTGAAGAAATATTAACATCAATGAATCAAAACTATAATATATAAGAGTTTTCATGAATTAAAATTAACTGTAGCTCATACAGGCTGTAAAATATATTAAACGCCCTTTATCTTTAAGATGAGGTAAACATTTCAGTTTATTCTATACAAATTAGAAATTGAATGTTTTCCCAAGAAACTAGCAATAAGTAATTTTATTGCCAAACGAATCGTTGTTATCCCATTTATCTGTCTGCGCGAGGACTACACAAATATATACAACGAAGTATGATATTTCCCTGAAACGACAGATTAATATCGATCTGCAGTTATACGCCACACAACGTTATTCCTCGAGCGTTCCAGTTAAGAAGACTTATGGATGATGTAATTTGGCCAGTCTTACGAGCTCTTATTTTGTCGTAAGGTCTCTCGGCAGAGTATAAGAAATGTAAATAACACAAAGCTGGTACTAAAAATCCATAACTGGTTAATAATGGCACTTTAAAAAAATGTGAGTAGTGTTATTATTATGTCGAGACTGTAAATGCATGAAGAAACTCTATAGAACTTAACCTTTCAAGAGGTTCTCCAAGTTAAAGAGCAAGAAGAGATATATAGAAAGAAGTTGAATGAAAGTTCACTAAAATTACTAAAACAAACTTAGGAAGTGAGAAGTGATAATAATAGATACAACCAAGCATTTTTTATTACCATCAGTCTAAGGTGACAAGCATCCATTAATAAATCGACAATAAATAATAGATTAATGTTTTTTTCTTGAAATGTTTAATAACCGAGAGAGTCAGTGAATGTTATAACAATAAAACAAATATTACCTATGTGTTTTATTTTCTGTGTCTGTTGAAGTGTTGTAAGAGACGATCAAAATCCAATGTTAGTGTTTATTAATATAAACTTCCGACGCAAATCGTTTTTTTATTCATTTATGTGTACGTCTTTCTGGTTGATATTAAGAGAACTAGAGTTTATTTACTAGTTATTACACACAACTTGAAAGCTGGCCATACATCTTTTTAAGTATTCTACACAATGCAAATTTTCCCTTTTCTTGAGCAAATTTAGTAAGTTAATTTCTGGCATTCTTTGTATGTTTGCAACTGAAACTGAATAGGCAACACTTTAGCTTTTATTATTTATGTATAGAGTCATTCAAGTTACGTAACGAGTAGCCACTGACTACAAGCAGGAAAATAACTTGTTCTCTAAGTATATTTCTAATGAAAAACATAAGATTGTGAAGTCACAAAGTGCTTTGATAAAAACTGTTTAGTTTTTTTTATATTTGTAAAAAATGGATATAGAATAATGATCGAAAACTATGAAATGGTTTAACTGAATTACGAATTCTAAATGATATAATTAACAAAAAATTATTTCGAAATAAGACCTCAGTTCCTATTGCTTTGAAATTTACAGTATTCTTGATAAAACTACAAATATTTTCATTGGAATGATAATTAAAGAGTGGAATTCTCCCTCTGAAATGTTAGAAATTAATTAATTACAAAACGTTTTATCTTTAATTCGTTAACTCAAAACGTCAATCACTTTTCTCAGACTTGAAATCTAAGACATTTTAAACTACCGCATTGAATATATTTATTTTTTATATTTACTGTTTTGTTAAAAACGCTTTGTTTAAAGCGTAGTTTAAATGTACTCAAATTAGTTTTCTTAATATGAGTTGTTCTGATTCATATATTACAAGTTTCTTTCAAACATTGATAACAAAGGAAAAGAAAGGCGGTATATCGCATTACGTGTCTTATAATCCTCTCCTAGTTTTTTCCAGACGTCTAATTACACCGAGGTTAGGTTTCTTCACACAAATTATTTGGTATGTAAGGATACTAAATATGAACTCAAAATAACTAGAAGTTTGTTTAGCGACGCTTTTCATTGCTTTATGTAATAAGCTGCATGCATTACGTTTAAACACAGTCTGTTCGACTACAGAAAACAAAGACTGTCAAAACGCTCTGGACACAGTGTTAACAGGTATCATCTGTACTTCTATTACAAGTCAATCAACATTTTACCAGCATTTGTTGGCCACACTTAAGGGGGCATTTTCAGCTAATGGAAAGTGTTCTTAACGATAAACTAAGCACATATGGCTGTTTGTCATTTAAGTAGTTTTGTGTCTTCAAAGTGTGGATGTTTTGACTGTAATGTGTACTGATAAAGAGTTATTGAGGTTCAGTTAATTATGTGTCGAGATACTTGTTAGGTTGTTAATACTGACGTCAAAATATTAAAATTAGATATTAATTCAACGCAGATTTCTGCATAGTATCAACTTTATTATTATCTTCGAATTAGTTTTATTAAACCTTTATTTTTGAGCAGAGGTTTACGTCTTAATAATTGGTACAATATGTTGTACCTTTCTATCTACATTTAGCATGATTAAAACATATATAAACCATTTTCTCTGACTCTTATTTCGTCATTAGGATTGAATTTAAAAGATGATTTTATTTTGAGACATTACTGTACAACCATCATCTTGTCTGGTATAAAATGAAAAATATAACGGCAATTTGTCTTATTTGTTACCCATCAAGGCATTAGATCAAGCGATAAGTTCGAAATGTGAATCCAAGAAACTATAGTTCACGTCGTGTTGCTACAAAAACGCTTTCCGTATTTCGGGACAATAGAGTGAATTATAAGAGAAATGAGCAAATTTCATTTGCTTCTATGGGACGTTGTTGTCTAGCTGTTTTCTCTTTAATCAGTCAGTTCAATATTGGGGTCAGCCAGCGCCCTTGGTGCATTTTTTTGCGTGTTTAGAGTGATTTTATATAAATCCTCTCGTTTCAGCAACTACACACAAATTTTCATTATTTAGTAGTTCACGTGATGGAATAACTGTAATGATTACTGGTTAAAACAACTTCTTTGCAATAAAAGTATTCGACCTCCTTAGAAATAAAATACTCAAATCACGTTATAAAACTATAAATACAATCTACTATCACTACGTCCCAAATAAACTCTACAGAAATAGATATGAAGCTTAACGCTATTCATCTAATTAGTTCAGCCAGTTTTCCAAAAAAACAGTGTCCTTAAAATTAAACTGTCATATAAATTTTTTTTATAAATTCTGTACTAGGTATTTTAAAGATATGTTCTCATAAGAACATAGAGTCTAGACAAACTATGTGTAAAAAGTGGCAAGAAAGAAATACATACAGCTATCATCCATGATAAGGACGAGTCACGAATTATTTGATAAGCCAAATGCTCACTTTCATGGTCTTAAATAGGCCCATAGGTCGATTTATTTCATTGGAAGTAATCACTGTAAGCTCGTTTTTTGTTTATGTCTGAAATGAAATAAATATTTCAAATTATTTTAAATTATAAAATATAACACTGCAACCAACCTAAGCAGAACGGTACAATTATTCAATTTGAAATTACATTGAATATCATCCAAGTGCATAACAAAAGGTATATAGCAAAGCGTATCTTGTGGGAATCATTTCTGCTTGTCTAAATCGATCAGGTAATTTTGCGAATGCTGCTAATGGACAGCAATACGTTATTAGCAATAACCATATTATATAGACCAGTTATCATCCTTCAAATCTATATTAATCAGAACGACGTCACTTGGATATCAATAAAGCTGATTCATAGAATGCACTGTTTAATCGAGAGTTTGTCATGACAAGATTAGCTTGTGATTAACGTTTGAACTTACGTGGAATTACCTCAACCTCAATCAGGTGTTTAACCTGATGAGTCCCATAATTAATATTGTCAAGGGAGATTATCTGTTTAACAGCAAAGACCGACAATAATGATATTATTTCGAAATAGTGATTTATTAAATACACTAGGTTTCAAATAACTTCATTAGTTCTCAATGTTTTAAGTAGTTTTGTACTTTATCCTCGGTGATGCTCGTTATACAGTATTTTCCCTAAAGCACAACTATATATTTATATGTATGTGTATACAGTAGTTGTTGTTGGATACAAAATTATTAATTTGGTTAGCTAACTTATTAGTTATTACTATTTAAGTCCAGACTTTCTCCGTTTTCTCCTACTGACTAAAATTTCCATGATAACTTTAGAGAAATTCAAATACCCTTAGCAAACTGTTATATGGATGTACATGCATATTTACATTCATAATTTTCCAGTAAAATGAGATGGTTTATTTTACTTCAGGCTCGGCATGGCCAGGTGGTTAAGACACTCGATTCAAATCTTCATCACACCAAACATACTTACCCTTTCAGCCGTGGAGGCGATATTATGTGAGAGTCAATCCCACTATTCGTTGTTAAAAGAGTATCCCAAGAGTTGGCGGTGGGTGGTGATGACTAGCTGCCTTCTCTCTTGCCTTACACTGTTAAATTAAGAACGGCTAATGCAGATCGCCCTGTTGTAGCTCTGCGCGAAATTCAAAAACAAATCATTATTTTACTTTATATTTCATATGATTTGCTTCAATACATCTACCTACAGAGGCTTAAATTAAGTTGTAATTTAATGTTTCTTTAATGTTGTTTTCTTCTATACTTTATTTGCCAAGTCTGTTTTATTTTCCTGTGGTATTTACAGCTGGTCATCTGAATTTGTGGTTTCTAGTGTGTTTTGAGATACACGCTATAAAAAATATACGTCAGAGTCAAGGTGATTGGTTCTCTGGTACTTTTGAACAATAAACAACAACTAATAAAACATTTAAATATCAGTTTTGCCGTCGAATATTTTCTTCTTTTGTATCCTATTTGTTGATAAAAGAGCAGCCTAGGAGTTGAGGGTGGGTGGGTGATGACTAGTTGACTTCTCTGTAATCTTACACTGCTAAATTAGGGACGACTAACGCAGATTGCACTCGTGTAGCTTTGCGCGAAAATAAAAACAAACAAACATCTCTTCTACAATGCACTTTTATGCATAATACATCAAAGCATTACATTGGTTATGTCGGGCGTTGTTCAACATATTCCATAAAGTACTTCACGATTCTGAAATTATATAACACTAGTTATATGGTCGAGTGGATGATCGTTGCCGCTTACCCACACGAATCTTCTTGTCTGTTTTTTAACTTAAACATTTAAGTGGGAACAACTTTAGCATCGTTTAGTGGATTCACTTGGGATTTATACGCGTCTTTGATGTGTTTCTGTGGCAGTCAAGGCAGAAATTAGGTATAATCTTCATAGCACTGATTTTCTGCGTTTGTCTGTATCAAACTAACGCAAAAACATATTTATAGTTAATTTAGGTCAACATCTTTAATTGCCGAATGAAACTCTAATAATTATCACCAATTATCCAGATACAGAAACTGAATGAAAGGGTTAAGTCCACCAGTGCTGTGGGTTATTTTAATAGTTCAACCCACACGTTACTCCTCCCTCGCTGGTCCTCTTTACATCGTGCAAGCTAGTCTTTAACAGAGCTATTAGAACTTGTACCACCTGCTGATGCGCGTGTAATTCGTTTTTATTGATCATTATGTTACACAGACTAACGCTAAGTCCGTTATACTAGCGAAAACGTATTCCATTGCCTTGCTTTTACATCATAAAATTTTCTAACTCACTGCAGCTCTTAAATTGAAACTTCAGCAAAAGCTCCACCTGTGGACGAAATGAACGACTAGTAAAACACATAATTAGTGTAAATTTCAACTTGTAGACGGTACAA
Source organism: Carcinoscorpius rotundicauda (assembly GCA_011833715.1). NCBI lineage: Eukaryota > Metazoa > Arthropoda > Merostomata > Xiphosura > Limulidae > Carcinoscorpius > Carcinoscorpius rotundicauda. The sequence goes on along the minus strand of CM022394.1, from coordinate 49,486,279 downwards.
ATAGAGTACTTCGATAATCACAGTTAGAATATTTTTAAACAACGTTTCAAACGAAGATTAATGAAAGGTATTATTATGAAAATTGTTAAAAACGTCCTAAAGGTAAAAGGAAAAAATAAAATAAAAGAATACCGAGGTTTCAGACAAACCTTTTTTGAACTGTTTGGTCAAAATCCTTTTTTCCTCTTTTGACGAACGTTTATTGTCCAATAGAACATATTGACCAATTGCTTTCTTTTCATTGTTTTTATCAGTTTTGTTCATCTTTATATTTTTAACTGTTTACAACACTCTCAGGGCTTTGACAATAACAAATTGTCAACATCCAAAAAAGACTAAAAACCGGAATTCGATACCCGTGGTGGGCAGAGCACAGATAGCCCATTGAGTAGCTTTGTGCTTAATTCTAAACAAACAAACAAACAAATCCAAAAAAGACATAATTTCAATATATCGTTACTCCACTGTATCATTTAGAAGACTACACGTTGAGAATAAAATGGAAAATCTATTCCAACTTTCATTTTTCACCAAAAGCTCAGCATGGTGGCTTTGATTACGATTTCGAATATCTGCCTCAACAAAAATACTCGCCCTTTTTAGCTGTGGGGGCATTATTATGTCGAAATCAGTCCTATATTTTTTAAGAAAATGTAGCCCAAGAGTTTGCGGTGAGAACTAGTTGCCTTTTCTTTAGTCTAACACTGTTAAATTAGGGACGACTAGCGCAGTTAGCTCTCGTGTAGCTTTCGAGAAATTTAAAAGCACACACAAAACATTCTTTATCAAAAGCCAGGAACAAACACAACATCTTTACACAAGTGTGAGTTTTTGTTTTAACAAATTCACATCGGGCTATCCGTCCACCGAGGAGAATCGAACCACTAATTTTAACATTATAAATTCGAAGACTTAGAGCTGTCCCAGCGGAGGTCATTCTTATACAAATCAAGTTTTCAGTTGCTATTGTTGGGTACTGCGGCCAGTAAAAATTAAATGTTTATAAAACTGAAAAATATGAGTTTATTTACCGTCTATGTCTCTAGTTAAATATCAAGCAACCATGTTTCGTTTAAGTGAAAAACTAAGTGCATTGTTCATGACGTGTTTACAACGTCTTTTTGTTTATTTATTAAACCTAACCGTATTAAACTAAAAAGACGCTAAAATATGTTAATTGAAAGTTTTTAAATCCAACTAGTTAATCAACTTGCTCTCTCTCTCGTTATTTGGGTATATATGTGTGTGTATACCCAGGAAGATCAGGTACACTTGACCTATTCCTTCTTCCTTTTCCTTGTTAATAATTATTACTTTAGGGGCAGAGTAATTCACATTTACTCGGACCTCTATCAGGGTAATGTCCATGTGTATTGCACCATCAGTTCCTTCACTAATGTCTAGCTCATAGGTGGCCGGCCCGGCATGCCCAGTTGGGTTAATGCGTTCGACTCGTAATCTGAGATTTGCGGGTTCGAATCCCCGTCGCACCAAACATGCTTGCCCTTTCAGGCGTAATGGCGTTATAATGGGACAGTCAATCTCACTATTCATTAGTAAAAGAGTATCCCAAGAGTTGGCGGTGGGTAGTGATGACTAGCTGCCTGCAGATAGCCTTCAAGTAGCTTTGTGCGAAATTAAAAACAAACAAACATAGGTGGCCTGTTTTATTATAGCACTTAATTATTATAATAATAATAACATATGTATATATACTTTTTATTTATTTTATTATTATTTTTAAATAATTTTATCTTAATGATCTGATATATAAATTAATCAGGAAGAGGTGTTTAGGATTATCTTCATCGTATCTGCAGTATCTGTCGTTTTTTCTCCAATTTTTATCAAAATATTTTATTGTACTATGTAAAAGGCTATCTGCTATTGTTGATGTATTTTAATATTTATGCATAAAAATAAAGTTTGAAGAGGTGGTTCTAGATAATTTATATACTGTCGTAACTAGTGTATTTTGTAATGACTGTAATTTTGTTTTCAATTGTTCTTTACTTACGTTAATTCATGCTGAAGCTGCATAGTCTATTGCAGGTCTTATATATATTTTGTTTATTTTAAGGATGTTTTCAGGTGTTGCTCCACTATTTTTACCAGTTAGACTCCTAGCATAGTTTGTTTTTCTCTAAATTTAGTTTTTATATAATTTATTTGGTTTGTCCATTTAAGTTTAGAATTGTACGTTGATCCCAGACATTTTGCAGATATAGCAGTTTGGAGAAGTGCTCCATTCATGTAAATCTGTGGTTTTGTTGACTTTGAAAATATCACTAGTTGTGTTTTTGCAATGTTTATTTTGATCCTATATTTTTGACAATATTCGCATATTCTGTGTAGTTACGGTTGTATGTTTGTGACTGCTATTGTTGGTGTTGGGCATTTTTCCAAATTGCTACATCATCAGCAAATTGTAACGAGTATCCATGATTTGGATCTTTAAGTGACATATTACTCATATTCATGAAGAAGAGAATAGGGCTAACCACCCCTCCTTGAGAGACTCCAGCTTCTGGAGTGAGGAACTCCGAAAAAGTTTCCTTTACGTTTACTCTAAATTGTCTGTTTTCCAAAAAGTTAGATAACCAGCGAATAATACCACGCGATAGTCCCATTTCACTTTTATAGAACCAGAGACCATTGTGCCATACAGTGTCGAATACTTTCTTCATGTCGAGCAAGCATGTGACAGTGCATTCTTTCTTATTAAAGCTATCTCTTATTGTTTCAGTTAACCTAACCAGATGATGTCTAAACTTTCTGAATCCGTTTTGTTCTTCAGGCATTTCTGATGTTATCCCCCAAAATGTGGAGAGTCTGGTACTTATTATTCGTTCAAGAATTTTACCTACACAGCTGGTCAGGCTGATTGGTCAATAACTGGTTTATTAGCCGGCTGACCCTTTTTATGAAACATAAATATATTAGCTTGCTTCCAAGAAATTGGGATGTAGCCAGAGTAAAGTGATAAATTAAAGAATGCTAACAGATGGTCAAATAATTTCGAAATGTCTTTTTTGATGAGAATTACTTGTATGCTGTCAATTTCCTGGTTTTTGTGTGTGTTTTTTTAGTTTTTAACTGCTTGTTTGAATTAACTAGCTATAGCGTTTTGCTTAAAACGTTAAAACTCCAGCGTGTGCAGGTAGGAAGTAGTACCATCTATGTGGATGTTTTGGTTTGTTTTCAATTTCACGCAAAGCTACACGAAGTCTATCTGCGTGGACCATCCCTAATTTAGCAGTGTAAGACTAGAGGGAAGGCAACTAGTCACCACCACCCTCTACCAATTCTCAGGCTACTCATTTACCAATGAATAGTGGGATTGACCCTCACATTATAATGCTCCCACGGCTGAAAGGGCGAGCATGTATGGTGTGATGGGGATTCGAACCCGCGACCTCAGGTTACGACTCGAGTGCCTTAGCCATCTGGCCCATGCCAGTTTTCTATGTAGAAGTAGATATTTTTTTTTAGATAAAGAACTTCCACAAACCAAATTTTTTTATGTATTCAGTTATTAGCAGCTTTATATTTTTCTTAATATTAAAATTTCGTTCTCTCATAAATATTTATAAAGATAACATTCATATTAAGTGTATTTAGTAAATTTTAGGCAAATGTCAAACAGGAAGCACTGCATTACGAACAGATAACTTAAATCTTATTATGTTAGCAAATATTCATCAGATAAAACATTAACAGCAGGTTAGCCTGTTAAAGAAACTGTTCAAAATTTATCTTCCCACTCCATCTGACCCAACTATTCCCCACGACCTTTTTTTCACGCTTGTGCTTGGAATCATTATTTCTTAAAGGGTGAACATTTCGAACGCCCCTGACTAAGGGAAGCGGAACTATACTTTTTTTAAACGGGCCCTTAATGGACGAGTGACGATGCCGCCTGTCACGACTTTGTGCAGAAAGAAAACGTTTCGAGACAGTGCACGGTTGTTGAAGACACTTTAATGACTTACTATCAATTATCGTGTTGTCGATTATGAGTAACAGGGTGGGAGTAAGAATAGGGAGTATGGTACTTGTTATAATCGAAAAATTATAAATATAAAAACGCTACAAGTGGATTTTCGCGTCTTCACAGATTTGCTATATCGATTTCAATGGCTTAAAAGGTCTGCAATAATACGATTACTATTCCATTTTCTTATTGGTCTACGTGATTGAAAGATGTTATCATAACAGATTTTTACTTCGTATTATCATAAAAATTAATGTGTTTCTATCAAATAAGATCATGTGTTGCATAAACTATATTATTCCAATATCCTGGTGTTTGTAATATTAACTTTAACTCACTTACCACCTGCTGAATATCAAAGTAGTCACGAAACAATTCATTATATTCTCGCGGCAACGGTAGAGGCGGTTCCACAAGTATTCATGTTGCAAGTAACTCACAAATAGGTTTGAAATTTAAAAGAACAAAGATAAATTGGCAGGTACCCGCAGTTACATTGTTACTAGCTGCTATTATTGCGACCACGTGATCACTATGAGAGTTTATTGTGTTATAAGAAATAGAGAATAATTACTAAAATCAGTCATACTTTTCTTTTATCATATTAATTATTTTGAATACGTTTTCTTTAACGACGTAGAAACATTTAAAATAATATTTTATTAAAACAGTTTTACAGATATTTTTTTATAACACAAACCTATTTTTCCTAAAGAATTATTTATTGTTTAAAAATAATGATTTTTCCGAAAAATCTGGAGTTTCCTTCTCTTAATTGATTACTTACAAAAATATTACGTTGGTGAACAGGTTTATTTACGAACAAGTAAAACAATTTAATGTTCCAGTGAAACCTATTTTAATCCCTTCTATATTCCCCCAGTAGCTTTGAAGTACCTTTTACCCAAAACACTGGGTTTCGATACCCGTGGTGGGCAGAGCCCGAATAGCTTATTGCATAACTTTGAGCTTAACAACAACCAAACCTTTCTCAAAATTAGGTTCATCTGAGATGAACAAAAGTGTCAGATAATTTTGAATAACACCTTCAGAAGTATTCAATAAATAAAGTATTTTATTTCGAAGATAATCTATAAATCTTTTTTATGATGTTTTTCAACAATTAATTCGAAATATAATTAATGTAAGCTGATATATAAATTTCAGTATCCAAGATCGGATGTTATACGTTGTAACCATTTATTATATTCATGCTTCTATTGGTTCAACGGATAGCTTGAGGGCTTATAAGGCTAGAGCCCGAAGTCTAATACCTGTGGTGGACAGCGCAGTTAGTCCATCGAGTAGTTTCACTCTTAAACGCAAAATACACTCCAATTACTAGTCTTTTTACCATAGCGCCATCTATTGGAACTTTCAGTATTGTCGAAGATCGTTCAACTTAATAGTACATAAGTAATCCATTACGTGTGTGGTATGTATATGTATGTGTGTGTTAGCATCAATCACCCAGAGGTAGCTGGCTCAATTACAGTAATTTTCATCATGGTAACTGGAAACTATCCGACGATGTAGAAGAGCTATCTTACTTTAGGATTTTTTGTCTGAGGAAAGTAAAAACCACTCTGAAATAGGACACATCTCCATTTTTTTTATAGACTTTTGGTTTCAAATTTATCCATTAAACGACGGCCATAATCAACTGATGCTGTTACCTACAACCTTCCCGCTGTTTAAGGGTTAAAGACCCAAACATTTAATCAGTTAAATGAGCACAGTACGAAAATAAGCAGCTAATAAGATCATTAGGGATGTAATAAAAAATAGGGAAGGGTAAGTGTAAACATTGTTCTTTATATGTTTTATGTTTTGACACGTACACATATATGTTTGACGAACATGGGTTCAAAACTATGTATAGAGAGTAAAATAACAACTCGTACGTTTTTGTTCGATCATACGTTAGCTTTTCTTCCACAACTCAGGCAATTACTCAATAACTACTTCATGCTTCTAGACAAAAGCATAAATATAGAACAGTATATGCAAACAGTTTGGCCAAAACTGTATAACCTAATACTAAAATGAGTGTCTGTGGATCTCTGTGTGTGAATGCCATAGCGTCAAGAGGAAAGAACCTACAAACCTGAAAATTTGTACACAGTCTAATTGACCCAGAGAGTGTGCACTTGCGTATTATTATTTATCTAAGTGCGTGCACTCGTGCATCATTTTGTGAGGTAATCAGATAAAAAAGCATATACCTCTAATAGGAAAGAACCTAGAAACATGAAAGTTGCAATCATACTTCGTGGATCCTGATAATGTACTGTTGGGTATTATTACTTATCTTATATATCAAATTCTAATATATAGAAAAGCCAGTATATTTTGGCAATAATTCGTTTAAACAACAGCTTTCAGGTCATGTTACAACAAAAGTATTTTGATTATACCTTTATGCTAAATTGGTTCAGAATACACACATTATGAACCTAATAACCCGAGTGAAGACGAGTACTTTCGCTAGTGCGTGATTTGTAACGGATTTACCGTTATACGTTTATTATGACACCTAAGTTTGTTTCGATTCGATACATGTGGCGTGTATTGTTGGATGTGTATTGCCCAAGTCCTGCCTGTTCTGTAAATTCGTAGGAGATTCTTGAGGGTAAGATTCAACGTTTTTTTTTTCTTACGAAAACGATAGCTCGATGTGTAGTTTTACTTAATTTCAAAGAATCAATCAATTTTGGCCAAAACTTTAAGATTACTACTAACCCTATAAAACTGGAGGCTTATAAAACAATAACGATTTTAATCTTTTGTTGTGTTTTTTCATGTCCATAGTTCTAATTCAATGTAATAACTAAAAAAAATTGCAAAATGGTCGAAACAAATGTCAAAAACAGAAAATATGTCTGGTTTCATTAGTATTTCTAGGTATTAACACGAGATATGCTCATTTGTTAATCTTATCACAGTTTTAAAATTACCCTGATGTACGCAGTGTGGGTTAATTTTGTCGATTCTTTGCATCCCCAAGTTTTGAAATATTTCTTTCATTAACAGCGTCTGGTTTATATGAAGTTTTAAATAAATTTATTCCACTTTCTTTATTACGAAACAAGAAGAGGATGCAACAGTCTAGTACAAGTCAATATAATTATCTGCATTAAACCGATTGTTTAGTTGTTTGTTTTAGAGCAAACATACATAATGGACTATCTGTGCTCGGTTCGCCGGAAGAATCAAACTCAATATTTCAGTGTTGTTATTTATTGACATGAGAATAAGGTGAAGATGGTAATTTCATAAGTGTTCTTTTCTTATTTCATAGAAATAAAGCGTAGTACTATTTTTTGTTTTATGTGTTAACTATTATTTGTATTATTTGTCTCTAATATACTATGTTTAAATGCCGTTTTAATGGCTATTTACACTTAAAACATTATAAGAATAAAAGTATTTGTTACTGAAATGTATAGATCATTTGTTAGCACTGTAGAGCCTTGTATGTTTTAAGGTGAGTAAGAGATTACAAGCGTCTAATGTAAGCTTAAGGCTGAAAACAAAATCCAATATATCATTAAATACGTGAGTAGAAACTCAGAAAAATCGCCAAAGCACTTCGTCATTTATTTATATATATATTAATGTATGGGTTATTTAAAACATCTTCTTTTACTGGGTATTTTCCTGAACAATTATTTTCTTAAGTTCTTATTTTAACGATTTACATTTTGCGTGAGTTTAATTAAGGAAATGAAATCAAGTTGAGACGTATTGTATCGAGATATAATAAAACAATAACGATTAGTTTACAGGCAGGATTCACTCTTTCGTTTTCACTAGAACGATTAGAAACTTGAAAAATGAACATCACCAACCATAATAATGTTTTCTTGTCCAAAACACAATTTAACCCACAGAAGTATTGTACTTCGAGAACAAAGTATGGCGCTTCACTTTATTCTTAACTACTGTGTTATCAGCCATCTTATTTATAGGGTTAATTTTTTTTTTGTAAAAAGCATTTTTGATCAAGTCAAAAAGATGCTACAAAAAGATGTGCATATAAACCTAAGAGGCCTGATATGGCCTGGTGGTTAAGGGACTTGAGTCGTAATCTGACGGTCGCGGGTTTAAATCCCTATCACATCAAATATGCTCACCCTTTCATCAGCTGTGGATGCGTTATTTTGTTACGATCAATCCCACTATTCTTTGGTAAAAGAGTAGCCCAAGAGTTGGCGGTGGGTGGTGATGACTATCTGCCTTCCCTTTAGTCTTACACTGCTAAAGTAGGAATGGGTAGTGCAGATAGCTCTCGTGTAGCTTTGAGCGAAATTCAAAACAAATCAAGCCATAAACCTAAGAGGAGTTGTATGAATATATAAGTATATACAATTAGTTGAAGGATGACTTGTGTTTCCAAATATTTATTTATTTATATTGAATTAATGAAAGGCTAATTCTCAAAAACAGTTTGCTTAAACGACATATTTGAACAATGTAATTTACTGAAATGTTGTACCTCTGGGACAAAGCATGTCGCATCGCTTTATTTTTAACTATGCAATCTTATTATCAACAGATAACAATTTATAATTTTAATTACTGCGTGTTCACAATTATTTGGTTCCCCGATAGAATTGCGACAAATACATAGACTTAGAACGCTAAAATCCCGCTTGTTATCTCACGGTGTAAACACCAAATAGTCCAACATGGTTTTGCTCTAAAGCAAACAAAGTTGTTATAAATTTTTAGTTAAACAACAGTAACTCACGAGGTAGACTTGATTCTGGATTAGCTGACTTCAATCTGGTCTGAGAGCTCAAAATTAGAGACGACTGTGATCAGATGATCGTTTGGACAGATTTGTGTAAACATTTTATAAAAAGTAAATAAACTACCATGAATATTTCTAAGTGATCTATACTTATAAAAACATTACTAAATTCTAAGCATTTCCCTCAACATTTCACAACAGTTAGTTTAAAGATGAACAACCTAATTATTTTATATTTAAATAAAATGTGTAAACTGTAGAGTGTGTTACCAGGTTTCTACAGCAACTACACCCAAACGGCATGAAAGAGATGTTACGTGTTATTGTTCCACCTGCGTTACCATGGTAATGATTAAAAAAACTACAGTGGAGTGCTATCCAATTCAAATTTTACTTTTCTTAAACTTTCCTCGCTGGGACAGCGGTAAGTCTAAGGATACATAATATTAAAATCAGGCGTTCGATTCCCTTCGATAAACATAGCACATAGCCCGATATGGCTTTGCTATAAGAAAAACACACGCATACTTATGTTAAATATGTTTCGAAATATAACACGATAATTTTACAAAAATATTCTAATTTTAAAATAATATGACAAACTTACGGCAACTGCCATGTTCTAATAACCATTTTGAACAAAAAAAAAATAAGTAAACTACTTTCTGGTACTTTGCACCGTCTTAATGTTCGATCTCTTTCTCCTAAAGACACAATGAAACTCCCAATGTAGTTTCATATCTAAGACACATGAAGCACTTAACAGAAGCAACAGCAATTTTTTTTTTAAAATATCTATTATGATTTTTCATTGGTTGAGGTCTAATCAGTCATGTCCAATAAGTTCTATCGGTTACTAAACGGCCTCATACAATGCAAATGGTTACAATGAGTAGAAGATAAATCAGGAAGTGTAACCATCCAAAATGAACACGTTGCTATTATCAGGGTTTGACAACAAAAGTCAAATTTATTCAAGAATATAGTACTACTTGAAAATAACAGTTTTAGAAAATAAAAAAACACGGTTAAAAAATCAAATGTCTTGCCAGAAATTCACACCAATTTATTAAACAGTTTACATACAAAAAAATCAGTATTATTTCTAATAATGTAATCAGGAAAAAGAAATAGTAAGAGAAAACATAAATCCAAGAAATATGGAGTAAATACAATATTCCTAAATTACTTTCAGTATCGAGTGACACTCATTAGTAACAAACTATCTGCCTTTATCTCTGTCTCTCTCTTTCTCTTCTCTCTCTGAGTGGTTTCTGATATAGTATTTATTCATAGATTAGGGTACGAAAACAGAATTGCATGTGGAAGTAAATTTATGTATCTACGCTACATTAATAATATTTGTACCTCACCAGTAGGGAAGCTGGTGCCAATTTCATCATACACACACATATATTTACACAATTAGGTAGCAGGTGAGTTAGCGTTTTATGCAGTTAAAAATATAAGCTGTTGTTCGCTCATCAATGATTTTACGTATTGTTTGAGAATTTTCAGTCCGTTCCAAGGAAGGGAGAAGTCGCATTCAAAGTGAAGTTTGGCTAGCGTATAATCTGTAGAGTCATAAATAAAAGTTTTAGTGGCTTGAGAAAATTCAGATAAACGTATATTTGAAGCTCAATTAACACTTTATTTTTTCGCTACAAACAGATATTTTTCTACCAATAATTCTATTTAATCTTTCAGTAATGTTAAATTGAGGACGACATGTAATTGTAAATATTTTTAATTCGCATAGTTTTATAAGTTTCATCCATGTAAAAGCAGAAATTGTAAGCTATTATCAGATACAGGAAGCTTTCAAGTTTTGTTTAAATGTAATTGAAAACACAATAATATTATCAATATAGGCCTAGAAACATTTAGTTGTATCTGTTTAAAATCTGATCCATAAGTCATTGGAAGGTGTCGAAGATGGCAAGTGCATTTTAAGACTAAAAGGAATAACTTTAAATTCAAAAAATCTGTTTTCTGTTATGTAGGCAGTTTCCTGTTAATCCTACATCTTAACAGATGTTTACCAATATACACTAGATATGTAATGAACTGATATGAGTTGCCCCTGACAACCATTCAACATATAACGTAAATGGGGGAATGGCTAGTGGTCATATTCTACGACTTGATCTAACTTCCTGCAGTCACACAGAACCTAAAATGACAACTGGAAATGCCGAAGAAGAAATGGAGAACTCATTTAACCCATCACAAAGTATTTCACCTATTTAATCATGTAGTGTTTATAATTTAACTTGAGAATAACGATAAGGTTTAAACCTTAAGTGTTTCTGTTGTGGTTAAAATACTATGTTTAAACAAATCTGCAGGGCCAGGTTTATTGTTAAGAAAATAGGTGTATTTCCGCACAAGTCTTTTTTGTTTAACTGTGAATATTGTACTTCAATCAGTACCTTTGAAGTCTCAGAGTCACGTCTCATATTTAATTCAAGAACAGTTGTGGTGAAGTTGAAGGATACTACGTTTTGTGACAGACGTCTAATCCAATAACACAAGATACAGCCAAATCTTTGACGACAACAAAACATTGGCTTACAATGTTATTAGTTACTAATATTTTTATTACAAAATACCCTAATGGTTAACAGTTTGTCATTCCATCTCCAAGACACATGGTACCTTTACTCTAAGTTTTTAGTTGGAATGTTGGATCATTTGTCGTAATACGTTGCCATATATTTACATTTAGTACTGACTAATCCGACCCGGCATCTACACGACCTACTACTTCCACACCATTAAGTTTTAGGGTTATGTGTGGTACATCTACGTTTGTTGTTGTTAAAAAGTTAATAAAGGGATTTACAGTGATGGGATTCAAATCCTCCTTTGATTCCTGTTCCCGTTTTCCAGCCGCTGTAATTGTTTTTTGGTTTTCTGTTTACATATTTCACATTATTTGGACAATGCATAGATAAGTGACCTATATGATTACAAGTATAACATTACATAGGTTTATTGCGGTGCTCACTTTTAATCACTTCACTATTAAAACTTTTATTTACTGTCCATACTCGTATTGCAGAGCAACAACAGATATAACAATTCAATACAAGCTTAAGAGTTCTTTCATCAATTCGATATTATCCAACGTATCTGGGTGCAAATTGGTTAATGTTTTTCTAAACTCTCCCAAGTGTTTTAAAGCCATTTCTGACCCGAAAACCTTCCACCATTCTAATGGCCCTCCACCTCCCCCAAACAAGAAGCCAAAGTTTTTACCAATTTATTATCAGGCACTTGTTCGATATATAAATATCTTTCTAAACTTTTAAAAAAAATTAAGATAATAAAATTCGACTTCTCAACGAGCAGAGAAGGTGTGTTGACTGCAGTAATGTAAATCGATGAATTTTTCCCACAGGTCTATAGGTGGAGTGGACGTTTGTATTTAGGGGAAAGTGTGTGTGTATATGTGTGTTTTCTTATAGCAAAGCCACATCGGGCTATCTGCCTAGTCCACCAAGAGTGAGGGAAGAATTAGGTTCTCTTGCTAGTATATCATTCACCATGAGTATTAGCATTCCCACCTATTATGTCAATACCGACACAGATTACTGTAATCTTACCACATTAGACACATTGATTTCCATAGTAACATTTATTTTCAAACGCTAGTTAACTTATACTTAACTAAAATTAATTTACTGCTGGATGAATCGTTCCATACCAAATGGCGAAACAGAAAAAAATGTCAAACTAACATTTTTTATGAAAAAAGCCCCTGTCTAAAATGAGCACTTCATTCCAGTCATGGTTCAATGACAAGAAAAAACACAATATAAAACAAACAACAATTATTCAACAATAAAAACACTAATCAACATTTTCAACTCTACCAAAACACAGTTAACAAACAACAATTATTCAACAATAAAAACACTTATCAACATTTTCAACTCTACCAAAACACAGTTAACAAACAAGTGTTCGGCCAGGTCTTCATGCTAATACTAAAAACCAACTTATCAAAAACATTGATAAACCAAAATGTTATTTCAAGTAATTAAATCGGGAAAAGAGAAGCAGAAAGAAGACAAAAATCCAGCAAATACGACAGTCCAGCCATACTTTTGAATAACAATATCGAGTGATAAACGGAAATATATACATAAATATTTCCTAGTTAAGCTTATGGTAGAGTATTCATTAACATAACCTCCTGTGGTGATAAATTAACTACATTAATAGTATATTTACTTCACCTTTAGGGAAGCTGATGCCAGTTTCATCACAAGTACATATTTACTAAAAGCACAAAGGATTAACTAGAAGTTGAATTAGAGTTTTAATGCAGCTCAAATTTACAGAGAATATAATAGAAAGAAGGGAATAATAAATGAAGATAAACACAACCGTAATAATAAAAAAGGATTTGCTACCTCACAAACAGATGAGCACAGATACATGTCTTTTAGCGTTTTATTACTAATTACTGTTGAAATGCTATTAATTTCTACCACCAGTCGGACACTGTGATGACCAAAATAGTTTATATTTCCTATGTGAGCAGCTCTTGATTTTAGGGATAAATGTTTTCGCTTATTATGAATGTAACTAAAGAAGAATATATGCCAATCAAACTACGTCTGCTGTAGCCAGTGCTGACAAAGTTTTTTGTGTGATACCAGACTAATCAGGTGAGCTGCGATAGGAGAGACATGCTGGTAATCGTATCTCTTATATGCGTTATATATATACATATTATCAGTTGTCACGAACAACACTGTTATGGTGTGAAACAGATTAACAGAATAAATTGCAATTATTATACATTTCATTTAATTAATTTACAAATCAGATTTTATGGTAAGAATTAATGATACAATATTATTTTATTGTATTTTAAAATAATACATCATTTTATATTCTACCGCGTTAAATTAGTATTATTAGAAAATTATTTGGAAAGTATTTTGTTTGTTTCTTTGACATACTTCTAGCTTGCATTTATAATACTTAGCATTAAAGTAAAAGGTAAGACATATCATTTTGTACGATAATGATCATTTTCTTTTTTAATCCACTCATTACTTAGGTAGCTCATAAGAGAATGTGCAGTAAGAAAAATAATTTTATACGATATGTTATATGTTTTCCTTTATTTTGAAGAATAACAGCTTACAAAACATATCTATGTGTGGTACGAATATTTCTTCTCATGATCGCAGAATTTCATTTTATTTGTTTTATTTAATTTACAGCACAAGAAAGATGCTGAAAGAGTTAACAATGTTTAATAACTGGACTCATAGTGGTAAACTGTGAATAAAATATCATCTCCCATTTGTTTCCAGATGAGCATTGGTTGCGATGGCATTTGGATCAAAAGGACGCTGTGCTTTCCAAAATATTCTATATAAGATATTGAAAGCTATTGACCTAAACGATTTGTTTAGTACACCGTAAATGATCGGATTCCAAAAACTGTTGCTGACAGCAATCCAAGTGACGGTAAACTCCAAGTCACTAGACGGCGAGCTTTCAAGAACTGATGTAATGAGTTGCGTCATCGTCCAGGGAGTCACTCCAGCCACGAAACCTAAAGCTATCGCAGCTACTGTTAATGCTGATCGATAGTTCCTAATCTTCTCTTTTGTTTGAATCTACAAAATAATAAAAAAATTAACATACTAAATATCAGTATTGTGTTTAAGGCTTAGCGTTTTATAACAAAAACTTTAAGTAAGAATAAAACCAGGCTTTAGTGAAGTAGTTCTAGAAATTCTTTGATTATTGTGATGACAAATATTTGGTATCACTTCAAAAAAATTTATCATTTTACATTCCCCTGTGGGACAGAGTTAATTTTTAAGTTATAACGCTAATCTGTGGTTTTATTCTCCTCGACAGCTACAGCAGACATCTTAACGTGGCTTTGCTTTAAAACAATCAAAAAAGCAATAATTTTACATTCATTTTGGAACATAAACTGGCCACCTGGTGGCTTTGTGGTAAGCCAGACGGTTTATAATGCTAAAAATCGATAATACACGTTGTGAGCAAACCACAGATAACCCGTTTTGTATCTGTTTGCATGCTTGTTATTAAGCAAACAACAAGTAGAAATAAAAAAAACACACAAAACATTATCAAATATATAACCATTAAATCTTCTGTCAGAGAAAACTGGAAATAGGGTTGATATAATCCTTCACCGCGAAACAAGAATTAAATTAGTACAACGAATATTGTATTTTAATGAGATATTCAAGTGATAAGTTTGACATCGTTATTATATGGAAAACAGTTATCGCACTCGTATTTGTTATTACTTCTTTGTAACTGGACATTAAATAAAAATATGTGATAAGCACTTCTACTAATGATGACTTTATTTATGATCCAAAAATAATAACTTCATAATTTTAAAACGGAGTTTTTCTTCATGAAACTGTATGATTCAGGAAAAAGAGAGAAAAAATGCACTACTGTTATATTTAAATCAACATTTATTTAGAAAATGTTCTTTCTTTAATCATCTACAGTATTTCTCATGAATCAAATACATCTTATAACAGGTTTAATAACAGAGTCATTTTATTATTATCATCACGCAAAAGTACACTTTCATTTTTTTCAAAGTGTTTGCTTTTGAAGCTTTCCTCTTCTACCAAATATGTTATCGAATGACTAACAAACAGGTCCTAAAAAAGAATAACTGTTTTTTGTTATTGCTGATAAAGAGTGGACGATCTGCGAGAAATTAACCCTCGGATTTTTACGTCAAGGACAGGATTTCGATAAAGGTGCATGTTACGAAATCCACGTTTTCCATTAAAGAGGAAACAAATTGAGAATTTTAAGGCATTTTGAAACTCGAAGACAGCATTGCACTATGATCCGAGTGGGGTTAAACCCTTGCTTCTAGTCTCGTAAGTTACCAAGGAACTTCGTTGTTCAATATTTTCCAGTTAATTCATATTATAATATCATTTGTATATATTAGCCCGTTTCGGAATATACTTTTCCTTTCAGCTCTCAAGACGTTACAATGTAATGGTCAATCCCACTGTTTGCTCATTAAATATAGCTCAAGAGTTCGCGGTGGTTGATAATTCAGAGAGTATTTGAATAGCTTTGTGGCAAACTTGACAAATACAAGTCTCTTTATATTATTTTCGTTTATTTCAAAATTAAAACTACATACTAATGAATAATTGAACAATGTTTTATAATTTTCAAAATATTTTATGATTATTTAAAAACCGATTGAAACACTTTTTGAGAAGCCACGTTAATTTAGAAAATATGAACATTGTATAATGTTTTAAGCTTTCCTCATTACTCTATTTTGCGCAAAATCACGTTACGAAAGCCCTTAGTTTCCGTTGTACATTTTGACGATGCTTATTTAAATATTGCACGACAAATAATTTTGAATACTGAGCCTATGTTGTTTTAACTGTTGCGAGCGACCCGGTATGGCCAGGTGATTAAGGCACTTGGCTCGTAATCTGAAGGTCGCGGGTTCAAATTTCTGTCACACTAAATATGCTCGTCTTTTCAGCCTTGAAGATGTTATAATGTGAAGATCAATCCCAGTATTCGTTGATAAAAGAGTAGCCCAAGAGTTGGCTTTGGGTGGTAATGACTAGCTACTTTCCCTCTAGACATACAATGTTAAATTAGGGACGGCTAGAGCAGTTAGCCCTCTTGTAGCTTTGCACGAAATCAAAACAAAACAAACCTTCGAATGTTAGCAATGACGTAAAACAACAGAGTTGATTTCTACACAGTTATTCAATTGGGGGCGCTATAAATCAACTAAATTATGTGCTATAGTATAGTAGTTGTAAGATAGAGCAAAATTTCACAACTTAAAGTATTAAGTAGCCTAATTGCTGTATTATTTTTCGTTTTTTAAACACTTTACCACGTGTTTTGAACCAATCCGTAATAATATCAGTAGTCTTGTTTTTCTAAGCTCAAAAAAGAAAAAAATAGTCTGAAATTTTAGATTCAAATTTCAAGGAATCCGAACAGGGGAGGCGTAATACAACAAGGTATAATTATGACTCAGAACTAGTCACTGAAATATTAACAGTATTCTAAATATTACGTAATTTCAAACAGCGCATTGTAAAAAAACATTCACAAAAATATTATTTGTGAACAACTTTGTAAAACAGAAGTACTTAACATTATTTTGACGTAAATTGTCATTGGCTTTATTTAGTAGAGAACATTTGGTCAAAATTATGCTCGCATATGTTGTAAGAGTTCCTATCTAAAGCAACAGATATGAAAAAGTTTTTTTTTATAAAAGTGATTTTTTTCTCCAACACCTAATTAAGCACTTCACCATTTCTTTGATTAAATATAATTTTAAAATCCTTCTTTTGTAAACAACAAATTTAGTAATTTGTTCTTTGGAAACACAAAAGTTTACCTTAAATTTGGAAGTAGTAATTATGGTTGGGATCTAGCTGTAACATATTGTGTTCATCTAGTTTAATATAGCTTATAGAAGATGTTGTACTCTAAGAATATTTCGTGTCTAATAGGGTGTTGTTTTCAACCATTTGGCCACATGTGGCAAGTAATTACGCGTACATTGTGTCAACAAAAGTTTCACATCTTTGTTTTTACTCAAGTGGCTTTTTTATATTTGCTTAATGCAAAACTTTCATACATTCTCCCATACTGCCAAACCTGGTATCTAAACACTGTTATATTTGCTATCCTTTTTGTCAGATTATATATATATCCTTAATTAATTTAAATATTTCACCAAAATTCCTAGTAATCAGTTTTCAGTTGTTTGGTGTATCGGTTTGTAATTTGGCAGTTTTAAAGTAATTTAGTTAAATTATTAAATACACAGTTAACAATGTTAAGCACCCTAGTGACACAGTGGCATGTCTACAGATTCATATAGCCAGAAATCGGGTTTCGATACCCATGGTGAACAGAACACGTATGTAACTTTTGCTTAATTTTAAATAATGAATCAGAAACGATATCAAAGTTTTCTACTCTACCACCGTCTGTAATTACTTTGAAAAAGAAAAACATTGATCCTACCAGCTCATTTTTCACCCACATAATTCTGATTCTCATTTCTTTAGTTATTTTCTCTGTTGAGATAGTCTATACTTGTCTTATTTTGCTATTTTCTTGTTCTAAAGCTCGATGAAGATAATATTAATGTTACCACTGTATCCTAGAATAACCCAGTTGCGTGCCAGAGCCATCTGACGGAATAACCATAAATCTAAAGCAGTAGAATTACGATTTAAAAACGTAAAAAAATATATATATACAAGACAACTAAAAAAACTAATGCTAATTGTTTGTATTTAATAAATCGCTGGTTTGACCAAGAATAAAATGATAAAGATTAACAGAGAACAGAAGTACGGTAAACTAATGGAAAACTTATATTGAAAGGAACTTAAGTACGTGTTTATGATGTTTGAAACTTCCCATACAACAAGTAACGCATATTATTTTGTTTATTAAAAAAGCGAGTATTGCTAGTAAAATAGTTTGAGTTTCTTTATAATTTAGCACACAGTAACGCCGGCTTCAAAAAAATTTAAGACTTCTCTCGTAAAACTCGTGGATTTCAAAGCTGACGAGCTAGTTTTGAATCTATGCGATACTACAATTAACTTCTTAAACTTAAGAGTGACAGTCAATATATTTCAATTTTATGAAAAATGATAAGTGGTAAAGAGCTGCTGACTGTTTGTCTTCCTTTTGGTCAGTATTTCAAACTTAAGGATTGAACCAGCTAGTCTTAGCAGCTCTCCCGTTAATACAAACATACAAATCAGTTTTGACCTGGAATGAGCTGGTAGTTTAGCCTACAGAACGAAACCTATTTCTAAATATGCTTGCTCTTTGAGCAGTGGAGGCATTATAATGTGACAGTAACTCAAACTATTGGACGATAAACATTAACCCAAGAGTTTGGTGTTAGTAGCGTCTTTACTCTAGTCTTTCTCTTCAAAATTAGAAACGACTAGCGCATTTAACTGTCAAGAAACTGCGCAAAATGTAACAAAACAAGTCATTTCCTTTTAATATTCTAAGCAGGAGCAAACCATAAAAATGACTATTCCTTTCTAGTAACGAAATACAATTTGTGTGTGTGGCATTTGAAATGTCTTTTACTAGTCACAAGAAAAATGATGTTTTGTATTTAACAGCAAAACTGCACATTTGGATATATTCTTACTATTGGCATTGAACCAAGATTTTTTATTGTATAAGCTTTGAAGTTTGCCTCTGAGCTACTGAAGGGAGAACAAATAGTAATACACTTTAAACGTTTATAGATTGCATTTTTTCGTTATTCTGATTTTGCTGTTTTTTGACCTGTTTATGTTTGGACTTTGAAAATCGTGATTCATGATATAATTGGACTGGGATACGTTTAGCGAAATAAAAATACGTATATATTCATAAAATAATCGAGCATTCCTTCAAAAATATGGAACTTGTAGTTAACAAATACAATATAGTTTCGACAATATCGAATTAATATTGGTGAAATCTCGCCATGTTTAACTAAACGTTTTTATTTGCTTTAGTTTAGCCAGTTTGAACACTATACTTAATTTATTTCTCCCTTAGAAAAGAATTTCTTCTTAATAACACTTTATCACAGTGAGCTACTACTAACATGTAACATTTGACCATACTTTTCCTCATGAAGTGAAGTACACTTTATTGAACAGATTAAATATTATGAAAGTTCATATATTCTACAAAATATTATTTGTGGCTGAACAATAAAATTGATGACTTATAACGCTGGTATTAGTTGTTCAATCCCTATTGTGGCCGCAAGTCAGATATCCTATTGTGAAGTGCTATATTTAAAATATTTTATTTACTTGTTGTTAAATACAGAGCTACACAATGGGCTATCTCTGCTTTACCAAGTGGGATATAGAAATTCACTTTTTTATGTTATAAGCCTTTAAACTAACTGGTGAACCACCAGGAATGGGCACGTGCTTGAAATAAACCAAATAGTGTTTTGTTTCTGTTTGCGTGAGAAAACATTCATGGTATGATTAAACAATACTTAGTGAAATGTTCTTCAATATACATGGAATTATTTTTATTGAAAAATTTTTACATTTACTTTTTTTCGTACTTTTAGTTCTCAGATGTTTGTTAGTATAATTGGGTAAAAACTTTAATAAATCAGCACAAATTAAGTTTATTAGGAGTTATTGAATGCTTACAAGTTATATGGTAAATATTCGTAGGTTTCTTTGTTTGTTCTTTAAGCACAAAGCTACCCCATGAGTTACCTGTGCTCTGCTCATCCATTTAACGAAATTAAGTTTTAAGCGACTTACCTCTGAGCCAATAGGTATGGGGTAATATTTGTAGGTATAAAAAATTTACATTATTTCTATAAAATATAGAAGTGACAGCTTACATAAGTTTTAAAATGTAATATTCGTTAGGGGCATGGCTAGGGGGTTAAGGCATTCCATCGTAATCTGAAGTTCGCGGGTTTGAATCCCTGTCACACCAAACATGCTCGCTCTTTCAGTCGGGGGCGTTATAATGTGACGGGAAGTCCCACAATTCGTTGGTAAACGAGTAGCTCAAGAGGTGGAGATGGATGGTGATGACCAGCTGCCCTCCCTTTAGTTTAACACTGCTAATTTAGGGACGGCTAGCGCAGATAACCCTCGTGTAGCTTTGCGCGAAATTCAAAACAAATCGCTATTCGATAAGCTTTTCTGATATATTTATTTTATTCATAGGTGATTTAAATGAAGATTTAGAATGAAATTCATACAATCAGAGAGTACCCGCTTCAAACAAAACTCAAACTGCAAAATTTAAACTCACCTCTTGTACACAACTACACTGACGAAAATTATCATCAATGGTAGATGGCGCCACATACACCGTCCTTATTTGCTTGCGTGCAATATATAAGATTACGACATAGCAAAACAAGATGATAATTAAAGGAGGGAAAAAAAATAAGGTGCACGCTAGAATAATGATAGTTTTGTTGGCGTAGTACGGTTCACACACTTGAATTCCATCAGAGTCGAAGTAATAGTGACCAGAAGGATAAATCATTACACAATAAGCAGTTACCGAAAGAAACCATGAACTAAGAATCATTGTCAGGCAGACCTGAAATAGAAAAAAAAAGTTCACAACAAATAAAGAAACGTACTCTGTATAATAAGAACAATATCAACAAATATTATTTCAATATTTCTTGACAAATTTAATATATGTTATCTAGTTTTTATCTAGCTACGGCTACTTGTTAGAAGAAATTATACTTATTGCTGGTATTATATGTATTCTAATCGTTTCAAGAATGTGTGATATACTGGTTTATATATAACCCGCATAATACTTTTACACAGTTTTCTTATCAAGACCTATTTTATCCCCGTTCAGTCATAACCAGCAGTTTATTGATAGTACAAATGAAGTAGCTATGGCACAAGTCGAACATGTCATCGAGTTGTTGGAAACACAAGTCGGTAATAATTAGCAACTTATTAAAGTTGAAAATCAGTTACAATAAGCAGATTGCTTAAAATACAAGTCAATAATAACTAGCAACTAGCCGATACAAATATCACCAATGATTATTTGTTTGTTTATTGTAATTCC
Organism: Carcinoscorpius rotundicauda; assembly: GCA_011833715.1. Taxonomy (NCBI): domain Eukaryota; kingdom Metazoa; phylum Arthropoda; class Merostomata; order Xiphosura; family Limulidae; genus Carcinoscorpius; species Carcinoscorpius rotundicauda. The sequence goes on along the minus strand of CM022394.1, from coordinate 49,464,872 downwards.
ACAAAGCTACTCGATGACAACTTTTATTAACAGTCCCTAATTTGGAAAATATGTTAAGCAGAAGGTAGTTATTCAATACCATCTATGACCAATTCTTGAAATGCTCTTGACCAACGAAAACTTGTATTTATCGCCACATTATAATGCATCTACGGCTGAAAGGGCGAGCATGTTCGATGTTTGAGACTTGTACTAGAAACCCACAGTTCTACTACGAAAACCAAAATGCCGTGCTAGGCCATCATGCATAATTAGCAGCTTATTGAAGATAAACCATAGCCATTATCAACTGGTTGTTGGAAGTTTATATACAAAGTTTCTGATTAACAAATGAGTATAAATAATAATCAGGAACTACGTAGCAATTATGAATAAATTTGCTACTTTTAAGTATTCGATACATAAGTAATATTTTAATATTTTTCTTCTGAAAGTCGCACCTTAAATTTGGAAGTGGAAAAAGTTTTTAACCACAACAACAAAACTGTAATCCCTGTTACTAAGATATTACTCTTGCATGACATAAAATCACTTCCATCTCTTAACATCGTTTTATTAACGTTACACCAGTTAAACACGCTTTATTTGAAGTGTAGTTATTGTGACATAAGAAAGAGGTCAAAACCTTTCTGGTCATCCATGTGTGGTATTGCAAGGGAAAGGCGATACATATATATCGGTCGATAGCTACACACATCAAAGCTAAAGTTGATTCGTGGAATAAGGCCGATATGAGCAAAGCTTCCATTGCACAAACAAAACGACCGAATGGCCAGCATCGGTAGAGGGCAGGAAACACACTGAAAGGTGTCACAAAAAGTCCAACAGCGAGGTCAGTACACGCTAATGATGTCATAAACATCCTGGGTTGCTGCCTAAGATAGCGAGAATGATGCTGACTGTGAAGCACAACAATCATTAGAATATTCAACGTCAGAATCGCCACGGTAACGAAAACAATCCAAACAGCTTTGGTGATTTCTAAAGCGCCTGGGGTAACGGTAACTAACCAACCGGTATCATCCCAACAAGACTGGCCGAAAAACGGAAGATCGTTTGAGTAGTTCTGACCATTACATGTCGTTTGACCAATTCCATCAAATAGGCTAGCCATTCGTTTTCATACTCTTTTCACTTCTTTTTCTTTTTTCTAAATGAGGTAAAAACAAACAAACAATATCAGTTAAGTATTATAAAACTAGAACTTTATCATAAACAAAGTTTTGACTATGGTAATTAAATCTACAATTAAACGCTAATTATTCCAACTAAGAACGTAAATTGTAAATTTCTTCTGATGATAAAGTATGGTTCAAATACAAATATATATGTATATAACATTTTTTTTGTTTTGTAAGATACGTTAAAGTAAAAAAGTAACAACATAAAAACGAACATTTTCAGACACCTACTACATTAAAACTTTGCTTTATTCACGTATGATTTTGTGCGTTAAGAAGAGGGCCCCCAGAGGCACAGCGGTATATCCACGGACTTACAATGCTGGAAACCGGGTTTCGATACCCGTAGTGGGTAGAGCACAAACAGCCCATTCTGTAGCTTTGTGCTTAACTATAAACAAACATTAAGGAGAGAAGTGTAAGAATCATTTTATAAAAAAAATTATGTGGTAAGGCAGAGAGCTCCAAAAGTAGTTAATTTCATAAAGCAAGATATAACTACTTCAAACCAAAAACGTTCTCTAGCGTTAAAGAGTCAATTTTCTTGCTATATTGCAACAATACTTAACACTATGCAGATGTTAGAAAGTCTTTAAGTACAAGTATACAGTGGTATAAATTGTTAGTGTTTGAATCAAACTTGCGCGAAGAAGACTATGGAACATATAGCTAATCAAGGGGCAGCTATATTAAATTTACAATTTGTGTTTATATACTTTAAGAACGTGTCCCTAGAATACACGACAAAATTATTGTTTTACCTCTTGTAACTGACCGGATGTATTCCAGACATCCTAATTTAAAATATGAACATTTAAGAAAACAGAGATTCTTATTGCAAGTCATCAATTAATGTAATCTCTTTCTCGTCACTTACTGCTAGGTCATGGCCATATAAGAAATAGTAGTGTAGGTTATTCCTGTAACAATATTGTTTATAAATAGCCATAAAGTTACTGAATTATAAGATGAGTAATCTTGAATTTAGGTCTATAAGACCAAACTAATCATGATTAATTTCTGGTTCATGATATATTCATTACTAGAATGTAGCTTTAAGTTACATACTGTGGATAAATGTTTTGGTCCTTGAGCTTAAGATATAGTTTTAATGAAAAATTATGGCTTTCATCAATCGTGACTGATAATGCTATTAATAAAAATTATTGGTTCAGGTAATGATGAGAAAGTAGGATTTATAATCTTCAAAATACAGAGAAATAACCGGATGATTGTTGGAAATGATTTATGTTAATACCCTACACTAACAGCTTAACAAGCAAGCTTAGCACGACAGAATATTTTTACCATGGGTGTTACTATTTCAAAATATCTCAGACAATTATATTTAAAAGCAGTAGCTGTATACAAACTAGAATATGGGAAAATAAATGTATTTATAAAATTTGGATCTATACAACTGTTGATATATATATATAGATTTAACCTTTAAATTCGTAAACTTATCACGTGGTTTAAAATGAAAATTTAAATAATTAGTAGACAGTTGGTCCTGGAGCTCCCACATCTAAAACTTTCATTTATTCTTCTACAAAGAAAGCAAGATAAGAAAATCAGTATACTTATACAATATTATGTTACTACAAACACATCTCCAGAATCACAGTTAAACTTAGCTCCAGACGTTCGTATTCCAGATCCAATACTAGTCAAATACTTCTATATTCATTTATGGTTAGCAAAACTCTATCTTTCTCTTTCACTCTGTATTCGCCTATATCTGGCAAGCCGATGGATAGATGCCTCCCAACCTGGTTTATGCGCTTCAAGCCTTTTGGATAGAGGTTGGCGTTAGGACCTAACCTCAACTATTTCTTCTCCTGGTAATTATTATCCGAAAAAGAGAAGTAACAATTACTTCTTAATCCCTGTTACAAGCTTTTATGAGCAGTTAGCTAGCTGTGTGACATATTTTAAAATAATTAAACTGTTAACAGATCAACATGTTGAGACCATGCAGTTTAATTCCTGTGATTAAACACTTGAGGTCAGAAATAAAATAGTTCAATTTGTTACAGATTCTTCAATATCCAAACACATGAGAAATGATAATATTTTAGCATAAAATAGGTAAATGTTACTATTAGGTAAAGAAAGATCACATTTTTCCAAGAAATAAATTCTGGATGTTTATAAAACATATTTTAGAGAACCGTTGTTTTTATGTTAAAATTGGCTAACGCAGATTGTCAAATGTTCCAATTCAGTACGATGTATATATTCCAATAATCAAATTACTGTTACTTTTAAAACTAATTGACGCATCAATGTATATCTTGACAAAAACATGAAACATTATTAATATAGTCCCTTTTTCGTAAATTAGATTTTATAAAACATATCGACATGACTTAGTAATGTTGAGAACATGGTAAGTAACTAAAGGATATCCAAAATTGATAAAGTATTTTGGGGTATTAAACTCGATTCCGATTTCTTAGAAGTAAGCTCGAGGGCTAAAAATCAAGGTTAAAAACCCTGTAGAGGTCACCTGGAAGACAGTTCCTTGTGCAGCTGTATGCTTAATAAAAAGCAATAAGCACAAGAAGTTGTTATCAATGTAAAAACTAATGAGGCATTTTGCATTTTCTTATTTAAGTAAGAAATTCAACTAGTATATTGAGAAACAAATTTACTAGCTGAAAACTAATCCATGTTGTCTAAAGATATTTGTTTCACATAAAGCCATAAGATAAAGCAAATACACACATATACACACGTATATATATATATATAAATACTATTTTTCTTGTTTCCTTGCAAAGCCGCACAATAGGCTGTCTACACTGTTGTTAGCAGGAATCGAAATGTGGATTTAAGCATTATAATTTACAGACTTACCGTTGACCCACCAAAGAATTATACATACTAATAAAACATAATTTAAAGCTTATAAAGTGTGTAAAACATTTCGTAATTATTCTCCATTATACACATATTTATCTATATATGAGAATAGATTTACAGGTAGTGTTTGGAATAGTTGAAGGTAAATTGGCAATTATATAATAACCGGTGCTTATAAAGAGTATAATGTTTAAAAATAAAACGACAAGGTTCAGAAATAATGCAAAACTACACACTAAAATAAGGCTTTTAATATAGGTATAGCACTCGAAAACATTTTCACTTAGCAACTGCAAAACTAATTAGTTACAAATAATCGCAGCCTGAGATAACAGTATTTGAGAATGTTTGTTCAACATTCTATGTAAATAGGAAACTAGGCAGTTTTGCCAGCATTTATCGCTCTTACAGCAAATATTATTATTACAAATAAAATGTTCTATAGATTTTCTTATCCCTTTTTCTGTTACTAATCTGGTAATTACTAAGCCCAGGAAGTAGAATAAATCGTTGTTATTGGCTAAACAAGAAAGCAAATACTGAAACGTAGCATGCAGAGAAGCCTCTTTAAACTAAGTTAAACGAACAGAGATGAAAGGCCATTATTAATAATTATGCTGCAAAATATTCATTTTGATTAATTAAGCAGTGATAAAGATCATAATTATTAGCTAAGCAAAGAAAATAATTTTTCTTGGCTAATTTCCTCTGAGATCTAAAATATTTGTTGATAAATGTAGTGAAGCTTAATTATTGATAATATTTAGTCCTAGTTAAACCAAAGCCAAAACCGTATGTATGTTACAGTGTTAATTTAGTCCTGTATCGAAAAGGTGCTGTACTTAATAAAGTCATTTAATGTGAGCCCTAAGATTGTTTATCTTTAGAATTTCGCGTAAAAGTACACAAGGGCTATCTGTGATAGCCGTCCCTAATTTATTAGTGTTAGATTAAACTAAAGAAAAAAACAGCTGGTCATTACCACACACTGCCAACTCTTGAGCTACTCTTTTACTAACGAATAGTGGGATTGGCCGTCATTTCATAATGCTACACTGCTGATAGGGAGAGCATGTTTCGTGGGACGGGGATTCGATCATCAGATTGCGAGTCCATAACTTCAACCATTCGGCCATGGCCCTTAAGCCTAAGACAATTTCGGTGTCTGTTATTAAAAGTATTTCGTATTATTATAGCTAGCACGCATTTAACGAAATACTATTGTTATAAAGATATAAAGCTGACCGCAAAGGTACACTTAATATTAGATAAGGATTAAATCCGCGTTTTCTATCGACATTTTCTTTTAAATTACGAGCTACAATTCGAAGTTTAAATTTATACTTCATTTTCAAAACTCGTATTTCATGCTAAAAGCTGAAAATGAGGTTCAGTTTTTTTTCTACACACCGTGCACATCCTGCTTCCATTCGGTGTTTTGTTTCCATCTGCATCAAAATATTTTTATTTGTTTTAAACAACGAGGAATACAAGTAAGTTATTGCACATTGCATTACTTACTGTTTAGAGGAAAAAAAGCAACAAAATTCCACACTGCATGAATATGTGTATATTTACACAACGTAAAAAAGTTTAGCAACATAATGTAATGTCCTCACTCACTTTTTGTCTCTATTATCGCCATTACGTAACACTTCTGTATCGTTGGTGTTATGCAAAGAGCAACAATTGATTTCTAGACAAGCAGAACGTAAATAAGCATATTTACAAGCAAGAAACAAAATTGTCACTGACATACAGTGAACTAAAATATAAATATTGTATAATGATTGCTTATTACAGCTATTTAAAACAATGGTACTGTCTCTAATGTTTTGTTAATCTGTATTCTCGTTTTAAAATGTATTACATTTCCGAAGATCGGGTCTGTCGACAGATCTTCTGTTTTTTGTTTTGTTTCTAGTTAGACAAAAAACTACAGAAACAAATTACGTGAAACATTATAAATAATATGAATTTATATTTTAATAATCATCTTAATTGTATTTAGTATTTTTATGATGAATTTTTCCAAATTTTATTTAAAAAGTTATAATTTTGCTTTTCAATAGTTCACTCTGGCTTATATTTTTTATTTTTTTATGTTGTCAGCTTATACCCTGCAAAAAATTGTCCAATAGAGTTTTTCTCAACGACTGGTTTTCGTATGATTATATACTGACTCGACCTGATATTGCGATAGAGCTGTAAGTTTCGGAGCTGATGAGTCGTATTCGAATGTGTGTGTTACCACTAAATCGTCTCTGCGTTTCAATTTAAGTGGGTGCATTATGAGAGATAATCAATAACTTAGTTATCGGTTTGCTTGGTTCTCTTTTTGGTCAGTTGTTTAATATAAAAAGGGCGGCAGACCTCAGTAAAAGCTTTGACAAAATTGCGAAATGCTAATATAACGACTGATTTCATTCCAATAACACAATACGAAATTTATGAAAAGTACGTATGATCATTGAACTAAAAAAATTAAAAACTGTAAGTAAATTATGAAACAAATGTATAAAAATAGAATTTGATTATCTATTAATAATCTGAAAGTTATATTTTATATGCCTGACCAATTTTGTCAAGTTTCATATTCATTTACTTATTTATTTTTATTATTTTCTATTAGTTCGCATTTATTTCATTTTTTCCCACACTGAAACAATTACGTAGCTAAATAAAAATAACACAAAGCGTAATCAATCTGTAGCGATATAGATAAAACACCAGATAAAATTTCCTTACCTGAGTTCTTGTTGTAGTTTTCGAAATGGAAAGGTAACACACAGATATAATATCAACAACAATTTCCACGTCTATACTAGTTCGTACATCATTTCTAAACATACTGAGTTCACTTTATTAATCAATATTTACAATGCTACTTATTCAGAACTTGTAGGAATAAAAAAGTTATCTATAAGCAATTGGTAAATGATTAGCGTCTTTAATCTGATTAATCCTCCTTTCCTTTCATTGGTTGTTAGCTGATTTGTTTGTTTTGGAATTTTGCACAAAGTTACTCGAGGGCTATCTGTGCTAGCCGTCCCTAATTTAGCAGTGTAAGACTAGAGGGAAGACAGCTAGTCATCACCACACACCGCTAACTCTTGGGCTACTCTTTTACCAACGAATAGTGTGATTGACCGTCACATTATAACGCCCCCACGGCTGGGAGGGCAAGCATGTTTGGCGCGACTCTCAGATTACGAAGCGCACGCCGGTCCCCGGTTGTTAGCTGAAAGGAGTGTCTTCTTTCAAACCTAAAATAGATGCTAATTTGTCAAGACTTTCCTTAAAAGATACAGATATCCAATCAAATCATAGAAACTTTATAAATAGATTAATATCTTTATGCAATAAGCTAAAAAGATAAGACGAAAAAATATAATGTTTTTTTTATTTTCACAATAAATAATAAAAAAATGGTCGAACGTTTTAACGTTCGTTCTAAAATTAATTAGATAACAATTATAAAATATATTGAAATTTTCTACACTATTTTGTGGCTCAGAATTATTGAAATAGATGAGATTTGTATATATGGGTAAAATTGGCACTGGAAATCATGTAAGATGACTGCAGTCTACAAATTGTTAAGTGACATCTCCTCATGTCTTGAGATGACGCGCTGGTTTTAAGAACCGGCTTACTTTACGAGAACCACATCTGAAAAGTTACTCCTTCCAAGTGAAATTTTCCTAGGTTGCATTTTACGCTTTTTACACCATTATGATTCATTTATATTTGCTTTTTCAGTTAACATCTGTTTGAAAAATGTATTGCGAACCCGAAATTCGTTAAAGATATGGTGAACCTTTCTTACCTTAATTAATTGTAATTAATAAGCCTGATTGAAGCTCAGGAGGTCTAAGTTTTGAGTCGCTATATGCAGTTGAAAACGATTCGCATTTTCAATTGTTGTTGTTGTTGTTTTGAATTAAGCACAAAGCTACACAATGGGCTATCTGTGCTCTGCCCACCACGGGTATCGAAACCCGGATTTTAACGTGTAAGTCCGCAGACATCCCGCTGAGCCACTGGGGGGGATATTATAACAAAGCCACATCGGGCTATCTGCTGAGCCACCTATGGGAATCGAAACCCTGATTGTAGCGTTGTAAATCCGTATGCTTACCGCTGTACTAGCGGGTAGCCGCATTTTCAGCTACAGATATATTTTTAGAACAGTCAACCCGACTGATAGATTAATTGTTTGTTTGTTTGTTTTGAATTTCGCTCAAAGCTACTCCAGGGCTATCTGCGCTAGCCGTCCTTAATTTAGCAGTGTAAGATTAGAGGGAAGACAGCTAGTAATCACCACTCACCGCCAACTCATGGGCTACTTTTTTACCAATAAATAGTGGGATTGACCGTCACATAATAACGCCCCCACGGCTAAAAGGGCGAGCATGTTTGGGGCGATGGGGATGCGAACCCGTGACCCTCGAATATATTAATAGTTGTAGCTTAGCGTCGGATACTGCTAATTAGCTGTCCTTCGTTCATTCAGCAGTTTTCAAATTAAGGATAGCTTTATCTGAGTCTCCGGGATTCTTGACCAAAATGTTTAGTTCACGTGTCACGTAAGTGCCATGCAAGTTGAAGATTCTTCAATATCAATTTTTTGTAGAGTATAACAAATACCTAATTTTCCAAAAGCTGTGACATCAATAAACTTGACAACCAATTGTCATAGTGGCTAAAAACGTCACCAGTATAGCTTAATCTGCAGTTTATATGAGTTTTTTTAATGCCAATTAATTTTCACAATGTTTTACATACTAATTAGGTCAGCGATAAATCTATTCATTTAATGTATATAATTCAGACCAATGAACAAACATAATGATTTAAGGAATTGTAGAAAAAGATATGGACATTCATACTAACGTATGCTGCCCAATATAAAGGTTTTTCGTACATTTCAAGTGGCTGGCCTTAATACTAACTTTAGCATCTCATACGCTATGGATTTTTTTATGCAGTTAGTTATTAACAGTGGTACTTATGCTGATTTACTATCAGTTAAACTATATCCTGAGTTTGTGATGACGAGAAAACCCACTTCGAGAGAGAAATATATATGCAAAAGCCATACCAGCCGTTTTTACATACATACATATCCTGAGTCGTTTTCAAAAGAGGATGGCTAACGCTACTCGTTTTGATCAGTGTTTATCACTTGAGTAAATGGTTCACTCGGGGATTAATGAAATGAGTGTTTAATACGTTGTGTCTTTGTCTTCAGACTGGGGTGAGTGAGCTGTTGTGAAATGCTTTATGAGGGTGAATGACATTGCAAAAAGTTGAGAAACACTAGACTATGTATACATTTAAATAATATATAACCAGTTAACAATAACTTAGCTATAACTAGATACTACTTTCATTAAACACTGGACAAGATACAAATTTAAATAATAGCAAGTTGATAATAACTAAGCTATGAGTAGGTACTATAAGGTGGATATTGTTACTGACTCCAGTTAAACACTGTTGAAGATGAATATTATTACTGATGGAGATGAATAATTTTGCTATCTATACCTAAGCTCTGCTCTGGGTGAATATTATTACTGCCTCTACCTAAACACTTTTGGAGGTGAATAATGTTACTATCTCTACTTAAACGTTGCTGGAGCTCAATAATATTACTGCTTCTACTTAAATACTATTGGAGGGAAATAATATTAGTGCCTCTACCTAAACACTATTGGAGGTGAATAATGTTACTGCCTCTACCTAAACACTATTGGAGGTGAATAATGTTACTGCCTCTTCCTAAACACTGTTGGAGATGAATAATATTACTGCCTCTACCTAAACACTCTTAGAGATGAATAATGTTACTGTCTCTAATTAAACATTAGTGGAGATGAATAATGTTGCTGTTTATACCTAAACACTACTGGAGGAGAATACTGTTACTGCCTCTACCTGAACACTGTTGGAGATGAATAATGTCACTGCTTCTAATTAGAAACTGCTGAAGATGAAAATTGTTGCTGTCTATACTTTAACACTGCTGGAGTGGAATAATGTTACTGCCTGTACTTAAATACTGCTGGAGGAGAATAATACTGCTGCCAAGCGTCTTCCATCACAATTGTACTTTCGAATGTGGCGACGTGCTGATTTCCAGTCTCTTCCGCATCATTATCTATTCCCAGAAAAAAAACCCTAAAAAAACTTCCACATTAGAGTGCTATAGAGTCTTGTCAATAAGATATCAAAACTAGAACTTAATCAGAAGATGAAACGCTGTCGCTGCATTTTCAGTTACGAAAATATGAAGCAACAAAACAGAACGTGAACTTCGATCGGTGAATATGAAGTAGACAGAACATTTTAAATGGTTTGTTTTAACATTTCAACAGCTGCAAAAACAACAACAACAGACAAACAAGATTACATTTCTTCTTAACGTTGTGGAAATAATAGGGAATTTATACTTAACACTATGTATTTGTTGGCGAATTGTATAACTATAATACACCATTTTCCAAAAAAAAACGTCAAGCCATGCAATTCTTACCTCAAGAGTTACAACATAAAACAAACACTCAACTAATGTGAGGCATAATTCATGCTAACACGAAACAGTTTCCTGCAAACCATATTAGTGGTAGTTCGCTGCCGTATCTGAGCTCTGGGTTGTCTAATTTAATTGAAAGCACACACCACACACATATGTGGTGTGTGTGTTTGTTGTCAACTTGCTATAGTAAAACTTATACTTTCAATAAATGTTTTATTGAACAGCCTCATGATCTGCGTTGTCAGCACAATATTCATAATGTTTACATTCCACTTAGAATTAGTAGAGTACTATCATAAAGCCATAGTTTTCCGATAAGGAGAAGTCATAACACTTCAGTATAAATAGCGTACTGTGACCTCTTGATTAGCGTCCTTACAATTTAATTCACCCTGTTTGAAATTGAGTCGCTTATTGTTTCTAGGACATTCTGCATAGTATAAAATATCATATATCACTAACATTTTCATTAATTAAATTAAAAACAAGATTGTTTCATTTTATCTTTTAGTTTTCTTACGTATTCAGTCCACCACTGTAGTGAAACATTCCACAACACAGAAAATTTGAATGTCTACACACAAAAAATGTACTTATGTTTGATTATTTTTCGAATTTCGCACAAAGTTACTCGAGGGCTATCTTTGCTAGCCGTCCCTAATTTTGCAATGTAAGACTAGAGGGAAGGCAGCGAGTCATCACCACCACCCCAACTCTTGAACTACTCTTTTACCAACGAATAATGCGATTGACCGTAACATTATAATGCTCCACCGCTGACATGTCGAGTATATTTAGTGTGAAGGGGATTCGAACCCGCGACCCTTAGATTGCGAGTAGAGTGCCTTAACCACCTGGTCATGCCGGGCCCTGCCAGTTTATAAATTCATATGTCCGCCACACAGGGCCAATCCGCACCCCTCACTAGAAGGAAAGTATTTATAAAAGTCCCTGAAGAAACTATTTCTAACCACAAGTATTAATAAAGTAAATAACACTAACTATAGAAGAGAGTAGACGTTGGAAAGTTGAGTTCTTATAGACTATTGAATGTTGTTTATTATTACCATTATTATTTGTAGTAATTTGGGTTAAATAACAGAATAATAACAAGACTTAGTAAGATTGATAAATAAGAATAGTAGGGTTAAAAGTTTAACTTACAGCTTAGCTTAGTGATGCAGCTTGTACAATACGGTTAAAAAAGGCTTAGGACTTGTATCAACACTTTAGGTTTAGCCATAATTAAACTTAATGGTAAATCGTTAAACAGGTTAAATACATTGTTTTATTAAACAAATACAATATGAAAACTATCAAATTGTATTTTTGTGTTTTAAGGATTAGTTTATTTATTTGACTTCAGATCCATTAGTTTAAACCCAGCTTAAAAGTAGGTTATAAATCAGACGAATACAAAGTGGTATTTGTATCACGTAAACATCAGATAAAGTAAAGAAAAGTTATTTGTTACTTCTCTATAATTAATGATAAATTTAATTACTTTAGTGCGAACATAAAGCAGTAACAAAAACTTTAATATATTTTATTCTCAAACATTATATTTAACGTTATTAGCAATGGGTTAGTGATATTCAGAAATGAGTATTTATTTCCAAGTTATAAATATGACAGTTAAGACAAGTGCAGTAGCGTTTACAGTTTGTTGAATTAAGCGTGGTCGGTACAATGAGCGGGTTTTATTTGGGAATTTGGAGACTAGTATGTTTTCTTACGGAAGCTAGTGCTAGGGAAGATGTACAATTTGTTTGTAGATTTTGTAGGTTGAATAGAAAGTTGGAGGCTATCCTAATTAAAGTAGAGACAATAGATAAAGAAAAGTGTATACTGTGGTAAATGACAAAAGGGTTTCCATAGAAACTTAAGCTTTCTCATGCAGGGACTACATCAGCTAACATTGATTTTAAGGAAGTTAGAAAGTGATAATTATAATGATCTTATTTTATTGAGCAACGGATGTCAGTCCTTGGTTTGAACAGAAGAAGAACTATTAGAATGAATGGTCAGAGAAAGATGTGGATGATAAACTTAAGGTGTTTGTATTTACAGATGAATCCTTGATAGAACTTGTGTATAAAATGGTCTGTACGATAAATAAAGAAAACAAAAGTATTAGAATATGTTATCTCAGGGCACGTAGAAGAGATATCTGACAGAGCAAAAGATATAATAAGGGGGTTAGCAATGATGTAGTTTTTGTTGTGTACTCAGAGGACAAATGATGTAGATAGAGGTAGGTCAGAAGTTGATAAAGGTATTTAAAAAAGGACTGTAACTTAATTTTGTTAGGGATGTTGTGCATAATTACTGTGTAGATAAATTTATAAGTAGGTCATGGGAGCTAAATGCTAGTCTTTAAATTAATATATAAGCATGAATTGACTGGCTTGTTGGACTTGCGGGATCAATTCAATAAGGGAGCTTTTAGAATGAATGGTTTACTTGTAAATAGGGTCGGGTTTGTCTCTAAACGCTATTAAATTCAGCATTAAAATGAACTTTAAACCAGAACTAGACATTGATAAAAGCCGGAAAAAACTGAATGAAGGGTGGATAATATCTGGAGAAATATTTAGCAAACGAACTCAGTGTATAAGTGGTTCTAAGAATAGAAGTAATTATTACTAATGTAATACTAAAAGTATAAAAAAGGGGGAAAAGCTTTTAGCAGGAATTTGTTACACACCACCAGACGATACTGATGAAATATATTGAGAAACACTACAATGAGATTTAGACTTCAAATATAAGTTGTTGCTTTTAAATAGAAGGCAACATAAAGCTAAATTACGATAAAATTGTATATTTTAGAATGTTATTTGGTTTTATTATTTTAGCTTTACAAACTAGAATTGAATAACGAAGAATAATTAGATTTACTAAGATTTAGGTTTTTGTAGTGTGATGTGTAGTATAACGTTAGATTTGGCTTAGTAAGCGTAACTGTTCACAGTTATAATCCAACTTGCAGTGAGGATATAGGACAAATTAAATACATTGTTTTATTTAATAAATACAGTATAAAAATAACATAACTGTAAACTTAGGCTTATCAGTGATAAGAACGAGCTACTGGTGCTTAATTATAATATCGAATCTTTGTTTTAATTCTATAAATAATAAAATGGTTGAGACTACTTAAGTAGCTAAGTTATCCCAGTTTGTTAGGGGCAATAAGTGCAGTGAATGATTTCATTTGAAAACTCTGAACTACTATGCACTTTTAAGAAAACTAGCAGTGGAGATGTTAAATTTATTCGTAGTTCTTGCAGGCTGGAGGAAAATTAGAAGGCGATCCCAATTAAAACTGTGGAAAATTACAACAGGAATTCAAGAGGAGCTCAAGCTTTTATATGAAAGGGTGGCATCAGCTGTGATTAACAATGACATTTTGGAAATTAGAAAGAGCAGTGTTAGTGTTAAAACTACTAGTAAACTTAATTGTAAAGACCCTATTCTGTTGAGCAACAGATATTAGCCCCTGGATTTCGTAGACGAGGAACTATTAAAAAGACGGAAAGCAGAAAGATGTGGATTACGAACTGAGAGAGGTTGTAGTTAAAGGTGATTAACTGACACGACATGTGGACAGAATAGTCTGTGAGGTAAATGTGGAGAAAATTAGATAATGCTATCCTGAGGCACAGGTAGAAGCCATAACTGTCAGAGCAAGAGATGTAATGAAGTAAATTGGCAACGATACAATCTTTGTTGTGTAGTTTGGGCTAATGATGTAAAGAAGAGTAAGTCAGATGAGATAATTAACAAGTACATGGAGTTGATAAAATCATTAAAAGATAAAGGTCATAGATTAATTATGCAAGGGCTAGATTTAATTGTGAAGATGAATTTTTTAGTAGGACACTAGGACTAAATGTTTGGTTGAAATTAATGTGTAAGGATGATTTGTTTTTGTTTTTGAATTTTGCGCAAAGCTACACGAAGGCTATCTGCGTTAGCCGTCTCTAGTTTAGCAGCGTAAGACTAGAGGAAAGCCAGCTAGTCATCACCACCCACCGCCAACTCTTGGTCTACTCTTTCACCAACGAATAGCATGATTGACCGCGACATTATAACGCTCCCACGGCTGAAAGGGCGAGCATGTTTGATGTGACAGGGATTCGAACGTCTTAACCCACCTGGACATGCCAGGCCAATGTGAGATTAATATTTAGCTCTTAATGATGTTATAATAATAATTTATTTTATCTTCAGACATACTAATTAGGAAATACTAGAGTCGAACCATGAATGAGAAAGGTTTCTAGAAACTGTTCAAGACGGATGTCTTCACCAGTTGACCAAGGCTTCCATTTGAAATAATGCTATTTCAGATTTATTACAAGAAAAAATATCTGTTGTGAATTGGACAGCTGAGTTATTTCGCGACACTAAGAAAAGTTTTGAAGAAAAAATTAAATATTTAAAATAAATGTATTACTTACATGAAGAAAAGTGTGGCTGCAAGGTAAAAACCAGGTTGCCTCACAAAGGGTATAAAAGATAAATTTAAAGACAAGCATCACACATTTAAAAAAATGAATTGACTGGTACTATAGAAGATTTAGGATATCACAGAAGATCAAGGAAGTTGGGCAAACAGGAAATTAAGACATCCAAAAGGATAAATGAAAAAATTTTGGCTGAAAACTTAAAATTAATAGTAAGGATTTTAAAGTAAAGTACATTAGGAATAATGTAAATATTCGAATGGGGATAATACCCTTTGGGTTAGGTTATTAAATTCTGATTTTTTCCAGCTTTTACTAATTAAAACTTAAGCATTTTTCCTCATCTCGAACGACAGGTAGATGAAAACAAAGTTGAACAAGACAACTTCATAAATTCTGAGCTTGTTAAAATAAAACTGAAAAGTTTAAAGAATAATAAGGATCTTGGCCCAGATAATACTTCCCAAAGGGTTTTAAAGGAAGTTGAGGACTGTATATTTGAGACACTTTCAACAATTTTTTTGTAATTCCTTGAATAGTTTTGATATTAGCTAATGTCACTTCCAACTTCAATTAAAATAACAGTTTTCTTAGTAATTATATGTCTATTTGTCTTACATAAGTCGTGGGAAAAGTTTTGGAAAATCTGATGAAAGCTACTTTGCAAAGTCATTCAACAAAGTTTAATATTTTATCGGATAGTCAACATGGTTTCACTAAATAAAATATTGACTTGTAAATATTTTGACATTCTTTGGATAGGTTACAGCTTTGTAGATGAGGGTAAGAGTGTAGATTTGATGTATCTGAACTTTCAGAAATCAAATGGCGAGGTGTCATAAGAAAGATCTACAAAAAAGTATCTCTTTAAATGTAGAGAATAATTAGAGTTGCTGAATAGAAGAAAGCATAGGGTTGTTACAAATTGGGTTCAGTCAAACTGGTTTTATACCCCAGCTTTGTTTCCTCAGAGCTCAGTCTTACAATTTTTACACTTTTTGATTTACGTTTATGAAACAGATAAAGAAATGATTAATAAATTAGTTAAATTGTTCATTGTGGACCTTGGATAATAGATGAAGGAACTTATAGACCAGATAAAATACTCATTATATTTTGTAAAACTTCTGTATATAGATCATTATTTGTAATGACTGTTATTGTAAATTGCGTTATTGTTTGTATATTAAATATATTTGTATTAAATAAGGAAACTGCGTGTATCAGTTTTGTTGGCAGGTATAAATTGAATACATATCGACATTTATTTAGGCAAAAACATTCAAGCTGGTCGAATTATTATTTTTGTTTCTTGTATGTTAATAAACATACACATTTAAATACATGTACCAGTATTAAGAATCATATGACGCTCACTGACCCAACACAGTGCTAAACATTTAAAAAAACGTAATTGACCCGCAATCAAAATAAAAGTTGCTAATTACTGATTTAGAGGATAGGACAGGCAAGATGATCTACTTTGATTTGTTGATCTAATATGTCCCTTTTTGTCTTTAAACATTATATTAGCTGACACTTGAGATACACACAGGAAAAGAAATTTAAACTGAGAATCAATAAAAAGATTAGATCCCAGTCTAAAGAAAACTAGAATAATATTTGTACTAATTTGCATAATGATAAACACCTGGTGTATGATATATGAAACATTTTTCGTGACGCGTTTGTTAAGTATGTGCAAAATATAATTCTTCCTAAGAAACTCATGTTTAAAACAGAGAAATACCATGTGCACTTTCAGATATTACTTCATTTTTTAACCTAATTTTAGAAAACTGGCACAACATCGCTCAAAAGGTGATAGACATTAATATTGCAATTGATAAATAAATTGTTCTATGTTTAATAACTAGAAAAGTACTATCTGCAGTATTAGTTTATAAATGTTACAATATTTGAACGCAAAGCTACTCATAAAGTGATAACTGGTCTTAAAGCCCCTTACTGCAAACTCTAATACATTCACTTGTGAGAATGTGTTTTAACTCTCTATGTAAAGAACATTGTTTTATCTTTGTGGCTTTAATAAATATCCAGAAGATGCGTTGTCACACAAAGTGTAGTAAGAGCCTCGTTTTAACAGATATCGTTACTGAAGTCTAATCTCGCAAAGAGTTTTGTTCGTTTATGTGATTCTTTTTAGCCTAAAGCAATGGACTACCTCGACTTTAACCATAGTAGAAAATCAAACCCTGTTTTTAGCATTTTAAGTCACTAAACATACTGTTGGCCCAGATACTGATATGAATAAGTATTGTATTATTAAAATACTATAGTTTTTCAAAGAGTTTCCAATATTATTGCAGTACAGAGCAAATAACATATCAATCTATCTACAGCACCAGAAAGGTGGTGTGTTCACATTTACACCATACCAATCAAATGCTACATGTACATTTGTGTAGCAAATGATACATCCTTGTTTACACAAAACATAGAAGTGATACAACCTTGATCCTATATCTTCAGCAGAAACTAAATTACTGGTATAAGTTTATTATAAATTGTCTGAATGCGTGTTGTATTATTTTATTTATTCACATGGTATTTTAAAAGTTGAAAACAATCAGTGATTGTCACTTTAGAAAAAAAACAAAAAAAACTTTTGTGTCAGATACAGCATTTACTGTCGTAACTAATGGGAAAATATAGATTTCATGGAATAATTTTATGTCAAATACAGAACATACATTGTGAAAAAACATCTAGCCTGAGACAGTGACATATTTCAGTATGTATATTCTTTATATAAATCTTTTCCCTTCATGTCTTATTGTTTCTAAATAAATATTTTGTGGCTTATATTACTCTCTATTGGTAAAGTTTACGTAGTTTCCATTTGTGAAGCGGACTAAAGTTTATGCAATTGATGAAGAAAGATCAACTTAGGTTTCAGAGGTTTTTATATTACGTCTTTAATTGAAATGTTAAGACTAATGTTACAGTAAAGAAATGATTATGAAATAAATTACAAAAGACGTTTATCTTTCTCTCTCTTAAGTATTCATTAAATATGTTCTAAAATATACAGTAGTAGTAAGTAATTTAATTTTTTCTATTTCTAGCACGAATTAATTCGCTGAGATTGGCAGATGGCATATTGTGCAGTACGAAACATTTGAACGGTTGCTTTGAAAGGCCGATCCACAAATCGTGTGTGTGCGTTTTTTCCTTACAGCAAAGCCACATTGGGCTACCCTGGTGAGTTCATCGAGGGGATCGAACACCTGATTTTAGCGTTGTACTAACAGGGAACTCAAAACAGCGTATAAATATTTCACGGTTGTTAAGGTCTTTACCGTAAATGCGTGACGTTATAACTTTGCAACACTGTGAAAATACGTTGGTTCATTTGGGTCCAATTACGAATAATTTGTTCCCACCCATAAAATGAATAAGGAAGTATCTCATGGCGAAAATGTTATTTACAGATGAAAAGTTGCAAAGTTTGTTGCAGAAAAAGACAGTAAGAATACTAATACATAACCAAAAGAGCTATAAGAACAATCCAGTAACACAGGAAAGCTAACCAGTATTTTATGCAAATTGTATGCTAAAATTAGCTACGTTTTAACGTTCATTTCCATTTATAAACAAGTGGAGGTACAATCTCTTTTTGCGATTTGTTATTCATTAAAAACCTGTTAAAGTAGTATGGCCCAATCCTCGATTACGCTAATGATTTCTTATATAAATATAATCATCTAAAAATAGGCCTATGTCCTCCATAGCCATGTTAGCAGTAGTAACATGTTTAAGCGATTGAACCTACGTGCTGAAACTGCTTTTAAAAAAGATATTGTTTAATTATAATTAATGTCGATTCTTAAAGTGAAATCAAAATGTTAAATGGAATGTTGAAGTTTTGATTTAGTTCACATTTAATGTACGTATTACAGTTCACATCTATGTCTAATTTGCATCACATAACATTTTCATTTTCTGATGTTTTATGCGTAAAATACTTATTTTTAATTCACTTCTATAATTAATATATTGTGTAACATATTTTGTTTATTTAAAGTTTAAAGGATCTACGTAAATAGTTATGTTTAATCATTACTAGAAACTTATAATCTTACCTTTTACCAGAAATGTTCACACATCTTTGTCTAGAGCTCATTTCTTTCTGCATTGGAACTTTATGCATACAGGTTTAATAAAGAATATCTCTATCAATTTTCTGCAATACGTTTCACATTGAATAGTTACTAGATACTTAATGACCTGTGCATTTTAAAGAAGCACCTAGGTCTCACCTAAAGAGGAAGTCGTGGCTTGAAGTAGCTGTACTTGCTTGCAAGAAGATCTGCAATTCATATTCTCTTCCCAACCAACCTCCATGGCTTTGGTCTGCCAACCAAACGGCCGTGCCGACCTGTAGTGATTGTCAAGTTCAACAGAGATTGTAGAGAGGGGCCTCAAGGTGCAGTGGAAGTGGCATGCCAGATGTTCCAGGAACTAAGCCAGAGAGAAATCTCATTATTGCAACATACAGCTTGTTCACACCAGAAGTCAAGAGAGCAGGTTATGGATTTTCTGCGTTTCTGAATAGCACACCCATAACTGAGAAGTCTGGAGCATACACCCTGTACACAAGTAGCACCAGGATGGAACTTGAGGCTGTCAAGCAATCTCTTGGATGGTTTGTCCGAGGATCTCCTGATGTCACCACAGTTATTATTGCCAGTGACGCCATGGCAATGTTGCAGAGAATCCAGAGTGGCTGGGTACCTGATGGGTGGAGAGAGGCTGCACCTTATCTCCATGATAAACCTCCCACCTTTGTGTATGTCCCAGGCTACGCTGGTGTCAAGTACAATGATAAGGTTGACCAAGTTGCAGCAGCAGAACCAACAGACCAAATGTCACTATTTCCTCAAGATATAACACTCTTGTGCTAGCAATCAGCACGCCAGAGTATCAGAGAGTCTCTCATGCACTCAGAAGAGAGAGATAAAATTCTCAGCCTCAGAAACTCTTTTAGCATATCTCGTGACAGCTACAACAAAGGCCTTGACAGATGTCACAGGAAGCAGCTAATCACTGGCAACGTTAGTAGAAATACACTCAACCTTCAGTTGACCGGAAGGGTCAAGGCGGAAAGGATTTGTGACTCGCTGAACACACCCTCCGGATGTTGACTTTTTTTCATCTCTGTTGGATTTCACCTGATGAGAACTTGAGAAAGCTTGACCCTTGTGTAAAACCAAGTTACGTGTTAGTTTAAGGCTAAAAGAAGTAATGTTTTTTAAATATAAAACTGACAGCTTTAAATAAAATTCTATTTATTAATCTTTCAAAACTTTATTTTATGCACATTATAGCATTTAAACTCGTTGGTCAGGCAAAACATTAAATGCATTTTTCACAAATTAACATAGTTTAAAACTGAAATCAGTAGTTGATTGGCAGTTATATTCTTTAAAGGACCTTTAATTTTAATTCAAATATTTATTCTTTCACATTTTATAAATCAAACACATGTACTGTTAATCTATCCAGAATGTACTTTAGAACATCAATGAGAAACTACGGACTTGACAATTATCGTAAATACTGAACCATTTATTTGAAAAAACCCTTCAAGATACACTAATATACAATGTACAGAAACATCTTAGTGAAATAGCTTTCATAAAAATGTTTTCTACAATATATTCGTTGTTATTTCATTTATAGTTTATATGTTTTTATTTCTGTGACATTATGTGAAAACAAACACTGACTTTATCACGAGACGTTTTGATATATTGTACAAAGTTATGTTACTACATAAATAAATTGTGGAGTTGTTAAAAGATATCTTAGAAATAAGAGAACTGATGTTGTGCAAAGGTCAGGTCAATCACCTGTTACCAAACAGATTGGGCCGGCATGGCCAAGCGCGTTAAGGCGTGCAACTCGTAATCTCAGGGGCGCGGGTTCGCATCCCCGTCGAGCCAAACATGCTCGCCTTTTCAGCCGTGGGGGCATCATAATGTGACGGTGAATCCCACTATTCGTCGGTAAAAGAGTAGCCCAAGAGTTGGCGGTGGGTGGTGATGACTAGCTGCCTTCCTTCTAGTCTTACACTGCTAAATTAGGGACGAATAGCGCAGATAGCCCTCGAGTAGCTTTGTGCGAAATTCCAAAACAAAAAACAAACCAAACAGATTGAAAATTTATGTCCTAAATTAAATCGTTTGTTGTTGTTGTTTTAAGCACAAAGCTACACAATGGGCTATCTGTGCTCTGCCCACCACGGGTATCGAAACCCGGATTTTAGCGTGTAAGTCCGCAGACATACCTCTGAGCTTAAAATTTATGTAGTTGTCTTGTTCAACTTTGTTTTCATCAATCAGTTGTTCAAATGTGGAACTTAAATTGTTATTAACAAAAACTGAAGATAAAGCAAAATTTAACAACCTAACTATTTCATAATCTTAGATACAAGCCTTCCTTCACCATCCCTCAATGGTTCTCTCTCCATCCTAACATTTTGTTTACATCTAATGCATTAAAATTTCCCTACTGTTAATTGTATATTTTCAGCCAAGTATTATCACACATCATTTTTCTTGATCTTCTATACTTTTCCAAATCTTAATTTTAAATCTAAATTTCTTTAATTTTTGATATTTATCTAATTCTATCTAATATATATTTCCTGAGGCGACCTGGATTTCCCTTGCATCTGCCCTTTTGTTTAAGCAAGGAATGGATTGGATTTGAATATTGAAAAATGTTTCTTTGAACATTTTTAACATTTGCTCAGTATCTTCAAGTACCGCAGCTGTCCAATTGATAACTGATATTTTTTGTTGAATCCTGTCTAAATTTGTTTTTTTAAATTTTGATCAAAATATCATTATTCCTGATTTCCATATGCAGCAAAGTGTGAAACCTAATACACCAATGATAACTAGTTCTTAAGTATTTCCTAATTTCCACACTCCCAACCATTTCTAAACTAGAAGTTAACAATAAATCTAAAATATCATTATTTCTAATAGGTTTCTCGACCAATCAGTAAAGATATCTGTCTTGAACAGTTTCTGGAAACCTCTCTCCTTCATGATTTGACTGAATAAGTTCCTAATCAATACGTCTGAAGTTAAAATCACCGATAATTATGACTTCAGTAACAGCTGAAATATTAATCTCACTGTAATATTTATCACTGATTTCACTAATTTAATTTAGAGATTCGTAACAAACTTCTACTAAGAGCTTTTCCCCTTGATATCCATTAAGAGAGACCTAAATGGATTCAGTCTCCTTGTCATTAACCTTAATATTCCAAATTTCAACAGAATGTAACTCATACTTTACATACAGAGACATTCATTCCCCTCTCTTTATTACTCTGTGTCTATTAAATAACCTATAACCACGTATTTCAAAGAAACTTCTGTCGTCAGAATCATCTACATTTAATCATGTTTCAATTATTTTTACTATATCAAAGTCCTCTGTTCCTATCAGTGCCCCAAGGTCATTTATTTTACTTCTTATACTTCTATCACTAGAATAGTAACAACTAAGCCTATTTTTTACTGATTTCTTTGCTAAACTTTCCTCTACGTTTTAATTTTGTTTCATTCAGTTTATCTTTTCCTTTACCACTAGTTCTAGTGTAAATCTTTCGTGACAGCTGAGTTAATAGCCGTTGAAAACAGAATTGTTCGCTCTTCTCACTGAACTAATCACACAAGTGCAACTACCTAACCTAATTATCCTTACATATTAATATCAGCTTAGTACTGAACTCTAGTAACTTTCTTAAAATTTCATTTCCACAATTACTTCTTGGCAGTAATCCTGATACAATTTATTTATGACCTTTATCTTATTAATTATCTCATCTGACTTACTCTTCTTTACATCGTTAGCCCAAACATACATAACAAAACTTGCATCGTTGCCAATTTCCTTCATTACATCTCTTGCTCCAACAGTTATGGCTTCTACCTGTGCCTCAGGATAGCATAATCTAATTTTCTCCACATTTACCTCACAGACTATTCTGTCCACATGTCGTGTCAGTTAATCACCTTTAACTACAACCTCTTTAAGTTCGTAATCTACATCTTTCTGCTTTCCCTCTTTTCAATAATTCCTCGTCTACATAATCCAGTGGTTGAAATCTGTCGCTCGGCAAAATAGGGTCTTTACAATTAAGTTTATTAGTTTTAACCCTAATGTTGCTGTTTCTAATTTTCTGAATGTCATTGTTAATCATAGCTAATGTCGCCCTTTCATACAAAAGTTTAAACTCCTCTTAAGATTCTGCTGTCAATTCGCATATTTTATACTTTTCTTTATCTATTTATTCAACTTTAGTTAGGATAGCCTTCAACTTTTCTCCAACGTACAAATTCTACACAGAAATTGGACATCCTCACTATTAGTTTTCTTAGAAATGCATAGTAGCTCAGAGATCCCAGATAAAACCCATTCATTGACCTATCGTACGTTAAGAACTGAGAATGCTTAACACTCGAACTAGTCTAAAGCATTGTGTTATTTATAGAATCAAAATAAACACTCGATACTATAATTAAACACCAGTAGTCTGTTGTTAACAGACTAAGTTTGACAATTAAATTATTTTTATACTATATTTATTAAGTAAAACAATGTATTTAATTTGTCTTACATTATCACTGCAAGTGGGATTATAGCTAAGTCTAAAGAACCGTTACGCGTACTAAGCGTTATGTGACTTTACACTACGAAAATCTAAGTTGAATCTTGTACCTATTATCTTGGTCTCGATTCTAACAAAATCTAGTTATTTTATATTATTCAACTGTTGTTTCTGAAAATATAAAAATAATAAAATCAAATAACATTCAAATATCCGCAATATTATCAGAACTTAATTTTCAAAGTCTTCCCTTTTAAAGTAGCATCCTCTGAAACTGTAAAAACTATGTTATACGTGTTCTCTTTATCGGATGTAGTACGTTCTTAATGGAGGCTTGGCTAGTGTTAGGTCTAATACTAGTGGACTTACATATTTCGTTATGTGCGATTATAATGCTTTTGTATCTTTCTATAAATCCTATATCTAAAGAAGTATGGTTGGAATAAAGATAATAATCGGACCTCAAATATTTTGTAGATTTCTGCTAGTTTCAAGAAAATTTTAACTTTTTCAAACACCAGTTCAGCATTATTTATGTATGTATAATCAATACATGCTTTGTTGAAAATAAACATTTACAGTTTTACGTCAAATTTAGTAAAAATTTTCACTATTTCACCTATTTTAATAAATATGTTTGCATTTTTTGTTGTAAAATAGTGAAAGATGTCGTTTTCCTCTGATTAAAACTATTTTAAAATCCATTGCTGTCGCATCTTCCAATATTAGGAAAAAAATGAAAAACAGTTAAGATGAGAAACATGATTTTTGTAAAACACAAACATGGAATTGAGTTACATTAACATAATATGTGTAATATTTTTTTTCGACCCGGCATGGCCAGGTTGTTAAGACACTCAACAAGTAACCCGAGTGTAGCGGGTTTGAATCCTCGTCCCATTACACATTCTCGCTGTTTCAGCCATGTAGGCGTTATAATGTGAGGGTGAATCCCACTGTGCATTAATAAAAGAGTAGCCTGAGAGTTGGCAGTGGGTGGTGATGACTAGTTGCTTTCCCTCTAGTCTTACACTGCTATATTAGGGACAGAAAACCTTCATATATCTTTGCGCGAAATTCAAAGCAATACTTTTTGTTTTTTGGTATGAAAGAGAAACTTGTATTCTAAATACGGCTGATACTGGAATCAAAACTTTAATTAAAATAAAGTCAAACCAGTTTCTGATATTTATACCAATATCAACCGTCTTTAAAATACATTTTCGCTTTAAGTGGGTTTCTCACCACAATGAGAGGGAAACTCTATTGCTTTACTACACAAAAAGAGCATGGGTTGTGTTAGGTTTCAAATAGTGCATACGCCATCTGTTGTTGTGGAATTAAAGTGTTTGACAAATTGTCACAAGTTTTGTTTGTTGTCCCCCAACAGAACATGGTAATTTCGCGGACTAAAATCTGGGGATCAATTCCTCTCAGTATATACAGTAAGTGAAACAATATATTTTAATATAAGATAAAGGAAGGAAAGCGTTCTTATTTAATTATATTTTTCTTTTCTTGTTACGAGAGGAGTGGAAGAATTCTTATACGCGTTTTTGACTCCGTTATTCTAACTCTTAGCTCAAGCATTTGAATTTTGACTTGTTTTTTGGTATAGTTAGTGTTACCAGTCTTATTCCTAGAACTAGTGCAACATTTAACATCATGTCTGTCTTATATCTCGAGTAATTTTCTTCTAAATGACAAGTTTATTAAAGTTGGACAAAGCATTGTCATCTGTGTTTAAATAAGTTACTTGAAATAATTTTTAACTTCGTTAACTGGTATTTTTAAAGATTACGGAGAAATATTTTTAAACTTGCATCAGTAGATGCTTATTTGATATACGCTTCAATGAGAGTATCTAACAGTGAACTTGCAAAAGGAAGCAGATGTCCACAGGGGGCTTTATTTTGTTATTTTAGGAAGCACTGTTGCAACTTCTGTCAGGAGGTCTGAAACTAAAAGATGTTCATCTAAAATTACAATGAGGAGACTGTTATGGTGCTATTTTCTGAATTACAGTTTATAATAGCATGAAGTCTGGAAGCAGTAAGACTCATACGTTTACAGAGTGTTTTCTCACATTGTATATGGAGAATCTTGTTGGGAGATAAATTAGAGGATTAAATTTGTTATTACATTTGTCATTACATTTTATTTTATGTTTCCTTGAGATTTGGGTTTGGTTGAGAGACTACTTTTTATTCTCTTTCTCATTTTGTTGGACTGGGTTCTTCGAAGCCAGGTTTAAAATCTGAACCCTATAATACAACCCTTAGGAAAAAAAATACTATCCAAAAGTACCTCAATGCAACAAAACGAAACAGTGAATGAAATCACAAAAGCAATCAAGAAAACGTCTTTAAAAATTTGTAAGTTAATACTAAAACACTCAAAATCCAGAAGACAGTATTACATCTTTGTTTGTTTTGGAATTTCGCACAAAGCTACTCGAGGGCTATCTGTGCTAGCCGTCCCTAATTTAGCAGTGTAAGACTAGAGGGAAGGCAGCTAGTCATCACCACCCACCGCCAACTCTTGGGCTACTCTTTTACCAACGAATAGTGGGACTGACCGTCACATTATATACCCCCACGGCTGGGAGGGCGAGCATGTTTAGCGCGACGCAGGCGCGAACCCACGACCCTCGGATTACGATTCACACGCCTTACGAGCTCGGCGTATTACATCAATCATAAAAATTGCAATTTAACGCTTTACACCTTTACTTCCCCATATTATACTGTTAGCAGTAATTAAACAAACATAGGTATCCCAGATCACAGGTACACAGCTACAATAACCGTATTAATTAATACACAATCAGAAGAAAATAAACGGAAATAACCATAAAAAGGAAATTAAAAACAAAATCACCAAACAAAAAGATCAACAAATAATGAGAGTTCAGAAAAGACATAACATTAAAAAGAATAATGAACTGAATTTAACATATTGTGAATAAAGCAGCATTATAACAACGGTTATTAGCTAAATATTTGTAACCGCGTAAATAAAATAACAATTCGTGAGAAGAAGAAATAGGTCAATGTTGAACATGATCCTCCTTGGTCCAAAACATGGAGCAAAAGAAAAAAGAAGAGACTCTAATGAATTACCTTATATTAAGTATAACACCAGAGGAGCAAGAAAAGAAAGGTGATGTTAATAATAAGACAATCATAGTGCAAGAATTCAAAAATTACCACTGATAAAAAAACTACATGACAGGTCATGTGATGGACAAGAGCGTGGAAGGGTGGCACTGTTAGTCGATCAGCATGTGCCCACCCTGTCTTTGTCATTTGACACACCCTTGGAGGCCGTACCATTACGTGTTTCCTTGGATTGTACCATCACTGTTTGTTCTCTGTACCTGTCCCCTGGAGAGACATATGATCAATCAGATCTTGATGCTCTCGTTGAACAGTTGCCATCTCCATTTGTAATCCTGGGGGATTTTGATGAGCCTCAACCCTTATGGGGAAGTGCTGATATTATTAGGAGGAGCCACTCTGTGGAGCGTATGCCCTCTGATTACAACCTTTCTCTTTTCAATACTGGTTCTTCTACTTATTTCCATGCAACAAGTCAGTCCTTTACTGCTGTTGATCTCTCAATTTGCTACTCTTCACTATTCTCCCGTTTTTCATGGAGGGTTTAGAGTAACCCACAGAGCAGTGATCATTTTCCTATAATTTTGAGAGAGACTGGCCTTGGTCGATGCCACCCGATCCGTGTGGCCCGGTGGAAGCTGGATGAGGCGGACTGGCTCTCTTTCACTGCTTTATCAGAACTTGATCTTGCCATCACCTGTAGGCCATCGATAGACAGCTGTGTCACAGCATTGACTGAGTGTATTATCTAGTCAATATATTCCTGAAACTTTGACACGTTTTCCACGGTATCCTCATCTGTGATGGAATCCTACCTGCCACATGGCACGGAAGGCTTAAAATCAGACTTAGGATACCTTTCGTAGGTATTCTACACTCTCGAACCATAGCGCTTCTCAGTCATGCTCGGCAGGTAAGAAATCAAAGCCAGAAAGAATCTTGGATTAAATTCACAACCAGCATATTTTCTACCACCAGTTCCAAAGTCATATGGGACAAGATTCGGAAGTTCAGTTGGCAGTATAATTCTACCCCCTTTTCGATCTTGTTCTCTGATGATGATCAGAAAATAGTTAATACCTGGAGCATCTTCGATATTCTCGGTGAAAGCTTTTGCTTGGTATCTATCATTTCTACTTTCAACCTCCACCTTTTTAACCATCAGGACTCAGACAGAATGGTCACTTACATCCTTATGGGTTGATCATCTCTATGACTATAACCGCCCCTTTACACTGGTATAACTCAAACTGGCCTTTCATCGGTTTTAACATCTATCTCTCTCTAAAACCGTTTGCATGCACTTTTGCCGCCAATGAAGTACTCTTTCCGATCCTAAACTCTATAAGGGCAAAGTTGTGTTCCCCATAGTCCCTGAAACAAAGTTTTTGGGGCTTATCTTTGACCGCAAGTGGACCTTCATACCACACATCAAGCAGCTACGGGTCAAATTTACAAGAGCACTGAACATCCTCCTTGTCCTCTCCTCCGCCACTTGGGGAACTGATCGACGTTCTATGCTAAAGACTCTATACTATGGATCCCTAATCTATGGCTCTGCCCAAACTTCGGCCTTGTAGATGTTGAACATCGTCCATCATCAGGGACTTCGGCTTTGCATTGGGGCTTTCCGCACTTCCCCCGTTCAGAGCTTATACAAAGAGTCACATAAACCTTTCTTGCACCTCTTTGCAACTACGTTTACTATATGCTTCGAAGCTTTGTTCCTTACCAAAGCATCTCACCTGGGGTTGTATTTTCCTTCTTCAGTGGACCATGCTTTTTCAGAACAGACGATTTGCCATTGTTCTTTTGGTCTTCGTATCTTGGTACAGCTGGAAAAATTGGGTCTGTCCTTGGATGACATTTCTGTATCCATCCCATCATGATTTATTACCATCCCCAAGTGTGAACTTTCTTTAAATCATCTGAGAAAAGTGGATATTGCGGATTGGAAGTCTTTTATTTGCTGAACATTTTACGAACAACCCTTCCACTCCCATTTATACGGATGGTTCGAAATCAGATGATTGTGTGGGCTCTGCCATGGTTTGTCCTGGTTCGGTGGTTACGTACATAATACCCTCAAATACCCATAATACCCACAGTTTCTGTGTTCATTTCTCTTGCCCTGGATCACATAGAAACTAAGCAGTAGTCGAATTGTATTATTTATACCGACTCGTTTAGTTCTCTACTGGCCCTAGAATCTCTTCACGTTATTTCTCACCCTGTTCTTTGTCGATATTCAAAACTGACTAGCCCCTTTCTTTTTAACATCTCCTTTTATCCAGAGTTTTTGGATACCAGGATATGTTGGTGTTCGTGGGAACGAGCTCGCCGACACTGCAGCTAAGTTTGTCTGCTCTGGTAGTATCACTACTGTGTCTGTCCCATACATGGACTATAGTCCTATATTCAAGACTCGGATCCGTGACAGTTACCAGTCGACTTGGAGAGAAATAAAATATTCACGTATTTCCACAGTGAATTTTGTTTATATATAAGAAGTGATAAGTAGGCACCACAACATCCAATTAATTTTTTTCGCTTTATAAGTTATTTTGTGTTATTACTTGATATCCTGAAATTGCAATAAAACCCCTCAAGACACTTAGGAACAGGGTATGGCGCAAATGATGGGGAAATCAGGCTTAGAATAACTACAGAGTAACGGAAAGTTTTGTTTAGTTTCGATTTTTAATGTAGCTTAATATAATACAGAAAATTAATTAAATTAAAAAATGTACTGGTGCAATATGCTTTTAGGAAGAACAAGCGTGGCTTTCTTACAGAAATCTATTTCTAAAAATAATGTTTATTTTTTTATATCAACCAAGTATAGCGATTGTGCAGTGGCTAATGTACGGATTTAGAATGATTAATTAAACCCAAGGTTTAATTCACTGCAGCGGTCAGAGTGTAGAGCTTTACGCTGAGAGGAACAGTGACGTCAATCATACTTTTCTTGCATAATTCAGTTCTCATTGAGTTTAAATTTACCTGGGACAAAATATTATTTGTTACTGTTAATATTTTAAACATCAATGTGGTGTTACATGCAAACTGATACTGATGTTATATGCAAACTAATGCAACATAAAGATCGCGTATTACAAATCTTTAACACCAAAAATGACATCACACGAAGTTGTAAAATAATGCTAAACCATTCATTTGGCCTCTCAACTAATTAGATTAGTACCTGAACCAAAATAAAGGTGAACAGTTAATGTCTAGTTGAAAAATAAACACAATAAATTGTCTTAAGTAGTGACCAAGCAATTCTAAGTGGGTTAATCTGGTTTAGATGAGTAACACAGCACAACAATTTTTTTGAAAAGTTTAACTTTCGAAAAAGTTTTTGCTGATTGTGACAGGTACCTGGTGGGTATGCACAAATATAATTTTGGTTTTGCTTCAATACGTAGGAACGCTGAGAAATAGACAGTTAACTGTTTCCTGGCAATAACGTATTTAATTGCGTTTATGTTTCCAATACGCTAATAAGTTCAACATAATTAAAAGTGTTTTGATACTGATTTTCGTTTGTATTCAATGTCCGGTGAATCACGTTACAGTGTCCAACAGTAGTCAGCAAGCAGTGACGGATTCCAGTTGCCCTAATATCGTTTTTCCATTGTAACTATGTCCTGGTAAAACCGAGATTTAGATTAAACAGTATGTGATGGACAAATTCGGACGTGTTTTGGTAGCAGCCAAAAATCTATAAGGAACACCCAATAGTGTTCAAGAAGCAAAAACTGTGTTGTGCAGTGTAATTTTTTGTTTCTTCTTTTATAGATCCCTCACAGGCAGAGTGTTATGACTGCAAACTTACAAAGCTAGAAACCGAGTTTTGATAACCGTGGTAGACAGAGCAGAGGTACCCTTTGAATTACAAACAAACAATCCTTCTAAATAAGGTACCGCTAGGAAAATAAGTAAAAACTAGTCAAGAAAATATTAAATTATTATAACCAATAAAACAGTAAACAAAACTAATGTATCATATATTACCATTAAATAAATTGCAATTTTAAATAAGCAGTCTCAGTTAGTGTTAAGTGAGTCGGAACTCAAGTTGCAAGTGTAAAAAATAAAGATTTGTGTTTGATTCTCAACGCATAATAAAAGTTAAATATATATTTGTTAATAAACAATTTTTCACTGATTTAAAACTAAATGATCGAATTTATCTAATTTCATGAATGACACGTTTTATATTTCACATGGAAAGTAATTATTTTCATATTTAAATCTGCAAATTAATTATTAAGCTGAATTATAACATCCTTCTACAATATGTATTTGAACACGATATTTACCTTTGTAGTAAATAGATGTCGCTTCCAACAACTTCTTGGCGACTATACACCGTATATCTGTTACTAAAAGTCATTCGAGATACGCCTTCTGTTGTGCAACATTTACAATATAACTGTTACAATGGGAAATAATATCATTTCAAAGGTCATATCATAGAAGAATCTGTATAAAGAAGCTATGATTATAACACTTCACCTTGTGTAGTATTAATTATCTTTCGAGAAAATATCAATTTAAATCTGCTGGATTTCACTTTAAACAATTTCAAGGAAGTATACTAGATCCCCCAGTGGCTCAGAAGTATGTCTGCAGACTTACATGCTAAAATCCGCGTTTCGATACCCATGGTGGGCAGAGTACAGATAGCCCATTATGTAGCTTTCTGCTTAATTTAAAACAACAACAACCGCAACTCGTACTAGATACGCGCATAAGTACAATAAAAAGACACGATATCCACCGTTTACAATCTTTATTCAATGAAATGTTTTGAACATTTTAAAAGTTTATATGTAAATTTAGAAATGCAAGCTATATTTAAACATTTTACAGACTGTTATTAAGAAATTTGAAACTTATTTGGGACGAGCAAAAATGAAAAAAACAACAACATGAAACGACCTATGAAACATTGAGAAAGAAAGTTGTTAACTATGTTCGTCAAGTTCTTTAAAGTTACATCAAGTAAAGGTATTTTATCTCAAATAGCTGTTAAAGATTTTCTTACACAACACTTTTCCTTATTTGGCGAGCTCTATGTTTAAAAGTTGAAATTACTCAATAAAATTAGGCCTAACATAAAGCATTTTCATGTATGCAGAAAAACAATAATAAAAAGTAATGAGGGATCTCTTTACAATCGTCTGTATCTTTAAGTTAGAAAACTTTGCTTTCAACTGTTTTCAGTAGAGTATAAAAATATCTTCTTGCAAGTGTAGATTCGACGTACTGTTCTATAAATAAACGCATTTGCCAGTACACCAGTTTATACAACACGAAATAACCATGTGGCGTCTCAAAAAGGTGGTCATTTGGCGCTCCAAATCGTCCAGCTCAAGGCATGTTTTCTCAGGTTTCTATAAACCGCAATCGTTTCTTTCGGAATGTCAAAGAACTTCGAAATAAGTGTTCTCAAATTTTTAAAGATGTTCGTAACCGACTTTCTTTGATTTTCAAACTGATCCGTGACCGTTTAACACAGGCTCGTCTGAGCCTTCGCGATCGCTACACTCGGGTATTTCAAAAATTTGATGATCGTTTGAGTATTGTGAAAAATAGCCGAAATATTTCGTAAGTATATTTTATAAATCGAACACAGAATGGTACACAGATTGTAATTAAAACAATAAACAGGAAAAATCGAGTAAATCAAAAGTGTATTTAGAACTTAAAAAAGGAAATAATTTACTTTAGTTTACAGACATCTGAAATTCATATTTTGATTACCCTCCGTAGGCATAGCATATACAACCCATACTTTATCGTTGCGCTTAAACTACTGAAGTGTTAATCCATTGTCTTCATCAAATTTTATTGTTGTAACAAAAGAGCAAAACTGAGTAGAATTCAAACGATAACTAGAGATAAAAAAACAGAAAACAATTCCTTAATTCCAAATTGTGTTGTTGTTAAAAGTTGAATACAGTAAGTTAGTGTGAATATGTTAAATAATTCATTTTTCCTTGCAATATATGACTGAGGTGTGCTCTCTTCCATTGGATCAATGGTAAATTTACAAACTTATAACTCCAAAATCCACATTCTGTTACCTACTGTGAACCTAGCATATCTGGTCCATTGTGTTCTACTACGCTTAAACATCAACACTTAAATATGCATTTTCTGTCTTTAACAGGCTTAAATGTTGGACTATTATTTTGTTCTGTTGTATTTTTGGCAAAGGAATGAATATTTATGCTGTCATAGTTCTTCAGTAGGCCTGGCATAGAAAAGCAGATTGGGTGCTAGAATCACAATTTTAGGGTCGTCCTTTCAGCCATAAGGGTGCTTCAACTTGTAACGGTCAATCTCACTATTCGTTGGTGAACGAATATCCCAGTGTTGACAGTTGGTGGTGATTCATACTGAATTATGCGATAATGTATTCTACTTAATTTTAAATTTGTTGTTCCAGTGTCAAAAACAGTTTTATCTGCTCAGTAAAATTCATAAATATCTTTAAAGGGTTGAGCGTGTCCTAAATGTAATCTTTCTCGAACTGGGAATTCGAGGATTTGCGGTTCGCAGTCTGTTGCCACAGAAACGTGCTTATCACCCTGAGGCCGTAGGTGCACTATATAGAGTGACAATCAAATCACACTAGTGGTTAAACAAAAATTTCCTAACAACTGACGGTAGGTGCTTTATTTGTCTTCCCTCTAATCTAAGAATTCTACACTTTAGACGGCTATGCACAGACAGCCCTTTGTTCAGCTTTGAGCTGAAATAAAAAAAAAACGGTATCGTCAATAATATTTTCAGATGAATATTCTTGAACCTGATTATCTGTTTGGTTGAACAGTAATTAAACACATTGAAGGTGTTAACAGATTTGTTAGCTACGCATTTTGTACAAACCTAAAAATATATTGAAAATCAACTGTCTTATTAGACTTTTATCATTTAGTTAGTGTTTTTCTAACTATATTGAAATAAACGTATGCTTGTATAAGCCTAGCTTTTGACGATTCTTGTTTGTATTGTTCATATCATTTAAGTTCAATAACTGTGAGAGAAAAGCCAAAAAATAAATTTTTGTAAAGCTGTATTGTTTCATTTATATATTTGTCCCATGAGTGGCTCAGCGGTATGCCTACGGACTTACAACGCTAAACACCGGGTTTTGATACCCGTGGTGTGTAGAGCACAGATAGTCCAATGTATAGCTTTGTGCTTAATTCAAACCAACAACAACCGTATATTTGTATTATTTAGGCTACAAGATTTTATTGTAGGATATAAAAATATGGTAATTAATTTCTAAATTGTTTATTTTGGAAAGTTATATATATATATATATATATATACATATGAATGTACTGTTTTCTTCTTTCAACCAGACAAAGATTCGAATTCCGGCAACTGAAACGGGTTATTAGTCCTTATATGTTTGCTTACCCATTTCGAATAGCAAAAGCTGCCATAATTTCACTTGTATGTATTTTTGTGCTTCTAATAACATCGAGTAGCTTTCTGTCTTCTGAATCCAATGTTCGGATTGAAAAATCCGCTCCCTCAGAGGAGAATGAGTCTCGTTTAGCAGTTAACGTAATGACCCCACAGCCTGCTCCTCCCCAGGTCGAGCCTGAGATCTCAGTGAAGTCCAATTGGATTGGAGTCCAGGAACCCGAAAGCTGGACCGATAATTGGATTAATATAAACGCAGACCTCGATGTTTATTCAGCGTATTTTGATAAACGTGCCAGTTTACGCGAGGGACCGGTCATTAGGATAATTGGCAAAACCGAAAGAAAACCTACGATTTTAGCAGCATACATTGAGTGTTGGGTTAAATTAATATCATCTGATGGAGAAGAAAAAATTTTGAAAATCAAAATGAGGGATTTGGATATTGACAAGCTGCACAATTCTTGCATTTTGAAATGTTCCCATGGAGATTTTACTGCAAATATACCTACGCAGGTGGGCGTAAAGCTTACTTCGTCGTCAGAAGACCCAACGTGGATCAAAATACACCAAATTCCTCAGCCTAAAATGGATTCAGAAATAAACATTGCTGTATGTGTTCTACCATTTTCTGGTCCTATGAACAAAACTCAATTATTAGCTGAGTTCATAGCATTTTATTCTGTTCTTGGTGTTCGCCATTTTTCGTTTTACGACTACGACACAACGACAAACTTTCGGAGACTGTTAGATGTTATAGCTCAATCTGAAGACATGTCAGTAGATATTCTTCCATGGAAGCTCACGTGGGAAAAAAGTGATGATAGTGATAAAAAAGCGGAATCTAGTTTCGCCTACTTCTCCGGATTTCAAGACTGTGGCTATCGACACATGCATTACTATTCTCACGTTTTGTTCTTGGACATTGATAATTTTTTGACCCCTTCTAGTCGCAACCACACAACTCTAGTGGAGCTAATTCAGAATCTTGATGCCAGTGAGAACGGACTGTGCTGTGATATCTACAGGTTTACCCAGGCTATTTTTTGCCTAAAATTTCCCTCCTTCGTATCCCCGTACCCAAACACATCTAACTTTATTACATTTGCGAAACGCATAGCCCGACCAGCAATTGTCCTGTCTTCTCATTGGCCAGGCTTTTTCAGATATTTTGTTCGACCAGAAAAGGCTTATATGTTCGGACCACATGACAGCTTTATGCTTCCACAGACCACAAGAAAAAGTATGGCCAAACCAGCTTTGATTCATCATTATCTCGATTTACAAGTATGCGATTTTAATAAGGAAAGACAAAAAGTAATATATGTTGATCTAATACCTAATCTGTATGGCAAAGAGATGCTTAAAATAGTGACTCCCTGGATTCGTTACATTTGACGATGTTTCACAGGTTATTTGGAATGTCACTTATTCCTATGTCATGAAAACGTAAGTTGAAACAAGTATAAATAAATACAAAAATGCTGAATAAACTTATTATATTAGTCACGTTAGAGAATAGATTTCTTGCGTTCTAAGTATATTTAGTTGATTTCATCGATGTTAAAATTTCAAAGAATTTTTAAAACGATTTGTGTAATTTAATGATCTTTGTTAATCAACTGAACCCGAAAACACAAAAAGAGACTTTGTACAAATTAAAACTCGAATCTAACTCTTATTAAAGAAAGTATCGGTAACATATCGATAGTCTGCGTAACAAGGAGTGGGAAATTTCCACCATAAAACAAAGTAGTTAACATGCATAGTACTGAATATACAGTGAAAGCAAAAAAGATTCCATAAGACAGAACACAAAGTAGAAGATGAACATTATACTGCATAATATGTGATACAATAAAAAGTTATTCCACTTTATACAATAGGATATTTAAAAAAAATTAATAATTTTAACTTATGAGGTTTGCCAAGTTGAACATAAAAGAACCATGAATATTTCTTCATGTAGAACATAATGTCGTTCTAGATGACTAAAGGTTAAGCGTCTTCACGAATAATTAAATAATATAAGAAAAGTAACCATAACATTTTGTGCAGAAGGCAATTTAAACCACAGGACTTAGTGAATTCAATAAATATTGTTTTCTTAGCTTCTTCTACCAAAACAGGCTGTTCAACACAACACTACTCAAAACATTTCGCATATCATTGTTAATTAAGCGTAATTACCAGACTCATGACACACAAAGCTGATGAACACAAAAAATTCAGTTAATTCCACCTAACATTATTGACTAATATTCTTCTACTAAATTGCAGAATTCGTGATATAAAGATATGTTTAAACCACAGGTATCGATAACGTTTCGTAAATTTGTTCATTTCATTTGATGTACCGAAGTACAATAATCACAGGAATCAAGAAATTCAAGTAATCCTTTTGACTGAGCATCTTTGACCAATCTATTAGTTCATGGTATACATATATATATGTATAGATATATGCATAAACTGAGGCATTCAACACATAGTACTCGATAAATTATGATAAATTTGTCAAATAAACTTATTTTACCAAACTACCAGATTCCTGGTATACCTGAGTGTTGTAATCGTAAGGCTCAATACACTGGAATCAGTTTGTTAAACTAAACAAATCAATAGATTCTTGGTATGTTCAGGTGTTCGACACACAAGAATCGAGGAATTCCAAGTAACTAATATTCTTTAATAACTGATGCAAATATACAACATTACAACGATTCTAGAGTCTCTTCACGTCATTACAGCTCATGTTTTTGTATTGTGGCAACCTTTGCAAGTTTTTAATAATTATGCTATCATGTCTAAAACACACTACCCTTCATTGCATGCTTTACATAATATATATATATATAGCGTACGAGGATGACGGTATCCCAGCGGCTGCTTCAACAGTACTATTGTACAGAAATCCATCGATACTGCACCCGACGACGTGATCTATATGATATCGTACCATATAGCATAGATATCCGTTTCACTCTCCAGCTGCTTGAGGAATCAGATAACTTGAACAATATTTTATTGCAGTATTTTATGTACTCGTGCATTGTGTCGTTTTTCCAAATGTAAACCCTTCTTCATTATTCTACATACTGTTATCTGAGGCACATGGATGGCTTTTTCACTGAGATTTGTGTTCGCGAATTTTCTTTTGCCTTTGCATTAACCCAACTGGTACCCTAAGTTGATCCATATCTCTTTGTTTTACAATGTAATTTATAACAGGTCTTTAAAATTTAAACCCCCAACGTGAACATATATTTACAATCTGAGTGCATGAATATATTGTTGGAAAGAAACGTTACATACTTTTCGACAGTATCACACTTTCTAAGAACACCAAATCACGTAAAATTATAATTTTGATGCATTCCGTCCCACTGCAGTTTCATATCGCCTGTGAATTTTACGTGAGTTGCTGTTTTGCATATTCAAAATGTTTTTGTAATAACGTTCTCATTTCTCTATATTTACCATTCAAAAATATTCTGATATAAACTTTGCAGTATAAACGGTTAGTTGCAAACTCTCTCTTTGTTAACCTGAAGATGACCTAAGGAGGTCGAAACGTTGTTCTCTGCTTTATGTTTGTAAAAATGTTAATTCCCATACCAGCCTTCCTAAGATACATTCAATTTAGTGATGTTTGTCATGCATCAGGAATATTTTCAGCATGGATGTTAAGCATTAACGAAATAATTACATCAATTATTTTCTAAGCACTATTTTAGAGTAGTACTAGTGGACTGTTCTATTTAATCTCAAGAACTTGTAAAACTTGACAGTGTAAATACATTATCATACAAATAAATACACAACTTTAAAAGGAGTACAGAAATAATGAAGGTTATTTGTAGCGTGGAATAACTTGTACTGAAACATGAGAGAAGTTTGACAAAAGATCCCTTTAACTTATTTTTAGACTAGTTTATCCGTTCGTTATTAGTCGCTTTTTTACGACGTGAAACTAAAAAGGTTTCGAGAAGAAACGTAAGTCTTGCAACACTGAACTATTGAAGTATCATTGGAGTGAGAAGTTTTCTGTCTTGTGTTTTATTAAGAGTTCTTTATTTCTTGATTACAGCAATATTATACTAAAACAACGTTTTTGCAACCGTATCAATTGTACAATAAAACAATGAAGTTGTTACAATAAATTAATAAATTATGAACAATAGCTATACAGTACTTTAAAGGAGTATAGAAAACATTGTCAAGCATCATTTTCAGTTATGTCAACGTTATTACTTTTCTAAGTGTAAAGTACAAAATTTCTTCAGGGATATTTTACTTAACTCATAATTTCAACAGACAATATTTAAATATCTTTGAACAACATTTGCAAAAATATCAAAATAATATAAGCTTCTTTACTGTAAGCCTACATTGCTTCAATTAGTTAAATGAGATCACAAAGCTATCAAATTTGTAATTTTTCTGAACCTAAGTTCCGATGCGGCTTATTTCATATAAAATTAATTAAAATAACGCAGCAAGACAATAATTTAAAATATTAATAATATTTTTCTTTTGGTGGCTTCACATATCAATGCAAAAGACTTACTCATATTATATCGGTACTAAAAACATTATTGTATTCTGAACTTAAAAATGTTTATTTTAAATCTGTCATATGAGTGTACTGATAGCTTAAAGTAAGGAACTTTTTTAGTAAATATGGGAAAAAATAGTGTTCGAAATCATAAATCAGAAGAGTTATTTAAATAGCTATAAATTACTTATTCAGAGATTTACAGATAAAATAAATGTTCGATCCTTTTGGAGTGCTCCTAAGTGCTAGGTGTTGGAATGAACTACTTAGCAGTATATCAGGTTTACATGACAAGTAATCAGAGATATGCTTAAAGTAAAGAGTGGACGAGTTATATATGTGAGATGGCTTGTAAGATAATGATGAATAATACGTTAGAGTGGGCTTCACGTAAATCTGTTAAGTAGCAAGTTATTTGGCGAAGCTCTAAAGATGTTAATAAGAGATAGTTTTAAATCCAACCTGTATACTTGTGAAAGAATTTGGAATAAACAAAAGGATAACATAGATAGAGCCACAAGTAGATTCGAAATAGGAGATTTAGTGCATAACAAATTAAATAACAGCTTTAAAGAGATCGGTACATCACATTTAAAGACAAACAGCAGTATAATAATTTAGGACCTGAACGTAGAATGGAAGATTACAGTATAATTAGAATTAACGAAAATTAATTAGATTTTTAGAATACTGATATTATAAATTATTTTCAAATTTTAGTTAACTACATTTAATATTGGTATACTTTCTAAACGAGGGTTCGTTAAACAAGGAATGAGCTGTAGTCTGCTAGGATTGAAAAAATTGAAACATGGTATTCAATAGATTGAATTTATGTGAGATATATTCAAGAATTTCAAAGATAAAAAAAATTTAATTGACAATTCTTACGTGCTATTTGTTCAAGCAAGAAGTGGTAAATGAGAAATTTGTAAAGAAATCACAGTTGCTATTTACAAGAACACAGACGTACCAATCATGGGAAATATTAAATACATTAACTAGAGTAATATGAAGATAACTAGCGATGGAGAGAGCTTTATTGAAGTGATTAAATATCGTTTTATAAATCAAATGGTCAAAGTAATCATGTAGGATGACGTTTCAGAATTAGTGTTAACGTTAATAAGTTTACGGTTGAAAGCATTACAGTAGGGAATATTTAGGGAAAATAATCATTGCATAATTAGGTTCGATATTTTAACATGTGTCGACA
This sequence comes from Carcinoscorpius rotundicauda, assembly GCA_011833715.1. NCBI lineage: Eukaryota > Metazoa > Arthropoda > Merostomata > Xiphosura > Limulidae > Carcinoscorpius > Carcinoscorpius rotundicauda. The sequence continues at coordinate 49,424,803 of CM022394.1, read as the reverse complement.
TAAAAAAATTAAATACTAGTTCTTATTTACCAAAAGCCAATTCTAAAGCCAAAAGATAATATCCATCATTAGTGATTTGGAAAACGAATTAAAAAGTGATATGTGATACATAGGGAAAATTTAAAGAATAATTTCTTTAGTTTAAGATAGACATTTTTATAGAAATAGTAAAAGGGTACCAGTGAAAGATCGAACCTAACTAAAGATATAAAATTAACCTTACTGTTTGTAAGGTTACTATTGGTTACTATGTGATTTACAGGTGAATAAGAGAAAAAAGAAAACTTTGCAGTCAAAAGAACTACTCATGTTGATTAATTTTGCAGGTTCACATTTTTTTATAAAAAATATGTGCTAACAAACGAAACGTAGGACTTGGTGCAGAAAGAGCTCTTTCCGAGCGGCAATCCGAACGTTTTAGTTTTTACGTTTGCCGCTAGAAAAAGTACTGTGACGTAATAGTTGCCAAACAAACCGCCAACACCAGCGCATTGAATGTAAATAAACATGGCCAGTGTATACGGAAAAACAGAGGCGGAGTTTGTTTTGACTTTGTGTTCCGAACAGTGTCGAGTAGCGCAATATCAATTCTAACTTTCTCTGAACGAACCTATAACAGTTACTTTTGACACAGATCTGACAAGTTCTAGTGATGAGGACGGTTCCACGACCGAGAGTAGCGGAACTGTGAGTGATACTGATAGCGCCCAGTCCGGTTGCGAGTCGGTCCTACCTCCAGTGGAAGAATGGTAAGCCTAAGTCATGACAACAGATATGATCTGTATTATTTCACATGCAATTTTAAGCATCTCGAAACCTGTCTGGTGTTCATAACTTATTGGTACTACAGACTTGGTTTTGTTTATACTTTGCCGACTATGGTAACTAATACTAGACCTTTCCACAATCATTGTACCGAGTATTTATGACTCGTAACAAGATGAGGGGGACGATCCTGTCTACTACCAGTCTCAACCTGCCTGGCTTGAAACCCACGGAATTCAAAACAGTGGGATCCGACACAAAACATGAGCCTTCAAAGTAATATTGACAAAGTTTTGCATGGTGTGAAGGAGTCAAGTTCTTCCTAATGACCCTCCGCACCCACTGTCGCCACCTTGTCGGTTCCTTCTCTTTTCACGGAAACGAAAAGAAGCTTTTTTCCCATACCGAACCCTTTTTACAACCATACGCAACGGAGTAAACCATGTTATCATAAAACAAACATAAAGTAGCAATATCAAGACAAAAATAATCTCACAAAGTATATAATCCGAGAAAAGTACCGATAGATTTACATAAAACACCAGCACTGAAAGGAACAATATGGTCGGGGCGCAACGAAACGTGTTTGGCAGTTACTACGTCATAGTTGTAAAACGTCACAGAAACAGCCAAACGACCGAGAGGAACTTGAGTTCGAAGACCCTCATATTTTGTTTCATTTTTTACTCAAAAACTAAAGTGTTTAAACATTTGACAACCACACAGGAATTATACCTAACCAAAGTAAAGTTTCTAAGGCAATTATTAAATTTGTTGAAAATCCACCTTTAAATCTATTCTTCTTTTATGTTTTTGCAAGATGGTATCTTAGCAGCATTTTTAAATTTGAAACACATTGGACTTGACTTGAATCGTTTAGATTTTAAAGGAATGGTGATAAGTAAATATATTGAGATGTTAAGGGTCAATAATGCATTGGATAAACAATATTTTCCTCAAGGTTTTAGAGGAGGAAAGCGATCAGATATGTAAGACTTTTGTATATTTAGTTGACCATTAGAAAGTGTGCAAGTATCTAAAAATTGATCAGTCGCTTATGTTATTTTAGTTTTCAAAGGGAGTGATAAGAGCTGACCTGGAACAGGGTGTTAAGAAAACATTCTAGATAATCTGGTATAAGAACTTTACAAAATAATTTATTGAAATATAATATCATAAGTAAAAGATAACATGAAATCAACAAAGGGAAATCTTGTCTTACTAACACGTTATCTTTATTTTGAGAACGTTATTTGTTATCTAGTTGAAGATTTAAGTGCTCTTAAAGTGTCACAAAGTTTTATTTATCACTATAAATAAGCATTACACTGATTATCATTTAAATAATTTAACTTGGCCTACTTAAAGTTTCTAAAACCTTGAGATAAGAAATCACATAAAAAACAGATAAAAATATTACCTTTCTTGGTGCTGGGGATGAACTAGTTAATTGATTTACAGGATGAATGATTTGGAGAAAGCAAATGACTGTTAATAACTGAGCCCACCGAAAGTGAATTCATAACTATTACGAGTAGAGTCCTTCAAGCCTTTTTTCTGTGTATATATTAATGATACTGATAAAGTTCGTTGTATCTAGGATGATAAGGAGCTACAGAATGACTTGGATCAATATGTAAATTGGACAAATATTAGGTAGATTATATTTAATTGTGTGATTCCAGTTAATCTAAATGCATTATCTTGTGGCTTCTATAATTAAATGTAAACCAACTCAGTAGCATGATTGAATAAAAGACTATGGGCATAGTGGTGAATAAGTTACTGAAATCTCACTATTATTATTAGCAAAGTTTATTGAATGGTTCACTACTGTTATTAGCAAAGCTTATTGAATGGTTCACCATTGTTATTAACAAAGCTTATTCAATGGTTCACTATTGTTATTAGAAAAGCTAATTGAATGGTTCACTATTGTTATTAGCAAAGCTTATTGAATGGTTCACCATTGTTAGTAGCAAAGCTTATTGAATGTCAAACTGTATTTATAGAGGTATTGACAACAAGCCACAAGAGTAATCATTTCTTTATACAAATCATTCTTTTGGCCTCAATTGCAATATTGCATAAAGTTTTGATCTTCTTATCCAAGAAAGAATATAAACTTACTGAAAGGATTAAGAAGAGAACTACTAGGATGATTTCATGGATAGAAAAGCGATCTTACAGGGTTAGGGTAAGATTTCTTTTACGAGAAGAAGGGTAAATGCTGATTTTATTTGAAGTTTATGAGATTATCCAGAATATCGATATCATGGAAGTTAATGGTTTCTGAAGATAATAGGACGAGAAAATGTAAGTTTTATGTTTGGAAAAGGCACTCCAGGCTCCAGCTATAAACAAGTTTGATTTCCTAACAGGATTGTTGGCTTATGAAATGAATTTATATCGGCAATAGTGGTAGTAAGTACTTTGGAAAAGTTTAAGTAAAAAATCAATTGGTTATTGAAAAATAAAGAGAGAATGAGTTTGGAAAGATAACCTTGAAGGACCGAATAGTCCATTATTTTCCATAGTTTGTCATGTGAACTTAATTACGCATTTGATTTACATCGCACTCAAAATTTTCTGATTTTTAAGGGTTTACCATTAAAATTTCACTCTCTCTCTGTGTACTATCTCTCCTTTTCTCTTTCTTTATATGTAAACTATCACTGAAAATCGGATTGTATACCAAAAGATCAAACCATTCATCTACCATTAATCTTGCCCAAAATCAACTAAATACAAACAAAAAACAACTACACATACAAATGTATGTTTGGCTTCTCACCTCATTTTTTTTTCTATTAGAAAAAGTAAACAACGGCAGATGCTCTCTTCGCGAAAGAAACACCTCCAAAACAGCTACACATACAAATGTATGTTTGGCTTCACACTTATTTTTTTATCAGAAAAAATAAATAACGGCAGATGCTCTCCTTGTGTAAAAACAACAACTACACATACATGTGTATGTTTGGCTTCATACGTATGTTTTTCTATCAGAAAAGAGTAAGCAATGGCAGATGGTCTCTTCAAGAAAAAAAAATTAACATTCGCGTGTATTTTTGGTTTCACACGTTTGTTTTTCAACCACAAAGTAAGCAATGTGTTGGTCTTTCTTGAATGGCAGACACTTTCTTTACTAAATAAATAGCGTGCATGTTGGGCTTAGCTTAAAAAGTTCGAAACAGGTGATTGGACCTCATTTGAAAAGTATACTTGCTGTTTGTGATATAAATAAATATCGAAACTCGTCTGGTTTACAGTTCCAAGTCAGGACCAGGTGTTTGTATAGCTCTTTCTATATGACCAACTTTTTTTATATATAAAAACACACACACGTTTACACGGAAGAATTTGGTCAATTTCTCTTTTGAATAAATTACATGTTCTTGTTAGTTTTATTAATTGAAAAGTGTGGCACGTATACCTGTATTTAAAAAGATGCACATAATACATGAACACATTTATCTTCTAAAGTTTGTTATTACAGGATAACTCTATGTTCTCCATCATTTTTCTTATCACGATATTTTAATAAACATTGAATAAAGTAGCAACACTTGGCCTAGAAATATGATATTGTTTCAGAATCTCTAGATGAATAAATTTAGTTTTCATATTCTCCTTCTTTCTTGTTTTTGAAAATTCAAATTACATATTAAAATAGATAAAATTAAGCAAAATCTATGCATGCTTGGTATGACGTACAAACGGGTCCTACTTTATACTAACAAGGAAAAAGAAGCATTGGTTGTGACGTGTATAAAAATGGTTGTATACAGTTACTTTTACTATAGCTTTGATAAGTGGCTTATAATTGTTGATGTCTTTTTTATATCAATAATTAGATGACATTTACTGATCTCGTTAGCTGTGCATGACTTAACACATAATGTTTAACATATCTAGATGCAGGAGGAAGTCAGACGAGGTTTAAAGTATTAATTTTTACGACTGCCCTAAAGAATTGTGATTCACTTCATCAACATGTAGCTTCATTTTCAATAATAACGAAATAAAATGCATGTTAAAAATGATTAAAATGTCAATACGACTTCAAAATGTCGATTTCTAATTTTTGAGATAATCATAATTTACTAGAACGAAATCTACGCTTTTAAACCAGTTGATAAGACTGATAAAAGTGACTTTTCTCTTATGTAAACTTTGTTATGTTGAAGTAAAAAAAACAAACCATAAATCTGTCAGGAAATTAAATAAAGTGCGAAGGGTTGGTGCCGAAAGTTAGATCTTGTTGTCAGCCTCGTGGAGTTTCAGGTAACAGGTGCAGGTGATTGAATGTCAAGAGTTAGGACTACCAAGGTCAAATAGTAGTTTTGTACCTTAGTAACTACGATATTTTATAGAGTATTTTAAATTTCAAAGATAATTTTATACGCGTAAGGAAACTATAAAAAATACCACAAGTATCTGAATTAATACAATTTTTGATTTGTGAAAAGAAAGCAACAAATTTTACGATGTAACTGAAGCCTCCAAGAAACAGTTCTCGGTTTGGTTTTTAAGAGCCTATAAGGCGGTTCGATGGTTTTCTTTAAGGTTGTTGTTTGTTGTTTTGAATTAAGCACAAAGCTACACAATGGGCTATCCGTGCTCTGCCCACCACGGGTATCGAAACCCGGATTTTAGCGTGTAAGTCCGCAGACATACCGCTGAGCCACTGGGGGGCTTTCTTTAAGACCTTAAAAATAGTTGAGCGGACTTCATAAAGAATTTATAAAACAATTGTTTTTTAACACACTATAAAATGATTTGATTGATTTTTTGACGCCCTTCAAAAGGTTTATTTTAGTGCTTAAGGTACTTAAAAGATTAAAGCCCTACTAAACACTTGAGTTGGCTTGTTTAGTGCTGAAGAGATTTTTAACGATTGGTTCGTGTTGAAGAAACAAAAAGTTTGACTCACGTGTACTTGCAATATTATGTGAATCTTTGCGTTTGTTTCAGCAGACTATACTAATATTATTTAAATCGATGAAAAATGGAAATAAAAACTTAAAAAAATTGTTATAGTCTAATTATTGAAAAGCTGATCTTAGAATTACAGCGATTAAAGATATTTTATGGACCGATATTCTGCTAGAAACTTCTAATATGAAAACGTGAATACTTTTCAACTTTAAGATTTTGCAAAGCAGCTGATTAGAAAACACTAAATATGCAGCAGTATTCTAAAAGTAAATTTGTTCAATTTCTTTAATTGATAATATTTTTGAAACGATTATCTCATTAGCTAGTGACAATAGTTAAAAGCAGTTTGACTTGTTATTTATTAATCAGTTTATTTTGTCTCCAAAAACGTGGAATAAGAGAAAATGATAAGAAAAATTTCTTGTTTACTGTCAATCAGATTTACTAAAACTCGGGAAAACTTATGTTGAAGAGGAGAACACTCATCGACTTTTAGAAAACCTTAAAACTGATCTTCTTTCAAATGACATAAGATCATTCAATCAGAGTTTAAAGTAAAACTATTTAATCAATTATCTAACTGGAGTCATTTTGGAGAATTTAAACTTTTTATGATAATACTGATCAGTTTACTGCCTTTTTAAAAAATAATTTATAAGGAGGTTAAAATATTTGAATTTGCTATTAAACAATAAAACTATCAATTTTCATCATGCGTTTCAAGACGGAGTATTAACAGCCGACTTGAAATTACTAAAATTCTAAGCACATTTATTTTGATGAGTCTTTATATACATATTATATTAATACGTATTAACGGTCACTGTCCTATTATAATTCCGAAAGTACGTCTATAGCTTGAATAACGAATATGAAACTGCTATTGAAATATACCATGCCCTAACATTGCTCAAACAGTAATGGTCAATGCAATAATGATAATAAAAATTAATTTACAAGACTTGTGTGTGTGTTTTTTTCTTATAGCAAAGCTACATCGGGCTATTTACTGAGTCTATTAAGGGGAATCGGACCCCCTGATTTTAGTGTTGTAAATACATAGACTTAACGCTGTACCAGACTTACAAGACTTGATATAATGATTAAACTATTTTACTAGTACCCGTACTTCTAGTTTTATACTTAATGTTGCTTACTCTAAATTATTTATACCAATGTTGAATGAATAAATCAAACATGATGTATTTTAGTGATCAGGCGTGTGTTAGTCAATGGTGGTTAAACCTAAAACCACCATGGAAAAAAAGTCATTAAAGTTCAATCTAATCGTTCATAGCTTGAAGAAGTTTACATATCACAAACTGAGGAAACAAAGGTTGAAAAATAAATATCTTCCTTGGGCTTTCAGCAAACTCTTGTTTACCTTCAATTAAACCTGATACAGCGAAGATCTCGTAAGAAAGGACACTGTCCAGAGTTTAGATTTTTTTTTTTAGTTTTAGAATTATTTGCATAAAACTATAAGTTTTGAACCGACACACTAGAGATGGAAGGAAGCTTGCGAATAGCTCCCACAAACATCTTCAGGTCTGCTCTGTGGGATTTTATTGCCACAGTTCCAGTCCACTCACGATCACAAAATTTGGAATGCATTTTTCTGTGGCAATAGGACGTAAACCATGAATTTTCGGATTCACAGGATAGACACGTTAGCCACTTAGAAACACCCGGCTTACACTTTAGTGAAATGACTTATGAAATAATTTCTTTACATTACAACCGTTATAGTGTAAATGCGATCCAGTTTAGCTTTATATACATACATATATATATATATATATATGTATGTATATAATGTGATGTGCTCACAGCGGCTATTGAAATTAAATTTTCATTGTTATAAGTTCTTAGACTTACCAATAAATCACTGAATAGTTTTGTGTTTACACATTTTTTATAATTTTAGAATAAATATTATCTCCAGAAAATAAAATTATGAGACGGTTTTATTTCGGATTTCAGTTGACTTTAATTAAGACTACAAAAAGTAAAGAAAATTGGCCGAAATCCTAAAAGCTATTATTTAAATATTTAATTATCTTTATATATTTTTACATATATGTATAATCTATGTCAGTTTTTGACTAAGTTATATTAGAATATAAAAGAAGCTGATCTATGTTGTTGAAATGAGTTAAATGGACATCTGACCAAATTTTAATTTTTGACAAAAAATTGGGTATCTAAAGTAACTCCAACAAATATATCGATGCGAAGAAAAATTGTCTTGATAAATTGTTATTTGGTTGGTAGCAATTAAAAATAATCAACGTTACAAAACATAAATACTTCTAGGTACGTGGCTTAAAAATTTTAGTCAGTTGATTTTTTTTGTGAACTAGAGCACAAGTGTTTTACAGTTACTTATGGTTATTTCCAGTGGTGAAAGTCAACGTATGTTTGTCAATTGATCCACAAGTTCTAGATTCATCATCAGGTGGCGAAGAAGTGGCACGTGCCTTTCGCCATTTGGTCCTCCTATTTTGAAACCACACCTGTGAGAGATAACATATGTACACTACATATAAAAATATCACTGCAGAAATTTTATAACATAAATATGTTTAAATTGACATAAACAGCTAAGTTCTAGCGTTAATTTCTATATCGATTAATTCAATTTCAACTCCAAAACAGTCAATATATTTTTAAATAAAATATTATTATAATAAATTAAACCACCTACTCTGAAACTATTATTAAAAAAAATACGAAAATTGATGTTGAAAAAAAAAGAGAACAATTAATAAATAAACTAAGCAATTAAGAATAAACAAAGGTGTTACTGAATGGTTACCAAAGGATTAGAGCCAAAGTTTATATCGAAACGACCTTAATTATGCTGATGGATATCGAAGAAAAATATCTGTAACATATATTTTTGTTCGATATTGTTTGTTTGTTTGTTTTGGAATTTTGCACAAAGCTACTCGAGGGCTATCTGTGCTAGCCGTCCCTAATTTAGCAGTGTAAGACTAGAGAGAAGGCAGCTAGTCATCACCACCCACCGCCAACTATTGGGCTACTCTTTTACCAACGAATAGTGGGATTGACCGTAACATTATACACCCCCACGGCTGGGAGGGTGAGCATGTTTAGCGCGACGCGGGCGCGAACCCGCGACCCTCGGATGACGAGCGCACGCCTTAACGCGCTCGGCCATGCCAGGCGTTCGATATTGAATAAGTTATAATAGCCAAACAATTTCGCTTCCGCTTACAGTTTAATGCAAGAATTATCTTGTTCAATAGTGTATATATATATATAGGGAAAACATATATCAACAAAAAACATAACATTATATTGTACTTCGTGTTTATACAGTATAAATATCGGTTTAACTAAAGTTAAAGAACATTTTGTTTTGGAAATTTTCAAACAAAGGTTTTGAATATAAAGTTATCCATCGACTTTCTACCAAAAACTAACTACTAAGATAAGAAAGAACAAACACTTTATTAATTTTGTATGTCTGAGAGTAACATAAGACGAATTACAACATTACAACTTTGATGATGGATGACCTAAAGTAATGTTATTTTGCTTACATCGCTAGAAGCAGGGTTTTGACATCCGTGGTAAGCAGAATACAGATAGCTCATTGTGTAGCTTAGTGTTTAACTTCAAACAAACAAACGTAGCTACAAAAATTGAAAAATGCACAAAATACATAAAGTACTGACTTTCTCTTTAACTTTTTTTCAGTTTCAATTACATCTTAAATGCTTTGTTTGTTCAGAATTAAGCACAAAGCTACACAAGGAGCTATCTGTGCTCTGCCCACCACGGGTATCGAAACCCGGTTTTTTAGCTGTAAATCCACATAGCACTGTGCCACTGGGGGGCAGTTTAAATGCAGTTATTGCTATTAATACTCAACGGATTAACTCTCTTACGAGTTATGTGCATTTTATATGTGGCTTAATAAATTATTTATGAATGCGTTAATTCAATTTGGAACAAGCACAAATAATTAAATCAAATAATACCAGAAGTTTACTCTCAGATTTATGTTTAAGAAGTAATAATCTTATTTGAAAATTTATCTAAATGTTCATTCTCTCATGATGACGAATAACCCACTTGAAGTAAAATGTATTCTCAACACGGCTGGTAAGGGTATTAAAACTTTAATAAAAAATAAAGTTCAGAACAAGTTTTAATACCATTACCAGCCGTGTTGAGAATACATTCATTCTCTCAGTAATATCATCAATACGGCAACTATACGGTTGATATTTTGTCACCTGAGTAATATGTAATACAAACCTACGTGACTTATAATAAAACTTGACATAGTATTTAATGGAAAAGCTTAAATTCACATAAAATTATCTCACAAAATTAACACATAACAACAATAGACTTGTTTAATTAATCTATTCCATACATGCAACTAATTACACTTAACACACAGACTAATATTTTGTTTTCAATATGCTAAATATTTAGCACAGAGGCTGAAGTTTCAATATTTTCTGTACACTTTATGATGTGTAGTCATTAGTTTATGTTATTAATTTGTGTTATAGCTAACATGCTGATTGTAATTCCTCCTGTTAATCTATGCTATGCCTAAGAAACAAATTGTGGTTTCTGAAGTTAACCTATGCTGTATCTAACATTATTATATATGCAAAAACGGCTGTTCTGGGCCCAGAAAACACTTCAAATAGAAGAGCGAACAACGTTTCGACCTTCTTCGGTCATCGTCAGGTTCACAAAGAAAGGGTTACTGGTCGGAAGCTGATCACATGTTTGGGAGGGGTTGTATAATTGAGTGTTGCAATGTAGAGGGCGCGGTTTGAATATATAATTTTGTCTATAATATTAATATAGGTATAATGGTGTTCCTTTATATTGGTTTATTTTGGGTTTGAGTTGTTGTATAAGTAAGGCTTCTTTAATTTTTCGTTTGTTTATGTTTGTTTCTTTATTTAGTATTTTAGTGTTTTCTATGGTTATGTTGTGTCCATTTGACTTGCAGTGTTCGAAAACGTGTGAAGGTGACTTTTTATGTTCTTTGAATCTGGTTTCCATTTTTCTACTTGTTTCTCCTATATAGAAGTCGTGGCAGTTATCACATTGTATTTTATAAATAATGTTGGTGTGGTGTTTGTCAGTGTAGTTCTTACATAGTATAGACCTTAGTTTTGTGCCTGGTTTTTGAATAAATTTAGTGTTAACTGGAATGTTATATTTTGTTACTAGTTTTTGCCAAATGTTGGTTATTTGTTTGCTGATGTCAGGAATATATGGTATACAGCAGTATATGGTTTCGTGATTTTTTGATTCGTGAGATATATTTACTTTTGTTGGTTGATTTTGCTTTCTGTCTAGGTGTGTGCGTATAATGTTTTCTACGGTTTGTGGAGGAAACTTATTAATGTTGATGAAGTGTTGTTTTATTTTATCTAATTCATCGTTAATTTTATCTGGTGAGCATAGTTTTATGGCTGTGTTTATCTGGTTTCTTAGTATGTTGAGTTTTTGTTTTGTATCATGTGCTGAGTCCCAAGGAATGTATAGTCCAGTATGGGTGATTTTTCGGTGGATTTCTGTTTTGAGTTGTGTGTCGGTTCTTATAATTTTGAGGTTAAGAAATGATATTTGATTGCTTTCTTCCTGTTCACATGTGAAGTTAATGTTGGGATGTATAGAGTTAATGTGAGTGAAAAAGTTAAGTATGTGTTCTGTAGATGTGAATCCCGCAATCGCGTCGTCTACATATTTGTAACCAGTATAGTGGTGAATGTAATGCTGGTACAGATATGTAGATGACACGATTGCGGGATTCGAATCTACAGAACACATACTTAACTTTTTCACTCACATTAACTCTATACATCCCAACATTAACTTCACATGTGAACAGGAAGAAAGCAATCAAATATCATTTCTTAACCTCAAAATTATAAGAACCGACACACAACTCAAAACAGAAATCCACCGAAAAATCACCCATACTGGACTATACATTCCTTGGGACTCAGCACATGATACAAAACAAAAACTCAACATACTAAGAAACCAGATAAACACAGCCATAAAACTATGCTCACCAGATAAAATTAACGATGAATTAGATAAAATAAAACAACACTTCATCAACATTAATAAGTTTCCTCCACAAACCGTAGAAAACATTATACGCACACACCTAGACAGAAAGCAAAATCAACCAACAAAAGTAAATATATCTCACGAATCAAAAAATCACGAAACCATATACTGCTGTATACCATATATTCCTGACATCAGCAAACAAATAACCAACATTTGGCAAAAACTAGTAACAAAATATAACATTCCAGTTAACACTAAATTTATTCAAAAACCAGGCACAAAACTAAGGTCTATACTATGTAAGAACTACACTGACAAACACCACACCAACATTATTTATAAAATACAATGTGATAACTGCCACGACTTCTATATAGGAGAAACAAGTAGAAAAATGGAAACCAGATTCAAAGAACATAAAAAGTCACCTTCACACGTTTTCGAACACTGCAAGTCAAATGGACACAACATAACCATAGAAAACACTAAAATACTAAATAAAGAAACAAACATAAACAAACGAAAAATTAAAGAAGCCTTACTTATACAACAACTCAAACCCAAAATAAACCAATATAAAGGAACACCATTTTACCTATATTAATATTATAGACAAAATTATATATTCAAACCGCGCCCTCTACATTGCAACACTCAATTATACAACCCCTCCCAAACATGTGATCAGCTTCCGACCAGTAACCCTTTCTTTGTGAACCTGACGATGACCGAAGAAGGTCGAAACGTTGTTCGCTCTTCTATTTGAAGTGTTTTCTGGGCCCAGAACAGCCGTTTTTGCATATAAAAGTTCTCAACAAGTGGGTTTCTCGACATCACTGATTGTTATTAACATTATTATAATTTCATATATACTTATCTGTGCTAATACTCAATTACAGACTGTAATTTTCTGTAATTAATAATGTTATACTTAACATCGGGAGTTGCTGTTGTTGTTTTGAATTAAGCACAAAGCTACACAATGGGCTATCTGTGCTCTGCCCACCACGGGCATCAAAACCCGAATTTTAGTGTTCTAAGACATCGAGAGGCATTTACCTTATATAGAAAGAGTAAACTCTTATATACAACTTGTTTTGTATATAAAGACGCAACAACAGTTTCCTATAATTAACATTGCAATGCTTAAAATAAGCCAGTAGTTTTGATAGTTAGTTATCAATACAAAAAATCTACATGAAAATCTCCAGCTGCAGTTTAACATTTTACATCTTAAACAAATGTAATCAAATAGTTAATTGCTACACTAAATCATCACGAACCGTATCAGCTAGCTACTAGCTATGTTTATTATCATCACAATATATGAAGTTAGTTACCATATTAAGTAATGGTTGAGCAGAAAAAAGACAGCAGACAAGATAAATAAAAATACTGGGTATTTAAAAACATACAAATATAGGTTGTAAAAAACATTAAGCAAACGAGGTTAGAGATATTGTACATATTATTTACTCAAACTACAAATCTCTATTTTGACTCCAAGAAATGTACTGTTATCCTTAATTGGAACCACTGACAAGAGAAAGATGTGGAAATAAATTATCCATTTAATAAGATTGATTGCCATGGTTAGAATGCTGCTACGTCCGCAAGTAGGAAACGTGATTAGTGTTATATCGCGAATTGAACCTTGGACCTTCCATACTCATCTAACATTATAAGTGTTAATTCATAACAACGCTCACGAATACAGTAATAATGTAAAAGTACTTGAAAATTAAATGTTTGTGTAGTGTGCGCATACTATCCTATATAAACGGATATTTTCACTTCGATAAGACAAAGTACAAAAATTATTTATTATCAAATGTTCACTTTTTTCTTAATAAAATCACTTATTTTTATATATGCCTGTAAGGATCATATAACTTATTCTTTGGAAACCATCCCATACATGTATATTTGTATATGCAACTGAAACTCACCAGACAAATTATTACAAGCATCATATATCTCATTTTGCAGCTTAAAACGAAAAGTTGAACAATGGAGAAAATATATAAGTTATATAACACATTATCTGCAGAATAATTTGAAAGTATATTTCAAAATAATTGTATTATAGAACTTTTTTTCCGATTTTTGCGCAAAGCAACTAGAAGGTTATCTAAGATAGCCACCTCTTATTTAGAAGTGGAACCTCAGAGGGAATGTAGCTTGTCAACACAAACCACTATCATTTCTTGGGCTACTTAACCAACAAAAAAGGGATTGACAATTAGACTATAATTCCTCCACGGCTGAGAGGACAAGCATGATCAGTCACAGTATTCGAACACATAAATTGCGAGTCGAATGCCAGACATATATGTTGTTTGCGTTTTCTGTAAGTTTACACAAGACTTTCATTGGTAACGATGTGACATGCCTCACCAACGTCGACATTTGTTTTTATGTTTGATGAACAAAAAACAAAACAAGTAAACACACAAATTATTTTGAGTTCTAGTTCTTATAATGCTTTTATAACACATATTACTAAAGAATTAGGTGGAAAATCAGACAACAGATGTCGCCTATGTTCATAAAAATTATTCCATCAGTAAGAAATTTAGCCTTCGGACATTTCGGTTATTGTTTATTAGCACAAAAATACACAGTGAGTTACTTACCTGCACTCTTACTATCGTGGAGATCAAATAAAATCTCTGCGAATCGAGCATCCTAACACAAAAGGACAGTAATGACTAATTAAGAAAGAATGTGTCTGAAACCCTCTGATCCGGGTTCGATTTCCTGCGGTGTACACGGCATGTAGATAAATGTGACATTGCTCTAAGACAGCCAAACAAGCGAATCGTTAAAGTTTTGAGACATAAGATAATGTGAGGTTATTGAGATACTTATATTGATTTTTATTTTCTTGTCCTTTGATGTTGTACTGGATATGAACATTTCGGAAGATTATATATATTTCATTTATTAATTGTAACCAGAAAAGTGTAGGATTTTGTATTTATCGTAAAAACTACTGAGTTTATGGGGTAGGGAAACATAGTGTAGCCTATAGGCTTCGCACTTTGGACTCGTTGTTGAATTGTTGTGAGTTTGCGTTAAGCTGTTATGTTCTTGGGTAAAACAGTTTACCCTAGTTGTTTGAGTCTACCCAGGTAGTTGAGAGTGTAATTTGCGATGAACTGCGTCACCATTCGCTTGTACCAATTACGCATGAGTAGTGCGCCAGATCCTGTGTCATCTCGGTATGGATGAGACTTGAATCTGACGATTGAAATTAGGTTTAGTAAATGTAATCAACCAAACTGAGAATTCTATATTTAGGCCAAGCATTATTAAACTAAGTTATTAACCCTAACTTGGCGGATCGTTAAACAATGTGGTCTATATGAAAGGTCAACAATCTACAGCTCTGTGAAGAAATGTTGAGAATTTATCAGGCACAAAAAAGTTAAATATTTAATCTCAACATTTGCATTTTTTATACAGAATATATTCGTGATGTTAACGTTATAGTTGAATCCTAAAATATTTTAGAATTTAGACAAAGAAAAAAATCCACTTAATAAAATCCAGTCGCTGATATTAACGTTGTAAATTCAGAGATTTGCTCTCGGATTTTAAGTTAAATCATTAGGGAATAATGTGCTTTTCAAATATTTTAGTCTTAGACAAATAAAAAAAGATCTTTTTTGAAGGACATCCAGACCCATGGTCTTGATGTTTATTTAGTTACCAAGTAATTGAACTAAGTAAATACCTTATTCTAAGACATTTTATTATAAAAGCAGTGCCATCCTTAGATTTAAATAAAACAGCTATGAATTAACCAGTAATATTTATATCATATAAAAACATGTTACAAACAATTTTAACTTTATTTCAATTAAGTATGATTTACGTGACAATAACTTCGGAAATCCTTATAACAAGCTTGCTGAGGTAAAGGTAATCTTAGTTACCATACTTAACTATCTTATTTGTATTTGTATGTTCAAATATAACGAGAAAATTTAAAGTGTAAACGAATGAAATTGCGTACGTATCAAATATTTGTAAATACAAGAACATAAAAGATAGATAATATTTTTCAGGTAACATTCAAATTTATTTGAATATTTATTCCATCGACGTTTTTTCTTTAGTTTCGATACTGCGATTAAGAATTTCATTTAAAAAAAACATTCTGTGTGAATAACATCTTCATTACATTACAGTCATTTTGCCTTGGATAGCATCTTTAACTTTTAGGTTCAAACACCTACGGTGCCTTCTTAGTACAACGTTTTTTTTTTTCTCTGAGTTTTAAGAGGCTCCAACCGACTATTATATTTTCAGCATCCGAATGCCTTTGTCTCGTAAATATCCAGCTGTTGAGTTACGTATAAGGAGGTCTACGGTTTGATCCACGATATGCTACTGAAAACTTTGCTTAAGAACGGCTGCATAACTGTCGGTTGTTGTTAATTAACTGGTTATCGTTCTTAGAATAGCACTTCTAAATTAGAAACGTCTGTGTCTAAGCCTTGAGATCAGTTATAGCCAACGAATCGCATAAGGTGTCGTTCAGGTTATAAATATCATATACTCTTTTCTTTTCTGTAACGATTTCACTAATTGATCCCAGAATTTAAAATGCTGCATGTCCTAATTGACAATCTTCTAAAATGTAGGCTCATAAATTAAACTTATCATTTATTTCTATGTGTAAATGGACAAAATTATCAACTTAGCGAATCCTTAATTTCTACAAAAGATTTAATTGAAGATCTAGAGTCTGCCGGACTAGTTTGAAGTTTGTGAGGAAAAAAAAGGTTTATCATTTCTTATAAGGTTTAAACCGTGAAAATGGTTGGAATTAACCTTGAGTTACAACAAAAGGAAGATGAATCAGACATGTACTTGTTTTTCTACTGGAGGTTTCCTATATACATTTTTATTTAACTTATCTTGTTCTGTCATAGAAAAATAAATTAAATTTATTTCAAATATATTCCACAGTTCCCAATGGGCAGGGTTATCCTAGGGAATTGATAGTGTAAACGAGTACCATGCCTTATATTCAGTAGTTCAAGGCTTTTGGTAATTTTTCTGTTTCTTTGTTTTGGGGTTTCTGACGTTGAATTTGGGTATTGGATAATGTTTGTGATTTTATATTGGTCTAAACAACTTTTCTCACATTTTTGTCATCCACGGGCCCCCTCTTTAATAAGTACGGGTTCTTAAATGCACTCCTGTTTTGTTTTAAACGAGTGATTTAAATGAAGAGATATAATACATGGATACACATTAAAATATTATTCGTGTTGTAGTAATTACTAATTATTTTCACCAATACAAAATAATAAAACTTTTATTTTTTTATTATTGCATTATTGACTCTATCCTTAAGTCTCCATCCCTGCTAGACAAAACACCTCACACTTTGGAAAACGCTGGTCTGTGAACTTAATGAGATATCTACTATTAACGATAAATTAAAGTGGTTTCCCAAATTTTGATTAATCTGATCATTCTATTTATAAGTCCTAACGAATCGTTAATAACTTCCTTCAGTCATATCTATCGTCAGTTTTATGTTTTTATTATCTAACATTTGAATACAAGCTAAAACTTACCATAACTATTTGAAGACATTTAAGTCGTTTTTTTTACGTTAAAGTTTCTGAGTCTGTGAAAAAATTAAATATGTTTTTAGCGAGTTTATCCCCACCCACTCTGGAATCTGAATATTTCTATTTATCCGAAAGCCATCGCTAAAACCGACTGTAAGTTTCAGCAAGTATTGATTGTTGCGCTGGGTTTTCATTTATTTCAAAAGCTGACAAAGGTAGCAGCTTGATGTTACCAGACCTCCAAGAGAAGTAGATAGTGGGAGCAGTAATGGGTGGTAAGGGTGGCCGACTGACTTCAGACTTTATGATCCTAGCCCATTCTTCTAACAGTTGGCGGTGATTTTTGTTGAATAGCAGCTTGCCGTTTAATCTGTTAGACTAAGTGTTGGAACGATTTTGCTCCGTTGGCTCTCGGCCAGGTGGGCTAAGGCTTTCGTCTCGTAATCAGAGGATCGCGTATTCGAATCCCCCTTGCACCAAGCATGCTCGCCCTTTCAGACCTGGGGGTATTATAATGTGACGGTCAATCCCACTATTCAATGGTAAAAGAGTTTCTAAAGAGTTGGCGGTAGGTGATGATGACTAGCTGTCTTCCCTCTAGTCTTATACTGTTAAATTAGAAACGGTTAGTGCAGATAACCATTGTGTAGCTTTGCGCGAAATTCAAAAACAAACAAACTAAAGATGTATGGGAAATTCTGAAACATAATTTTATCTACTATACTCATACTCAGATCTTAATCTGAAAATGTTTAAATATGTGTTAATGTGCAAAGGATCGTCTACCATTCAATATAATTATTTTTTATTTCGTGAAAACTTTTGAAATGAAACCACATATCTAACATTAAATCTATCATACACAGCTTTAATTCGTGCAAACTTTTGAAACTAAATTGCATATCTGACATTAAATTTATTACCAACGGTTTTAGTTATGCACATTTTTAAAAAAACTAAACCACGTATATAACATTAAACCCATCACCTACTTCTTTAGTTCTTGCAAACTTTTGAAACTAAACCACGTATATAACATTAGCGAAAACTAAGATCAAGGCTGAAGCGCAGCACTCCAATGATGAAGTTGTGGACCAGGACGCAGCCCATTGACAACTATAAATGAAAGACATTTAATTTCATTAAAACGTTTGATTGTTGAAATTGGGGCGAAAAATAAAATTCCACAGAATGAAAAATTTGGATAACTTTTTTTTTCTGGAGTTTTGTTCGAAAGCGACTTGGGGAATACGTGGACTGTATCATTATAACGTGAGATATTATGGCTGGTTAGGACTTGACCTAATAACTTTGGATTAGGAAGTTGTTAAAGCTTTGTATTGTGATGTTCTGGACAAAGGTGTGTTGCTATATATAGGGAAGGATCTTCTTCGTTTATTTTAATGGTGAACCTGATTTCAAAATATTACTTAAAGGGAAGACAAGCAGTCAAAAAACACGAACAATCCACCGTAAAAGATTAAGCACCATTCTTGTAGCACATCCAGGACTTAAAGCGTGGGGTGGGGTATTTTGTGTTATTGTACGTACTCGAACCCGTTTCGCTAACTCCGAAATTTACAGCTGTATTGTTTGTTTTTGAATTTCGCACAAAGCTACTCGAGGGTTATCTGTGCTAGCTGTCCCTAATTTAGCAGTAAGACCAGAGGGAGGGCAGATAGTTATCACCACCCACCGTCAACTCTTGAGCTACTCTTTTACCAACAAATAGTGGGATTATCTCTCACATTATAACGCCCCCACGGCTAAAAGGGCGAGCATGTTTGGTGCGACCGGGATGCGAACTCGCGACCCTCAGATTACGAGTCGCACGCCTTAACACTCCTGGCCATGCCGAAATCTTTAATTTGAAAAATAAAACTACAATAAATTTTTTGCATGATTATTAGCAAGAAAAGAAAATCGGCATGTGTATAAAATCGTATCAATATTTTCGTTTAATAGCTTAAATACCTGTGAGATCAAATTTTTATTTTGACCATTTAAGATCGTTAGTTGATTTATGCCTCTGTTGCCATATTTCAGATCTTATTATGTATTGGTATCATCTTTGCTATTCATCAGTTTCAGTTATCTACAAAATTTTATGTTTTTTTCGAAGTAGCTGGAAAATAATTCGAAGTTAAAGGTAAAGTATTCAACACTACAAAAAGTAGCTTCTGTATCAAACACATTCCCATAACCTGAAGCTATTTTGAAATTGTGTTCAATATTTATATTAAAAAGAAAATGGAAAGTATAAACCTGATACTTTCCAACAAATATGTATATAAATCCAAGTTTCTTATTTATGTGCACTTTTAATACAAACTGCTATATAAAATAAACATGATGGATTCTATTGATATGAAACACACGCAAACACAAACAATTCAAATTTAGCTATACGAAACGAAAATAACATACGATACACTGAGGCGAACGCTTGTGGATACATATCTGTAAGCAGACTCACTCTCTTCATTGTGTTTATTTGTTTAGTGCTACTTGAATACTTCTTTATCTGAGTGGAATATGAATGCCTAACTACTTGTTTTATCCTGCACGATCCTGGTTCCAATGTTACCCTATTTATAAACATCGTATTGCATGCGAAAACCCAAAATTCTTAAATTATTAAAGTGAATCGTTAGAAACACAATAAATTTTATCATATTTGAGCATCTCTTTCCAACTCAAAGACAGGCCCAGCATGGTCAGGTGGTTAAGGCACCCAACTTGTAATACGATAGTCGTAAGTTCGTATCCCTGTCACACCAAATATGCTCGCTCTTTCAGCCGTGGGTACGTTATAATGTGCGGTCGGTCATCCCACTATTCGTTGGTGAAAGAGTGATAACTAGCTGCCTTTTCTTTCGTCTTACACTGCTAAATAGGGACGGCTAGCGCAGGTAGCCCTCGTGTAGGTTTGCGTGAAATTCAAACTAACTCAATGACACACTGCTAAAATTCTAATTCTGATACCCGCAGAAGGTACAAACTAAATAACCTACTGTTTTGTATTTAACCGCAAATAAACATGTCTGAATAACATATATTTTCAAATAAAATGCAGACAGCAAATTTAATGTGTTATGCTATTAGTGCTTGTTTATTTTATCCAGTTATCCTGTTCAACCGCTTCTTTTCGATGAAGAATTACTTCCACCCTCTTGTCTTTTAAAGCAGTATAAATGAGACATTATTTTCGTTTTCACTTTTAGATTATCTGATCGCTCGTGTTATAATTCATCGTCCTAAATCATATTATTTCTGTTCATTTATTTGTTCATTGTTGAAGCGCATGAAACTCATCCAATCACTTGTTTGTAGTTGCTGCTTGTATCTTTGCTCTGTTGCTCAAACA
This sequence comes from Carcinoscorpius rotundicauda, assembly GCA_011833715.1. Taxonomy (NCBI): domain Eukaryota; kingdom Metazoa; phylum Arthropoda; class Merostomata; order Xiphosura; family Limulidae; genus Carcinoscorpius; species Carcinoscorpius rotundicauda. Next base: position 49,404,049 of record CM022394.1, on the reverse strand, counting down.
TTCAAAGCTGCATACCTATTATTTTCAACACTATTTGCATATCTACTGTTGCACTACAGTTTAGCTACTATGTCTGATATGAATTAAGAGTTCATTGTTGCAATATAAAGCTTACACATAAAACGTTACGATTTAACGTAGAAATCAATAGGCCTAAACTTTATAGTAGATATATATGTGTGTGTGTATCTATTTACTTTCAAAATAAAAAGCATTTCAGACATATGTTTTGACACTTGCTGGTCACTATCCAAGAGACCTTTCGAGGAACACAAGAATGAAAAAGGCCTTTCGGTATTTTTATACCTATTCAGTTACAGGATTAAATATATATATATACTGCAAAGTGCATATTGTGTTGCCTAAAGAAAACATGGAAAGAGGCCACAACTTGATGTGATAGATTTAAATATGAATGATATAAACATTAAATATTAATGAAGTTTCACAGCTAGGGATGTCACGCGTATGACGACCAAACTTTAACTAGAACATCAATAATCAAAATGGTATTATATTAGTCACACCATAAGCTGATACAAATGTATAAAAATAGTATTTAATCTGTTGCCCTTAAGCGAATAAGTTTAGATCCTCTGAAAACAAAAAGCATGCTTTAGTATATATGTTTGGCTAAAAGGGTAAGAATTTACTCTCGCATAATGCCGGGAACAAAACATCAAAACAAAACAAATTATATTAAAATGCACATCAGTGCTATGAATTTAGCATGCTTTAGATAGCCTCTTGTATTAATAGTGAAATTTACGTCTTCCTATTTATTTATAGATGGTCTCTCAAAACGGTTTAAACTATTTTTCATTAACAAATAAGATAATCAGATCGAAAAGATATCTACTATATTATTTCAGTCTAAGTTTTGAGAATAAATAAATTAAGTTATTCGTTTATTATTCAGTGAACTGCTTGGGATAAAGTTTGGTTTCTTAAAACAATCCTGAAGCTGCCCTAAATTTCATACACTTTATTTTTGACATAATTATTGAAGTAACTATCTAGAAGTCCTTTAATATTATTTTTTGAATTTAGCTTTAATTTGGCCTGGCATGGCCGAACGCGTTAAGGCGTGCACTCGTAATCCGAGAGTCGCGCTAAACATGCTCGCCCTCCCAGCCGTGTGTTTTTTTTATTGTTACGGTCAATCCCACTATTCGTTGGTAAAAGAGTAGCCCAAGAGTTGGCGGTGGGTGGTGATGACTAGCTGCCTTCCCTCTAGTCTTACACTGCAAAATTAGGGACGGCTAGCACAGATAGCCCTCGAGTAGCTTTGTGCGAAATTACAAACAAAGCTTTAATTTAAGACATAAAACAGAATAAAATTCTAAAAGTTGTATTAATACTCTAAATACGCGTGACAAGGTTTAAACTGAAAATAATAGGCCTAACATTGCAGATACATAATTTCTGTGAACGATAATTACTTCAACAAGTAGTCCTACAAAACAATTTTTAATTGTTTTTATCTATAATAAAGATCCAATTACTTGTTACAATATTATTATAACATTTGAGTATAACATAAAATATGTAATATTGCATAAAACATTTTATCTATAATACACTGTGTGTAATAAATAACATTTAAATCAAATTAAGTTGGATATTATTGTCAAAAAAAGTTTGAAGAGATTTTTGAAAGGCAGTCGTCAAGTTCTTCATGCGTATAACAATAACTGAAGTAATAACATTAAAATAACAATATTTACTCCTGGTACTTGATGTTTAAAAAGATACAATAATAATAATAATAATAAAGCCAAAGAAGTAAAAACCATTTCTGCTTTCCTATTTTTGTCGGTAGTTTGGAATTTGGGACAAAACCGAACTATTTGGTCTGCGTACTGGCAAAGTTGTAGGGAGAAAAACCCCATAATGGAAGGGAAGACCCCCCTATTTTTGGCTAGAGGTAAATTCCTCCAGCAGTATATCAAATCAAGAATAGGTGTGATGCTTAGCATCTATACGTATGTGTAATTTGTTCCAAACTTTTCGATGTGCGGGTAGACTAGTGACTAACTGTACGAGTACGTTATACTGTATTCCAACAAAGAGTGTTCGTATAATGAAATTGTCTAATGATGTGAAGTAGAAATACGTAAAATTTTGGACAAAAGAAACTTTAATATTTTACAAGGAAGCGAGAAAACTAGTGCGGTAAAGAGTTTAGCGGGCCTGGCATGGCCGAGCGCGTTAAGGCATGCGCTCGTAATCTGAGGGCCGCGGGTTCGCATCCGAGTCGCGCTAAACACGTTCGCCCTTTCAGCCGTGGGGGCGTTATAATGTGACGGTCAATCCCACTTTTCGTTGGTAAAAGAGTAGCCCAAGAGTTGGCGGTGAGTGGTGATGACTAGCTGCCTTCCCTCTAGTCTTACACTGCTAAATTAGGGACGGCTAGCCCTCGAGTAGCTTTGTGCGAAATTCCAAAACAAACAAAAAATCAAGAGAGTTTAGCGTGGAACTGGTTTCGGAAATCTCACCCTACGCTAATTAAGATCAACTATATAATAAAAAGTAATTTGAATCTATCAAAAGCTGGATTTAGATTGGTGGCTAGCTGGCTCGAACTTTAAATCCGAAAATTTGTCATCTGCATTCTGTTACCACTTGAATTAGACTCAAATCCTACCAGTTGCTTAGACAAGAATAATCCAAAAAATGGCGCTAACAATTTCAAATATATTTATTATTATTCACAAGACGATTTTATTTCTGTCAGTGGAAATCACGATTAGATAAAGTTTATTTGAACGTAACTGTAAAATAGGACAATCGCTACATTTTTGTAAAATTAAGCATGCAACAGTAATTTATCATTCAAGTAGCGCAATTTCAACAAACTTTTGGAGAGGAGGCAAAGTTGAAACCTAATTTCTACAAAATACTTGAGCTGTTAATAACCTGGCACTTTTCAGAGTTCACACATCAACGGCAATAATTATAATGGAAATATAAGGTTGTGAATAACAAAAGAAAATTATGCAAATTTTCTCTTTGTACTTTTTATATATTAATACAATTAATTTACTGAAAACGTGTTTGTGTGTTTTCTTATAGCAAAGCCACATCGGGCTATCTGCTAAGCCCACCGAGGGGAATCGAACCGCTGATTTTAGCGTTGTAAATTCGTAGACATACCGCTGAACTGGCAGGTGGCTTATCAAAAACATAACCAATTAACCAGATATTGTTCAGGCTACTAGAAAATGTCAGACAGTTAATATAAAATACAAAATCAAAGTTGTGGACAAATTATGCACAACCAAATGTACCAATTTAACGGGAACTGTAACACATGCAGGAAATCTAAAGAAACATCTTATATTGGACTATATGATGCTACTAAGTTGAAAAACGTCAATCCGTGAAATAGAATAGTCAATTAAAGGGAGATATGGAATTAATTGTTACTCTCCGAACATTTTCAAAACCTTACCTTCACTTGGCTTTCAGACAGACCAAGTGAGACGGCCAGCTTTGTCCTCTCCGGACCTGCTAGGTACTTAGTGTGTTCGAACGTTTTTTCTAAAAAATAAATCTGTCGGCCTGAAAACGTAGGTCGTGTAGGTTTTCTGCTGCCATAGTTGGTGCCAAGCAAGTTGCGTTCTCCTAGTATGAAAAACAAAAGGGATGAAATGTGTTTCAAGCTTGTATATGTGTGTTTTTAAGGGTAACTACGAAGTGCAACAATTATCAAGATGATAAGGGTTGATTTTTGTAAAAAGCTGAAAACATAGATTGAAATGTGTTTCGTTTAAATTGAAAACAACCTGAAACACATATAAATGTTTGCTAAAAATACTTTAATACATAGTGAATGTAACCACAAATGAGAAAAGACTCAAACTTTCAAATCATTGATGTCGTGTTAAGAAGACAATTTGGTCTAAGGCGTGTTCTTATTTCTACGTGTATCTAAAACCAATAAACATATATAATACAATGTAAAATGTGCTAAACAAGAGGGAATCCTCAATAGTCATGGAATTTGAAATTCTTTTAGATATAAGTTGAATAAATTAATTTATGATGCCTTTGTTCACCTTTTTATTATCTATACATATATTTATGCTTCAGTGGTATCAAACATGAGTTTCCTGTATACACAATTCGATTCTATTACTCATTAGGATCTCTACAACCTAACATTCAACCCTGAGAAAGCCGCAAAGGCAAAGTGTGGATTTAAAAAAAAATATGTGTATACATATATATATATACACACACACACATATAGAGTGCAAACATAGTTTTTTCTAAACTCTTTTTACCAGCAAGTTTACCATCAGATTGAAATTATTTTGGGTAGAATTAGAGTAAATTAAGCTGTGAAATCTTGGGCATGGCCAAATACATCAATCGAAAGGGTTAGATCTCCTGAGTCTAAAACTTTAATTAGATATCAGATCGATCAAGAGATGAAAGTACTATAAGTTAAACATTTGTACTTGAAAAACAAAACAGATTCAAACCATTCTATAAGATTATATGCCGTGGATAAAAATTAAACTAAAAAATAATTTTCATCTGCTGGACGAATTCACTTGAACCCAGTATTTCACACACTCAGAAAATGTCTCATTATAATAACTAAAATACAACAACTAACAGCTACATACAATAAACAAAACGAAAACTGCAATACCATAGATAACAAAAATACATTTAACATTGTATCCAAGTTTTAATTAAATATATCTAGGGAGAGCTTGCTCTGTTTCCAATTTCGCGCAGAGCTACAAGAGAGCTATCTGCGCTAGCTCTTTCTAATTTAGTAGTGAAAGACTAGAGGGAAGACAGCCATCACCATTTTCCGTCGACTCGTGGGCTACTATTTAACTCACACATTACAATGTTCCCATGGCTTAAAAGGCAAACATGTTTGGTAGGACAGGAAATTCAAGCTTGCAATGCGCAGATTGCAAATCAAGTGACATAACTACTTAGTCATGTCGGGCCATGTATAGAGAAAATAGGATACTTGTAATAATAAATTAAGAAAATACATATTCGCACACATATTTTATAAAACGATGTAACTAAAATCATGTAAAGTTTAGATATTTATGAAAATTGGTGTTGAAATTAGGATGTCAGATTATATTTAAACAAATTTCATGGAGTGAGTCCTAAAAGCATGTAGTTTTACATATTTTTCTGTTGTCTAATAAAAGATTTAACAATATTTTTGTTCACACTCATTATATCTTAATATTATACAAATATTGCATTGATAATATGAAATTTCGCCTATACGAAAGAAGAAATAAATGTTCATATAAAGTTTGTTAGACCTAAGTTCAAAACATATGTAGTTCTTCCGTCATTCCACAAGTGAATGGTGAGCTTTGCCTGCATGCGAAGCTCTTCAATCGGGTGACAGACGAACACGTAAACAGACACGACAGTTTGTGATATCAAACAATAATGGAACTTTTGCTTATATGATACTGGAAAAAACGTTCTTATTACGTGATGTGCAACTTGTAACTTCGCAAAATTATTGTCTTCTTGGATGTAAATTTGTAATAGGGGTCATGATTGTCCCATTTTGCCTCACAGAGAACCTTATATTTCTCCATTCATGAATATATCACAAGAGCATCTGATACACTGGCACCACGAAATATTTTTGTCTATAAACTTCACAAGTGTCTCAAAGTCCATTAAATCGGGTGTTTTGTGTAAATATGACAAATAATTTAAAAAAGGTTGAAGACTGTACACTACATGCACTAATAGACAAACTATTATTAATAAATTAGGAGGCTGATACAATTATTATACTTGGGCATGTACATTTTATAATCAATGCACACAGTTAATCATTAGTTAAGCTTATTGTTAAGAGTATTGAGATAAGTAGTGCCACCTGTAGTTAAGAATAACTCAAGGAGAACATTATTCATGACAGGAACAAGAAGTACTGTGATGTCACACTTTGTAATTTTTTGTACATGTGTACTTAATGAATAAACACCTATCAACATGTTATGGGCCCAAGAATGTTCTAATAGTGCTTAAACAGATGAAACTGTTTTAAAATGTTAGAACAAGTATTCCAGGAGATACTGAGGATTACTGTAGAACAATTTTGGAAGGCACAGGATTTGCATGAATATTTTATCACAAACGCTGGGTGATTCGTTTCCTTTGTCTGGAAGCCATTGTGAAATACCAGGATAAACTGTAAGTAAAATATTGATTGAAACTCTATTTTCTCAAGTCATATAAAGGGAAGAATAGATCTAAATCAAAGAAAGAAATATTACAGTTGTGGTTGAAATAGTTTGACAGTGGAAGATAAAAAACTCAATTGATAAGTTGGGAGAAAATAATTGGGCCTCATGGAAATTTCAAATGGAACATTTATTGAGAAGAACAGGAGTATGGGGCCATGTGATTGAAACAGAGGTATTGGTAGAGACAGCCAATGATCAAACAAGGTCAGATTTCAATGGGAAAAGGGAAATAACACTTTAACAATTGTTCTGAATATTCAAGATGCACAACTCTATCTTGTCACTTCATGCACAACTCCTAAGAAAACATGGAATGTACTGCGTGCTCACTTTGATAGAAACACACTAGCCAATAAACTATTCCTGAAAATGAAGTATTTTCGATGTGAGATGAAAGGAAGCATGACGGTCCAGGAACATTTGAAACAAATGAAGGAATTAACGGATCAACTTGCTGCGGTTGAGACGGAAATAGTAGAAGAAGATCAGATTGTTACCTTACTTGGTAGTCTGCCAGCTATCTATGACACAATGGTAACAGCTCTGGAAACCAAAATAGATTATATCTTATTAGAATTTGTGCAACAAGCACTGATTAATGAAGAACAAAAGAAGAAAAAACTACATCGAATGAAACACCATCAAGTGGATTTGCCACTCACACCAACTTCAAACCACGTAGAACACAAAAACAAATAAAAGGGATAACAGCTTCAAGTGATACAAGTGTGGAAGAGAGGGACATATAAAACGCAACTGTCCAAAACTGAAGGACATGGTCCACAAAGCTAAGAATGTGGATATTAATGTGGCGGAAGATTATACTGATGGAAACAATGATGTTGCCTTTGTAGCAAACCAGGATAAAGGAACTGGAAATGGGGAATAGTTGGTTGATTCTGGTGCGTCAAGGCATATGACACACCAAAGGAACATATTATCAAATTATCACAAGTTTAGCACACCTCAGCAAGTTAGGATTGGTGATGAAAGAACTGTTGAAGCTCTTGGAGTTGGAAACTGTAAACTAGAAATGACATTTAAAGTCATTCAAAGCATGTCACAATGCAGAGTGTCCTTCATATACCAAAATTAGCTAGCAATCTATTTTCAGTAGGAGCTGCTACTGAAAAAGGAAATATTGTGCAGTTTGGAGTTAATCGCTGTTACATCCGAGGTAAATTAGGACAACTCCATTTGTTACATTTATTGACGATTTCTCAAGATGTTGCAGAGTGTATTTCTTCAAACACAAGTCAGTAGTATATTGTCCAGAACAAAATGGTGTTGCTGAGAAAAGGAACTCTTGTAGAATTAGCAAGAAGTATGCTGTCATATCTAAGATACTAAGAATGTACTGGGCGGAAGCTGTAGCTACTGCAGCGTATGTGGGTACCAGAGTATCCACATCGGCAATAAAAGATGGTAGTACACCATATGAGAGATGGTATGGGAAGAAACCAGATGTAGAACACATGAAAGTGTTCGGATGTCTTGCATATGCACATGTGCCAGATGCGTCAAGACAGAAATTAGACATGAAGTCTATAAAGGCACTTTTCTTTAGATATGATAACTGTACCAAGAAATATCGACTGCATAATGAAAAATTCAGGAAGATTTTCATATGGCGAGATGTTATCTTTAATGAAACAGAATTCGGTTAAGAGCTTGTGACAAATAAGTATATCTCATCAAGTGAAGAGATAGTGGACCAAGAAACAGAAGTTAAAGCTAAAGATAAAGCTGAACGACCAGCAAGAAACAGGAAACCGCCATCCGCTTTAGATATGATGAGTATGCTGATATGGCAGCAGCAAATGAATTAGTTTGTCAAGTGACAATGCAATGGAGTGGAAGTCAGCTACAGATCTGCAATTTGAGTCTTTACAAGAAAATTACACCTGGGATCTGGTGGAATTACTAGCTGGAAGAAAACCTATAGGGTGTAAGTGGGTATTCAACGTTAAGTATGGAAATACTGGAAATGTAGAGAGGTTCAAGAGTAGGCTGGTGGCCAAAGGTTACTCGCAAAATTATGGTCTGGATTACGAGAAAACCTTCTCCCCAGTGGTGCGCTATGCATCAATTCGCTCCTTGATTGCATTTACTGTGCAGAACAACTTGAAAATTCACCAGATATATGTCATAACTGCATTTCTGAATGAAAATCTGGATGAAGATATATACATGGAACAACCGGAAGGCTACGCTGTTCCAGGGAAGGAAAACCTTGTGTGTAAATTGAAAAAATCACTGTATGGATTAAAACAGTCACCACGCTGTTGGAACTAATCATTTCATGAACAGCTGATGGAGCTGGAATTTGTTCAGCAGATCCATGTGCTTACATTTGAAAGGGTGAAAATCTAGCAATAGTTGCAGTATATGTAGATGATATTATTTTGATTGCTGATAGTGATGATGAAATAATTACTATAAAGGAAAACACTGAAGGAAAAATTTCGCATGAAAAACCTTGGAAAGCTTCATTACACCTTTGGGCTCAGTGTTGTTCAGAATGAAAAGAATGGTTGTGTATGGTTAAATAAAAGACAGTATATCAAAACCATGCTGGTGAAATTTAGAATGACTGAGTGTAAGGCAGTTATAACTCCATCAGATGTAAACGAAAACTGCAAAAGGATGATGGTGTTAGCACTCAGATTGACTGCAGTTTGTACCAATCGTTGGTAGGCAGCCTTCTGTATGCTGCAATGGGAACAAGACCACAAATTGTATATGCAGTGGGAGCAATATATAAATACTGTGCTAAGCCCAACACAGCACATTTGACAGCAGCAAAGAGAATCCCAAGTTTCTTAAAAGGAACAGCTGATCTTAGTCTTAAGTTTGAAAAGGTACCAGGAGACGTCATTACTGGTTACTTAGATGCAGATTTTGCTGGAGACCTAAATTATAGAAAGTCAACATCACTTGAATGAATGAATGAATATATTCATTCAAGCAGAAGCAGCTGTAAGTTGGATTAGCAAAGAGCAATTTTCGGTGGCTCTGTCCACCTCAGAGTATATAGCCTTGAGTCTTGCAACACAGAAAACAGTATGGTTGAGAAAACTACTACAAGAAATAGGTTCCGAAGTTAATGACCCTGTTCGTATCATGAAAGATAACCAAAGAACAATCGCCATGGCACAGAATCCAGTGGATCATGAAAAAACAAAACACATTGATATTCATTATCACTTCATTCACCAATGTGTGCAAAACGGATCAGTAAAACTTGAATATTGTCCCACAAACAGTGTGACTGCTAACATTCTTACAAAGCCACTAGCTAGAAATGCATCTGAAAGGTTCAGAGATAATGTTGGACTGGCACCAATGGATAAATGAACCAGATAAAGTGACGATTATAATAACAGATTAAGAGTAATTGTAAAACATTTAGAATAACTGTAAGATTATTGACAGTAATTGTAAGTTTATGTAAAACTTAAAATTAAGTGGGAGTGTTAAGAATATTGAGATAAGTGCTGCCACCTGTAGTTAAGAATAACTCAAGAAGAACATTATTCATGACAGTAACAGGAAATATTGTGATGTCACACTGTATTTTTTGTACATGTGTACGCAATGAATAAACACATATAAACACTTATATCAATACTAGCAAGTCTGAAGGCGGTTATTCCGATAATTGATTAGCGAATTGGGTTCAGTCTTATGCAGTTACCTTTAATATTAATATCTGATCCTGATTTTTGATATTACAACCGTTTTTGTGGATCTAACTTAAATTTGACTTGAAAGAAATAAATGCTTTTAAAAGGTTTTTCATTCTTTACTGGCAAAATTATTTTGTCCATACTTTAAAGCACATGAGTTTTTATAACACTATGACCTTCTCTAGTGCAACAAATATAGATGGAAATGATAACTGCTGAGAAAATGTTTGGAAATATTTTGTTCCAGATAATAAAATGTTTAAGAAATTAATTGTTAATTATTAGTCTTGTTTTAGGTAGACTTACGAGGTTTAACCACAGGCAGTAGTTTGGAAACGACTTTTCAAGGTGTTTGCCTACGAGCATGGAAGATCTAGCTACAGTTTCAAAACTACCACTGGTAATAGAAACTCATTATACTTTCTAAAGCGAATCATTACCACCAATTAAGCTGCTTCAAACAACCATTAGATTATTTTGGTACTTGATAGAAAGAGTCTGAATTATACATTCCCTGAGACGCAACACATGAAACAAAACAAAGACTCAACAAATTAAAAAACTAAATAAACACAACCACAAAACTATGTTCACCCAATAAAATTAACAATGAAATAAACAAAATATTACAACACTTCATTAACATCAACAAATTTACTCAAAAAACCATGGAAAAAATCATACGCACACATCTTGACCAACAACAAACAAACAATAATAAATCCCAAAATATAACAAACTACAAAACCTTATACTGCTGTATACCATATGTTCCCGACATCAGCGAAAAAATAACCAACATTTGAAAACACTTGTAACAAAATACAACGTTCCAGTAAACACCAAATATATTCCAAAACCAGGTACAAAACTAAAGTCCATACTATGACACTGACAAACACAACACCAACATAATTTATAAAATACAGTACAACAACTGCCACGATATCTATATTGGACAAACAAGCAGAAAAATGGAAACTAGATCAAACAAACAACAACAACAAAAACCACCTTCACACGTTTTTGAACACTACAAGTCAAATAAACGCAACCATAGAAAACACCTATGTAACGAAATAAATATAAACAAACGCAAAGTCAAAGAAGCCTCTCACTTATACCGCAGCTAAAACCAAAATTAAACCAATATAAAGGAACACCTTTATAACTATACTAATTAATAACCTAACATCCAACTGCAACGTCCCTACAATCCCATACTTATTTATACTCTCCTCCCTAAAACATGTGTCCGGCAACGATCACTTGCAAACTCTCTTTTTCTTAACCTGAAGATGACCAAGGAAGGTCGAAACGTTGTTCTCTGCTTATCAAAAGAAAAGTTAATACCCATACCAGCCTTTCTGAGGTACATTTTTATTTCAAGTGGGTTTTTCCTTATCAAGAAATTTAAAAAGTTAAAACACAAACAACGACTATGGAATTCTGACCTTTTAAACAATAAACTGATGATAGAGATAATCAACTTTATTAAAGCATTGAAATATATTTTCCGTTTTAAAGCTTGAAATCATAAATAGACAGAAATGTATTCGATTTAGCGTGAAAATTATAATGGTTCTTATTTGAATATATTAACTTCATACTATTATTACCATCAATTTAATCATTGATTTCATCACTATTAATCCAGTATTACGAGTAGCGCTGTAGCGTGATAAGTTAAAATGTGTACTTAATCGGGTCTCTGCCACACTGTATGTCACATGTAACAATATTAAAACTTAATTAATTGACAGGCTTTCTTAAATTCAACAAATTAAGTAGAACCAATTATGCTCTTAATCGTTAGATAGGATCGATCACGATTTGTGGTTTTTTAATCATTCAACACATCTTTCTGAAAGAAACTTCATATTTAACGGAAAGCCGTGGATAGAAACAGCACAACAGATGTCATACTTCGAAACAGAACACAGATAATTTCTTCTTTCTACATGTTATTCCTACATGTTTTAAAATCATTCTCAGTGTGCTCTAACAGTTTGTAATGTTTACTAAAACAGAGGATTTGCAATAACAGCGACCTACGTCTAGCTATGAAAAAGGCGAATAATGTTTCTCAGTGATGTCGAGAAAACCCACTTGTAGAGAAATATATATGCAATTGTTTCTGTTAATGTTACCAAACTCTGTATGCTATATAATGTTTCTTTTAATGTAACTGTGGTCTGTATGGTATATATTGTCTCTATGAGTATAAGCACAGTCTACAGGGTATATAATATTTCTGTAAGTGTAACCATAGTCTACTTGGTATATAATGTTTCTGTGAATGTAACTATGGTCTGTATGGCATATAATGTTTTTATGAGTGTAACCATAGTCTACAGGGTATATAATGTTTCTTTGAATGTAACTATGGTTTGTATATAGTGTATAATGGTTCTATGAGTGCCACCATAGTACACAGGGTATATAATATTTCTGTGGTGCAACCACAGTCTACATGGTACATAATATTTATATGAGTGTAACCACAGTGTACAGGGTGTATAATATTTCTGTGGTGTAACCATAGACTACAGGATATATAACGTTTCTGTGAATGTAACTAAGGTCTGTATATAGTATATAATGTTTCTATAATTGTAACAATGGTCTATAGAGTATATAATATTTCTGTGGTGTAACCATAGTCTACATAGTATATAATATTTCTATGAGTGTAACCACGGTCTAGAGGGTACTTATAGTATTTCTGTGAGTGTAGCTACAGTCTACATGGTATATAATGTTTCTGTGAATATATCTGTGGTCTGTATAGTAAATAATGCTTCTATGAGTGTTACCATAGTATACATTGTATATAATGTTTCTTAGAATGTAATTATGGTCTGTATAGTATTTAATGTTTCTATCAGTGTAACCACAGACTACATGGTACATAATTTTTCTATGAGTGAAATCACAGTCTACATGGTATATAATATTTCTGTGAGTGTAACCATGGTCTGTATAGTGTATTACTCTTAAAATTTATAAGTCTCATGAGAACCACACAATCTAAAAGTCGATACTTCGAATGAACGTCGAGATCTTTTTCACTCGCCGATCTTATCGACACATAAACCTCTGAACAAGAAGTGTCTACTTCGATAAACTTCACGGCTTTTCACGCCTGCTCATCTCAGTTTCTCTGTTACACTTTCATAGAAAATCTAACTAACTTCAACAAGCACAACTACAACTGATGGGATATTTTGATATTTTCTTTTATTTCTTTTCTTTTCTCTTGTTTTAAACTAAATTACTGCTACGTTTAGTTTTTAGTGTATTTTTTAACCTCTGTGTGCATAACATATTAGGTTTATATTAGTGTGACATTTTTTACATATATGTAATAATTTTTTTATTTTGCCTATTGTCTGTATGATATATAATTTTATGTTTTTCTGATCATGGCTAATATAATATATAATGTTCCTTTTAGTGTTACTACCATCGATATAGTGTATAATTTCGTTTGTGTGTGTGTGAAAAAGTTTTGTGTAACATACAATGTTTCTCCTCGTGTGACAGTGTTCTGTGTAGTATCTATTTTGTGTTCGTGTGACGGTGGTTTGTGTAGCTTTCAATAGATGTCATCATGATCTGTATAGTAAATAGTACGTAATTTTGTTTTGACGTAGCTTTATGTTGTGTGAAATAACAGAAGCAAGTTGTTATGACGTAACTTAATGTTATGTGAAATAATAGGAGCAACTTGTTATGAAGTGACATTATGTTGTGTGAAATAATAGAAGCAAGTTGTTATGACGTAACATTATGTTGTGTGAAATAATAGAAGCAAGTTGTTATGACGTATCATCATGTTGTGTGAAATAATAGAAGCAAGTTGTTATGACGTAACTTTATGCTGTGTGGAATAATAGAAGCAAGTTGTTATAACGTGACTTTATGTTGTGTGAAATAATAGAAGCAAGTTGTTATGACGTAACATCATGTTGTGTGAAATAATAGAAGCAAGTTGTTATGACGTAACATTATGTTGTGTGAAATAATAGCAAGCAACTGGTATTATTTATAGAGAGCTAGATACTGTTATCATACTAAAAGTAGTACAGTTACATTTTTACGCAATTAACGTTTTTTCAAGAAAACGACCGGAAATCACATAATATTATTGATTCTGAAAGAAAAAAACAGCTAATAATCAGAAATGTCGAGAAAACCCACTTGTAGAGAAATATATATGTAAAAACGGCTCGTTTGGGTTGAGAAAATAGTTTACGTAGAAGAGCGAACGCCGTTTCGACCTTCTTCGGTCATCGTCAGGTTCACCAACTGTTAACCTCAAGAAGAATATAACGTGAAAAATGATAATTTTCTGCTGGAATTACGAAATTCATAACATAAATTTGAAATAACTTTACTATTGTTACTGTTTTTTTATGGTATAATTACTAACAGAAAACCATCGATCAGAAGAATAATAACAAATGAAATAAGTAATGAGTAAAAAATAAACAAAACAGTATAGAAGTTATTGTTAGTAGACGTACCTCTCACTGTTGACAATGACATTGACTGTCTCATTGACAATGACGATTGTGGTGGTAACTGAGAATGACAGACGGAAAAACCACTGTCGACGGGCTCGAAGAATACGCCGGAAGGTAAGTCAATCAAACTGTGAAACAGCAATTCGCAGTTGGGAACTGGAAGAACTTCGCTAGGCCTAACTCTAGAGTAAGAAGTTTGCGAAAGCGTCTGTTCTGCCATGTGGCTTGGCCTTATATCTACAGATGTTAGTGCACCCATGCTTGATAGAGATGCTGGTAGATATGGCAAATAATAACTTGTTTCAGAAGAATTGTTATTCATTGTTAGTTATAATCATATTGTTGTAAAATTATTACAACTTTATATGAATTGTATAACCGGAACGTATGAGAGACTAAAGTGACTATCACTTTTATGGACTAATGAACTGAACTTGGTACTTTATGTTCACATTTTACATGTTCTTTTAGCTCACTTAAAAAATCTTTATATATTAGTCTGTTCGTAACATTTACCAGAATATCTAGGAGTAACTGGCTAACGAAGTTAAGTGCGTGAGTAGGAAATTGATAACACTCATAACCAAGATCAACATGAAGATAAGACGTGTGTTTGTTAACTTTAATACAAAAATCAAAGGGATGTGAAATGGGAAAAGTCAACATAATAGGGTTTTATCAAACTCATAAATATGTCTACCCTGCTACGCCGTTGTAAATTACTGAACGAAGCCTTAGACAGCATACTGCAATTGTTCAAGTACAGTGTAACCTATCACTGTCAAAGCGATATTCCTAAGCCTAAACCTACCCAATAGAAGTGGTGTGCCAAACTTACAATAATTATTTTTGTAATAAACACGTCCAAAATTTTTAAGGCCAGTTAAAATTTCGTATATTTCTTGCCAAACTTTTAAAAATTAAATGGAAACGAACTATCCACTATTTTTTTTCGAAAGATATCTCATGATATGAATGTAAAGAAGCGACATCTTCAACTTTTCAAGTCGGAGATGTGATTTGTGTTCAGTAACACATAACAATTTTTCCAACGCGTTTGTCTTTACGCAATTCTGCTTAGTGTCTGATTAGAAGAACGAACATTAAACGCCTTACAGATAACAGTTAATATTAAGTAAACCTTAAGTTCTCTGTAAATCAACTTGCTTACTTTTCTCTACAAAGATAGTACTTTTGTTTGTTTAAGCGAAAAGCTACACATTGTGTTATGCTTACTATTTCTACCGAAGGAATCGAACCCTGGAATTTACCCTTGCAAGTACTTAAACTTAGCCCTGATTTTCCGGCTCATAGAGTGGTAGCTTTTAAGTGTTATGTGGAGTTATATTATTTTGCTAATATAACTATAAAAAATGAATTTTGAGCATACCCATGGAAAGATCTTTGTTATCAGTAACCTGAAATATTATATTAGTAATCTTGCAAACGCTCGACAATATTTTCTGAAATATGAAACATTTCAACTTCAAGTTGATGTGATAAGCATCCGTTTCGTGATTGGGTTCATTTATGCACCTCATTTCTAAACTTTTTAAGTACCAACTTGATTTTGGGTTCATTGCTTCGTTGTTTCCTGGGTTAATAATACCATATAAATCACATAAAAACTTAAACAAAAAATCTCGAACATTTCATAATTTCTACGATTTCCTAGGTGTGTTTTTTTTACATATAGAAAATGATTAACTTTTACCAACTATTTCTGACAATGTCTTTATGAAGGCATAATCAAAAAAGCAATTAATATTATGGACTGTGTAAACTTCAAAGGTTTAGTTGATGTTTACTGTCTTCATTTTGCACGTAAAGTTGGATCATAAACAAATAAATGGACACTAGAATGATTTTTGTGTGGTGTCTGTTAATTTAGTTGAAAACGGTACATAAATCACTGTGTAGGTTTATTTGTACGGCAAACATCTACGAAGTCAGATCGTCAAAACTGCGTGATTCGTGCACGTTATTTCTTACGTGATTGTAAATTGGTATTTTTTAAATTATGTTTCAGACACATTATGCTAACTTAGTCGCCCACATTAGGTCATGGAATTGCCAAGTTGACCTATAATATGCCCAAAGGAATTCCACTTACGCTTGCGTGAAAAGAATGAGTGACTGCTTCGTTTTACGAAACTACTGAAGCCCTCAAACTCGGTCGGACATTTCACACAGAATACGATTCACAGATCAAAGACAGGAAGATCGCCCCATCTTAACAAGGTGACGATCTTCTATTGATGTTCAGCTATTTGCGCATCACTGAATTACATCCTTCATTGACTGAATTCGATTAATGGATGAGATTATAACCATTTCAGACGTTGGCGGTTGCTGTGTCTGATAGTTATGCAGACAATTTATGCGTCCTCTTCCGGCGAATATTAAAAACCCCAACGGAATCGATATATTTACAAATTTCTGAGTGGTTTCGCGGTAAACTTTCTGTCATTTCAAAGTTTGGTTATATGTTTTTACGTAGTAAAATAAAATGTCAAATATTCTACCAGACTGTAAAAAATTTCTCAGGGAAATAAAAATATTTAAAAATTTCTGTTTACAAACTATTGGTTCCTTTGAATAGAAGTTTAATTTCGTGTTTCTTTAACAGTAAAGAAACTAAAATATTCAGCAAACAATATTTTAGTGGGAAAAATATTCTTTGAAATTATAAAAGTTATTTTCTTTGATTATATATTTTTATGTAGACACGTGTTTGTGTGGTTCTTCATTTAGAACTGAAAAGTTTCATTAGTTTTCTAGACAAAACTATTAATTATGTATACATCAAAGAGAGAGCAAATGCATACAAGAAAGTCATGTCCTATGAGTATCCAAACACATTTCAAAATGAGACCAGTCTACAGACCACACAGTAATAAGATTAATTTGAAATCTAACATCGATTTGAAAACTATAAAATAAGTAACAACTTCCCATTAGAAAAAACAAGAATAGTCTAAACATAAATAACATTATTTGGTAGAGAACTAATGTACTGTAACTTAAAATACTCACATGTTTTGCCCTAAAATAATTGTCTACTTAATGAAATTTGGTTAAATGGACAGCAACTGCCTGTTGTTGTGACAGTCCGTTCAACTAAATTTCATCATAAATGCTCCAACTAAAAAAATCTATCAAATAATTCTTTACTGACTCGTAAGTTAATTGTAACTTCACTTTATGGAAAAAAAGGAAAAAAAAACTTTATACACACTAATATGCTAAAAGTTCTCGGATCTTGAAATCATAAACAGTTTCAACAGATATTCTTATACGACTCAATTGAACTCGTGACTTCAAGGAATGGTCCATCTTTGATAAATTATTCCTACAAGGGATCTTAAATATCTTTTATATGATTAAAGTATTCTTTCTGGGTGGGCCATTTAAGACACCCTTATGATTACATTGAAACTAAACATAATTCGTGTGTATATTTTAGCGCATAAAATTATCTTGATGACCGTCCAACTTCACTTATTTCTTTGTTTGTTAAGTATAAAGCAACTTAATGCATTATCTCACGAGTATTGAAACTCGGATCTTAGCCTTTTAAGTTTACAGACTTCCCGCTGGCTGAGTCATTAGGAGGAGAAGGCTCAACTCTAATAACATTTTATAAAGTGAAATTGTTTTACCATGATTAGCTTTCGTTCATTCGGCTTTACCCTCACCAATGATATTTATTTTCACTGTAATATATGTCATTGCTCCCTACTAGCGTTCGCGTTTGTTTGCGTAATTATTGTAGATACATAGGTCATGACCTTCATGTTCCCTGCCAAGAGTATTTAAATGATAACTTAAGTGACTTAAGTCCATTTGCTAATGTAGCATTTATTTTAAATGTTAATTTTTATATATACTATATTACTCTATGTTAAAATTTCGTTTTATCTTACCGTGAAAGAGCATTTTGATACCAAATTTTCGTTTTAACTAGAAGCGGCATTTATAATCAAACTAGGTTAATTTTAAAAGATTTTGATTTTTCACAACACTTATCTTAATTGAATATATCCACAGTTAAAGCTAAGGTGGCCGTCTTACCCTATCTGGCCTGGCATGGCCAAGCGCATAAGGCTTGTGACTCGTAATCCGAAGGTCGCGGGTTCGCGCCCGCGTCGCGCTAAATATGCTCGCCCTCCCAGCCGTAGGGCTGTATAATGTGACGGTCACTATTCGTTGGTAAAAGAGTAGCCCAAGAGTTGGCGGTGGGTGGTGATGACTAGCTGCCTTCCCTCTAGTCTTACACTGCTAAATTAGGGACAGCTAGCACAGATAGCCCTCGAGTAGCGTTGTGCGAAATGCCAAAACAAACAAACCTTACCCTATCTTCGTTGCTATAACTACGTACCTCACCTGGCACAACAATAACACTTTGGCGTAATATTACTTTGTAACCATTTTAAGTAGTTCTCATCACTTCTGTTAGAAACAAGTAATAACTAACTATCTATAAGTATAGTAACACAAGCCTAAATGCTCTCAAAAGTGACTTTTTGTTTGAATACCCAAGTTTCTGCAAAGCACTTATATTCACGGAGAATACTTTACACAGACTTGGAGATGGCAGTTTATTCACAAGTGACCACATTGCATTCGTGAATCATCCCTAAGTATTTGGAAAGGATGATTTATGACTGTTTTTAAAAGGTCTAACAAGAAAATCTAGGCTACAATGAGAGCATTAACGTCTGGCTAAACATTTTTATATCATATGCTATTAATTTCTTATTATAGTTGGATGGATTTGCTCAGAATATTATGAGTAACCAAAGAGTGAATGTATTTCATCTATAAATTGGGAAAGTTTCAGCAACAAATAAGTTTAAGGTTCACGGAATTCGTGTGAACTTCTTAAAATACTAGTACTGAATATTCATTATGTTGTAACTTAGTATGTTTTGTGTAGATTCTGAACTGTTAAAAACACAAATACTTCTCGATGTTTTGAACAAACTGTACTTTTATGGGGTGTGGAAAATGTAACATGCATGATATTACTGTGGACTCGCTCTTTATAGAATGAAAAGTAACATAATAAATTGTGTGGTGATAAATTAGAGAAACTTAAATATTTTGATAACCCAGACATTCCACTTTATTTTATAAAAACATATTTAAACATGTACGAAGTATTGATTTGTTCCCATTGGTGATTTCACATATTGTAAAACAAACAGTTTGATTTACTGTTAACCTATCAAACTAATAAACTGACCTACATCACTAAGTGATCAGACTGTACCTCCAGCTAGTCTTAGAATCAATCAACATGGCAAATTACTAGGTTTCTTAAACTGATAATATCCTGGTTTTTGCCCGATATGGCCAGGTGGTTAGAGGCGCTCGATTCGTAATCTGAGGGTCGCGCGTTCAAATCCCTGTCACACCACACATGCTCGCCCTTTCAGCAGTAGGAGTGTTATAATATTACGGCCAGTTCCATTATTCGTTGGTAAAAGAGTGGCCCAAGAGTTGGCGGTGGGTGGTGGTGACTAATCCTACCCTGCTAAATTAAGGACGACTACGGCAAAATGTCTTCGTGTTCCTTTGCACGAAATTCAAAACAAACTAATTTGCAAAACTAAAGGTAAAAAATAGCGTCTTCGGTGAATTGTATACATCTTAGGGAATACTTACCTACATGGACTGATATATGTTAAACTGAAAAAAGAAATCTAGCAAGCATAAACACACTGCTGGCCAAAATCTTCAGGCCAATGAACATAAAAAAAAATATATGCATTTTGTGTTGTTAGACTCAACAACTTATTTGAGTAGGCCTTCGAAATATGAAAATATGAAAAGGGAAAATAAAAATTAAAACATTTTTAGTATTTAATAGGAAAAATGTGAACACTGTGAAATTAGCCTAAATACTAGCTAGTCAAAAGTTTAAGACCATACCAAAAAGAAGTCCTAAATAGGGTATGAAATGCCCAACAAGAAGTCTCAGTAGTGAATTGCACGGCTTTCATTGCGAATAACAGCAAACATTCGCTTTGGCATAGTCGATATAAAAGTTTGCAGAAGGCTGGTTGGAATGTTGTTCCAAGTGGTAAAGATGGCTTCACAAAGATCATGAACTGTTTGGAATTGACGTCCATTTCTATAGACTTCCCTTGCCATCCATCCCCAAACATTTTAAATGGGGTTCAGTTCTGGCGAACACACTGGATGGTCCAAAAGAATCACGTTATTCGCCATGAAAAAGTCTTTTGTCGTGCAGGCAATGTGGATTGCAGCGTTGTTCTACTGAAAGATCCAGTCATTTCCACACAAACGAGGGCCTTCAGTCAATAAAGACGCTCTCCCAAACAGGCCAATGTAGCCAGCTGCTATTTGTCGCCCCGATATAGCCTGAAGCTCCATTGTTCCATGGAAGGAGAAAGCACCCCAGATTATGATGAATTCTCCTCTACTGTGTCGTGTAGAAAATGTCCTCAGTGGGATATTCATATCGTACCAGTAACGTTGGAAGCCATCTGGAACATTCAGGTTAAATTTTTTCTCATCAGAGAACAAAACCTTCATCCAGTTTTTTGGTGTTTGGTGCTTCTCAGCAAAGTTTAACCAAGCTGTTTCGTGGTATGAAAGGAGGTGTGACCTTTGAAGACGTTTACGGTTTGTAAAGTCTTTCTCTCGTAGATGCCGTCTTATTGTTCTTGAACTGCATTCTGCGTCCGTAAGGGCCTTAATCTGGTTCGACGATAGGCTGGTGCCTTGCCAGACAACCCGTCAAATCCTCCTTGTTAACGCCGACAAAATTTTCTTGGGCCGACCACCTAAAATTCTCTTTTCGTATCCCTCGGGGTCTTTTAAAAATTTTACAACAGCAGATTTACTACTCTTAATCTCACCAGCGATGGCACATTGAGAGAGACCTTACTTTTTCAGCTCGACTATTCTGCCACGTTCAAACTCTGTCCATTTTTAGCCTTTGCCATGTTTTTACCCAATGTAACACAGGAGATGTCAGTGGGAGGTATTGACAACACTAATGCTTGTACTCAACTGACTAAATTTCGTTATGTGTGTACCGATTAACGCTTTGTTTTAGTATAGTTTTAAACTTTTGACCAGCGAGTATTTAAGCTAATCTTAGAGTGTTCACATTTTCCCAATTAAATGGTAAAAAGTTTTTCCCTTTTCTTATTTTTATCTTTCGAAGCTCTACTCAAATAATTGGTTGAGTCTAATAACGCAAAATACATATTTTTTTCTTTATATTTATTGGTCTTGAGATTTTGGCCGGCCCTTGTAAATAAGATTATTAAAACAATGCTATAATTAAAAATCTATCCTGCCTCTACCAAAGAATCTATATGTCAAAAATATCACGTGAGTTTTATCCACAGTTCCCTCTTATGATGATCGATTCTTTCTTAAAAAGTGTATGATTTTGAAATTTTGCTGTTTCTGCAATTATTTATATTTATCCTATAGATTGACATAGATTAAAGACATACACCGAGATGAAAGAAAGTAAATTAATTTATTTAAAAGTGTATTATATTTAACATTGACACCTCACTTGCTTTCAAACATAACTCATTCTACTTTTCTGTTAACACGACTAAGCCATAGTAGGTTTAAAACACTATGCACGTTTGTATTGTATGTTTAATCATACAATATATATTACCGATTCATTAAATACAACTTCGTGTATGCTAAAAACTTGACGTAAATTCCTAAAACTCTTTCTCTAAATAAATATCACACATTCTGAATATTTATTTGAATAAATACTAATACTTATATAGTATAATAAAATAATTAAGGAAATTAATCCGTATATGTTTTTCAAAATCGTCTAAACTTGTGCACACCACTGTTTCAATTCTGATATTTCGACGGTTGCTAATTAAAAACAAAAAAAAACATCTACTGATTATGCTTTGCAAACGGACACGTAAGTTCCCTGAATAAATTGGAAAGCCCAAATAGTCGGATTTGGTAATTCCGAGGAAAAGTACATAAGGCATGGCGATTTTATACATATATATATTTTCTACCTTAAGTTACCTCCTGAACAATGTATAGTATGAATATCTTTCTTTATATCATATCTGTTTACGTGTTTTACAATGGATAACCGAGGCTTACTATCTACTTTTGTGTATTTACTTCTAATTGAACGTACCAATGAGATTTATGCATATTTATCAAAATAGATAAATTTGATAGAGAAGATAAGTTACAATATTCGTTCAAATTTGTATTGAAGTAGACATACATACATATATTTAAATTATATTTTTGTATTTATTCTCAGCATATTTAAACATTTTTTTATGAAAGTTTGTGAAAAGAATAAATATCCACGAACCATGCGACTCACACGTTCTTTGCACTTTATTTTTCTGACTTATCTTTACTTAATACCACATTCAGCCAAGACAAGCCAAAATTTTACAAATCTTATTAAAGGCTTTTCGGAATTTTACAGTTCTTTGAGGTTATATATATTTTAAGTTGTTAATATATATAATATCTTTTGTATTTCTATAATTAAAGTCAAGTAATCTCCATTAACTTTGCAACTTTATGTTTTTATCAAAATATTGATATTTTACTATCAAACAGCGGTAGAAATAAGGATATGTTACATATAAAATATATTCCACTATGAAGCTTTGTGCTTAAACATAAAACAAAGTCAAATAAATAACAATATGAGTCAATGAGTCAAATAATAAGTCAATGAAATAATGAGATAAGTCAATGAGATAAGATGCATTTTATATTTGCATTATTAACCGTAGATCTATTTCTAAACCGGAGGTAAAGCAGTGTTTGGAATGGCAGAGTAGGAATCAAGAAACTCCAGTAATTTTTGTTGTTTTTACTAAGATGATAGTCCGGAGTCTGTTGTATCAAACTGTGCAATCCTTGTAATGTTGAAGTAACGTATTTCTGTTGGATTTGTGTGCACTAAGAGAAACATTAGTTTATAAAGTGTTTGTGCCACTTTACCAGCAATAGTCAAACATAAGACACTCAGTTCAAATTATGCAACATTTCTTCATTTTCTGTTTCAGGTCGTTCTTTATTTTCTGATCTGGCTACAATTATTATGACCACTGTCCATGTCATGAATAAACGTATTTTACGTTTGTCGTCTTTGGGCTTAATGTGTAAATTTCCTTCAACAAAGGCAGTCAAAAGAAACATCATGATCGCATCTACATCGGTTGATCAGGCTGCAAGTCGAACATATAGGAATCTAGCACATGTAGGTAATAGAGGGAATAATGGTGATTAACTACCACCGAAGAGTAGCACGGTCAATGAGGCTTGTAGTTGACTTCTAAAGATCTGTATTGGTCTGGTACAAAAACCGAATGCAACGACAAACGAAGAAGGTTGTTATTGTAGACACGTTGGTTAATCAACAAAAAGTACAGTAAAGGGTACTGTTGACAATTTGGTCAATCATAGCTGAACTAATTTTTGTCATATTTGGAGGCTGTAAATTTTGGGAGTTGTTTGTACATCACGATATGCTACAACCTACATAAGTTTTAACGAAAAAATGAAATAAACCCCAAAATTTTACATCCTATTCCTATATCTCTTGAGGGAGATATATTGTGTTAAATAATAAAGTAATTTATTCATCGTTACCAATAAGTCAAAAACGATATTTTTCAATTAGTGAAACATTAAAATCTCATTATTAAAATATCAGTAATACTAAATTTTGAACTCTAAATTTGGTCAAGAGGCCACGTTGGCACGAGATGTAGCAGATAGATTGTGGTTGACATAATATTGCAATCTTATTTATTTTACATATAAGTTCTTGTCACTTTCATTCTATACCTTTATTTTTACCTTAAATCTACATTAAAGGTTTTCACATTTCGCATCTCTTAAGATGTGGTTTCACGACTGTTGCTCTTTAATGAATGGAATTGAAGAGTCCAGTTACCCATGTCGTCCGTTTACACAGTCTAGTCCCCAAACTATGTCTCTCAAACTAAATACTCTGTACTCCATAATTTCAATGCAAGAGTAGGAATATATTATCTCATGAATTATTTATTTGACCTCTCTTAATTATTGTATATATTAGTAATACGTTAAAAATATTGATTTATTCTACATAAAATTTGATGATGTAAAGTACACTAAATAAAGAAAGGTAGTATGATGGAGCACAACTAAATTTTGTGTCATACAAAATAGTTCACACGATGTAAGATGGTTAATATTAGACATAGATCAGTTGCTTTGTGGACTAGAGTTGATTTGTTTGGAATTAAGTATAAAACTACACAATGGGTTATCTGTGCTCTGTCCACCCCGGGTATTGAAACCACATTTTTAGGGTTGTGAGTTCGCAGACATACCACTATGCAACTGAGATGATGCTATAGTTTGATCTTATATAGATGTATATAACTCTGATATTATTCATATTACAACCTAGTTTGTTCCAATGTGCCTCTTATTAGGAATCCTAACAAAGTCTATCAAACTGCAAAAATTCCTTGTATAAACCTGATAGGAAAAGGAAAGATTTTTTTAATCCTGACACATATCCGAATGTTAAAATTTATTTCATAACATAGCTGAAAGCAATATTTGTCTGACAGAAATATCTAATTGTTAGAAATTGCATCAAAACAATAATTTGTAAGCACTTCTATAATAACTTACTTGCTAGGGCTACTTTTGTTACCTATCTGATATTGAGATTCTTTTTTGACCTGGCTGACACATACATTTTAATTTCCTCTCCATTTGCTGTTTAATTGGACCCTTCCGTGCAGTTGGGATATATCTGCCCCCATACATGTTTGAGCAGGAGTGTTGTACAACTTTTTTTATTAACTTTGTTTGTTTGTTTTCGAATTTTGCACAAAGCTACTCGAGGGCTATCTGTGATAGTCGTCTCTAATTTAGCAGTGTAAGACTAGAAGGAAGGCAGCTAGTCATCACCACCCACCGCCAGCTCTTGGGCTACTCTTTTTACCAACGAATAGTGGAATTGAACGTCACATTATAACGCCCTCACGGCTGAAAGGGCGAGCATGTTTGGTGCGACCAGGATTCAAACTCGCGACCCTCAAATTACGAGTAGAACGTCTTAACCCACCTGGCCACTTTTATTAAGAACTGGTTCTTGCGTTACTTTCACTTTACAATACATGCATATATATATATATAACAAGTTTTCGTAAGTAGCTGCTCTAACACATGTAATCCAACGATATCGACTGTTTGGACACATATGTCCCACATACAGATTTCAGATATCGTGCATAGAAAGAAGTTTCAAAAATACGGGAAGTGTTAAACGTATATAAAATCTAGGCTCTAAATGGTACATTTATTCTTTCTATTTTAATAATACAAATGTCTTACTGAAGAAGGTTACTATAAATTAACATTTTTATGCTTATATTTTAACACTTTTGAACACATCTTATTGTATAAGAACAATTTATTCAAACATCTTTCCATAATGATATAATTCAACGTAAATCTTCACGGGAATGTTTCTTTTATATATTACTTAAAAGCTTTTACCAGATATTGTATCTTAGTTAAAAGTAATATCGTTTTGTTAAGTCTTCTCTTATATTTAATTTAATACAACATTATTTTGGTAAGAATTATTTTATGAAATATAGTTTGGTAGGATTTTCATTATTGGGCTTCATCGAATACCCTTAATAAATCCATAACCTTACTTTTAGAGTTTTTCCGCACGTTCCGTTTTGGTTCAATTTCACCTTCTTATAATATCTAAAATGATTTGGACAACATAACCACAACTCTTTATCATGAGTCTAATTATGACATGACCCAATATAACATTTAAATGCAATATCTGTTTGTCACAAATACAAATCTTATTTGGGATTAAGTAAATATCACTGATGATTTTCAAGACACATATTATAACATGAATGAAAGAGCATATTGTTTATTGATAGAAAAACATCTTTTGGTGTAACCAACACTATGACCAACAGTATTTATTTTTTGAAAGTATGAAATTATCTTTCTAAAATATAGCATTCGTTCATTATTTGCTATTGTTCTGATCTTGTTAGGCACAAAAACTGAACTTTGGACAAAAGGCTATTTTTATGAAACTTATTTTAAAATGATTGCAAAATAAGATTTTTTTTTAATTTTGAAAGGAAAGTTATAGCTCAATCACAAACGTGTTATATTTTCATACATCTGGCGACGGCTGCATTAGAAGTATTGTTCAAATTATATATATTATATTGACTTATTGTTTGTTTGTTTTTTGAATTTCGCGCAAAGTTAAACGAGGGCTATCTACACTAGCCGTTCCTAATTTAGTAGTGTAAAACTAGAGAGAAGGCAGCTAGTCATCACCACCCACCGCTAACTCAACTCTTGGGTTACTCTTTTACCAATGAATAATAGGATTAATCGTCACATTATAACATCCCTACGTCTGAAGGGGCGAGCGGGATTCGAATCTTCGATCTTCAAATTACGAGTCGAATTCCTTGACCAACCTGGTCATGCCGGGCCGTATATTGATTTAATATTTAGAAATATTATGAGCAACGTATGTTTCGAAATACAAATAGTTTGAAATAAAGCTATAAGGTGTTTTGTTTATATATGTTTTTCTTATAGCAAAGCCACATTGGGCTATCTGGTGAGCCCACCGCGGGGAATTGAACGCCTGATTTTAGGCGTTATAAATTCGTAGACTTACCGTTGTACTAGCGGAAGACGAAAGCTTTAAGGCTAATTTGTATTTTATAATCAGACTTTCATAGCTGTTTTGTACCTTTTCTACTGAATAAAATATATTCAATGTATAATTTTTGCGATGTAAGTGCTGTTGAAGTGTTTTAGAACTAAATAATTTATTTCACGAAATTATTACAGGGTAAAGTAATAACAGATTTAGTTTACTAAAAAGTATTGGAAAAACATTCCATGCGATTCAACTGGCAATTTATTCCTTAATTATTATCCACGATATATCTTTTCTGAAAAAAAAGACATACATGTAGGCTTCTTGCGCATGCGGAAAGCTATTCCATTTATTAAACACTGTAGATCATTGTAATCACGTGACAAGTTATATGACTATATAAAAGCTTTCATGTTCAGGTTTTGGACAATATTCGACATTCAGGCTGAAGAAGTAGATTGTTGGACCTTATCATATCACAACAGTAAGTAGAATAGGTTGATTCTTCTCCTCATCGAAACTATTGGTATTATCTTAATACGAAGTTCAAAAATCTTACTTTTATTGATGGGTTAACACAGGTGTTCAAATATTTGATTTGATATATATTTAGTCTGATGAGTTAAATGTCTTGGGATTTTCCATATCAAGAGCGAAAATAATTTAATTTTAAAATTAGCAGGGATCTGAGAAGAGAAGAAAAATGGAGAACAAACTTTATCATTGAATAAAACTTGAAATGAAGATAGAAACTTAATTTCGCAAGTTTCAGTGAATAGTCTTTCAAATAAAATGAATGTGACTGTAAATGAAAAGTTACTAACTTTTAGTAATTAATGAGAATATTCCATAATAATTATATATTTAAAAACGGCTGGTATGGGTAGAGAAAGCACTAGTAAAAAAGTAAACAACGTTTCGACCTTCTTCTGTCATCGTCAGGTTCACAACATACACCTGCCGTTTTTAAATATATAATTTTCTCTACAAATAGGTTTTTTTCGTCATTACAGATCCCATAAAAACTTCACACCAGAATATTAATGTCATATCATAATTTTGTCTTTAGAATATTTTAGTTCTGGAATTATTAGAGAGAAAACAGATTATCAAAATAGAAACCTACTGTATTGAAAAGTTCAAAGATTTTCTCTGAAATATAGGGTTCGTAGAACGTGCATTTATTGTCTTATTTATTAGGAGGAAACGTATTTTATAAATATAGGAATCACAATATTATTCATTTGAGATTTTTAATTAAAATGAAGTATATTGAAATTATGATGTGCAAATATTGCTTTACATATTTTTCATCTTTCGCATTTAAGCACTACAACAATGTCCAGCTTGTCCAGAAAGAGTTATTTCCTAATCTGTCTCCTAATCACTCTGATCGTCGTGAATGAAGTTACGTTACAAATCACTTTTCCTCGAGGATGGAGGCCTGGAAAACGATCAGATAACTGCAAGAAACTTCAAAATGATTCTGTATCGAGGCTAGAACATCTAATTAAGGTATCTTGAAATATTTACCTTCTATCTCTTCATTTTACTGACGTATTAATTGAATTATTTTGCTAATAAATAGATGTGAAGTTAACGTATAATAAAAATTGAAATACAGTGTCACTTGTAAAAAAAATGTTCAAATGAAGTATGTTTTATTATTTTAAAAACGGGCTATGACTGTTTAATTCTCACTTTTTTTGTTTTGTTTTCATTTCGGTCAAAGTTATACCAGGGCTAACTGTGCTAGCCGTTCCTAATTTATCAATTAAGTCTAGAAAGGCAGTTGCTTAGTCATCACTACCAACTTTTGGGCTACTCTTTTACCAACGAATAGTGGGATTGACCTTCACTTTTTATAACGTCTCGATGGCTGGAAGAGTGAGTATGTTTAATGTGAGAGGATTCGAACCCGCGACCCTCAGTTTACGAGTCGAGTGCCTTAACCACCTGGTCATGCCAGGTCCTCTCATTATTACATTTTTTCACAATGAACTCTTTTTTAAACTTCCTTTTGTCACCTTTGTTAAAAGTTAACCACTTAAACAATTAACCCAATATTTACTTCTTTACTCAATCTATAATTCGTTCCACTCATATAAAAAAACAACTATTAATTTTATCACTTTGACAATTCTAAGAAACCTTTAATCCTAGAGTCTCTTTGTTGAAAAGTACACAAAAACTCTTGATACACAATATGTATAAATACTTGTAATATTTATTTTCAAACTATAGTTATTTGGGTCTATAAATGGATAAATATAAAAACTTCTTAAGTTGGACATTCATGTTATTTATATTAGTATCAAAATAAATCAATTAGATCATATCCAGATATTTCTTTAACATGGCTTATTTCATTAAATCGGGATTTAAATTAATGCATGATTGGATTTGATGAATTTTCTAAATCTTGTGCCCTCTAATGCCACATTGATATGTCTGCAGACTCACACTTCTAGAAACACCCGTAGTGGGTAGAGCACAGATAGCTCATTGTGTAACTTTGTGCTTAATTTAAAACAAACACGAGAAAAAAAAAACTTATTCTTATAGAAATTACTTTTAACATATTTTAATTTGAAGTCTTCTTTTCTTATAGGATGAAATCATTAGACTTGCTAAATGCTACTATACCTACAGCTTCCAAGATACCAGAAATCTACGTTAAGGCAAACTTCATCTGAAGCAGAACTTTGGGAACCAGTTGGAATTTCTTCTGGCGAAGCTATGTCATACGCGAATATTTGTTGAGAAGAGATTGTATTTACTTTCTTATGTGTGATACGTAAGAAACCAGATACAATACGTAAAGATGATATTATATATTAATGTTACTTGAGAAAAGACTGTATTTAGTTTCCTATCTACAAGAAATAAACTGCATGATGAAGCTCATACGTTGAATTTGTTGAAACTTTCCGATTTTCCGCAAAAAAAACAACATTCAACAACAAATTATTCTGAAACAGTCGCAACTTCTTTCTGATAAGTTATTCGTACATACCTAGTATTAAAATAACTATTTTGATAAACACTGGTAATACAGTTTCATTATTTTTTAAAATTAAAATAAAATGTTTATTTGAACAAATCATTATTAGGGACTGGGAATGGTTAGAGAGACAGGCACAGTTACGTATACCATATGTGTTTTGTTTTCATAGTTTCTTTCACTTATAATATCATGCCATCAACTGACGTAAAAATTGTAAGTAAATAGTTTTTTGATAAAGGCTTGCAGAGTATTTCATTTACAAATTTTTTTAACTTGGATATTGGACAATAATTTTAGATTGCGGACGATTTTGTAGATCACGTTACAAAATTTCACACGGAAATACAGATATATATTAGAAAACGAGTAAGCTTTTGTTTTACTAGTTGGTGTTAGCCTTTTTCTTTAATATATATATGCTCACTAGTGTCAACTCCGTGTATTAGCTTAACACTGATCGACTTATTTGTTTCGTTTTCAATGTCTCGTATCTTCGGGTACTTAATTTGGTTTAACTCTTTTCTTAAACATACCTTAATAGGTAAAATATATATTTTTGAAGAAGACCTCTATCAAATTCAAATTATCATATGAAACTATTAATAAAATTAGTTCAGCTTCCAACTATGAGATAATAAATACTGTCTAAGTTTGACGGTCAGATTCCAATATTTGATGTGATAAAAACTAGCATCGAGTAATTTTGATGGTGCCTTCTCTACAGTTAGTCACTTCAAAGCTAAGAACGTCTAGTATATATATGTATAGTTGTTTTGTGCGCAGTACAGTTAACAAAATATTAAGCTTACTGTTAAAAAAATCGAAACAAACACAAAAATTTAATCTGAAATCAGAGGTAATTTAATAACATAATTTTTTTTGCAACCCAAACCAGCCGTTTTCACATATATACGAACATAACTTTGCTTATTATACGTTAATATATATATATATATATTAACAAAATTCAAACGACCCAGTGGAGGAAATTTTTTCTTGAAAAAAAACAACAACTTATCCAGTTTTTCTTACTTTGAACTGAAATTTTTGGATACTTTTTATTGGCTAAAAATAAAGTATTTCCACAACTCTTTTGTTGTTGGGGGTAGCTTCGAAAAGTAATTTATTTAAGTATTAAGGTGACTGAAATCTACCAGTGCATCACAAGCTTAACGGCCAGCACAAGAAGCGTAACATACAGAGGTATTCAGGAACCGTGTAGAACCACCTTCGTAGGTATTGCGTAGCAAACTAAGTACAATATTATGCCTTTAGCTGTTTTCAAAATGTTCCTGTCTGCTCACCCTACTATTGTCTAATGGTGATAGCAAAAGCATAAAATATTGTCAAGTACTTAGTTAATGATGCTAAGAATGTGGTTTTATTAATATATACTAACCTTACTCCCTGCAGATACTTGAAGATGCTGTATTTTACTTACAAAATTGTCAACTGAAAAACGAAAATTTGTGTGGAAAAAATACATCCCAAACCACCTTTGTGAGGGTTTCCGGATTGAACTTACTTTTAACATTCAAAAAATCCTAAGGTAAAGAAACCCTTTGGTTCTTGAGAAGCTTGCTAAAGATACATCAAAATACTTTTGTTTGTTTGTTTTTGAATTTTATGCAAAGCTAATTGAGTAGTGTAAGACTAGAGAGAAGGTAACTAGTCATCCTTACCCATTGCCAGATCTTGAGCTACTCTTTTACCAACGAATAGTGGGATTGACTGTCACATTATAAGGTCCCCACTGCTCAAAGAGCAAGCATGTTTGGTGTGATGGGAATTCGATCTCACGACCCTCGGATTGAGTCGAATGCCTTAACCATCTGGACATGCTGGGTCATATCAAAAGAACAGATTATCGATGTTTCATCTTTCATTTGTAACAGGTAATTTGTAGCGAATTTATAATGGAGATGTTGTTAAAGAACTTTTGTAGGTTTATTAGATATTTGAAGTTTCTGCTAGGCCTGGCATGGCTACGTTGTTAAGGCACTCGATTTGTAATCTGAGGGTCGACGGTTCGAATCCCCATCACACCAAACATGCTCACCCTTTCAGCTGTGTGGACATTATAAAGTGAAGGTCAATCCCATTATTCGTCGGTAAAAGAGTAGCCCAAGAGTTAGCGGTGGGTGATGATAACTAACTGCCTTCCATCTAGTATTACACTGCTAAATTAGGGACAGCTAGCCCAGATAACTCTCGCGTAATCCCAAAATCCCAAAAACAAAAACAAAAGTTTGTTTTATGAAGTATCCGGTGAATTTCAACGCTTTTAGCGTTGCTGGTGAGTTACAGAATGATGTCAGATAATCTGTGACACTATCTATTGTTGTTACAATATCCATTCTTTAGTACATAAACTATAACAATAAATCTTCAAGTTATATAATAATAATTTTACCTGTAGTATTTTTTCTAAGATATTTATGTGTTGACAAAGTTAAATATAACATTAGACATTTCTCATTATAATTTTTAAATTACTCCAAAAGAGTGTGTTGGGAAAAAAAATAGTGATATTAGGTTCCTGAGCGGTAATATTTTATTTAATGTTTCGTGGTGTAAGTTCTTTAATCAGTGTGTTGAAACAGACTGATATTTTCTTAACTCTTTAAAATTTGTAGATGTACTATGAAGTAACATGTGCTGGTGATCTCGGTTTAATATTTTGTCATACAATAATTACGAATTGCCAATATAGTATTTGACTTACATGAATCTTAATTTTGTTTCAACACACACGTATTATAAGTTGACAAAATGCAATTTTTGTATCTTCGTAATGATAAAAGGCTGAGAATTTGATACTTAGCTTTTAATCTAGATTTTAAAGCACAAAAATAAATAAACGTATCCAATGTTTAAAATCTCTTACTAGCGTACATATGAAAACTAAATTTATGTGTGGTTTTACTCTTTAATACGAGCATATTGTACGACCACATATGTGTTGAACTAATAAACAGTGTTTGCTATCTATTTCTTACCCCAACGCAACTCATGTGTTTTTGAGATAGATTTTAAAGTCCATTAATATAAATATAAGAAGTGAGGAAGCTGTGAGACAGGACTGATAGAAGAGAGGACAGAAAAGAAAGCTGACTTGGCTGAACTAAAAAGTGACTCGAAGGACGGCGAGGTGTTCCATGAAAGGTGAAGGAGACCAAGGCTGTGATTAGCTAGCTAGTTTCTGGGTTAACAAAAAAAATAAACAGGTTGACTAAAACAGGATTTTCGATCGGATATTAGCTATTGCTTTTTACCTTGGTTATGGCCTTAACTTAGAATGACTTTCATTTTAATTTTAAATTACTTCAATTTTAGTTTTAAAATATTTTAATTGATTTTAAATGTGAAAGTACTTACCCATTTATGGCAGGGATCGTAGGATCCAACGATTCAAAGTGATAGACTTACTGTGGGGAGAAACAGGAGTACCTCGAGAAAACTAAGTTTCTTGGTCAGAATATAATACCCAGACAGTGCCCAGAAGTAGCTGAAAGAGAAAGCAAGGTTATTAAAATATATTTAGGATTTTAAGCGTCTTATGGGATAAACGAAATTAGATAACAAAAATTGAGTCGGGCGGATTATTCGGGAAAGAGTAAGATGCCGTAGTCATATACAGACGGTTTCTGAAGCGTCTTGGACCAGTGAAGAGGCCATGTGATGAACACAAAAATATGTGGTAGACATCAGGCCATGTGATGAACACAGGAATATGTGGTCGGTATCACCTTGTTCATCTACGGTCTGGAATCTGTAGAAGATACCGCCTTGTTTATCTACAATTTGGAATTTGTGGCAGACATAAGGCCATGCATTGAACACACTAATCTGTGGTAAACATTACCTTGTTCTTCTGGCGTTTTTCGTACTTTCTGAAGTGAAGATCCGGGTTTGGGTCTGCTTGCTGGATGCTGGTTGGTCGTCGTCATGTTAGTTGTCGTAATACTTGTTGTATGGGTCCAGACCGTGGTACTTGTTAACTTCAGAACTCGTCATGTCTGAGTGAATTTGTGATACTTACTAGAGTTGTGATAAAGTTGATTTTAATAGTTTAATACGCGTTTATTTCTATTGCGAGAGTAATGGTTCTAAGACATTTTGTTGTTGTAAAAATAGTATTTATCTTCTTTACAACAGATTTAATACAAGTTGAGTTCAAAATAGATATTTTATCTAAATACTGGGTAAAGAAAGCTCTTGTTATCTGGTTAGTATGTTTAGCGAACTTTTTTTTCTAAGGACTCCAATGAACGTTTACTATTATAAGTTCGTACGTTAAAACTACTTCTATAACAAATGGCCACAAAACGTTTACATTTGAAAGTTCATTTAACACGTAAAAAATTGTAATGAATTTACCTTTACACCTCTATTTAAATGTCTACCCTTATTTCAGTATAGTTTTCTTTATTTCATGTAACGTATATTGTTGGTCGTCTGTTCTGTAAATTTATAGATTCTTGAGAGTAAGAAACAACGATATTTGGCTTACGAAAACGCATTGAAACATTGTTGAAATTTCTACAAACTTGTGTAATTCGTGTAAAAGCAGTTTGTGAGAAAAATGTTATTGGACAGTTATTGTCATTGTGCTATAGGCCTCAGAAGCTATAATTGTGATTAACGTCCATTACTCAGAAAACTACATAATTTAACTACGAAAGTTTCTAGATTTCGAACATTACAAATTGTTCAACTTCAATGCATTAACTTTGGACGTCATTTTTTTTTATCGGGACATTAAGTATCTTCGCTGGAAAAGGTAAACTTGAAAGTGTCTGAGGGACATCAAGCTAGCTGGTTTAAGCGAGATGTGGCAATATCAATTTGCTTATCATGGACTTGGATCAGTGATAAAATATCCAGTTCTAGAAAGGATATAAGACTTAGTATTATATGTAAATTTGTGAAACTCTTGTATATATATCATCATTTTTAAGAACTGCACTGCACAACACAGTTTATGCTCCTTGAACACTGTTGGGCGTTCCTTCTAGAATTTTGGCTGCTGATCACAAAAATGACATCCAAATTTGCCCATCACGTACCGTTTTATCTAAATCTTGGTTTCATCAGGACATTGTTACAATGGAAAAAACGATATCAGGGCAACTGGAATCCATTAATGCTGACTACTGTTGGACACTGCAACATGATGCACCGGACATTGAATACAAACGAAAATCAGGAGCAAAACTCTTTTAACTATGTTGAACTTGATAGCATATTAGAAACACAAACGCAATTAAATACGTTATTGCCGGTAAACAGTTAACTGTCTATTTCTCAGAATTCCTACGTGATGAAGCAAAACCAAAACTATATTTGTGCATACCCATCAGTGGGTTCGAATTCCCATCACACTAAATATGCTCGTCCTTTCAGCCGTGTGAACGTTATAATAAAACGGTCACTTCCACTATTCGTTGGTGAAAGAGTAACTCAACATTTGGCGGTGAATGGTAATGACTAGCTGCCTTCCCTCTAGCCTTACACTGCTAAATTAGGGACAGCTAACGCAGATAGCCCTCGAATAGCTTTGCGCGAAATTCCAACAAACCAAAACCAAACTGTTAACTGCATATCTTTTATGTGATTAGTAATCCAAAATTAGTAGCTTTGATTTAAATATCCCACAATCTGAGTTGTTTTTTGATTGAACGAGAAACAGTAGTGTTGATTTTGAACTTTTTTAAACTATTACTAAAGACACAAATAATATTGAAAATAAATTCCATTCATTAATGAAATTGATTAAGGAAACAAACACGTTTTGAATATAAATGAATCTTATTTCTTACACACTTTATGATGTGCAAATGTAAAAGAATTACATTTTTATCGTAAAACTTTAAGTAAACTTTTTGTATCTGATTTCAATTATTGACTTTTACTTCTCTATCAAAAGATAGTGAATTATATTTTTTCATGGACTAATATTAGTTTTGTTCGTGAGCCTTTTAAAAAGAAATGTTCATATTAATTAGGTAAAGTATCCTCAGAACAAACTTTATAACTTTAAATGCACTTTATTCTCTAGAAATACAAAAATATTTGTACTGAGTATCAGTGACATTTCTTGGGAACTTACCAATAATTTAAAGGAAAATAACAAGTTCATTTAAAAATTCTAGATTAGTTATTTAATAATAATAATAAATTTTTTGTTATCGAAGTCTGCAGAAACATCAGTTAGTTTTGAATTCTATATAAAGAAAAATAAAAATAATATTAAACTTTAGTGATAATTATACTTATCTTTTATAGGAAATCATAAGTATTTGATTAACAAGTAGTGTAGTTTCTCAGGCTAATATGAAATTATTTGTTTTATTTCTGTCTCCTGTCCCGTAATAGGACTGTTGTAAGTGTACGGATTTACTGCACTAAAATCAGGGGTTTTAATTCGCCTTGGTCGACACAGCAGATAATATGATGTTGCTTTGCTAGAAGAAAAACAGACAAACACACATCTGTCTTCAAATGATCTTAAGCGTGTATGTGAAATGAAGTTATTAGATACAATACACTGTGTTTTATGTTTTTTAGTCACAAAGCAAGCCACTGAATACACATAACAAAAGAAGTTCCCTGCTGGAACAGCGGTAAGTCCAGGGATTTACAAAGCTAAAATCATGGGGTTCGATTCCTCTCGGGAGGCTCAGCAGATAGCCCGATGTGGCTTTACTATAAGAAAACACATACACACAAAATAATTTTTTTACTCTTAGCCTATATTTTATCAGAAACAATACCTAATATTTAAATTTACTTTTCATCTTTAAAACTACTTGAAAGTGATTTTTTTTTTCAAAAGCGTTGTGGAAATAGTTGTACAAGTAGTTTCATTCGTTTTTATTAACAGTGACGCAAGGAATGACATAAATAGGCATCCCCGTCGCGCCAAACATGCTCACCCTTTCAGCCGTGGGAGCGTTATAATGAGACGGTCAATCCCAATATTCGTTGGTAAAAGTTCTGTTTGTTTGTTTTGGAATTTCGCACAAAGCTACACGAGGGCTATTTAGCAGTGTAAGACTAGAGGGAAGGCAGCTAGTCATCACCACCCAGTGTCAACTTTTGGGCTACTTTTTTAACAACAAATAGGGGGATTGACCGTCACATTATACACAGCGTGTTTAGCGCGACGCAGGCGCGAACCCGCGACTCTCGGATTACGAGTCGCACCCCTTACGCGCTTGGACATGCAAGGCCCGTTGGTAAAAGAGTAGCCCAAGAACTGGCGGTGGATGGTGATGACTAGCTGCCTTCTTTCTAGTCTTACACTGCTAAATTAGGGACGGTTAACAGAGATAGCCCTCGAGCAGCTTTGTGCGAAATTCATAAACAAAACAAAGACATAAATAGTATGAATTTTTAAATTGAGAAATGTTTTAAAATTCTAAGAACGATTTTGAAAATTAAATATAAAAATTCCAAGAAAAACAAATTTGTTTCATGGTGATCCGATAAATATTTTCTGCTCTTTGAAATGATAACTATATTACTAACATTTTTCTAACTAATCTTTAGTTTTATAATGATTCTCTAACGCAATTATTAAACAATATCTAGATTTACGGGGACACTGACATTTGTGTCAATTCAGTGCCTTTTATCAGTATTACATAATGCTGATCTCGACAGTCCATTGGTAGTCCTCGTGTCTTTAGTCCTATAAAAATCCGGGCTGCTTCAATGTATCAACCAGTTTCACATACACTATTTTTAATACAAAAACTAGTTGACCTGTGAAAAATCTAACTTCTTCAGACTTTAAAATTCTAAATACACAGACAGAAATAGCTTCTTCAAATTATAAAAATCTAATTGCATAAACAGAAATAGCATATTTTGACTAAAAATGTAAATACTCAGACAGAAATAGCTTTTTCAGACTTTAAAAACGTAAATGCACAGACATAAATAGTTTCTTTAGACTTTAAAAAACTAAACACAGAGACAGAAATAGCTTCTCCAAACTTTAAAATTCTAAAAACTCAGACAGAACTAGCTGGCCCGGCCTGGCCAAACGTGCGACTCGTAATCTGAGGGTCGCGGGTTCGCCTCCCTGTGGCGTCAAACATACTCGCCCTTTCAGCCGTGGGGGAGTTATAATATGACGGTCAATCCCACTATTCGTTGGTAAAAGAGTAGCCCAAGAGTTGGCGGTGGGTTGATATGACTAGCTGTCTTACACTGCTAAGTTAGGGACGGCTAGTACAGATAGCTCTCGAGCAGCTTTGTGCGAAATTCAAAAACGAACAGAAATAGCTTCTTTGAACTTTAAAAATCTAAATGCACAGACGGAAATAGCATTTTCATAGAGTATATTATTAATTTTACATGTGAGGCACTGAAAATTCAACATGTAAGTGAAACTTCTCAATACGTAATAAAAAGAAAACATGAGGATTTTTTTTTTAGTTTGATAACGTTTTAACTTCCAGAACGCACTACAGTTGCTTGTTATGCGTGGCTATTTAAATATACACTAAGCGTAAAGAAAGAGAAGTATGTTGTTCTAAAACACTGATTATAATTAAATAAAATATCGGAATAAAGATTGAATGAATAGAGACCGAACTGTCTCTCATGTCAGTTTATTTTCACAAGTGTATTCTGTTTTTCTCGTTTAATCATTTGTAGTCACAGGTTATACCAAAACCAATTGTAAAGAAAACATTGATAAGTTTAGTTTATTATTTACATAACTTTTTTTAAGTAAAGCACAAAGCAACACAACGGGCTAACTGTGTTTTGCCCACCACAGCTATCGAAATCCGGATTATCCCGTTGTAAGTTCACAGACATTCCGCTGTGCCACTGGAGGGGCTGATTACTTAATATATATATATAACACCGAAGATTTGTATTTCTTTTGAATTAAATCAGAATAGATAACTGCTTAAACACATAAGTTTGAAGCATGAATTAGAAACACATTATATATTAGTGAAAAGGTATAAAATTAATTTAGGGCTCATGTTTTAACAGTAAGTAGACGTTAAACACAATAATGGAAAAATCTCTTTTGGAAACCAATATCTTCCTATTAATCAGCCTATAGATCACACTGAATACAATGCACTTTCAAAGCTACTTGTGTTTTCAACTACAGTACTCTAAATATATCTGAATAGCTTATAAAAAATGGATGAA
Organism: Carcinoscorpius rotundicauda; assembly: GCA_011833715.1. Classification (NCBI taxonomy): domain Eukaryota; kingdom Metazoa; phylum Arthropoda; class Merostomata; order Xiphosura; family Limulidae; genus Carcinoscorpius; species Carcinoscorpius rotundicauda. Next base: position 49,364,648 of record CM022394.1, on the reverse strand, counting down.
AAATACAGCTTCTGATAACGCCCCACTCTCATCCGTGGTACACTGTAGCCTCATATTGCAATCATTAACAGTTGGAACAGCACAATTAGGGTAAAACTGTGAGCTTTTCTGTTATAAAGATACATTTTTTGAAGACGATAAACTCACTTGAAACTAAAATGTATTTCAAAAGGGCTAGTATAGGTATTAACACTTTTATTGATAAGGAGAGAACAACATTTCGATCTTCCTGAAGATGACCTAGGGAGAACGAAACGTTGTTCTCTCTTTATCAATAAAAGTGTTAATACCTATCCAGCCGTTCTGAGATACAAGGATACATTTTCATGCAATACCTTGAAATGCATTAAGTATGTTTCATTACTTCACAAATATTTTTGCTAATCGTTTTGGATTCAGTGTGGTCGTGTTTCACGTCAAATTTAGAATTCTAACTACCATTAAAATCGGTGTATTGCTTGCATGTCCCACTTTTACCCAAATGTTCGAATGAACGTGTTGTCGTTTGTTTATTTTGAATTTCGCGCAAAGCTACTCAAGGGCTATCTGCGTTAGCCATGCATAATTTACCAGAGTAAAACTTGAGGGAAGGCAGCTAGTCATCACCACCCACTACCAACTCTTGAGCTACTCTTTTACCAACGAATAGTGGGATTGGTCGTAACATTATAACACTCCCATGTCTAAAAGGGAGAGTATGTTTGGTGCGACGCGGATTCTAACCCGCGACCCTTAGATTACGAGTCAAACGCCTTAACTCACCTGGCCACTTTGATTAAGAACTGCTGTTCTTGCGTTACTTTCACTTTACAATACATACATATATATATGTATTATATACATGTTATATATGTAACAAGTTTTCATAAGTAGCTGCTCAGGACCATGTCAGGGTTGTTTTTTACTGAGCACAAGCTACGCGAATATTATCTGTGCTCAACCTGCTACGGGTATCGAAACCCAGTTTTTAGCAGTATAAGTCCGCAGACATGCTGATGAGGGCCAAATTAATACAGAGCATCTTGCAATGACTTCACAGATAATGAGTGTTTATTTTCGGTCGTATAAAGGCTTTGTAATGCTCTTGAAATAACGAATCAGAGAGGTCAGGAAAAGTCCAGGGAAGTAACTATAGGCCATATATCAGAGCCCTTTTTTTCTGACATGTGCATTTTTAAATAATATGCTATGAATTTCTCGATATATTAAATTGTTTCGTGCACAACATATCATTGCAAACATAACAAATGTTTCACGCTGAAATTTTGACATGTCCAACAGTCCTTAATTTTTCTTGTTTTAAATTTATGTGATTCGTGTAAGCAGGTTATTAAGTAGAGATGATGTACGTTTCACTAAAACGATGCTGAATACGAAAATGAGCAATGTAGGCCATAATAAGTGCTGATGTAAAAATGTCACCAACTCACACTTTTATATTGTTTAACACTTATGTACATAAACAATGCGATTACAACAAAAACAGACTGTTTTAGGAAAGGTAGGTAACTTTTTCTTTTCAACACAAAATATCCGTACACTAAGATAATAAAGATGTAGAACTTCCAAAACGTGTATGTGCTCTGTACTTAATGTTATTATGATAGAAAGAAATATGAATCATCTTGGAGTTCTAGGGCCATTTCATAAATTTTCATATTTAGTACAACAGAATGAAAGTGCTTGAATTCAGCAAACAATCAATATTATGTGCGTCCCCTTTCGCTTTAATAACTGCAGACAGTCTTTCATGCATTGTTGCAATATATTTAATGAAAGTGTCCATTGGAATTTTGCGACAAATGTCTCTAGTACACTACCATAAAGTTTTTTCAGAAGTAACATTTTTGATCCATCAAATCCCAGAAGATATACTCAACTGGGTTGAGATCGAGCCACATTATGGCCACTGCATCATTTGAATGACTCTAACAGCTTCTTTCTTAGCGAAGTATATTTCTGCATAGATCGGACGAATATTTGGAGTCATCATCTTCTTGGTAGTAGAATCCTTTACCAATAATACCCAAACCACTAGGTATACTTTTGCTAGTCCATTAATTTATATATTTTACAAACATCTCCTGTCACCTTAGCAGAAGAAAAAATCCCCAAACTATCACACTGCTTCATGGTAATTGTTATGTATTGAGATGAGAATCTTTCACTTTTCTTTTGCCAGACGTACAACCTACGCTTTAACCCAAATATTTAAATTTGGATTAATCAGTCCATAACGCTCTTTTCCAATTTCCAGTTTTTGTATTTTTTAACAAATTGCAGTTTTTACAATGCTTTGAGACCAAATTAAATGTTTTTAACTGCTACACGACCAAACATTCCACTCTCATTGAGTCTTCTTGATACTGTATATCTGGACATTTGGTACATGATCGTTTATCTCATGCTTGATATCACTTGTAGTCTTCCTTCTGTCCTGAAGGTCGCCTAAACGAGATATTTAACATAAGTATTATTGAGATTTTTTTACTCTTTCTTTCTTATTTTCTAGCTTATCTGGCTCAAAAAATAGCAAATATTTTAAAAAGATCGTTTCTCGTACATCTCACACTTTCGTTTTGATCCACATCTTCTTGAACAAGCAAGGCATTGCCTAGTGCGTTAAGGCGTGCGCTTTGTAATTTGAGGGTCGCGGGTTCGCGCAAAACAAGCTTGCCCTACCAGCTGTAGGGGCGTTATGTGACGGTCAATCCCACTAATCGTTGGTACAAGAGTTGGCGGTGGGTGATGATGAGTATCTACCTTCCCTCTAGTCTTACACTGCTAAATTAGGGACGGCTAGCACAGATAGCCCCCGAGTAGCTTTGTGCGAAATTCCAAAACAAACAAACAAACAAACTTCTTGGACATCAAATTTCGGGCAAATCGATTGCTTGCCTTTGCCTTACGGACCAATCGTCGCTATAGCTATAATCGCCTCTTTACACAGGTGGAACTCAGCTTGCTCTTCATTGGTCTGGCAGTACATCAGTCAGACCTCTTGATGTTTACTATGAGATGCTACACTATCTCTCTCCTGCCCTTTTTGCTATTTATTCTTCTACTTGATTTAAACGGATCTGGCAAGAGAATGTTTTTCTTGATGCTTGGTGCAGAGCTATTGTTCTCTAATTCTCTAAGTCTGGGAAATACTTAAAGATTTTTCTAATGATCATCCAACTACTCTGATGAGCTGTCGCTGTAAGTACTTAGAGAAGATAATTACTGCTTGTCTTGCTTGTTTATTAGAATCAAACAGCATTCTCTTGTCCACCGAGTGTGGGTTTCGACGACAGCATTCCACCATGGACCATCTGAGTCCACTCTAAACGTCGATTAGGGAAGCTTTCCTCAAGAGGAACATCTTTCCTTGTTGTTTGACTTTGAGAAACTTACAACACCAAGTGGATGTACTGCATTTTCTAGGATTTCTACTTCTTGTGAGTTGCATGGCCAATTACCCAATTTTGTCGACAACTTTTTACTAAACAGTCGATTCCATTTCCGTGAAGGTTCAACGCTTTCCCATTATTTTCTACATCCTTTAGGGCTCTGTATTAAATTTTACACTTTTAAGTATCGAAATCAATGCTATTACTAAATAAGTTACTCTTATTGTTATAAATGATATTTATGTCAAAAACTTCCAGATCTCATGTTGATCATTGAAAATAAATTTTATTTAGTTGCCATCCACTAGGGTATACATCCTAAACCTGCACTCCGTCTTGGTGATGTTGTTTTTTCCATGGTCCTTGAGATAAATTTCTTGGGCTTATCTTTGACCATAACTTGACCTTCATTCCATACATAAAGCAGTTACGTGTCACGTATGCAGGTGCGGGCGCTGAACATCCTTCATATTCTTTTCTTCGTTTTCTTGAGAAGTAGATCAATGTTGTATGCTGAAAATATATTGCGCCCTCATTCGATCTAAACTGGTCTATGGATCTCTTATCTATGGTTCTACCAGTCACAACTGCCCAAGTTTCACTGTCATGCCGCCGTTACAAATGCGGACATTATCTTACATATATTTGTTTCCATGGTTTTACTACTGATGCTGTACAGTGTCATTGGTGACGATTACACTGTACATTAGCCTTTTTAATTCTAATAAGGTTTTTTAACTGGCCTTTAAACTTTCTTTAGATTTACTTTGATTCATTTTTACATTTTATAACAGTTTTATCTTACGATTATTCTACCAGTTGTTTGGTGTAGAAAACCCAGTTGTTTTGCGTCAACAAACGCCAAAAAGCCAACCATCTAGGCTCATCATGATCTATTAGTGCCCCATACCAGGAAAATTATGAAGTAAGCAGCAGCAGGTTGATAGATGAGTTTTGATAAGTTATGTCATTGAGGGTCACACTTAGCATACTGACAGGCAAAAGAATCGTTTTCATCAATGGTTGGCAGTAACTATTTCATTTAGCGTCATTATAAAAATGCCCACCAACAACAACCCCACCCAGTGCGTTAGTCAAGGGTCAAATTTTTCATTGGAGCATAAAAAGTAAAAGAAACCACAGTGTTCAAGGCCAGATAGAGCATTATTCAACTGGAAAAGAGTTGATTCTGTTTCGTGACGTATTTAGTTTAAATGCAATGGGAAGATCACGGACCAATAATTGTATTTACAATGTAGGAACTTATGATGACCTTTAAAAATTATTGTAAGAGAATCATCATTATCATCTGCCACTTAATTCCTTAAGAAACATAGGGCCACAATCACTGCGGTTTCTGTAACAGGTTTTTAAGTGAGCAGGTTGTTAGCCCACTGCACCAAGCCGTCTCTAATTTAGTAGTGTAAGACTAGAGGGAAGGTAGCTAGTCATCACCACCCATCGCCAACTCTTGGGTTACTCTTTTACCAACGAAAAGTGGGATTGACCGTTACATTATAACGCCCCCAGGGCTGGGAGAGCAAACATGTTTGGCGGGACGCGGGCGCGAACACGCGACCCTCAGATTACAAGTCGCACGCCTTAACGCGCTTGGCCATGCTGGGCCCACTGTAAAAGAATAAAGAAATAAAATGAGACATTTTTAAGAAAAGTGAAACTTAAAATAATTAGAGAAGGCTTGGTAGAAACGAAAGAAATGTGGATACACGTGGCATAGAAGACAGAACAAGAACAAGTAAAATACGTAGTGTTTCTCATCCATCTTAAAATGAAAAACTATATTACAAGCTATCACATAGAGTCAACCAGAGTGATATCTCTAGACATACGTTTCACTGAAAATGAACCAATGAAAGTAGTTAAAGTTTACTTTCCAATATTTGATAATTATAATGATGAGAGAGAGAAATTTTATGATGATTTGCAAGAAGTACTAGAGAAAGCAAAGGATATTACTCATGAGTTATTTCAATGTCAAAATAGGAATTCAAAGAGACAACGATCCATTATAAAGTATAGTTGAATATGGCATAAATCAAAGTAACAATTGAGCAGAAAAACTTATTGAGTTTGTAGAAAATAAACAGTTAGTGATAGGAAAACTTCTTCAAGAATAAAGAGAGATATTGAATATGAGAAAACCAAGCTAAAAACATGAAGACCAAATTAAACATGCTAGTGAACAAAAGGTAAATCATGAAACATTGTGAAGTCATAATTAAGGCTGACGTTGGAAATGATCACAGAATAGTGAGTATAAGAAGTAATATAAATAAAAGATTGATGAGACTTAAAACTATTCTATAGAAAAAAACTTTTCAAAACTAATATTAACCAGCTAAATGAAAATTAAAGACAGTTTATGAGTTAAATGTATAAAACATATCTGGGGTGCAGGAGAAAGACCAATGTCAAGATAACTTCAGTGAAAAACTAAATGAGATTTTAATCAAAGAAACAAAATAAAAGGTTTCAAATTGAAATGAGGTGTATGAGCTATACAAAGAAACTGGATGCCATTAGACAGGAATTAAAACGAATAGAGAAGGAAGACCACACAAGAGAAAGTTGAATATATTAAGTTAACAAAGATAATGAGGAAGAAACAGATCAAGAAAAATAAAGAAACATATGGTTTTGAAACTTGTATAGGACTTGACGGTATCAACAGGGTGGTTGTAAGAAGTAAAATAAACTTAATAAATACACATAGTGAATCACTACAAATGATGGAATGGAAATAGTTTAGGTACATGCAGATTTGTACAGTTTTATATATATCAATTGTTAAAGGTGAAATGAAAAAAGAACTGAATTGTGATGATAAAATAGCGAATAGAACAGAAGTACCAAACATTTCAACCTGGGAAATAGAAAGTGCATTAAATGAGATGAAAAGTAGAATATTTTTAAAGGAGGTAAAACTGAAACACTAAGACAGGTAACAAAATTGTTTAACAAAATATTGGAGTTAAGAGAGATACCAAAGAAATAGAAGGAGGCCAATGTTATTATTTTATGTAAAAAAATGAAACATGTAAGATATAAAGAATTACTGTTCCATAAGCCTATTATCTCACTTATATAAACTATCATGACAGTACTTTAAAAAGAATAGAAAGAGAACAAGGAAAATATAAGAAAAAATCTTAGCAGCAGACTATTTAAATGCAACTAAACAAATATTAAAAAAATCAAATGAATTTAATTTACCTTCATAGCTGGAATTTAAAAGTTATGAAAAAGCATTTAATTCTGTATAAAACAATGTTATATTAAATGCTACAATAGACGTCAATCAATCGTATATCGAAGAGATATGCATACAGAAGAAACAGTAAAAATACATCTTGGTAAAGAAATACCACAGTAATAAACATAGAAAAAAGCAAACCAAGATGATCATATCTCTAAAAGTGTTTACAGCAGAAGTTGCAAAATAAAGGTACAAAAATAAATGGTGAAAAATTAACAGACGTAAGTTTTACAGATAATGTAACTCTTTTTAAAAACTCAGCAAAATATATAGAAGCCCTATTATATAGTGTGAATAACTATCAAAAAAGCGGAATTAAAAATACTTGGGGAGGTCGAAACGTTGTCCTCTACTTTTTTTAATAAATATTTTATTACATATCTCAACTGTCTTGAGATACACGAATATGGCTGTACTTTGAAATGTATATAAAAAAGTTTAGATAATCAAGATATCCTCATTACTTTGAAGAAAGAGCTCATGGATCGGTGTGTATTACCATCCTTAACATACGGCAGACATTTATGGGAACACACAATAGAAGTGAAGATGAAGATAAAAACCTCACAAAGAACTATTGAGTGAAATACACTCCCTATAACACTACAAGATATATGAAGAAATAAAAGAAAAGAAAACCGACATATATAATAGATACCATAAAGTTCATTCTAAGAGCGAAATGGTAACAGGCTGGGCATGTAGCAAAGTATTCCGATAATAGGTGGACATTTAGAACAATGGAATGACAACATAGGATAGAGAAAAACATCTAAGGGAGGATTAAAGAGAAGATGGAGGAACGATATAACAGTGGAATCAGTAATCAGGTGGGTAGGATATGTTGAGGATAGGAAATAATGGACTGGTCCCAACGTTTTTATTTTAAGAGGTAGTAGTTTAAGTCAAAGTTTTGTCCTTTGAAAGTAAAATTCAAATATCTAGATAAGCACCCATGAGTTATACTTCTCACAGATCTATTTGAAATATGGATTAGAATTATTATCACTCATTACTATTTGAAACGCGATGATTTTTACATTTTTAATAACATTATTTGTATATACAATACCTACGAACATTATTATTTTCTCACCAGACACTATAATGTTTCTAAATTAACCTATGATAACCATATTTTCATAGAATCAAAATTTTCTGGTTAAGAGGCTATTTATTTGTTATTTAAGTTTGCAAAGAAATGAAAACAGTTGAAAATTATAATGAGGTTACAGAGATAAGTATTAAATTACGTCATGAAAAAAAAACAATAGTAAGGTTTTTAGAGAAATACCTCTTTCATTCATGGCCTCAAAATGATCAATATTCCATGGATGTTTCCAGGACTTCAATTAGATTACCATAGAAGGAATGACAAAGAATCCATAAACAGAATAAAAAGAAATTGTGATTCGTTTCTTAAACAAAAGTTTCTTGTTGGATTAATGATTGTACTGTAGCTGTCTTATCTGAAGTGTATTAAGATTGATGTTTTAGGTGTGAAACTTAAAGTAAATATTTAACTATACTTTCTCAAAAGTGAAATGTAGCTCCTGACATTAAATAAATAAAACTGTTTAATTATTTAATGAAACATAAACAAATACTAGTTTCACTTTATTGAATTCTAATACATCTTGAATGCACCTAACACATTCTATTTGTATGATAAATAATATGATTAGAAACATGTATTATTATGACTAACATTACAACATAAATATCTCAAATTACTTAAATTCTGCAGATGAACAATTTGTATTGGGATATTAAAAGACATTTCAGGTCCAAAACCATCTGTCAATATGATTTTCATTTTACTTCAAGATATGTTAGGTTTATTTTATTTATAATATGTAATCTTCTGCTATTACTATACTGTTCTAAAACAATATGGAAATAAAACAAGCAACCCATACAATAGAAAAACCGAACATCAAAAGGAAATAGTATGTTTGAAATAGTAAGAGGTTATGATTTTGAGAAGTTACACTGTTCTTAAAGAACTTGAATAATTATTAAAAGTTGTGCACCAGAGGACAGAACAATCAATGAATAATATACAATGATCATGTTTATAATAAATATCAACAGGTATTATGCAGTAAAAACTCAAACTGATAATCTTTTAGTTGTGTTGTTGAATTTAGCACAAAGCTACACAATGGGCTATCTGTGCTCTGCCTATCACGTGTACCGAAACTCGGTTTTTAGCGTTGTAAGTCTGCAGACATTCCACTGAGCCATTTGGGGGCTTCTTTAGTTAAATTTTCCTTTCACACAAGTTGATAATAAGTATTTTGATAAAGGAACGCCATTATACCTATATTAATATTATAAATTATATATTCAAACATCTAATCCCGCCCTCTACATTACGACACTCAGTTACACAACTCCTTCCAAACATGTGATCAGCTTCCGGTCAGTTACCTCTTTCTTTGTGAACCTGACGATGACCGAAGAAGGTCGAAACGTTGTTCGTTCTTCTAATTGAAATATTTTCTCAACCCGAATGAGCCGTTTTTGCATATAAAATAAGTTTGGTGCTTCAGTACATTATCTTCGTTGTTGTTGAAAAAGCTCCAGGTTTGATTTTTTTTAAAAAATCAGTTTTATCAAAAATTTCATAATTTGTTCATAGATTAAATTGACATGCTCAGCATTCTTCAATGTAGCTATTAAATGTAGAGTCAACTAGATGTGTGTTGGAAGAAAAGTACGTATAAATAAATTTACGTAAAAAGCTCATAATACAGTAAAGATTAATTCAAATAGATATATTTTCATACTCTAAATACATGATTTTGTTCCGAAAGTTGAGAACACAAAAGTAGTATTTCAATTATTTTAAGTTTTTACACAAAGAACAGCATAATTGCAGGAGGAGTTTATGAATGTCGAATAGTTTTTATAAAATAAAATTAGCTGTTCTATATTTTTCAACTAAGTATTTAATATTTCAATCTTGTGTTTCAATTTCTTTTTTTTGTAAAGTCAGTCTTTATTTCAAAGTTTTATTTCAAGAGTATTAATTAAAATATATGTCCTATTTATTTATTATTTTCTTTACCTAACACAAAATGAAGTATTTAAAATTTTTGAATAAAATAATTTTTATCTTTTAACTAATACAAGAATAAAACGCTGAAACAAGAAATTAAATTAAAATATCAGATGAACATGTACTTTATTTATTGTTATGTTAAAGAAAGTAACACAAGAGGCACAAAATGTTTATTTATGCCCAGAGTTTTATTTGGAAAACATTAGTAACACATTCATTTTTGTGTTTGTAAAAGATTAAGCAATTGAACAAAAACATGCCACATATCGTTAATATAGAATTCTTAAATTCAAAATTACAGCGAATAATATTTCTCCTATGACTTTTAGAGGTATTGAAAGGAAAGTTATAGTTGAATTACTAAACAAACAAAAATAAAATATTAAAATAAGTTGTTCGTGATAATGAATCACGATTGCATTGGATTTATTTGGTGTTTTGTTGTATGTTATTTACAGTAATATCAAGAAACTTTCATATTTACTGTTTCCTTGAAAACAAGATGGCCAAGCATCTATTTTTGTAAAAGTATTATCATTATAGTAAGGTTTTGTTTATTTCACTTCGTAAAGGCCAACCTTTTTCATTTTTAATTTCATATACCTCCTTGACATCAGAGTCTATAGCACTAAAATTCACGTTTTGATACGCCTGGTGAGCAGAAAACAAAAATCCTATTGCATAGTTTTGATTATTTTGCTCAACCACAAAACACTAAAGTGAAAATAAACCTGAAAATAGGTTTTCTCATTAATTCATTTGATCAAATCGAATGTATACTTTATAATCCTTTTAAGGAACATTTTTCTGGTGTTGTTATGTATATGTGTAAATATTTTGTAAACGACAACATGTCGTATTGTGTTTGAATTTTCATTTGTATTATTCATTTTTCCATATCGATATTATTGTTTAGAAGTTTAAACTAATATTTTGTTATTCATTTCGGGTAACATTTTAGAACTTTCTCGAATTAAGTAGACCAATCATATGTTTGTAAATGAGTGCTGGTGACTTCCTGTCTAGATGTGTAGTCTCGTGCAAGAACGGATATGCGTGGATAGCTCTGGAGTTGTATGGAAATTGCGAGATTGTTCGAGAAATAGGCCTGTCGTTACAAAAGACGGTGACGAGAGATAGATTCAGTGATCAGTCATCAGTTTTATTCGAGGGAGAGAGATTCAGTCATTAGTTTTATTCGAAGACAAAGAGTGAGATTCAGACACTAGTTTCATTTCAAAAGAAGAAAGTTAGTTATTTGAGAAAGATTAAGTGTTTGCTGTGAATATTCAACTTGGATTTGTGATTGAAATTAGATCTACGGAAGCCGTGATTTTATTTCGTCAATCTCTACGATACTTCTGAATTACTGCTTGTGCTGAGAGACGGCGATTTCATTGAACTGTGAACTGTTTCGGAATCTCTTCGTGGGACCAAATTCACACCCTAGACTGGAATTTGAGACTTTAATTTTAGATCATTACATTAGATACAGGCCAGTACCGTTTTGTATTGTGATTTATTTTGAAGTTTGAAACTAATATTATTTTGTTTTGTAATTAATTTCGAATGTCGTAACTTAATATCTGTCACTGTTATTATACAATTTATGTTATATTTGTTAATCGTTTAGTGTAATAAATTATACAAGCTGTTATCTGCGTTTTTCTATTGCGTTTAGTCTACGAAGAACTTAAAACATCAAAAAATACGTAACAGGTGTACAAAACCAAACTCCATTTTTACAAGATACTGTTTTCCTATAATTAAGGCCCGACATGGCTAAGCGTGTTAAGGCGTACGACTCGTAATATGAGGGTCGCGAGTTCGCATCCCGGTTGCGCCAAACATGCTTTCCCTCCCAGCCGTGGGGGCGTTATAATTTGACGGTCAATCCCACTATTCGTTGGTAAAAGAGTAGCCCAAGAGTTGGCGGTGGATGGTGATGACTAGCTGCCTTCCCTCTAGTCTTACACTGCAAAATTAGGGACGGCTAACACAGATAGCCATCGAGTAGCTTTGTGCGAAATTCCAAATCAAACAGACAATACTATAATTAAAAAAACTTTCATGATTAATCATTATTCGTTTAGAAATAGAAAATGAGATTCTCTTTCACCTTTTTATCAGAAATAAAATTACAGTAAGAGTCGACTGCCATTAATTGGTTGAGATATAATTAGGTATACAAATGTCATGTCTAGCAGGTAGCCGTGGTACTAAACTGCACCTATGACGTCATATTTCTGAAAGTAGGAATATGACGTCATTGCCTTGTTCCCATTCTCTGAGGCACCATCTTTGGACACAAAAGTAATGTCTTAAGTACCCCTAATGCATAATTAAAAGGTTACGAGACTGAAGAAACTCGTATTTTTTTGTTTCGTTTTTTATTTAGCTTGTATGATGAATTTTCAGGATCACAGAATATCCAATAATTTCACATTCATGATTTTAGAAAAATATGGAGGTTCAAGAAGTCTTGATACAAGATGGTTACAGCCCTATAACCCGAGCATTTTCGAAATATGGACCTCTCTTCTTCAGGAACATATTATGTAACTATTCGCAATTTAACACTTGAAAGTTGTGGTTCCGTCTGTGTATTTCGACAATTAAAGTCTCGTTCTATATTTGTATTTTGATTTTTAATTGGTTAACTAACTTTCTTTTAAATATGATTAAAAAATTTGCTGGTAAATTAGGGCAACCCTGATTCTTGGTGAAATTAAAAGGTAGATATATAAACTTGTACATGGCAAGGCGTAATTAGAAAGTAATAACATAGAGTAACTATCATACATCATTCTTCCAGCAGTTTTAGTTGCTGAAGTTCTAGATAGACGAATATTTTTAAAACTAATTGTTTGATTTCAAAGATGGAAAAAGTATCAACTACTGAAGCCAGTATGTTTTATCTCTCATCTTTTTTCTAATTTTATCAAATATTGTTAGTATTGTAAAAATCATCCTTTCCTAAAACCTAATCCTTGACTCATTTAGTCTGAAAATTCATGTTGTAAAGAGAGACTTTAACGTTTAATTAATTTAGTACTCTATTGAAAACATACATAACTAAATACAGTATTCCGTGTTATGTGGGCTCAATACTTTTTTTTCTGATTAAAAAAACAACAACATACGACATATAACATTGCATGTAACAGATGCACTTTATTTAACATTCATGCATAACATCATTTGTTCATAAAGGAGCTATAAAGAAACATTAAAGAATTGTCAATGTGTTTCCAGTGGAAGTCAAAAGCTAAATGTTGCGAGGTTTCAGTTTTCTTTTCTTATATCACCAAAATCGTAGAAGTAACGACATTCAGCAAATTTGATCACTTCATCCTGTATCAAGCAAAGATATCACAAGTTCATATTAATATTGATGCTTTCATTTTCAATATAAATCTTCGATCATACATTTACAAATATAAAAGGATAAGATTATAGATACAAATGGAAATCATTTAACAAGAACATTGAAATAAATTAATGTCGTACAACTTCGCTATAACAGATTCACAACTGGTTAGATGTCGATGAATTTAGTTGCTAGCCTGTTGAAGGTTAAACAATTTTCGTTCCTTCGATAAGCCAAATTAATGCTTTCGATAGATTCAAAGTTTAATTAATTAATTTATGTATGCAATTACTTAATTTAATACAGTTCAAATAAGAATTATTATTATGCTTTTAAATGACACCGAAGAGGAATTATTAAAAATCTTGGATGGAAAAATCAAATTTCAAATAATTAAACCTTAATTTTATGTTCCAGTTGCCAAAAATAATTGTTTTGTAATTTGCTGTGTTCACTTGACTTCAGGTATTAAATAAAATTTTCTTCGTTCTATTTCGTTCATCAAGATGTAGGACATTTACGACTTGAAGTATCAGTGTGTATCTCTGACAGTGATGGTGGATTGTCGTCATATAGTTAATTATGAATTTAAATAAAAAAAAGTTGTTTTATATTCCCTTAACTTACCGATATTTATTTTTATAGTTAAACACAAGGCTACATAACTGGTTATTTGTGCTCTGCCAACCACGATATAGTAACTCGGTTTTTAGCGCTTTAAGTCCGCAGATATTCCACTCACAAGAATACAAGAACAGTTAAATAGTTAAAGATAGCTCAAGAAAATAGTTTTTATACCGTAAAATATATTTATACATTCAATTTTTTGTGAAAGTTCTACATAGTTTTATTTCATTTTAAGTAGGAGGTCCACAGTAATTCGTTGAGAAATCTAATATTTATATATTAGATTTCTTTAAAAAAACAACTACGTTTGTAGTTGTATTTACTATCATTGGCTGGTTACAGATTCTTAGGTAGTAGTGTAATTTCTAGATTTGTTTCCTTAATGATAAACTTCGGATCTAGAAGATATTAAAGTTATAAAATACGTTATTTGTGCTCAAGGTAACACACGCTATTTTAACAGAAAATAGTGATTTATTTCCAGTATGTTTGATTTTATAATTGTTTCGCTGATACAGCATTTGATTTAATATTTGTTTTTCCAAATTTTATCAATAAACTTGTTCGGTGTTTGTATTATGGCAAAGCTATTATCTTCGACTGTCCCTAAATCTGAACTACTTACCAAAAGGAGAGCAGTTAATCAGATAATCTTTGCAACATATCATCTAAAATAAAGAACTTACTGTCATATTATAGTCAGCTTAAAGCGCCAGAGATATTTTGCGTTCTCATACAAATGCGATCTCATCTCGGAGCAAACCGAACATTCTTTAGTACCTTAACCCTTGCAGAATTTTAGCTTTTGCTAAGTTCTCTATAGTTTTGCTAAATTTAGAACTTTTGGCAAGATATTTTAACGCTAATTATTAAGTGCAACAACTTCTGCTTGTTATATATTTCAAAGCGATTATCTTGGTATTAATACAAAATTTCAAACTAAAATCTTCTGACACTGTTATTTGTATATACCAACTTATACAAGTGAAGCTTCATTAGAATTGTACCTAAAAAGGAAAGTAAGAGAGAGCACATGCTGTTTTATAGCCCCCGTGAGATATGTCTGCGGACTCACATTGCTATAAACCGGGTTTCGACACCCGTGGTGGGCAGAGCACAGATAGCCTGTTGTGTAGCTTCGTGCTTACTTACAAACAAAATTTGTTTTATAGCAACGAAAAGTCTTACAACCATTGTTTTGAAAACGAGAAGGAAACTTATTAAATTATTAAGATCAACTTACCGGTGAGGAATGATAATATGAAGTAATAACACTTCTCAAATAATCTTGGATATCTTGATGACAAGTGTACAAATTGAAACTCTTATATATTTATACCGTAAACACTACTTGCCCTGGGATTGGCGGATTTTTGGGACACTAACCTGCGCATGCTCGGAAAAACCGACTGTAGCAATTTCTTGAGAGAAACTTCAGAGAGTGGGTAACATTGGAGCAATAACTAGATAGCAAACACTGTTTATTTGCTAAAAAAAAAACAACGTATAAAACAACGTTTTACTGAAACAGAAAGTAATATATGAATTTGGTTTTCTTATGTGCAGTGGTGAGATGTTTCATATTATTGTGAATGTCCAATCATTTCTTGTTTTTAAAATATAAACTTGAAGCTAATTAACAGTGCTTTGGTAGAAAAGTATTTTTTGTCAACATAAAATGCAAATGCTTTGTGCAGCATGTAGCTATATTTAAATTAAAACTGTATTGGCAAATCAAAATATCACAGTATATATCTACGATTTTCATTGATATGCATTTAAATCAAACTAGTTTCTCACATTTTTCTAAATATAGTTACAAGAAATTTTGGAAGCAAAATCATTTTACACGTAATTTAATTTTTTGTAGTTATAGGCAATGTGCTAAAGGAAATGTATTTTATCACTTTATCTTAAAAATTGGAGAGTGTTGAAGTAATTGCAAGAAATTTGAAGACTATTCTTTCTCTAGACTGAAATGTTTAATCATGTTACTTTACACTGCTTAGTTTCCAGCTTATTCATATTAGTAACAGGACTAGCGAAAATAAAGTCATATGATTGAATTTAATACGCAATAAAAAGTTGTTTTGAATTAAGCACAAAGCGACAGAACGGGCTATCGGTTCTCTGCCCACTACGGGTATCGAAACCCAGTTTTTAGCGTTATAAGTCCCAAGACATCCCGCTGAGCCACTGGGGGGCGCAATAAAAAGTAAACATAATATTAGAATAAAGTCTCATCTTTAAAATGTAATGGCAATACGTTTTATAATTTTAAGAACATCTTAGATTATTGAATTATCCTTTCATTATTTCGAAACGCATTTGACAGTATCATCTTTGTTTAATTTTACCAAGAAAGCAAGTTATTTCATGGTTGGTCATCACTCATCAGTAAATTTACATAATTCCAGTACTAAAATATTCGGTTAAATTCCCTGCGGTGAAGAAAACGCAAATAACTTCAAGTGTACTTATGTTCTATAAAAATAACATTTTATTGCTTTACTAACGGTTATACTCAACTTCAGTGTTACAGCGATAGATCTGCGGAATTATGATGCTAGGAATCGGCGTTTGATACCCGTAGGGACCAGAAATACTAACTTATTGTGTAGCTTTGCGCTCAGTTACAAACAAGCAAACTAAGTTGTATATTTGCTTTAAAACATATATAAGCTTTTTTGTAATATTGCAGTTTCTTAGAATCTTTTAAGCCGAATTCACATCACTGGAAATATCCCTGTAAGGACCTTTGTGTATGCATATACTTAAGAAATGTTTTGCTGTTTTAAAATTTAGAAGTATTTTTGTTGGATATTCCAGTTATTCACACTGATAAAAAACTAATTAAATAGCCCTAACGTTACGAAAATTTGACAAAATAAGAAATTTGTTTCTTTGTTATAATGCGCAAACTAAACTAAACTCTGTTGTGTCACCGAAAATATCGAAACGTGAAGTTCAGTTATAAGTCTTCGTAAGTCTGCTTGGGTAAAAAAGACAATTTCAAAATAACTAAAAATTACAATAAATTTTCTTTTACAATGACTTTATTTTATCAGTGTAACTACAGTATAGCTACATGTTGTATAAAGTTTTAGCCTTATTACAAAACATTTACTGTGGCTTACAAGAAGATAAACATAGACTTACAACACAATATATTTTTTTATAATACTAGACAATGTTAGGCCTCTCTAAATAACTATGATCAATCGAACTTTAAACATAATTTTAGGTTCTTAATCATTAAGGCTTTTCATCACCAAATTAAAATTTTAATTCTCCACATTACCGGTAATCAGCTGCTAAACTTGCACATAACATTCGAATAACATCGGAAGAAATCGGACAACCTAGTGTAGATCAATGTCAAATATCAGAAAGTGTTTGTGTGTGTATGTGTGTGTTTTTTAACAAAGCCACATCAGGCTATCTGCTGAATCCATCGAGAGGAATCGAACCCTTGATTTTAACGTTGTAAATCCGTAGACTTACCGCTGTACTGGCGGAGGACATAGATGAAAGAATAAGCATTTTTAAAGCAGCAAAGGGTAAAAAAACTCATTGGTTCGTAACACTGTATGATGTGTGACATCAAAATCAAAACAGCAGATTATACAGTATCGGAATATCTTACTGGTTAAAAAGCCTGAGGGTGGAAGATCAATTCATGATCTTTTGGTGATCAAAAGTTTTAGCTCTAATAAAATGGTACGTAACTGTGTCGCGATAAAACTGACTTAAATTAATTAATGTTTTATTGAATATATTTAAACTAATTCGTTAACAAAAATGACGGTAATTTTAATAATTTAAAGTACGTTTCCTTATAGCAGCTCCAAACTTTTCTGTGCGAAGTGTCGTATTGTATAAAAAGTTTTGTTTTACAGAACTGCAACATTTACTTTAATTTCATAGTTTTACACAGCTGTGATAATTATTTGTATCTATCAGATAAATGTGCAAAATAGTAAATTCTGTATTTTTGCTTTATTTATAGTATATGAAGGAATGAAAAATTTATCCAAACGATAAATAAGAACCACAGTTACATTCTACAACAAACTTTAAAGGTAATTTTATATTCCTTAGAATCTCTTGAATGAAGATATTTAGAATACTTTAGCATAAACACTCAAATGTTGATAGATGTAGTTGTATTTTTATGTTAACATTTGTATTATGTTTATTTATTAAACTGCCTTTTCTCTAGCGTTACAATGCTAAATTATGGACAGCTAACGCAGATAGCCCTCGAGTAGCTTTGCTCGAAATTTAAAACAAACAATCCTTTTTCTCACTGAAATTTACCTTCCTGCATAGAAAGGGAGAACTGGAGGGCATACTGTTTACAAAAAGAAAAATTCTATAAATTTATTTTAAAAAATACATTTTTCGTGGCGTGTTTTTATTTTTTCGTAATAAACATCATACGAGATACGACACTGTTATTATTGAATGCACTTTATTTCATATACAGTCTTAGCAAGAAAATTTGCATAATGTTCTATATTGATGATATTGTACACATGCATGGAATAGTTATTGAGTAGATGCCCAACAAGTAATATATTAGGTAGAAAATAATTAAACAAACATGTACGAGATGTTATTCTTGTATTTATAAGCTCTTTTGAGAATTTTTTTA
The DNA here is from genome assembly GCA_011833715.1 of Carcinoscorpius rotundicauda. Classification (NCBI taxonomy): domain Eukaryota; kingdom Metazoa; phylum Arthropoda; class Merostomata; order Xiphosura; family Limulidae; genus Carcinoscorpius; species Carcinoscorpius rotundicauda. The sequence continues at coordinate 49,346,258 of CM022394.1, read as the reverse complement.
TCAAAACAGTTATACACAGATGCTTTGTTCAGAGAGTTTCACTGTCCTATGAGCTGAGTTATGCCTCGTCATGTGTTACAAGTTGCAGTTTGTCAAATGTTTCGACTGCCCAAAAATGGTATGAAAAAATGAACATTGCCAGTCAGTAGAATATCCTCAGTATATTGTTTCTAGAATCTTGAAATGTCATCAAACTACAGGAAATATATATGTAAAAACGACTGGTATGAGTTGAGAATTTTCTTTCATGTAGAGGAGCGAACCACGTTCGATCTTCTTCGGTTATCGTCAGGTTGTTCGCTCATCTACATAAAAAAAAATTCTCAACACATACCAGTCGTTTTTACATATATATTTTTCTTTACAAGTGGGTTTTCTCGTCATCATGGAGTACTGCAGGAAATGTCGTTCTTGGAAAGTCTACTCCTAAATGCCAAACCTATTCCACGAGATGACTTTTGATCAGGTTAACACGTCAAGGTCGTAAGAAACCTTACAACAGGAAAGGCATGAACACGTTAATTCTAGTGTATCAAGAAGAATAGTGAATAAGAGACCGACCAAACAAGATTATTTTACAAAGAAGGCTGTTTGCAAATTAGTATTTACCAGAATTTACTGCAGTCACAGTGTTACATGGACAAGACAGCATGTCATCTTGTTGTTGGAACACTGACGACATACCATCTTTTCAGATGAATTCTGTTTCCATCTTCTTAAAGTTCGTGGTAGTATTACTGTTCATTGTTTGTCTGGAGAACAGGTAAAGGAAGATTATTTTCTTTCCAGGAAACACACAAGAAGTGGTGCAGCATATGTTTGGGCAGCTGAACTGCAGAACCTTCTAATGAAAAGTTGGGATGAAATCACCATAAAGTATATCACTAACCTCATTTACAGTATGCCAAATCACTATCCAGAAGTTATTATAGTTAGAAGAAGACCAATCAAGTATGAATGTTTAATAGGAACTTATATAAGGCCACAGACGATATTTATAATGATCTGATTTTACATTTTATCACTACATATGCTGTGATAATGTTTTGTTGTAATCGGTGAAATGATGAATTATGCATTTATCAGGCATCTACAGGTGTCTGATAAAATTGTTTGTTATTCTGATAAATCAGTCAGTATGTCTATAGAACCATCTCATTGTACAACTTAGATTGTGTAGATGTTCAATATAAGACATATATTTCAGTTTGACATCGCTAAGTTATCTGTATTCCATCTGAACAATAAGTATCTTAATTATTAGAAAATATACAAACATCTTGGTCAAGACTATACTAATAAAACGCATTGTGATTTGTTACAAAGGTTTATTTAATATTGCAATTTAGTTTCCAGATAAATACGAGAGATTGGATAGGTTTCAGTTTGTGCTTCTTTTTCTAGTGTCTCCAACACAGTAAAATGTCATATTTAACTTGTGTTGCTACTTAATACTGTGTTAAGCAAAATAAATAAAACTACAAATAAAGTTAATAATTGAAGGTTTAAATTTGAACTATTATTTCTCAAATGAAACTGTGAAATATTCAGCCTTTTCAAACCTAAACGTATGAAAATCATGATACCATTTTCTGAGTACACAGTTTATATGTGAATTTACTTTTTAACAATTTACGTAGGAATTTGATATTTATTCGCAAACGAAACAGATAGGCCCGGAACGGCCAGGTGGTTAAAGCATTCGACTCGTAATCTGAGGGTTGCGGGTTCGAATTCCCATCCAATCAAACATGCTCGCCATTTCAGCTGTGGGGCGTTATAATGTGACGGTCAATACTACTAGTTGTTGGTAAAAGAGTAGCCCAATAGTCGGCGGTGGGATGTGATGACTAGCTAACTTTCCTCTAATCTTACACTTGTTAAATTAGGGACGACTAGCGCAGATAGCCCTCGCGTATCTTTGCGCGAAATCCAAAAACAAACAAAACAGATAGCTGGTAATTGTATCGAAACACATAGCTTAGTAATTAATTGTCCATTTTTTTAATTTTGGAATTTGCTATATATATCCACTTATGATGGATGAGATTTTTAGTTAGTTAATGTGTCATTTATAAATATAGTAAGGGTTATTATTTTCGTCATTGGATGTAATTTTTTTTTCTATATAAATTATTTTATTATTTTTTTCAACATATATGTACATCATCATTACCTTATATTTAACTTTATTCTAGTTACCAAATTGTTATAATGTCACTTTTTGGGCATTGAGAGGAATGAATACTTAGCAGCCGTTATTTGGAGACTAATACGTAGGTGTTTTCTGGTATTAACTTAATTACAAATACATATATATATAACTAATGTTCTATTAAATCTATTACATCTATTATGCACTAAAACTATTTTTACAGTAAATGAAGAACTTAGAACCTCTTTTTGACAATAAATAAAAGAACTGATTATAAAATTAACCAATATGTTCTGATTACATCAAGTAGTTGAGCTCCTGAGTGAATTAGAGATATATTTGGTCACAACTCCGAAGGGAGGGTCTCGTTTATCCCTCTAGCTCATATGCCTTAGAAATTATCTACACTCGTCTAGCTTTGTGCGAAGTTCAAAAACAAACAAACCGTGATAACATTCATACTTACAACTAGTTATTGTTGAGCATATTTTAGTAAAAGTATTACCAGTGTAGTGAGGTTTTATTTATTTAGTTATATATATATAACTAGGTTTCTTATTTTTAGTTTTCCTTATACCTTCTGTAGAGTTTTCTCTTTAACAAACTAAACATTCACGTAATTAACGTTATAATAGGCCCGAACAAAACACAGACATTCAATTGAGCAGCTTTTTGTTTAACAACCTAAACATTTATGTAATTAATGTTAGAACAGGCATAAAATAACTATTCTGCTGGAAACTGTATAATTAAATTGAAGTAATTATGTTTTATAATTTCTTTTGAAAGCATTGTTGTGGTGTAGAGAAGCACAGAATGTTCTGCTGCTGAAACCATTTAACCATTCTTTTGATTACTTATGAGTTTTGTACAGAAAAGAGTAATGAACATTTCTTCTCCCATTTTACCTTCACAACAAAAAGTGAATAAAAATCAATTTTCATTAATAATATAATTTTTCCTATGAAATGCTAAAAAAAAATATTTTTATTTTCTCTTTTCTTATTTTTATTTTTTGAAGCTCTACTCAAATAAGTGGTTGAGTCTAACAACGCAAAATGCATATTTTTTTTCTTTATGTTCATTAGCCTTAAGATGTACTTAATAAATTAGCCTTAAGATTTGGCCAGCAGAGTAAATATACATCTAAGTAGAATAGTATGCTATATGTAGTGTGTTCAGTGCTGTTGTCTTTGTGAGTAACAAAAACATATAACGTATAATATTGTATGATATAGATGTTCTTCATAAAAATGCATGACCTGATTTGTTTTCTGAAAAAGTTTTATCAAGGCTTTTGTTTCTGAGGAATCCGTACAGAAAACTTTTAATATTCTAAGTGAGTTTCTACCAAAAGCCGAAATCAAAAACTTGTGCAGGTTTCAGCTTATTTTTTGTATCGTGACCCCCGAGGGACAGTGAAATGTCTAAGGACAATTACTACCAGACACTGGTTTTCGATAGCCAGAGTACAGATAGTCCTCTGTGTAGCTTTATGCTTAATAAAAAACATCCATATTTCAACAAAATGATAAAAATTGCTACATACAGCAAGTTATTTTTTTACTTAATCCTGTTTTAAAGAAAGATATCACAAGTACAGATCATATTAATATAAATATAGAGTATGTAACATAACTTTACAAAGATACAAATCATGGATACAAATAGGAATCATGCAGTGACAAAACTAGAATTATTTATTTAGTTCTGTCTTAATCTCTTATGTATTACTATGTTTTAGAAAGTTACAAACTTTTCACACTTGGTTAGGTGAGATTATAAGCTTCCAATAAGAATACAGGTCCGTGCCTATCAGTTTAGTTATTAACCTGTTGAAAGTTATATGCTTTTTTTGTTCATTCGATCAACCACATTTATTCTTTCTTTGGCTTCAATGTTCAATATACAATTACACTAATTTAATAGATTTCAAAGCAGAATTATTAAACATCTTGTAAGATAAACAAATTTAAAATAACTAAACCTCATTTTCATATTTAAGTTGCCAAAAATAAATTATTTGCAAGGTATTTATATTTAATTGAATGTTTTTCCGGTTTACATCCTCAAGGACATCCCTCAGTGGTACAGAGATATGTCTGCGGACTTACAACGCTAAAAATCCTTTGAGTAACTTTGTCCTCGAGGGAAAATGATTTGTAACACAACTTCGTTAACAACGACTAAACTTGTTAGAAGACAGATAAGTATACGACTCATTGTGGATATTCTGAGTATTGTTTTTGAATTTGAATTTGTTTCGAATTTCGCGCAAAGCTACTCGAGGGCTATCTGCGCTAGCCGTCTCTAATTTACCAGTGTAAGACTAGAGGGAAGGAAGCTAGTCATCATCATCCACCGCCAACTCTTGGGCTACTCTTTTACCAGCGAATGGTGGGATTGACAGTCACATTATAACGTCCCATGGCTGAAAGGACAAGTATATTTGGTGCGACCAGGATCTGAATCTATAGTTTCTGTGCTAAAGTGAAAAAAGTTAATTTTCTAGTATAAGCCAGTAAAATTGAACTAGCTATTAATGTTGTTTAAAAGCCACACAGTAATGATTTATTAATATCACCGAACTATTACCGAAATGAAACATTTATGGTGTTAAAGTACACTTCCTTCATTTTTGAACAAAATCTAAATCACCCACCAATTCATTTTTCGTTTTTGTTTTCACAACAACAAAGGTTGGTGGTTTTCAAAGTAATAAATTTACATTTTCAAGAAAAAAGGTTATTTTCTTCAGTTACAATAAGTCTTTAGTAAGTTCCCAAGAAATATTAATAAAAACTGTTGCAATTATTTTTATAGTTTAAAACTATAAAATATATTTAGATGTTTTAATTTTTCTGTTGATGCTCTACACAGTTTGTGTTTCATTATAAGAGGGTCACCTTTTGAGGAAGTTACATTAATTACCAGCAACAATTATAAGTTTATATGATATATTTTTTTATACAAAATTAAAAGTAAGTATCTTATTTAAAAACCTAGACAAGTTACAAATTATTGGGTAGTTGTGAAATTTACACAGTCACATTCAAATTTATCGCAAAATATATTAAGCAATCATTTACCTTGTTTATATCCAAGAAAACTATTTTTAATTTCAATGGTGAATGCTGTTAATGTAGCTACAGTCTGTATTTTGTATCTATGACAAAGCTACTAAGGTTATCTGCCACTATATCTAATTCTGAGCTACTGACAGGAAAGAAGACCAGACCGATAATCAGGGGAACTTTTCAACTTGTCACACAAATTAATAAAGTAACTTTTTTAATGCACGCATCAGTACTAGAAGTACTTTGTGGTATTTCACAGATTCGAAACTAAATCAGTTCCATTCCAAAACCTAAAATTATTTATTACCAAAATACTTCGTTGTTTTAAACTTTCGCTTCTTATAAAATTATTTTGTTTTAAAGTTTATAACTTTTGATGAAAAACTCTAATGCTTACCATTATTAAATTTGTTTCGTAAGCAGCTATTTTCGAACTAAACGAAGTTTCAAATTATAAACTTTCGAGTCTGTTGTTCAAATATGCCAACTTATAAAAGTATATTTTTGGAGTTTTACATACATAGTTGTACATATACATAGATAAGTTTACTAATGACATTGTTCGTGTAACATGAGTTTTATACATCTACTACTTATGTAGAAATTAGGGTAAGCTGTGGAGGGATTCTGAGGCTCACCTCACCTTTCCGTAACCTTGTGGTAACACTCTGGGCAAGTGCCAGCAAACCGGGGATATGGTGAGAACATTGACGAAGCAGAATTATGGATTACCATGGTTAATGGAAGCTTGAAGAAAAGGCATGGTATATTTAGTTTTAAGCACAGCAACTGACAGTATATGTGCTGTTATTTATGTCCAACCATTATTCTAGGAGATGGTTGCTCTTATTGTTCTTACTCCAACTGTCATGCCCTAGTATCCCGTTGGATCTCGAAAGCTCCGTCTAAGGGTATATCTAGTGAACTATTCTTACACTTTAAGCAAAAGCTGGGAATGAGGAAGAAATTCTTCAGAAACGGATGACCATTGGTGGTGACAGACTTGAGAAGATGGGAGTCATTAGTTAATCATTTGCACCTTGGCAGTTTGAGTGTGATGACCGTAGACTGACAACAGAATGGTAATAATCCAAGGCCCTGTTTAAGTTACTAAGTGGACCTATTAATAGAAATGGACGCTCATTAAAATGAGGGATAAAAATAGACCACTCAACCTAACCTATTTTATCACGTCCATCAGGCTTTACACTGTGTTGTTGAGTAAAGCATATGAAAAGAAAACTCATACTTGCAACTTAAAATGTCAGAACATTCTTAGATCAAAAAAATAACATCTTCCACTTTCGGGTGATTATAGTAGAATAGCTAGAAACAGCTGATACTTAAACACTCTGTAGTTTACATAATAAAAGATTGTCCAACATACAACTTAGACACCTCAGAGTGATACTGAATCTAACTTGGGAAGACCGAATCACTAACGAAGAGGTTTTGAAGCACGCCATTGTGCCTAGCATAGAAGCTGTACTTCTTAAAAGAAAACTGTTCTGGGCTGACCATTTGTTGTAGATGCCAGAACAGACGTCTAAAGGATATACTTTATAAAAAAAAAATGTTTCTACCCAGTGGTTGTGAGGTGAGCCAAAGCTGTATTACAAAGATGTAATAAAGTGTTACCTTATCACAGCTGCTATATTACTACCCACCAGGAATTCCGAGTTAATTATCGCACCAGATAGTGCAGATCTATTAAGGACAGCTCAGAGGTTGCCTACCAAAAGTGGGTAAAGACCTCACAGGATCTTTGTACACGGAAACATCATAAGTAGACAAGTATTAAGTTAACTGAAAACGTGCTTATTTAATGTACGTTTTATCTATAAGAATATTAAAGTTTTACTTTTATCAAATCCATTTAAAATGCTACCTTCAGTTATTGATAAAAGAAGTTCTTATTATTTCATTCTTGCTTTGGGAAACTGTTTTGGAATTAAACCCAAAGCCACTCAATGGGTTGACTCTGCTCTGCTAACCACGTGTGTCAAAAGTCGGTTTCTAGCGGTGTGAGTCTGCAGACATTCCGCTGTATCATTGGGAGGCACTTTGGAAAACTCGAAACAATTATTATAATAGTATAAATGTACCAAATGAACATTCTTGAATGCTGTTTAAATAAATGGATGATTATTTTATTATTTCGACTACTCGTTCAAATCATGTCAGTGTCGGCGAGAAAAAGTTACATATACCACCTAATAAGGTTTAAATTCAACACTCCTTTCTCTGTACCGCTACTATGATCCAAGTATTTAGGACGTAGGTCAGAGGTTGTGAACCAATAAGAAGCCTTCCAACATTTGACTATTCCCTCTAACAGTATACCTACGTAAGAGGTAGTTTCACACAGATCTATATTTGGCTTTTAATGCTGACTTCAGTAAACATAAAATGTCCCTCTTAAGCTCCTATCTTCAGTATACACATGTATATTATTAAGACTTTCATTTTGATCTAGTTTAAAGGAATGCGTTAGAAAAGTACCATTAATTAATACAGCAAATGTGTTTTGTCAAAGTTCTTCTAAACAGGTAGTTAAGTTCAAAATTCTTCCGGTGTAGGTTTTCATTATAATGTTGTACACTTTAGTATATCTTTGTTATATATTATAATGTGAACTAGTCAGACAATTCAACTAATACCAAGTACCATGCATTGTTGAAGTACCTTTTAGGACAATCGTAATGGAGAAGTTAAAAGTCTTTTAGCTAGTGAGCTAGACTGAGGACCTAAATGTGAATAGTTCGCTTTTTTACCGAAAATAATCATCAGCCTCCTAAAGTTATGGTTATATAGATGCGTTATAAGAATGAGAGTAGAAGCCAGTTGTTCGATCAGAATAGCTCAAAAGTTCGCGATGGATGCTCTTGGGTAGTTGCTTGTAAAGTGTGCTGTTATATTTTGGGTTAATGCAATAAATCCTTTGTGGTTTTGTAATCTGTAGCATACATTTGTTATCTCTTCTAACAAATAAAGATGAAAAATATCTAGTTAAGCCTTTTATATATATGAGAATTAAGCCAACTCGTAGAGGTTAAATCTTATTGGGATCTATAAGACTTCAATATTTAGATATTATTGCTTTTGTTATTAGTTAATACAAAACAAACTTTGTTTCCAGACTTTTTTCTTTATATATTTTGAAACAATATTATATTTCTGAAACTGCTTGTTTGTTTGTTTGTTTTGGGAATTTCGCACAAAGCTACTCGAGGACTATCTGTGCTAGCCGTCCCTAATTTAGCAGTGTAAGACTAGAGGGAAGGCAGCTAGTCATCACCACCCACCGCCAACTCTTGGGCTACTCTTTTACTAACGAATAGTGGGATTGACCGTCACAATATACGCCCCCACGGTTGGGAGGGCGAGCATGTTTGGCGCGACGCGGCGCGAACCCGCGACCCTCGGATTACGAGTGCATGCCTTAACGCGCTCGGCCATGCCAGGCTCTGAAACTGCTATTATAACGTTTATTACAAGAATTGCATAAGTTTAAAACCAATGAAGGCATGTTCTCTTTTATTGTTTAATTATGATATAAGTGAATAAACTTGACAATTATGACCAGGTTAAACATGAAATATTCTATTTACGATTTCATTTACGATCTGACTTAAAATAAATTACTTTACCTAGATGTTTAGTAAAGCTTAAATAAAACAGTAGTTTATCGTGATATTAACTTTAATAATAACAAGAATACACAATATTTCACATTAATCTAAACAAGTTAAATAGGATTTATACTTGTTTAATATTACCCTTAACAGAACAACGTTAACGCTATATTTGTGAGATGAGTTTCTTCACACAGCTAAATGGAACATTAAATTTGACTGTTTTGAGGAAGCTAAACAAGTACGTGTTTTATTTTAATGAATTGTAACACGTCCTAAATCCATCTAGCATCCAGTTGTTACTGTTTATTATAGAATGTGAAAAAAGATCAAACACATGTGCTTTTATTGGGACCAACATTGCGACACATAAAAAATGAGCCTTTAAAAGACTTTTAAAAATAATGGTTTATTTTGTGTTTTATCACTATTGCTATGGCATGGCCAGGTGATAAGGGCGTTCTGAGGGTCGTGGGTTCGAAACTCCGTCACGTCTAACACGCTTGTCTTTACAGCCGTAGGGTCGTTATTTAATGACCGCCATTCTCACTATTCGTTAGTAAAAGAGAAGCCCAATATTTGGTGGTAGGTGATGATGACTGACTCGCTAGCCTTACACTACTAAATTAGGGATGGCTAGCGCGCGCAGATAACTTTCATGTAGCTTTGCGCGAAATTAAAGAAAAAACATCATCTTATTCGTTTTTGTAACGACGTCTAGTATGGACATTACAAAAAGTATCTATTCGTGTGACACTTTTCCTTTATTTGTAGTACTAATTGGACCTTTTCATGCATTGTTCGTAAATCAATATTTTGTTTTGTGTCCCACCCCCATAAACACACACAAACTTGCACAGCGGTAAGTTTCCGGAATTTACCTGTTATAAACTGGATCTTGATACCCATGTTGAACAGATAGCCCTTTATGTAGCTTTGTGCTTAACTTCAAACAAATCTGACGTATGTTCACCTTATGTTGTAATTACTTCAAACAGAGATGGTTTCGCGACACATCTTAACCTTATGATTCGCAGTAAATCGTTCATGATAAATTATATATATTTGTAACATAGCAAATCAAAAGAAACAACATGGAAATAAAATATTCACATATATTTTATGAATTAATCATTAAAATTTACAAAAATCTAAACTTTAAAATGAATAGATTTCATAAAAATTACATGTATTTAAAATTATCTCTGAAAGTGTATTAAAATATACAAATAATTAAATACAAGGTAAGAGACAAAATATTTGTTCCACATTTCAGCTAACTTTCTCAGTAACGAGTTTCTCTCTCTCAGATTGAAACTGTAATTTGAAATACCTTTAGTGACTAAGAACCGTTATCTTTGAACTATTTGTGCTCTTTTCGCCATATTGAACAAGCCATAAATTCTAGTATTGTAAGCGCTAAAGGAACCTTTCAGAATTTATGAAAAAATTATCTCAGTATTTTAATCTTAATCTATATTATGTTAAATTTAAATTATGTCTTTTGAAAGTTTAGGAATTTGCATTATTCATACTTCTCATAAGTTTTCTCAGAATGTAGATAAGGTCAGTACTCGTTACTTTTTAAAACATTATGATTCTCACACGTATGATAGCATCATTTAGGTATACAATACCTAACAACGCTACCTTTTTTTGTTTGTGCCAGACAGCATAATTGCTCCAAAATTAAACTATAATACTACATTTTTATAGCACTCTGAAATATTATGGTAAAGCGACTATTTATTCACTGCTTAAATTTCCAAGAAACTGAAAACTGTTGTAAATAATAATGAATATATATCAAATTATAACAAGAAGAAAGAACAGCAGTCAGTTGTGGTTCTTATGGTAAACAAGTATTGTATTATGGTAACGACTGCACTGCGGCTCTATTAGCTGGAACATATTAAATGCATTGTTTTAGATTTAAGACTTATAGTGAATATTCAACTGTATTTTCTCAAAATTAAAATGATGCCCAGCATATAAACTAAATTTGGTTGCTTGACTGTACAACAGAACCTAAACCAGAAGACAGGAATATTATTGTGTGACATGTGATGCTTAGGAGTAGAATACATATTAACAGAAGTTTTACAGTTAAGACTCGGAAACATCCTATTTCAGTTAAATCCTTTTAAAACAGTTGGTATTTAATATTTCATCACATGCTTTACTTGTCTATTTGTAAGTAGTATTTATAACATTTTAAAACTTCTAATAGTGGATCCAGTGACCAAAATATTTACAACCTCAAATATTTAATAGAACATGTTCTGAGACATTTCGTGTAATAATTTAATTAATTTATAATACTATGCAATAACACACAATTCATTTTATCGTGAAAGAAAAATAATAATTCCCTGTGTTTCAATGTATATTTCTTCGTTGTTGTTTAACAAGCTCTAAGTTTGAAGTTTTTAATGAAAGCAATTTTGTAAACATTTCGTGGTTTGTTCGTAAAAAAAGTAAAATTATTTGTTATTTGTGACGTCACACACTTCCTTAAACGCATTGTTTATTTTGCTTATAGTAAAGGAACTAAACCTATCTTCTGTTGCCCGTAATTTTGAACTGCTTACCAGGGGTAAAACGACAGATCGATAACACTAAACATATGTTCCTGTCTATGTTTCTATAAACGAATAATGAGATTGTCCATAACATTATAATGCTTCTAAGATGAAAGCATATGCAAAAACAGGTTTTAATCTCGTGGCCTGTAGGTTGCAAGTAAACTGCCATAACCACCAGGCCAGGCTAGGAACTTTTAATAAAACATATTTTGTAGTAGTTAAGTCATTGTTTAACGTTGTTTAAAAAAAACTATTATTTTTACAAATTTGTTTAGCTTCAGTACTGAACAATAGTTTTAAATTACAGATTACTTCGCAAAAAGCAGATTATTTACCACAAAAAGAGACATAAGTGTAAAGATATATAAAAAATAATTAGGCATTGTGTTCACCAATTAATGTTAGATTTTTAACAGTTATTACACTAAACTGTCCACACCACTGTTTACAGTGTTTAAGCCTCAATATGAATGGTTTATGGTTATGTACGAATTAATCGTAGCTAAAATTAGGTTTTAGTTTAATGCTCATTTAGTTATCTTTTACTTGATGTGTTGTTTCTTTAGAATATTTGGTTGGATGTAAATGTTTATCTATTTAACATTTATCTAACTTACCATAAGAAACAAAATATACAGATATTTGAAGTAGCAGAACTGATAACTAGAAACTGGAATTCACCTCTAGCTCATAAGGGAGAACAGTTAATGAACCTATTTAATCAGATATATCTATTAATTAATTTTGCATATCATTTACACATTAATCATCCTTTTAACTAATCAATATTAAATAAATAAAGCATTAATTAGCTGTTAATTAACTTGATTAACTAGATACATTAATTATTTTAGTTAATTATGCATATTATTAATTAAAATTTAATTAAGAAATCTTAATTAGATATTAATTTTAATTTGCACGATATGTAATGACGATAATCAAAGGAAATGACTTAATAATTTTTGACAATTGCAGTTGACAAAACCAGTTATTTACAATAATTACAGGCTTGCATAAATCAATCAAAATATTATATATCATGAAAATAACTTTTCATTAGTAACTTTATTCATGCATTGAAATTTGCATTTAAAAATGTATAACCTCATAATCTTCATGCTTTGATTATCATCTTTCATATTCACAGCGTGAGCAGCAGAGATCAATGGCTTCTTTTTCATTGAGCAAGAGTGCATCTTTCAGACCAGCCTTTGAGGAATCGATAAAAAGTCTCTAATCTTGAAGATGGTTTTCAGTATCTAATTCTTCTATCACTGCATCAATGTGTATACATAAGCACAAAGTATTTTACATGCTGTAGTAAGAAGCAGGACTTTAATGGCGACTTCGGTATATTACAATTCTTGCTCCGAAAGCTAATAAATTCCATTTCTGTAAATTAGAACCAAGAAGTTAGTTCCCCATGTTGCTTTAATAGAGACAAGTCATGAATCAGATCACTTAGCTCCTTCTTGTGTAATCAGATGAAACTGTTTAAGTTGAGGAGCCACAGGAATAGAATTACTAGATGAAGAGGTTCATTCATTGTTTTCTTCGGAGGATAATTATTTTGTTCCCCAATTTGCTGATGGGTGTAACGTTAGTAAACCATCTCCATGATGTATTGGTTTCATTTTATATGCAATATCTATATATTAAATCTATTGTCTTGTTTTGCCTGAATATCCAGAAACATTAGTCGTCTAATCAATATAAATGGCAATGTGTCACGTCACGATTGATTTTTATGAACTTCTCTAAATATGAGAAGTTATAAAAGCCAAAATGCCTTTAACCAGAGAGAATATTCTATTTCTGTCAGCCAATTACGATTTTAGTAACGGGATACAAAGGGTCGTGAAGGGGTGACGTGAAACCCTATAAGTTTTTGAGTGTTCGTATAATAAACTTAAAGACTGAATGTGGATTCACTTAGCCTAGAGCCAAGTACATCATTAGAGTAAAATTATCGATTCAGTTTTAAACTTAAGTTGTTTTTAAATCAACTTAATTTCTGTTTGTTTATAGTCAAGCACAAAGCTACGCGATGTGTTATATGTGCTCTGCCCATCATGGGTATCGAATCTTGGATTTTCATGTTATAAATCGGCACAGACATACTACTATGACACTAAGAAGGCACGTTTTCTGTTATATCACCAACATTTATATTAATAGATCAACAACTATTTTTCCACTTTTGTTGTCTGTATATTTGATTTTATGCTTTCAATACATACACTAGTAAATATTAGATTATATTTTTGAGCTAAACAACATAACATAAAAGTCACTGGCTTTTCTATTTATCAGAAATTAATAATCTAACTGATTTTCACAATAATTATTCTATGAATATGCCACGAATTCATTTTATGAACAATCTTAACTCTGATTCACTGACAAAAGAATGTAACGACGTTTGACTGTCTCGACTGCACTTTTCTGTCTCTTTGTTGGTAAAGTTTGATTACGTAAAATTTATTTTTTTAATTATGTATGAAATATGTGATTAGGATATACCATGGGTTTGTGTGACAACACTTGCCCCTTAATTTTTGACGGGATATGCGCTAATGTAAAAATAACAATCAGTTATTATCTGGATCTCACGAGAACAGCTATATAGACATGCTTGCTTTCTTTTTATTCAACCATTGTATCATATCAGATGTGCAAATTGTACAATACACAAGTGGGATCCAATGAGTTTTCTGGTCAACAATTTTTATCTTACACCCAGAATAGTGCTTGATGTTTTTTTATTCATGAAACAGTAATATACTTTCCAGAAACACGATGCGTAATTTTTGCACTTTATGAATATGTGTTTCAAATGATTTTCTAAAAAATATAAAATAATTTGTGTTTACAAAACTAGAGTTTCAAAGAATTTGGTTATAACGCAGGTATTATGCAAAGACGAAAATCATATTTTGTTTTGATTATGTGAGGACAAAGTAGCTGATTGAGAATGAGACTCCTGACTCCGCCCTTTTTATACTCAGTCGAAAAACTTTTCGAATATTCTAGGAAGCCGAGCACATGAGGATTTCGTGTTTCTTGGACGGAATATGGACGAAGCAAATGTGGTGTGATTCGCTACAATTGTAACGAAATCAAATTATACATGAATAAGATATTTATAAGTTTACACTAAAAGTGCAGTCAATGTTTGAAGTTATCAAATATATATGCCTTTTAGTTCAAACTATCCAAATAAACTGAACTTAAAAGCATGAATATATTGTACAGAGGTGATTGCATGGTATCTCACAAAGTGCTGATAAAATATAGAGTTATACATTATACCCTCAAAGTTAGATGACATGGACAAATTCTGACTATAGTTCTGAAATCAACACCATCAAATTACCCTGAATATTTCGAGCTCTTTGCAGTAGCAAAGTTTTTGTTGTCCAATACTATTTTCTTAAGGTTTAGTTAATCTAACTTCAAAAATAGCTACCCGTCTTATTGTTAGTTAATCTATGCCCCCTTCCCTAATATCACAGCTTATAGAGCTAAGATTAATGTTTCGATATTCTCGGTAAGCAAGAAAACAGATAGCCTATTCTGTGTGTCTGGGCCTAGTTAAAAAGCAAAAGAAAAGGAAATTTGCATATGAGTAGCACGAGGATAAACCTAAAAATAGCTGTTCTTTGGGGTATTATATACCTTAATTGAAATAATTAAGTTTTATAATTTCTTGTGACAACATTCTTGAAGTGTACAAGAGCAAACACTAACGCTGAAAGATAATATGCACCACAATAACTTAATCATTCTCATTTTTTTTAACTGTGGCAGTTAACTGCCATCAATAATTTAAGATGCAACTGGATATCATATTCAGATAAAGTATCTTAAGTTTTTATTGTATAATTATCCATATTTTGCCCTTGGTGATTAAGCGGTCTGAACATTTACAGTGCTAAAAATCAGGTTTCTATAACATAGGTGGGCAGATAAGGTATGTTTGGTTGCCATGTTCTATAGATCTTTCCTGGATAATAGAAAATATTCAGATATCTTGAATATTCTGTTGCTGAAAATTCATGTTAATTTGAATATATACAATACTTTAGGAAATATATGCATTAGTTTTACATATTATAATGGTATGAAATGTTAAAATTTCAATGTTTCGATACCTAAAAAATGAATAAAAATATCGGCTCTAAAAATAGTTACTGAACTAAAGAAACTCTTACGTTTTCTTATGAGAGTTTTTTTTATTGCTTACTTATAAGTTTCAATTACATGTTGAGTTTTTAGTTCTCAGAATAACAGATAGTATCGCATATAGCTATTCGTAATATAACGCTTGAAAATGCTCTTCCAACCTGTGAATTTTTACCTTTGACATTTTAATAAGCTATTTGTTTCCGTGTATTTGGGTTCTTAATTGGTCAACTAGTTTTCTTTTAAATATGGCGTATGAAATTAACTAATATACTAGGGAGATCCAGATTTATATAGAGCTCAACGATAAAAACTATTGATGGGTAGTTGTCCAGAGCTTCAAAAAATTAAGTAATAGTGATATAAAGCAACCAGAATGAAAGATACGTTAGATTTTTCAGTAAATCTAGGAGTTGTAAATATACGAATATTTTTAAGATTCTCGGTCTCGAAAAACCGACCCCTCTAGAGGTAGCGCTCTATTTTGAAATATTATGTTCTATATGGTGTTGATCACTAGAAATAAACTACTTGACTCTAAAACTTAGGATCCTTTCTCGTATTTGAAATCCATGACTATGAAAAAGCAGATACATCCGTATATAGCAGTAAGGGTTTAGAATCTTCAGCGTTTTCATATTCTCCAAAATCAGTATCATACACTTTGCTTTCTTGTAATCTAATTGGATTTGATTTCTCGGGTTACTTTTTCTTCTCAGTACACTTCTTTCTCCACTTTCAGCATCATTTCTTCACTTCCAGTTAATATGATTTGCTCTATTTAAGCATGAATCCAAAGGTAAGTTTCATCTACAAACACCACAGATGAAGCAGTGTCATTTCTATGTTTATATTTCTGACAAGGAATTTTACAGATTTCACTTATAAGTATATTTTTCAATTAGACGAAGAATATTTTTTATATTGTACTATTGGATTATTGTCACGAAATCTGGCGCCTCCAATCCGTTTTTCGTCTTTGACGGTTTTTTGTTTTCCCTAAATTTGGGTTGATTTTTCGCAACTGTGGCTCTTAAAACTATTTTTTTGATTTCATAAATAACTAAGAAATGGAGTGAAAACTAGATCTAATGCTTCAAAGAAGAATAAATATTATGATCTTAAATCAGAGGATCTCCATAAATCCATGTTCTACCTTTAAGTTTTTTTCTAATATTTACAAATGGTCTTAGTATTTTTAAACGTGTTTTGTTTAAAAGAATTATTTTAACTTAAAAAGATCGTCCTTGATTCAGAGCTTCTAAAACTTTACGTCACTGTCTATAAAGAGAAAAATTAATGCTTGGTTGTTTCAGTAATGGTTGAAATATATTTATATAACTAAGTAAAGAAGGATTGTCCATTGTTTAGACTCAGGGGTTTTCCTTATTATTAAAAAAAACGTATAACATTTGATGTTGTAATTAATAGATGCACTTTATTTCACAAAAATACACAGTTTGTGGCATTTGTAAGTTAGTCTCCATTGAAAGACGAAAGTATGAAATTGTGCAGGTTAGAGCTATCTGTTCTTATGTCCTCAACTTGGTAAACATTGCAACATTCACCCAGCTCCCTCAGTTCATCCCGTATTAAAGAAATATATCACAAATAAAGATCTTATTAATATAAGTTTGACGCTTTTTCCTTCGGTATAAAACAGTGGAATGTCATTTTACATCCTGTAGAAATATAAACAGATAAAATCTTGGTTGCAAATATGAATCATCTCGTGAAGAAAGTAAAACAATGATTTATTTTGATATCATAAATAAACAACCTTAAAACACAAAATTTTGTTACTTGTCTATAAATAGACACTCAACTTGTAGCTGTAAGGCTTCTTCAGAAACGTTTCACTAAAGCATAAAGCTCTCTATTGTCAGCAATGGTTTAAGTTTTAGTCGAAAGTTCCTGAAGAAGATACAGAGCTAAAAGTTGACTGTCGAATTAAAGATAAGTAACAAATTCTGGTGTTTCAAGGCCGTTTATTTCTGATATTAAAATGTCTTTTATACACCACTGTGTTTCTAATATTAAAATGTCTTTTATGCACCAGTGTGTTTCTAATATTGAAATGTTTTTTTCTACACCAGTGTGTTTTTAATATTAAAATGTCTTTTATACACCAGTGTGTTTCTAATATTAAAATGTCTTTTATACACCAGTGTGTTTCTAGTATTAAAATGTCTTTTATACACCAAGTGTGTTTCTAACATTAAAATGTATTTTGTACACCAGTGTGAGATATAGAAATTAAATAATGAGAATAAGTATTCAGTTCCTTCGCTCTTAATCTCTTATTTCTGAAGAATGTTTTACAAATCCTATTTTGTAAATGATTTGTGAATACACTTAAACCATGTCCATATTGCTTTTAACTATTTAAAAGTTTAATTGCAGAATAGTTTACATATTTGCAAAAATTTATTTATCATAAAGCTTTAATTTATTATTGATATAGAAATAATTATCTGTGTTTCAACTTCATTGGGCCTGGCATGGCCTAGCGCGTAAAGGCGTGCGCTTTGTAATCTGAGGGTCGCGGGTTTGCGCCCGAGTCGCGCCAAACATGCTCGCCCTCCCAGCCGTGGGGGCGTTATAATGTGACGGTCAATCCCACTTTTCGTTGGTAAAAAGAGTAACCCAAGAGTTGGCGGTGGGTGGTGATGACTAGCTGCCTTCCCTCTAGTCTTACACGGCTAAATTAGGGACGGCTAGCACAGATAGCCCTCGAGTAGCTTTGTGCGAAATTCCAAAACAAACAAAACAAATCCAACTTCATAACCCTTTCACACTTATATATAGTTACTGACTTCCAGTAAAAAGCGTTAAGAGTGCCTTCCAGTTTTGTAGGTTACTCTTTCAATTGAAATTCCTTTCCATTCGTTAGCCAAAACACTACGTTTTATTTAGCTTCAATGCTTGATTAATTTATATATGCAATTATCTTAATGAAATACACTTCGAAGCGAAATTATTAAAAACTTTATATGCAAAAAAGTTTACCTTTATAAAATTAGGAGTTAGTTGCTCCTTTCAAACTTTCAAAAATTTTTAATAAATACACAAACATTATCCAAAATATATAAAAAACTACTTAAAGCCATGTTGAACACAAAATACAAAGAACTACATACTTACAAAAACAAAAAATGAACCTAGACCATCAACTGGCATGCTGCATTAAACCAGAGATTTACGGACTTATACAACGAAACATAAACCAAATCAACACTAAGAACGACAGAGACAAAAAGATCTGCCACAACAAAAACTAGTAAAAACTAAGATGTAAACAAGAGAAAAGACACCAAAACGACAAACCGTTGACTAACCTCATAATTAACAGATCCGACCGACAATTAAACACAGACAAGATACATCTACTTAACAAAGGACTCAACTTCGCAATAGCACCTGGGTACATTCCAACCATAGAAATCAAAACATGTTTAGAAGATCCAGCCAGACGTCTTGTGATACTTTCTTTAGAAAACAAAAACAAGAAAACAACCAACAGAAAGAAGAAAACTTAAATAGTTTTATTGACACCCAACAGCCAAACTTCTCAGGTAAAATTAAAAATTTGTATTTTCCAGAAACACCTGAAAACAACATCTTAAACGATTTTTTCAAAGACTTTTCTCACAAAACCATCAACATAATTTCACAAAACAGAAAGCTAAAAATCAATCTTACAAAAAGAGACATTAATTCCATTAAAAACCTAAAACAAGACAAAATCATAAAAATTCTAAAAGCAGATAAAGGTAACGCTATAGTCATAATAAACACGAATGAGTATATTCAAAAAATGAAAAACATCCTATCAGACACGAACAAATTTAAACCAATACACACAAATCCAACAAAGACACACGAAACGCAACTAAACAAATTACTACTAGAAATGAAAAAAAACCAACACAAACACTTCATTCCTACCTACGTAAAACCGACTCACTCACACCACAAATATACGGCATCCCCAAACCTCATAAACCAAATTGTCAATTACAACCAATAATGTTCACATATGAATAGTTTAATTACAATCTTGGTAAATACATAGCATGGGCATTCTCCAAATATGTAGCATCAGCCAGCTCATTCATCAAAGACTCTTTTAACTTCAAGTCTAATCTAAATCAACTCAATCATAAAGCCTCAATGGCCAGTTTCGATATTATCTCCCTCTTTACAAAAGTTCTAACCACTGAAGCCTTCAAGATAGTCTTAGAACTCTTTATCCGAGACTCTAACCCAACTATAGACATTCCCAGCAACAAATTAGCAACCCTCATAGAATTCACCACAATAAAGACAAACTTCATGTTCAACAACCAAAACTATATAAAAATAAATGACCTAAGCATGGGCAACCCAGTATCACCAGTTCTAACCAATATTTTTATAACACAAGTTGAAACACAAGCAATTGACACAGCATTACATCCACCACCATACTGGTACAGATATGTAGATGACGCGGTTGCAAGATTCAGATCTACAGAATACATACATAATTTTTTTTCACTCACATTAATTCTATACATCCCAACATTAACTTCACATGTGAACAGGAAGAAAGCAATCAAATATCATTTCTTAACCTCAAAATTATAAGAACCGACACACAATTCAAAACAGAAATTTACCGAAAAATCACCCATACTGGACTATACATTCCTTGGGACTCAGCACATGAAACAAAACAAAAACTCAACATACTAAGAAACCAGATAAATACAGCCATAAAACTATGCTCACCAGATAAAATTAACGATGAATTAGACAAAATAAAACAATACTTCATCAACATCAATAAGTTTCCTCCACAAACCGTAGAAAACATTATACGCACACATCTAGACAGAAAGCAAAATCAATCAGCAAAAGTTAATATATTTCAGGAATCAAAAAATTACGAAACCATATACTGCTGTATACCATATATTCCCGACATCATCAGACAAATAACCAACATTTGGCAAAAACTAGTAACAAAATATGACATTCCAGTTAATACCAAATTTATTCAAAAACCAGGCACAAAACTGAGGTTTATACTGTGTAAGAACTACACTGACAAACACCACATCAACATTATTTATAAAATACAATGTGATAACTGCCACGACTTCTATATTGGAGAGACAAGTAGAAAAAGGGAAACCAGATTCAAAGAACATAAAAAGTCACCTTCACACGTTTTCGAACACTACAAGCCAAATAAACGCAACATAACCGTAGAAAATACTCAAATACTAAATAAAGAAACAAACATAAACAAACGAAAAATTAAAGAAGCCTTACTTATACAACAACTTAAACCTAAAATATACCAATAGAAAGGTACGCCTTTATACCTATGTTAAATATAATAAAATAAAATTATGTATTCAAACATCTAACACCACCCACTACATTTCGACACTCAGTTGCACAACCCCTTCCAAACATGTGGTCAGCTTCCGGTCAGTTACCTCTTTCTTTCTTTGTGAACCTGACGATGACCGAAGAAGGTCGAAACGTTGTTCGCTCTTCCACGTAAAATATTTTCTCAACCCAAACGAGCCGTTTTTGCATATATATTTCTCTACAAGTGGGTTTTCTCGACATCACTGATTATTAAAAACTTTAAAGTAAAACTATTTTTTAAATAAATAAACCTTAATTTAACGTTCCATTTGCCAAAAGAATGTATTTTCAAATCCGTCGTCGCTATTTGAACGTTTTTCTTTCCTTTCCATTTAGGAAGGAAAGTGAAATATGACGTAACATCGTTGTTAACGAATAGAGTCACCAAGAATAGAATGAGAGCACAACTCCCTGCGGACAATATGGACATTGTCCTGGTGCAGAAGTGAAATACACAATATTAAGCTGCGAATCTGAACTACCTGTTAATATAGATTATAAATCGCATACTTATCAATCTCTTTAAATTCACGTACGTAAAACTTAAATAAATTTATACCCATAGTTTAACATTTGAAGTATTAAAGTACGTTTGCTCCATTTTTTCTAGCAAACAAAACTTAACTATACCAGCGAATATCATATGGGTAAATGGGTATTGTTCTCGAAGAGTTTAGTATTAATTTTCTAGCAAGGGAATTGGTATTTTCCTTTATATTATTGGTAAGTTCCCAAAAATGTTACCGACAGCTATTAATAATATTTTTATATCTGGAAATCGAAAATTTATTTAGACTTTTAACCTTTTCGTTGAAAGCTCTACACACTTTATATTGATGTATAATTTCAAAGCACTGTATATATTAAACATTAATTCAGAAACACAACAAGTCGTCTGTATAACATGTTTATTATTTTACACAGAACTAATCGTCAGCAATTGTACCTTAACACAAAGACAAGTTAAAGTTACAAATTATGAGATATTGCTGTTATCTCCGCATTCACTCTGTATATAATGAACTGTGGATCCAATCAAATCCTCATCTTTCCTAAAAAAAACAACTTTAAGTTATTTAGTACGGTAATTTAAAGTATTTTCAGTATTCATTGTTTTTATAAATAATCACTTATTTCGAATACAATTTAATTTCAATATTAATTTCTTAAGTTGTAAATTATTTCACTTGATCAACTATAGATAAAAAAAATTCAGAATTTTGACACTACTGTTTTCCTTTTGATAAGACAGTTAAACTTGTATGGTATTTAATATAAGGAAAACAGTTCTTCACGTTCTAAAATAAACTTTCATTAACCATTAATTTCTATAACGTCGTCCAGGGTGCTAGTACTCCAGCTAGTTGTTATTATAGCTAATGTGCTAAATAGACAGTATTTTATTCAGGAAATAGAAAGAGCTATGGTTTAGCTCATTTCGATTTGTAAAACAATGGTAATGTTTTAAACATTA
Source organism: Carcinoscorpius rotundicauda (assembly GCA_011833715.1). Classification (NCBI taxonomy): domain Eukaryota; kingdom Metazoa; phylum Arthropoda; class Merostomata; order Xiphosura; family Limulidae; genus Carcinoscorpius; species Carcinoscorpius rotundicauda. The sequence goes on along the minus strand of CM022394.1, from coordinate 49,323,720 downwards.
ATCTATCTAGCAAGTAAAAAATAAAAACAAGTTTCAGAATACAATAAAAGACTCATTTTATAACGTGATGAATACAACTAATCGAATCAATTGAACAAGCTTAAAGTTAACTTTTCTTGTACGCAACTTGTATTCCCTAAACATTTCAAATAGTTCCTAAATTAAAAGCTTTTAGTTTAAAATTACTAACAAGATGGATCTTTATTTTTAAATTTTCGCACAAAGACACTTGAGGCTATCTGTAGTAGTTCTTCTTAATTTTGGTTTAATCGAGTGAATAGAACTTTTAAGTTACTGAAACCGAAAAATGGAATTTATGCGTTTATCGTACAGTGCCACCAAGGCCAAAGTGCAGACAGCAATTTCTTAATATCTTGTGGTAATAATTTATATTTGCTTCATAAGCTTCTCCAATTACATATCTTTACTTGATATTCACAGAAAATGAAGCTTTCCCAAACTAACCGAGAAGTAGGTGAGTATTAAATTAAACCAAATGATGTTTATAAAATTAATATTTATATCCATAACAATATGAAAGTCTAATTTTGATTTAATCTTCTTACACACTAATTTCTCGAAAGATTTACCACAACAGATTTAATCTACCAATTCAACACTCTTGAATACTATTACTGAGGTTTAGAAGTCATTTTCAACCAAAAATAAAGCAACCTAATATAATTTAGGTATACGAAAAAATGTTAGATCTTGTGCATAAATCGTTATGAAAATATTAGACCTCTACGTCACAGATTTATTTCAGTTTTATCTTTGGTGAAACTGTAAGGAAATCTGTAACAGACATATTTCGTCATTCTTGAGCACTATTTAAACCAATGGATGGTTAATTACTTATTTCGACTGATCGTTAAAAATAATAACAAAAATTTCCGTGAGAAAAGGTTACCTGTAGCCTTTAACAAACCGATTATCACTAAAAGTGGATCGGTTGTTTTCTAAGATACACTTTATTAGATCTTAGGTTTGGTTAAGACGTATTATAACAAGTACGCAATACTGTTTTCAAATGATTCCTATAAAAATTATCTATTGCTAGAATTCATAGTTGAAAGGAATACGACCTCGTAAAAAATCTTAACAAAATGTGCAATTGTTAAAATTCGTATTATAATCTGATTGAAAGCAACATCCTTTTGACTGAAATCGTTACATGTTAGGAATTCGTTAATAACTCAGTTTAAAACAGCATATCTTTCGTATAATTAATTTTATGAATAAATAAAAGTATATCACAATCGTTATTCGAACTACTTAGATGAAACTATTTTTTCTAATCTAGCATTATAAATTATTTCAACATAACATTAACATTCTTAGGATAATTTATTTTATGAAGTTAATTTATTTGAATATATCTTATTCCTTCTGTGTCATGGTAACAGAGCAATTCAGTAGAAAATATAGCAACTTCTTGTGAACTATACTGTTATGATATATTTTATTTCAACATCATTTGGACTAAAATCATTTTATGATGCACTATTTTATTATCTGAAGTTATTACGTTTAATATTTTTAATTAAAAAACCATAAAATTACGTTCCACGTTTATTCCACATGATCCATACTGACTTGACATCATATTTCTTATTCCACATGATCCATACTGACTTGACATCATATTTCTTATTCCACATGATCCATACTTACTTGACATCATATTTCAAAACACTATTTCAGTAGTTATTATGACACTAATCAAAACAATATTTGAATCCAACTTTTATTTGCCGGAAATCTTATTTGAATTTAAATAATAGTAATTAATTAATTTTAAAACAAGTATCATAACCAGATTATGTGTGACACAATTGAGTAAAGATCATGAAAGATAAAATATATTTGGTTAACCTTTCAGCTAAGTGACTTCTTCGATAAAGAGTTTTATTCTCTCTAGAACTGAATTTACTGTTTCACTAAGAAATCTTATTTTTAGTTTGTTAGTTTATTTTAGCAAAAAGCTACAAACAGTGAACTATCAGTGCTCTATCCGAAATCGAGCAGTAAATTTTAGTGTTGTATGACTGAAAAAACCTTTCAGAGTTTATAAAAAAAACATTTTATCTCAATGCTTTTTGCTTGAAAGATGTTATCTTAAAGTTAAGTAATGTTTTTTGATCGATAATTTTAAATATCTAGATACACGTTCAGGAATTTGCAGTAGTTCATACTTCTCGTGGTTTCTCTCAGAATGTTGGTAGGTTAGATCGTAGTTTTCATTCATGATGACGAGAAACTCACTTGAAATAAAAATGTATTCTATGATGGTTGGTGTGAGTATTGAAACTTTAATTAAAATAATATATATAACAACATTTCAAAAGTGTTAATACCCATACAAGCCGTCTTTATAATACAGGGATTTTCAATATTCGTTATTATTTAGAATCTTATGGTTCTCACACGTTTGATTACATCATTTAAATATACAATACACACTACAGTTTTCCATACCAGACAGCGTAATTGCTCCCAAATTAAACTATAATACAACTTTTTTATGATACTGTGAAATATTATGTTAAAGCGGCTACTTATTCACTATGTAAATTTCAAGAAACTGAAAACTGTTGAAAATAATGATTAAGTAATAGACGTATAAATTAAGTTATAGGCCTGGCATGGCCAAGCGCGTAAGGCATGTGACTCGTAATCCGAGGGTCGCGGGTTCGCGCCCGCGTGGCGCCAAACATGCTCGCCCTCCCAGCCGTGGGGTCAATCCCACTATTCGTTGATAAAAGAGTAGCCCAAGAGTTGGCGGTGGGTGGTGATGACTAGCTGCCTTCCCTCTAGTCTTACATTGCTAAATTAGGGACGGCTAGCACAGATAGCCCTCGTGTAGCTTTGTGCGAAATTCCAAAACAAACAAACAAATTTTTTTTTAGGTTTGACACTCACAGCAAATATTCAACTATGATTTTTCCAAAGTGAAATATAGGTCAGCAGATAAAATAAATTTGACTGTTTGACAATCCAATAGAATACATATCAACAGGACTTTTTTTTACAGCAAAGATTCAAAAACAATTTATCTCAGTTAAATTATCTTTATAAACCAGCTGATATTTATTATTTTATCACATGCTTTACTTATCTATTTATTAACAGTAATTATAATGTTTTTAAATTTCTGTTAGTGGTTCGAATGATAAAATAATTTATAAATACTTACAATCACAGATTATTTTTTCACACATTTCTTACAATAATTTCATTTTCTCATAATACTTTATAACAAAGAAAAACTATTTGTTTCTTAAAAAAGAAAACAAGAAGAAATTTCGGAATTACACTGTACATTTCTTACATCTTGCTCAAAATGTTCAGAATGTTTTTAATGGAAGCAGTTTTATCAAAAATTGTCTGTTTATAAAACAAGTTTACTCGTTAAGCAATTATTTTAATTTAACTTTAAATCCTAGGATTAATTATACATCTTTGTTGATAATTAACCACAAATGTATACAATGGGCTAATGTTCTTTACTAATCACGAATACCGAAACCTGGTTTCTAGTGTTGTAAGCCCGCAGACATGCCGCTGTGCCAGGAAGCCAATTATAAACATATAAACAAATTTACGTAAAAAACTCATAATCAAGGACAATATTATTCAAATAAATATATCTTATTAATCAAGCCAGGTGACACTGTATCTAACTTGGCTTCCACATAAGTGATATTTCACCATTCTAACTTTCAATACAAAGACCATCATAACATATATGTGGAGTTTATGAATATCGAATAGTCTTAAATCTTATATCTGTATCTCTGTAACTAAATTTGTTACTAGAAAATGAATATTATAAAACGGACTGATGAATTTTTAGTTGTTTTCTTTATAGCAAATCTGTTAAGCCCATCTTTTACCATCCATAATTTAAAATTGTCAACCAGAAGGAAAGCTACTCGCCGTTAACACCAACATATGCTCCTATCTCTGTTTTTATCAACAAATAGTGAGATTGACTGTTACATTATAATACCTCAAGGATAAAAAACTGAATATGTAGAGTTAATATTTGTAACCTGCGACCTACAATTTACAAGTTGAGTGTTCTAGCTACCGGGCCTTTCCTATCCTATAAAACAACTTTCAATATCAAATGCGTGACTGTTCAACAAGTGTTTAATTTAAATGTTTTCCTAACAAAATCTACCAGTTTCAATAGTAAATAAAAGTTTCGAATTATAGATCATATGCTATAGAAATGAACAGAAATAAATATATCTAAGCAATAACCAGGCTTTCTTTTCATTAACTGATCTAAATGGTCCACTGATAATGTGGCAGCAAGAAACAGTTGTTTATAGTGTTTGCTTCAGTTTATGTCTGAATTAACACAACTGATGTATAAATGCATCAGTGTTAACACTGTGTTGTAGTTTAATAATAATTTCGTTATTTTTCAATTTGGAAATGTGGCATTTTTTCCTATCACTTGGTTGTGCATAACTTTTATCTGCTTAACACTTTCTTAAAAATACCTTAAGGAACAAATATATAAGTTTAAAGCAGCGGAACTGATAAAAACAAATTAAACTTGTTAGCAACAAATCATAGCTGACTGAAGAGATTGTAGTCTGATGTATTTAACACTTCCTTGTTCATAGTCTTACATATTTTATTAAAGCAATTAAAAAATACATATTAAATATTTTATGCCCCACAATTCCGACATAAAAAAGCGTTAATTTAAATCGAATGAATAATAAAAAGATTTTATTCATTCCAACCAACATGAAAATGATTTGGAAACATCAATTTATAAATGCTAAGTTTAGAAATATAGTATCGATCAATTTAACGATATTTAAATATATGTTTAATAATTCACGTCTGTACCTTCAATATCTCAATTTTTTTGTTGCCGCATTATCAGAGATTTAGTTATAAAATAATATCAACTCAACCATAACTCTTTTAATTCTCGTAAAAGATATTATGCATTTAGTATATCTAAACTGATGATGACACTACAATTATCCTTTAAGGAGTTACACGATTAATGTGTAATGAGTTGATAAAGTTTAATACGATATTGTTTATCTGCGATAGGTATTACACGAATTTTATTTCCCAACGAATTTATTGAGAGTTATAAAGGTTATTGTATTTCTTTTATGGTGAATTACCTAACGATCTATATTGTATTATTTATACTGTTTATTACCTAACGATCTATATTGTATTATTTATACTGTTTATTACCTAACGATCTATATTGTATTATTTATACTGTTTATTACCTAACGATCTATAGTATCTTTCAACTTTTAAAATTTGTAAGTGTAAATATTTTTAATGTGTAAAAAAAATAATTGTACTTTGAATAATCGCGGACAGGTAAACCGAAACTATCTGCGTTGATTGTCATTAATTTTGAACTGAAAGACGAAAGTAAATATTCTTGATAACGAAAATCCCACTTGAAATAAAAATGTACCTCTGAACGACTGGTATGGGTATTAACACTTTTATTGATAAGTAGAGAACAATGTTTCGACCTTCTTAGGTCATCTTTAGGTTAAAAAAAGGGAGAGTTTGAAAGTGACCGTTGCTGGGCACGTCTTAAAGAGGAGAATATAAACGTGTATGGGATTATAGGTGGTATTGTGGGAGGATGTTAGGTTATTAATATGATTTAATTTTGGTTTTAGTTGCTGTATAAGTAAGGCTTCTTTGACTTTGCGTTTGTTTATATTTATTTCGTAACATAGGTGTTTTCTATGGTTGTGTTTATTTGATTTACAGTGTTCAAAAACGTGTGAAGGTGTTTTTTTGTTGTTGTTTGTTTAATCTAGTTTCCACTTTTCTGCTTGTTTGTCCAATATAGAAATCGTGGCAGTTGTTGTACTGTATTTTATATATTATGTTGGTGTTGTTTTTGTCAGTGTCGTCTTTACATTGTATAGACTTTAGTTTTGTACCTGGTTTTTGAATAAATTTGGTGTTTACTAGAACGTTGTGTTTTGTTACAAGTTTCTATTTCCAAATGTTGGTTATTTTTTCGCTGATGTTGGGAACATATGGTGTGCAGTAGTATAAGGTTTTGTAGTTTGTTGTATCTTGGGATTTATTCAGTGATGTCGAGAAACCCACTTGTTGAGAATTTTATATGCAAATTTATATAAAATTCTTGTGATTTATTGTTGATCTAGGTGTGTGCGTATAATTTTTTCACGGTTTATTGAGGTAATTTGTTGATGTTGATGAAGTGTTATTTTGTTTTCTTGATTTCATCGTGAACTTAGTTTTGTTACTGTGTTCATTTAATTTCCTAATATGTTGAGTTTTTGTTTTGTTTCATGTACTGAATCCCACGTAATAAATAATCCAGTATGGGTGACTTCTCTGTAGATTTCTGTTTTAAATTATATATAGGTTCTTGCGATCTTGAGGTTAAGAAATGCTCTTTGGTTAGTTTTTCCTCTTCACAGGTGAACTTAATGTTGGGGTATATAGAATTAACGTGATTGATAAAAATCAAGTGTGTGTTTTGTAGATGTCAATCCAACAGTTGTATCATCAACATACCTGTAACAGTATAGTGGTGTGTAAGGCTGAATTGATTGCTTGTGATCCATTCTGTCATAAAAATGTTGGCTATAACTGGAGACACGAGATTCCCCATACTTAAGCCATTTATATGTAGGTAGTTTTGATTATTGAACATAAAGTTAATTTTGGTGGTAATGAATTCTATTATGGTTGCTAATTGGTTGCTGGGGATGTGTATCAATGGGTTGCGATCTTCGATATAAAGTTCTTAGGCTATCTTGCAGACTTCAGTTGGGACTTCTACGAAGAGGGAGACTATATTAAAACTGACCATTAAGGTTTTATGATTTAATTGATCAAGAATAGATTTAAAGTTAAAAGAGTCTTTGAAAAAAGAGCTGGTTGATGTTACATATTTAAAAAATGCCCACGCTGTATATTTACCGAGGTCGTAGTTAAATGATTCGTAGGTCGACATTACAGATCGTAGTGGATAATCAGGTTCGTGAGGTTTGGGAGTGCAATAAAGTTGTGATGTGTGTGAGTTGGTAAGTAAGAATAAATGTTTTCTAAAGTTGTGTTAGTGTTTTTCATTTGTAATAGTATTTTGTTAAGATGATTTTCATGTGTTTTTGTTCGATTTGTTTTTAATAGTTTAAACCAAAATGAAACCAATATAAAGGAACACCTTTATACTTATACTAATTAATAACCTAACATCCACCTGCAACGCCCCCTACAATCCCGTACCCGTTTATACTCTCGTCCCTTAGACATGTGTCCTGCAACGGTCACTTTCAAACTCTCTCTTTTTTTAACCAAAAGATGATCTAGGAAGGTCGAAACGTTGTTCTCTGTTTATCAATAAAACTGTTAAAACTCATATCAACCGAAAGCGAATATTGTTAGTCCACAGTACCTTCCGTCTACTCTTTAGCTACTTGAATCGAAAATAACAATTTGACTGTTACTCTTATAATACATCTAGGGTGCTAAGTAGCAGAGTATTATTTTTAAATATTTTTTTCACAACAACAGAACGAGACACAGTACAATAACCAATCACTAGGCCACACCTGTTCCATTGAGTGAAAACGTAATTAATTTGGTTACAATGATGTCACTAAAAGGGATATTTTATTGAAATAACTTATAATAGTAATCTTGCACATTAGCTGTAATGTCTGAATGGGTAACAATAGGAATAATTATGTGAAAGATACTATAATGAAAGACCGAAATTGATATATTTTGCCTTCATCTAACTCTTTAAGGGAATCTTAACAAGATAAATTTTGCAATTTTTCGGCAACGGGTCATGACCTATCCACAAAATCATACTAGGATTCTCTGAACATTAGGGTATTTTAGGTTACAGAAAGGTTTGTCTCTATAACACCAAAATTCGTAGATATTTTCTGAAATGTAACATTTTTAGAAAGTTTTGGGGATATTAAAACGTTTAAACACACGTCAGCTCATAACTCAACTCGTCATTATAGGTCTTAGAGATAACTTAATATTATCAACGACCACACGTCATATAGTGACAAAAACAGTTTATTATAGTATTTAAATAATTTTTAAAATACAAAGCAGATGAAAAACTAGATAATTAACTTTAATCTTGCATCTTGAAAAAAACAAAAATAATATAATTAGGAAAATATGTCCAAGGTTTTGAAAATACTTACCAGCACACATAATTTTTTTTCTATGTTACTCTCTGCTTTATGAAACCATATTATACGCTAACCTTTTATTAAAGCTAAAAACCAACATTTTCTGTTCGGTTCTTTCGTCAATGAAACCCACGGACTGTTGTTGCTATCAAGCAACTTGTGCAGTCGGCACTTCCAAGCATGCGCACATTATTTTACCTAAAGTCCACCAATCTCAGGCCAACTAATTTTTTAGGTGTTTAAACTAGATAGATATAAAAGAGACTCAATCTGAAGAGTTATGATCAAGGTATCCAGAACCCTTCAGAAGTTTAATTACATCATCTCTTCGGACCGTATTCGTGAGTTCTTATTTTTCCTTATATAAAAGTAGATCTAAGACCTTTCGTTCAAGTAGATATAGCTATTGTATACTTTATAATATATTTTATTTAATTTTTGTTCTATATAGGTGTTTCTATATAAGTTGATATCAGAAAGTCACCAATATGGTAGTCTTCGTACTTTTTTAAAATTTTGTTCCATATATCTTAATACCAAAATAATTATTACTAAATACCCATCTCACCAAAAACTGAAAGAGCAACAGAAACACAACTTATAAATTTTGTGAGGAGTTAAAGTTATAAACTAAGAAGATATAGTGAAAATATTTCGATGTAAAACATCAAATAATGTTAGAAAGAAACTACATTTATTCACAAAAGTAACGGACATGATATGTTTACAACTGACATTAGCTATCTAAAAACTCCCTTCGATGATAAATAGATATGATCTGCTTTTAATTTATTATTATCTATATAGCAAATCTCAAAATCACAAGTTTTTTGCTAATTAAATGCCAGCCTTTCTGCTTGAATATAATTAGTAATTTTCAGTTTAGTTTACTAACAAGCATAAACTTCCTACATAAAATTATTTTTAAAAGGTAAACCCAATGATAAAATTTGTAGAGAGCACAACTTGGAACTTGAAAACATAGTTATTTCTTGTGGTTTAAGAGCCTAAAAAATATTCGTATCAACCATAATTCGTATTTCTTAAGCAGCTAACAATTATTTAAAGAAATTTAACTTTTTTGAATGAGTAATTTACTGTTATAAAAAATAAAATAAAATAGTACATGAAACGGGTTTTAATCATTTGTAAACAAAACAAAATTGAAATTAAAATAATAATTTTCTTCCTGAAACCTTAAACTTCGATGGATAGTAATCGTATTTCACAGTTACATATATAACTTTAAAGTTAATAATATCCATATGACATATAGTGAACTTTAACAGTTTCTGAGATCCGATATTATAACACTGTTTATTACATTTTAGCACAACAGCAATGTCCTCAAGGAGTCGCGTGCTTATCTGCCTTCTATTGGCTCTCGTCATTGTCAACCAAGTTACGTCACAAATCACTTTCCCTCGAGGATGGAAACCAGGAAAACGATCAAGTAACTGCGAGGAGTTTGAAAACAATTTTGTTTTGCAACTGAAACGTCTAATTAAGGTTTAATTATTTGAAACCTGGTTTCTCTTTCATGATTTGTAGTGATTTTCTTAATTAAACTTTAGAACAATTTCATACATTACATTAAAAAGTAAAGCCAAAGGTACTAATACAGTACAATAATAATAGCAACCTTAGTTATAGTATACAAATAATCATTATAAATGGCCAGTTATAAAGAGGAGTGTTTTTCATCGAAACCGATAAAATTGACTAGTAACAGGTTGTTGATTAAATCATAGATTCGGCCCAAGAAACTTTTAATACGTTAACTGCTACTTTGCTCAAGGACGATCTAGTAATGAATTAAGTATTTTAATAAATCAGTAATATTAATAAAACATGTTAAAGTTATTGGATTCACATTAATGAAAGAAATGACATCGTTCGGAAACATTACAAATTATTTTCAAAAACAGATTTGAAAATTATCTCAAAATAAAAGAGATCAGGGTAAGATATTTTATATTTCTGTACTAAGTGTTTCATGTTACTGGCGTGGTTTTAAGGTGATTATGTTTGAAAAGTCTGATTATATTTTGTGTTTATTTGAAAAACAATAGTTTAAATGTACATCTTTCGTATTGAACTTTTTCTATTATATTCTTTGTTTTGTTTAACACAGGATGGAGCAGCTAGACTTGCTGAATGTTACGATTTTTACAATTTCGACGACATAAGAAAAGATAACTGAAATCTTCCCAAGTTCTTGGATTTACCATAAAATTAACTTATTGTATTGGATAAACGTGTATCACGAATAAACGTGTATTTTATTGTTATATGAAATAAAGTGCATTTGTGACAGCATCGTACGATTTTTACTATCACGAACAAATAACGCTAGAGACATGAATACTAACGAACAAATAACGCCAGAGACATGACTACTATTTTGTTTTAAAGAATTTATAGAACATTTTGTTTCATTTTCCGAACGATTTTTAATGTAGTTTTCATTTTTATACAAAGGAAAATGACCATGATAACGTAGAACATTTTAAAAGTCGTTTATAATTCTCATATAAAACAAAAAATACCTTAAAGTAATCTATATAAATGAAAGCAAAATTAGATCCCATTTGCATAAAATTTGAGTGTGTTTTTCTTATAACAATACCACATCGGGCTATTTGTTTTGTCCACCGAGAAAGAATGAAACTCTTGCAACGGTGGAGATCCGTAGACTTAGCAGCGAATTTTATGTGATTGTCTAGTAGTAGTTTCAAACATTCCCTTTGTTTTCCTTTTCAAGTATCTTAATTTTTCGCTCTTTTTCTTTCTCGTAATAAAAACTACCTAAGGAAAACATAACATAGTCTTCAAAGAAAATGTTATATGAAATGGACACAAAGTACCTCCATTGCGTCACTGGCAAGTTTTGGGACTCTCAACACTGTAATCCCAGGATTTGAATTCTCGTGTTGGTCAGAGCGTAGATTCTCCATTGTGTAGCGTTATGGTAACTAAACATCGAAGACCAAATCAAAATAAAATGAAACATAGAAAAGTTGGATAATTTTAATTGATCAGACTCAAAATGAAAAGTTTTTTACAGTAGTTCAAAGGTTAAACAAGAAAATGGCGGACCTAATGTTTGTGAGTAAAATAAATAAATAGTAAACTAGAAAAATACAGAAAATTTTAGCGAATCAAAATTCACATCGCCACTATTCAAAATTACTGTGTTAACTCCCCGAAGAACTTTGAAGTTTCAAGCATACATATATTAGTCTGACCTCAGTATGTATTCTCTTTCGGCTCCACATATGTAACTATTCTACTAACTAAGAGTAGCACACAAAACGATTCATCTATTGCACTGATTCAAATGCTACTTCTAAGACAATCAAAACACAAAAAATAAATATAAAATTAAATTATATTATACTATTTTTAAACTCTGTATTAAGGAGATATATCAACATTAAGGACTAGGTCTATCAAATAATGACACATTTCACCTAGGAATCTCATGATTGTGTAACATAATGTTAAGTATCTAGCTCGAGGATTATCAAATACTGTCATCAGTAATGTCTTATCAATTCGAAATTAAAATATTGTATTGCACCTGTGATATTCACAACTCCTTAAAACTCTTACAGGTTATGTTCGTAGAATTCGAAAACTATTTATAAAAATTAGAATACTCTTTTTTTCTGGTAATATTTGAACACAGAAATCACCTGCTGAATTTCTGGTGATACAAGACATCATGTCATATAAAAGAAAAAAATATTTTATCTTAGAAAGAAATATGAGCATATAATTGTTCGATAGACTCTACTAAAATGAATGAAATCACATAATATCCCAGATATTAATGTGTAAGCTCATATCACTAATCTAACATACTTCGATTCTCGACTGTGAAACTTACCAATGATTCCCAGTATTAGTAATATCCATAAACTATTGCAAACATATACACACTTTCAGCACTCTTAGGGACTTTACTTCATCAAATAAACTTGTATCCATGTTTTTCAGTAGATTTTTTGAATGCATATCGACCCCGTCATTAGTTATTTTTAAGGAAAAAACAAGAGTGTTCAAGAATGTTGGATCAAGAGATGACTTTCAGCGAACTTTGACATGAAGAGGTTCTATTTTTTTAATAATTGCTAAAAAATTAAAAGCATATTTTAGTTATTGTGGATGCTTCCTATATTACTGGTTTCTAAAACACAGAACAACTAAATGAAGTTTATGGTTTTCATCAGGACTTTATGTACTAATACTTTAACTGTGTAGTATTATTATTTGATATTAATTTCTGAGAGAAAAGGATTCTGAGAGTCCTATCAGTATTTGATAGATAGGGTTCTTAAGTCGCTGACTCAAATCCCACCATCGAAAATACTCTCTCTTTCTAACGTGACGGCTGTTTTTACTAGTATTTGATAAAGAGTAGCCCAAGAGATGGCGGCGTGTGATGATGACTAACTACCTTCTCTCTAATCTGTCACTTCGAAACTACACACGATTGTCAGAGTTAGCGTTCGAGTAGCTTTGCGCAGAATTCAAACAAAAATACTTTTCTCATTTTATACAATACTTTTCTCTTTTGGAAAATTTGATTTTTTGGAGTTTCCTGAACATTGGTAAACTGAATATCCACATCTTCAAACGAACTTTATAAATCACCGAATTTAATCAATATTTTATTCAGTTTTCTTTTGAGTATGTAATGTACGTTCTACACAATTGTATAGTACTTAACATTCCACCTCTTTGATCGATGGATTCGATATTTAAGACGTAGCACCGTTGAACACTCCATTTATGTTCACCTGTGGGTGTGATATAAAAGTGATAATTTATCTTATTATTCGAAATAAAAAGTTAAGGAAAGTCATCGTTACGATAGGCTCTGTTGGGCGGTCACTTGTCATTCAAACTGTAATTCCTGAGTTGTAGTTGTCTTTAACTTGGTTAGTATGCATCAAGTTGCTGTTCAGGTTAAAAGCGCTGATTGTGATTTATTTTTAATTTTTCATGTCCTTTGCAACGTTTTTAAATTAATCATTCTCAAGTTTCTAAACTTTAATCAGATATTTCTCCGTCACTTACTTTCACTTTCTCAGCACATTTGCATAGTATTCCTTTAAATTACCGATTACAATTTTTAATCTTGGATCCCAGTAGTTTAATCTTCGTACATTTGCTGGTAAGTAAATACCTACAAAGTACAATTCGACAAATATCTTGATATCGTATGCAAAATTGTCCCATTTTTAAATACAAATACGGCTTGATAAAGACCGTATAATACGAACAGCTATGGCACACAAAAAATCTCAGCAATTAATCATATTTTCACGAGGTTACATTAGACGATGGAAGGGTGGAGGAGATAGCGAGATATTGTCAGGTGACTTGAAATATTGCTGTCTCAAGAGAATAAGGTTACAATATAATTTCAGTCACGTCGGATGGCAATAGTTTTTGCATAGTCTTGACGGTTAAAACAGAATGGTTTCTTTAGACTGTGAGTAAACTAGCTAGACGAAAATCATTTTTCCTCCCCAAGCGATATCTTACTCGACAAGAGTGAACACCTTAGAAACAAACATAATATCCTGTCGTTTGTGACACTGATATTTTCCGATGGGTCGAAACCTACACAATTTTCGAACTACGTACTATCCTCTCATAAACTGTGGTTGAATCTTTTACTTGCCACAGCAGAACAGAGCGATATTTGTTTTATGGTGTGAATTGTTATTTTGGCAGCAGGTGATTTGAGAAAGTACCGTCACTGCTACTCAACATATATTTCTCGAATAGAGGTATTCTAACTCCCTATGTCAATGGTTGGTTTACTAGCAAGGCACTGTTTTCATGCAAGCTCGGATTCATCGTTATTCATCTATAGTCACAAAACAATGACTTAAGGGCTGGAACATTACCACGTTTCTCTTGATCGGGCCAATCGCATTATATGAACACTATATAGAATATGTGCTTGGATCACTACCTAAACAAAATGACCAGTTAATAATAATAATAAGTATATAAAAATAGATGATCGGTGTCAAAATAATATAAATAATTTGTTATTAATCACGATGGGCTCGGCATTGCCAAGCGTGTTAATGCGTTCGGCTCGTAATCCGAGGTTCGCGGGTTCGAATCCCAGTCGCAACAAACATGTTTGCTCTTTCAGCCGTGGGGTATTATAATGGGACGGTCAATCCCACTATTCGTTGGTAAAAGAGTAGCCAAAGAGTTGGTAGTGATGACTAGCTGTCTTCCCCCCCATGTGGCACAGTATGTCTGCGGACTTACACGCTAAAATCCGGGTTTTGATACCCGTGGTGGGCAGAGCACAGATAGCCCATTGTGTAGCTTTGTGCTTAATTCAAAACAACAACGACTAGCTGCCTTCTCTCTAGTCTTACACTCCTAAATTAGGGACGGCTAAGGCAGATAGCCCTCGAGTAGCTATGCGCGACATAAAAAAACCCAACAACAAACAAACAATTAATCACGATCGTAAACACTTGGTTTGTAAATAACCTAAAGAATAAAATTGATAATAATTACAGTTCACGTACTCTGACTTGTTCACACCTTAACAGTCGTTGTTCATGAAGAATTAATTTATATATCACACGTATACATATGTGTGTATATGTATGCAGCGCCTTCACTGGTGCTACATTTGTCGTGCCCCACTTCGTATTGGTCAAAAGGCCTCGTCTGTACTGAATAAGTTAGTGTGATTAACGTATTTAAAACATATTTTCGTTTGCTTTCACGATTTCTCAGAATTACCTACGAAACTGTCTCACAAAAAAGGAGAAAAAACTCTAGGGACACTCTCATCCAAGTTCTTTGCAAAGTATAGGGGTAAAGACTCATGGTCTCGAGGTTAAAATCATTTAAAAACGATTAAAAACCGTATTTATGTCTCACTAATATTAATAGTTGGGCCCGTCATGGCCAAGCATGTTAAGGCGTTCGACTCGTAATCGGAGGGTCACGAGTTCGAATCCCGGTCGCACTAAACATGCTTGCCCTTTCAGCTGTGGGGGCGGTATAATGTGACAGTCAATTCCACTATTCTTTGATAAAAGAGTAAGCCAAGAGTTTGCGGGTGGTGGTGATGACTAGGTGCTTTCCCTTTAGTCTTACACTGCTAAATTAGGGACAGCTAGCGCAAATACCTCTTGAGTAGCATTGCGCGATATAAAAAAAAAACAAAAGACTTCGACGTTTTTCATTATTATGAGTTTGACCGTGCTGTCTATAGGAACTTAAAGAACCCTCTTGTATTTTGATTGACAGAAATAGCAATACGGAAATAAACGCAAAATTAGTAGCTTAAACGAAGTTAAAATTAATACGGATTTGTGTTTTCCTCATGAGATTTACTTGCATATATTGATGAAGGTATCATTCATGAATTCAACAGAAAAAAAATTACCTCTCTCTTTCAGAGAATTTGTTTAGCAAATATGTGAACAAGAAAGTATGTTTTTTGTTAAATTATCGAATAACATAAAAGAAAATCTAATTTTGAACTATATCTTGGCGGCTGGATATATGTTTGCTTTTTTTTTTCTTTAACCGTTATGAGCTCTGTCAACGTTTTAAAGTCAAAAAGTCAAATACATTTCAACATGTAGCTTTTACTTTTTCTTCTGTGATTCATGCCTTTATGAGTTTGTAGTACATTTCCAGTTCTCTTCCGCTTCTTTTACCAATCTTTCTCAACGTCAAGTCTGTTGCATTTTATTGAAGACATTCTAACTGTTGACCATCGGCAGTCTTTTGACTACTGAACTATAAACAGCAAACTGCTGGAGTTACCGCTACATTGTATACTCAGCGGATTTCTATGACGCTAGAAATAGAAGTCCAAGAGAACTTTAAAATACTAACAGAGCTCACAAACAGAAAACGATATTTGATTTTAGTCGAAGTAAATAGTTATAAACCATATAACATAACATGACATTTAATTTACATACGATTATTTACGTAAATGGTGTCTCATTGTAGCTGGTCTGAGAACTATGGCGCTAAACACTGGGATTCGATACCTATGGTCTGCGCAGTATAAGCAGTCAATACTGTAGCTTTGTCATTTCATGTTCGTAAAGATTTACCACCGTCCCCACACCAGAAGTGGGTTGCGAGACCAGTGTTGGGCAGAACACAGATAGCCCCTGTGTAGTTTTGTGCTACAAACTACAAACATAAAAGTCTAGAGTGCGATAAAATTCACTTCATTTTAAAATCATGTTACATGTTAAGTTTTAAACAAAATTTAATATTTACGTTAAGGAATGCCAAAATCCTAAACACAAGTACCAAGAAGCAGGAATTTGTTTGTTTTTTTAATTTCGGGCAAAGCCACACGAGAGCTATCTGCGCGAGCCGTCCCTAATTTAGCAGTGTAAGAATAGAAGGAAAGCAGCTATCAACACTATTCGCCGCAAATTCTTGGACTACTCTTTTACCAACGAATAGTAGGATTGACGGTCACACTATAACGCCCCCATGTCTGAAAGTACGATATTGTTTGATGCAACAGAGATTCTAATCCGCAATTCTCGAGCGCCCTAACCACCTACCAATCCCGGGCCTAAGAGGCAGTGTAAATAAGACTTCTGATAAAGCAGTTGGGATTACCGTTCACAATATAATCCAACTATAACGACTGGATTACTTAAATTAACGTTCACGGCAGCAAATTAAATAAAATTTAACAATTTTTTGATCAATATAAAATATGTTAGGAGCATTTTATATAAGTCTTGTTGCTTATGTGACTTTTTTATGAAATTAAACTCTACGCTTATTTACTTCATTGTCATGTAACTTTTAAATGCCAATTTAGTGAAATAGTATAAAAGACAGTGGGCTAATATTCTGCTCATATAAAATTTAGTTGACGAAATTTGTATAACTGGCTGCTTGTTTAAAGTTTCAGTCATTTGGACAGAAATTTATAAAGCTGTCAGTTTAAGAAATGAACGTTTTCTAGTTTACAGGATCTATGATTACCCTTTGTAGCTAAAACGTGAACAGCACAATTGGAATTTGGTGAAGTTATATATAAAATATTTTCATCATTCCCTGAGTGTTAAGGATCAAAACATTTAATCACTTGCAGTTTTAAAATGAGACAAAGCAAGTTATGCAAAAATGGTGCATAAAGAAAGCTGGTTCATTTTTCTTTAAGCCAAAAAAAAATTATATGATTTTTATAAATTTGCTCTTTTCAATGTTCAAAACTTCATAAATCATTGAAGCAACTAAGTATGTCTTGTTTAATTTCGCGTTCCATAATAATACCAGCTAACTTGTTGAAGCTGTAAAGTAATTACTAAAGAAATAAAAGAAAAAGATGGAATCCATTGTTAGTAAGTGCTGATATTTTATCACTGCTATTCTACATAATGTCTTTGAGAAATACACGAATATGCCTAGAAAGTTATGAATATATTTATTTCTGTTGTTCGGTACCCTAATACAAGCCGAACTCCATGACTTCTTGTCAGCTTGAGGCGACTGTATTGTAACTACATTTAAAAATAAAAAAAGATTATCTTGTTTGTACACTTTACCTTGTTAGCTGTGATCGGCTTAACTTTATTGAACTTTCACAGGAGAAAGATTTATCTAGAAAAGAGTAGTTCTAGTTGACAGTATGGGTTTACATGTTCCTCTTCCCTTCGGCTCAGTGGTAAATGTAACGGATTATTACTTTAAATATCACAACTATATCGATGAGGAGAGTACAACACAAGTAGCTCGTTGTGCAGTTTTGTGTTTGAAAACAGTAAAAACATTGCTATGGCATTTTTCTGTGCATTTATTTGGAAGCTAGACTGTCTGACTGAAAGAAATAAAGGGGTCCATTCAATTAACAAGGGACTTCAAGCTCGTTCAATTTGTATTTTTCAACTTCCTTCAATAGCTTCTAACCAAGGAGAAACTGAATTCTACTGAAAAAAATGCTTGTTTGTTTGCATTTAAGAACAAATTAATATAATGCTTTGCAGGTATCTGTGCTATACCCTCCACGGAAATCGAGATATGGTTTCTGGTGTTACAAGTCCCCTTATTGATCGCTATGCCACTTTGATGCAAAATAAAGACAGCGCTTCCGGTAGACTGCACGAAGATAAATAATTCATGATATCTATGTTCACTTCTATCTTGTTCCTATTGTACTTTCCTTGTACTTTTTGAATGAGAAACTTGAATATAAAACATAACTGTGGTAAGATATAAGATGAGATGTATTTTACTGAGCTCTCACTTATTTTTATAATTTTGCTCTCAAAGGAAGTCCACATATTCTGTAATATAAAGGAATTTTATATTTTTGTTTGTTAAAACATTCAATTTAAGCAAATGGTAAAAATATTAAGTAAAATCACTGAGTTTTTATAAGAAAACACATACACGCACTCTTCAATGTATTTGTTTAGCAAATATTTGAACAAGAAAATATGTTTTTAATAACCAAATTTGTAACATCTTTAAAGTTTTTTTAGAATTTTATCATCTCGTAATTTTAAAGCATATGACTTAAATCTAGCCCACATAAATTTATTCAGTATCTTTACATAATTTTCGTCTTTTATTTTATCCCAAATATTTCTGTTTAATATTGTGATGTCAAAAGAATTATGTTTTAGATTGTTTGTAGAATTAAATGAATTCTTTCCTTCTATGTCTTTATATCGATCGTTTGTTTTTATCTTGTAAATATCTATACCTTAGTATAATAATTTAAATCACGTCATATTGTATGTCATAGTAAATTTCATACATCAATACTTTCAAAAGGTGTATTTGTTTATGTTTGAATCTCGCGCTAGCCGTTCATAATTTTGTGTTGTAATACTAGAAGGAAAGCAGCTAAACATATATCAACATATTTACATTTCATTATCAAAAGACATAATTTAGATTTAACATCAAGAGAAAAATATTGAGAAAATATGTTGTTGTTCTTTTATAAATTTTGAAAGATGTCTTAAACGCTTATAACACTAGATTTTGTGGTTTGATGAATAAACACTGAGCTATTTGTAGCTTTCCGCTAAAAAAAGTGTAACAAAAATCAAAGATAAAGCCTTTTAGCCGCCAAAGTCATTTTGACCTATAATTTTAATCTCAAAAAAAGAAACTCGTTACTTGTTTGTTTTTGAATTTCGCACAGAGCTACTCGAAGGCTATCTGTGCTAGCCGTCCCTAATTTTGCAGTATAAGACTAGAGTTAAGGCAGCTAGTCATCACCACCCACCGCCAACTTTTAGGCTACTCTTTTACCAACGAATAATGGGATTGACCGATACATTATAACGCCCCCATGGCTGAAAGGGCGAGCATGTTTGGCGCGACAGTGATGCGAACCCGTGACCCTCGGATTACGAGTCGCACGCATTAACGCGCTTGACCATGCCGGGCCATAAACTCGTTACTTAGAAAGTTCACTAAAATGTTGAACAAATATTTTGTGTCTTACATTGTATTTAATTATTTGTATACTTTAATACATTGTAGTTACTGTCAGAGATTATTTTAATTACACACAATTTTTTATTAAATGTATTCATTATTTTAAAGTTTAACGAAGAATTGATAAAATATATAACTATTTAATTTTTATATTGTCATGAACCATTTACTGCTAATAGGACAGTCATGATCAGGTGGTTAAAGGCCAGGCGTGGTCAGGTGGTTAAGGCACTTGACTTGTAATCTTAGATTCGCAATGTTGAATCCCCCTCACACCAACCACGCTCAACCTTTAAGCCGTGGGATGTTATAATGTGATAGTTAATCCACCTTATTTGTGGGTAAAAGGGTAGCCCAAGATTTGACTAGCTGCAATCCGTCGAGCGCAGATAGTTTTCGTGTACGAAATTCAAAAATAAACAAACAAATTTTGCGAATAATAAAGTTGTGTTTCAAAGTCATCTGTGTTTGAAATAATTACAGCATAACGTAAATAAACGTCAGTGCTACTTGTTTGAAGGCAAGCACAAAGCACTATCTGCTTTGTCCATCAAGGATATCGAAACCCCAATTTTAGCGGTATAAATCCCGAAACATGCCCTGTGCTAGTAAGGGCGATACAGATTGAGATATTGATTTACAAACAATGTAAAAGAAGGGTAAATAAGTATAGCAAATAAGCCAAAAGTGTCACCAGAGAGCCAGCAAAAATTAGTTGTAATATAGTCTTTCAAGGTGACAGAGAGGACGGAGACATTTCCTGAGAACCATATAAATGGTAATAAAATGTGTATCAATGTATCAAATTCTTACAGGATGTTTAACCAGACATCAACTATGTCTTGAAATAAAGCAATATAAAAAAAAATCAGAAATGGGGACGGAAAGTGCAGTTTTGTTTCAACGCCTATGATAGCTCTCGGCAGCCTTGGGTCAGTGAATAGTACAATTCTCTTCTCTTTCAGTTCTCTAAGTGTAACATGTTGGATTATGTAAAACGTTCTTGGCTAAACACTCATAATGGACCTGCTAAGGACACTGCTGTAACATGCTTATTTTTGTTCTGTTCGCGCAAAGCCAGACGAAGGCGATCTGCGCTAACCAACCCTAATTTAGGAGTTTAAGACTTAAAGGAAAACAACTAGTCAACGTTATCCACAGCCAACTCTTAGGTTACTCTTTCATCCACGAAGAGGGGGATTGGTCGTCACATTATAACGCCCCCAAGGCTGGGATGGCGAGCATTTTTGGTGTTTGATGGGGAGTTGAACCTGCGACCCTACAGATTACGAGTTGTGTGTCCTAACTACCAAACCATGCCCAGCCGCTTTTGAAACATCTAGAAAGTTTATTCAAACATAAATTGAATATTTTTTATTTTATTCATATTAATAACTGATAACATTTCTCTAAATATTGTTTTCTCTCTAAGTTTGACTTTGGTATTCAAAAATGTGAATTTTTTTTTATGAAACTTTGCAGAATGGACGACAACTTGTGTCTTCACAACAGGCAGTTGCCATCCATTCCACAAAGTTTCATCATTAATACTCTGCCTAAATAATCTATCAAAGAATGTTCATTTTTTGTTTTTCTAAAATCATTTGTGGTTTTATTTCTCATTTATGTAATAAGGTCATTTATATTTCAGTCAAATTATTTGACCTATAATACTTTGTAAATTTGTCTTAGTTACATTCTCAATAATAAATATTGCTCCTAATGTCCTTAGTAAAGAGTGTAATTTTGCTTTTCACATAAAATTTTCATTAATTTTATTTCGTTATTTGCTGTTCGGTTCTTTGATGTTGGACGTATATCTGAGTGACAGTCATGTAGTTCTTTTGGATGCCCAAAATCCACTTTTAAAATAAAGCCTATCTTAGGATCATCCTGAACTTTCATTGCATCAATAACTGCATAACTCTATTTAAATCTTCTATATGATGAATACTGAATCAATATTAAATATTATCTTCAATATTAGCTAAATAAACAGGTTATTTAATACAACCATAATATTACATGTATTTATATCTTGCTTTGCTCTATGTATTACGATACTGAGATGTATCTCCATGAATATCTTTCACAAGCATTAAGATTATACCTTGTTCAACCAATAATTCTAATTTAATACTAATCATTTTTAACATTGCACCCCGTAATAGACCCCGTGCTGTCTTAACTTATGTTTTCAAACAAACATCTGAAACGTTCTAGATAAAATTAGTGGATATATAAAATTCAGCATTTGCATAAATATCATAATATTTTACTATAGTTTGTAGTTTAAACTTTTTACAAACATTTTGAGCATTTTTATAGTCATGGTCATCATGCAAAATACCACATTCATTTAATATAGCATAAAATGTACCTTTTGAAGGCAACCGTGTTTTGTTACATTTATTTAATTCAAGGTTACCGATTGTTTTATTGAATACAATTTATTTTTGTTCATTGTTTGGAATTCAACCAATTTTTTTATCATCTAAGTATATTACCTTGATGAACATGTAGCTATCATGTCGACTCATACATTACCTTGATGAACATGTAGCTATCATGTCGACTCATACATTACCTTGATGAACATGTAGCTATCATATCGACTCATACATTACCTTGATGAACATGTAGCTATCATGTCGACTCATACATTACCTTGATGAACATGTAGCTATCATATCGACTCATACATTACCTTGATGAACATGTAGCTATCATGTCGACTCATACATTACCTTGATGAACATGTAGCTATCATGTCGACTCATACCATGAATAAACAATGATATGTATGAAAAACTTATAAACGATGGATTACAACTTTTGTAGACCAGTTCTCATAATTATTATAGCTATGAACGTTCTGTCTATTATGTGCTAATT
The DNA here is from genome assembly GCA_011833715.1 of Carcinoscorpius rotundicauda. Lineage (NCBI taxonomy): Eukaryota > Metazoa > Arthropoda > Merostomata > Xiphosura > Limulidae > Carcinoscorpius > Carcinoscorpius rotundicauda. The sequence goes on along the minus strand of CM022394.1, from coordinate 49,301,116 downwards.
TATCTTCATATTTATGTAACTAAATTTAGCAATGATTACCCTACAACAGTGTTACTTATTATAAGTTATTCCGGATGAGCCTGCAATTACTACGTTACGTATTACGATTTCTAACAGCCTGAAACCGAGTTAAGTTATAATTTGAACTTATATTGTTTGTTTTAAATTTGGCGCAAAGCTACACAAGGGTTATCTGCGCTAGCTGTTCCTAACTTAACAGTGTAAGACTAGAGGGAAGGCAGCTAGTCATCACCACCCACCTCCAACTCTTGGGCTACTCTTTTACCAACGAATAGTAAGATTGATCAAACCATTTTAATGCCCCTATGGCTGAAATGGCGATCATGTTTGGTGTGACAGAGATTCGAACACGCGACCCTCAGATCATGAACCTATAAAACAAACCTTTTTACACCGTAACACTATGTAACACTAATTTCGTTCATGGATAGTATGTGTTAATTCTTAATTGCTTATGTTGTAAAAATGTAGAAAATGGCCATTATTCCCTCCAAACTTTGTTTTTGTGACATTGATAATTTTCTATGTAAAAACAAGCAAATATGCACATTTTCATTTACATAAGGCCAGAATAAAACAGCATATGAATCAAGATTTACATGTATTTATACTAAAGCTAAATAAAATGTTTAGAAGTGTTAAAATGTTCTCGAGATTTGCGACTGTAATGTAAATCATTTTCACGTATCAGCTCCCAAATATTGTCTCCCATCATGTTTTCGTTATACGCTCCTTGGTAGCGACGTTTAAGGTCCAGTATACTTTGGTGGAAGCGCTTACTTTGCTCCTCTGAGTATGCTCCCATGTTTTCCTTGAATTTATCAAGATGTGCATCAAGGATATGGACTTTCAAAGACATCCTGCTGCCCTTTTTGCCGAAGCCGTAGTTCTTCGCCAGAGCCTCAACCAGTTCCACATAATATTCGGCGTTGTGATTGCCCAAGAAGGCCCAAACCACTGTGACAAAGATGCTTCAAGCTTTTTTTTGCTTCCAACTGAGCTTCTTGGGGAATTCTGTGCACTCCAGGATCTTCTTTATTTGTGATCCAACAAAGACACCAGCTCTGACCTTTGCCTCAGACAGCTTAGGGAAGAAATCTCGAATGTACTTGAAGGATGCGAACTCTTCATCAAGAGCTGTGACAAAATGTTTCATAAAACCAAATTTTATGTGCAATGATGGGAACAACACCTCCTGGAAGTCCACTAGTGGTTCACACTTGACAGTGTGCCTCCCTACAGAGAACTCGATCCGTTGCGGTGAGTGCTTCCTGTTGTAGTGTGCTGCGGTGTCCCTGCTATCTCAAAGGCAAAAATAACAGGTAAACGTGGTAAAGCTTTCTTAAAGACCCATCAGAAATGCCACCATTTTGAAGTCTCCGATAACGTCATCATACTTCAAGGCTTCTAGAAAGGTCTTGACGCTGTTGTATACCTCTTTTAAGTGGCATCAAATGAGCCAGGGGAAGAGACGGACATTTATTCCCGTTATGGAGCAGCACAGCTTTGAGGCTTTTGGATGAGCTATCAATAAAGAGAAATCATCAATCATCAATCAAGAGAGCTATCAATCATTCAGGGTTACAGGCAATTTCAGTTGCCTCGCATAGACCGGATACTTTGTGGCAGAAGCATAGCTCATCTCGACGAGTGAAGAAAATGTTGGTGACACTTCCTCTCACTTATAACATGCAAGCTCTACAACATTCTAGAAAGTTCTTGAAAAGTTTTGTAAGTTAGAGAAAATTATCTATCAGCTACTCAGCACTGAATTTATCTGGAATGTTCTGGAAAATAAGTAAATTTGAAAATGTTATTACCCAGGTCACAAAAGCAAAGTTTGAAGAGAAAAATAGGTCTTTTATATTTACTTTAGGCATAAGCTATTGGGAAATAACACTTTCTGCCCAGGAACAAGAAAAAGTAAATATTATGTTAGATAGTGTAATTTACCAATAAATATTCAATCATTAGACACGTATTCTGTTTTACCCATCATCATGCCCCAAATTAAATTTGAAAATACGGCCTTACTAACTATTTTTGTAAATATTTGCTACAAACACCTTACATTGTGTATCAACGCTAAAAGTGTAGCTAACAGTTTGATCGCCAATTTTGATTTCATTTCTTTAAATCGCATACTCAGTCATTTTAGCAGCACTTTTTCCACACCTATGATGTTTTTCTTCAGATGTCATTTATAAGATCATATTAAACCATTATTGATATACGGATCGAAAGATTGGGGGTTAACCAGGAAAACAAAGAGTAAAATGCAGGTAGCAAAGGTGATAGCCTTGAAATTCATTTGTGTGGTTACTCACAGAAATAGAATAAAGACGAAGGCATAAGAGGTGGATTCAGTGCCGGAATTCATAAAGAAGTCACTCGAGGTGGCATGGATTTTTCAATCAGACAGGTGAAAAGAGGTAATTGTGGAAATAAGGAATAAATACTAGTAGGAAGAAGACATGTAAAACTACCTAAAGTAGGATTGAAACAGAATATTAAACAAGCAATTTGAAACAGAGGAAGAAGAATTACACCACAATTAGAGTGAATAACAAAGTTTTTTTGAGTAATGCAGGTTACAAACTTATAGACTAATAGGTTGTTGTTGTTGTTGTTTTGGATTAAGCACAAAGCTACACAATGGGCTATCTGTGCTCTGCCCACCATGGGTATCGAAACCCGGATTTTAGCGTGTACGTCCGCAGACATACCGCTGAGCCACTGGGGGGGGCAGACTAATAGGAAAAAGGATAATTAATTTTCCACTTCATTCTGTAATTTTATTTAAATGTTCTTCGTTAGTTATCTTATCCTCCCCTATTTTGGTTTTTTACAGTCTTCCCATAAAAAGTTGGTTTTGATTTTTTACTCAAACGAATTAATAAACTTGCATCATTTTCAAGCAATGGCTCAATGGCTCTGAACTGTGTTTTATTTTCAAGAACAAACTTGTAGCTTATAGCTTCTCATCTGTTCAGATCTAACTAAACTTTTGAGATCAAGAGGTCGAACACTTTTGACTGATATATTTACCCACGAACTCATAGATTAATTTGCTCTAATTTTGCCTAAAAGAATTTCAATTTGAGGGTAGCCTGGTAGAGATCCTGATGAGCAATAAAATCATATATGTTACACAGACGCTTCAGGCTTCGTATTGTTTGTGTTTTGGAATTTTGAGCAAATATACACAAGACTAACTGCGCTAGTCGACCCTAATTTAGCAGTGTTAAACTAGAGGGGAGGCAGCTAGTCATCACCACTCACCGCCAACTCTTGGGCTACTTTTTTTACCAACGAATAGTTGAATTAATTGTCACGTTATAACGTCCCCACGGCTTGAATGGTGAGTATGTTTGATGTAACGGGGATTCAAACTCGTGACCCTCAGATTGCGATTCGAGCTCCTTAACCACCTGGCCATGCCGGGCCCTTAGTATTGACAACGTACAGAACTATAGCTGATAAAATAAGGGAAAAAAGTCTCATTGATTAACTTAATTCTACCTAAAAACATTTCGAGAGCCACAGCTACTAAGATTTTCCTCTTATTTAAATTTCTTTGCTTTGTGTAATCTTAACATAAACTTACAAATGCCCTATTTCCTAGACAATGTACTTAATATACCTTTACAAGCTAGCTAATATTTTTAACAGACATATACAAATATTCCTTTTCCTGGACAATTGTCTTGACAGACATTTACCGAATGATTATTTTTCCACTGTACATATATTCCACTTTCTGTCCCCTGATGGGATAGCAGTAAGTCTATGGGTTTACAGATGAGATATCCCATTGTAGCTTTGATCTAAAAACCAATAATCAACTGGCCTATTTCCTGGACAATCATTTTAACAAATATTTACAAATATGTCTTATTTCCAGGAAATATCTTTTAAATTTATTCAGATAAAACTGGATTAGATGATGAATAAATTTACAAACTGTCTCTATCCACAATTATTATATTTGTCATATCCTTCAGAAACATGAGGTCGGAATTTGTTGTTTTTGTTGATGGTTAATATCAATCGAAATTATTTTTATCGGATATGTCACTTAAAAAATAAACACAAACTTCAAGTACTATTTTACTAATTCAAACAAAAAACTACGTGAGATTCGTATGAATTTAAATGTTTATTGTTCAACAAGAATATCGAAGTTAAAATATTCCACTTTCATCGTGAAATTATTTCAAACAATTTGATTTATCTGTTATACTTTGAATAACCCCGTAAATCAGAGCTATGCGTGTTTATTGATTTTAAACTAATACACTATTAAACGTAAAAATTTTCAATGTTTACTTTGATATCTCCTCGATGTATACACTGAAGCTCCTTTGAAATATTGAACGTTGCGCCATCTGTTGTAAAAGTGACACATAACTTGATAGAACCTCCAGAAAGTGCAAAAGGAATATAATTTTGGTTTATTTTGAATTTCGCGCAAAGCTACTCGAGGGCTATATTCTCTAGCCGTCCATAATTTAACGGTGTAAAACTACAGGGAAGGCAGCTAGTCATCATCACTCACCGCCAACTCTTGAATTACTTTTTTGCCAACGAATAGTGGGATTGACCACACTTTATAACTCCCCCAGGCTGAAAGGGCGAGCATCTTTGGTGTGATGGGGATTCGAACCCACCACCATCAGATTACGTGTGGAGTGCCTTAACCACCTGGCCATGCTGGGCAGGAATAAATGTAATATAAGTATTATACAAGGGTAGAAATATACTTTAATACGACAAAAAATATGCATGACATTTGTTTTATTTTTATGTCCTTTGTTATTAAATAATAATGATTCGCCCACTACATTTATTATTTTATATATTTTTACCAAATAAAGTATCTCATCAAAATCAGAAACACCGTTTACAAGGTGTTTATAAACTTAAAAGTCGGAAAAGAATCCTTATTTATATTCAAAATAAAATAATTTGTTAAATATTTCGCAGAATTTTAGCGAAAGAAACTTTGTCAAAACCTTATTTTGTTTTAAATGGAAGTGGCATACTGTGAACATTTTCATAAATATGACCAGATTTGAAGTAAATAAATTTTTGAATAATAATAACTTGTTCATTATTTTAGTTTGAATAATGTCAAATCAGTATTGTTAAATATTCAAATAAATATAATAATATTTGATATAATGTTACATCTTTGAGATAAATATAACTTTACTCGTTAGAAATGACCTGCAAGAGATTGGTTATAAGTGCAAAAGTTTGTAAAATGTTATACATATCTGAAATTCAATGAATCTGTACAGTCAATGGGCAAATGATATATTAATCATAAACAAATCTCAGGAATGTGTAGAGCCAATCATCCTAAGGTATTTGTTACGTATTATAATTTATTTCGAATGAGTCTTTGATTTATTACACTACATATATTGACATATTACCATTTCAAATAACTGGAAATTTGAATTTGAATTTAGAAGTTAATTAATTTTAACATAACTATATTTCAATATACCAAAAAACAATATAATTTATAACAACAATTATTGTTGATAGTTATTTAAAAAATGGCTTATATACAAAAGTTTTATAAACTTACAAACAGTACAAAGTTTTGCATCCGGTCTAGAACTGAATATTTTGTTGACGATTGTTATGTAAATGTTTTGTAAACGACAACATGTCGTGTTGTGTTTAAATTTTCATTTCTATTATTTATATTATTGTTTCAAAGTTTAAACAATAAAATACGTTGTTATTCATTTAAAATAACATTTAGAATTTTCTAGAATTAGGTAGACCAATCATATGTATGTAAATGAAATGTTGGCGGCCTAGTGTCTAGACGTTGAGTCTCGTGCAAGAACGGACATGCGCGGATTGCTCTGGAGCTCTGTGGAAATTACGCGATGGTTCGAGAAAAGAGGCCTACAAATATATAAACAGACGAAGACGCAAGAAAGAATAGAGTCAGTCATTAGTTTTTATTCGAAGAAAAGAGAAAAGAGTCAGTCATTCGTTTGAGAAAGTTTAAGTGTTTGCTGTGAGTTTATTCAACTTGGATTTGTGACTGAAGTTAGATTTACGGAAGCTGTGATTTTACTTAGTCAATCTCTACGATTCATTCGAATTAGTGGTTATACTGAAAGTCAACACATGTATAACTATTTACGGGAAATCGGGAAAATTGGAAGGCGATAAGTTTGAGACGTTCATCGAAAACACCGTAAAAAGAACTTCGTCATTCTCCATTCAAACTTCGAAATTTCTTCGTGGTACCAAATTCACCTCCTAGACTAGAAATTTGGTTTTCTGATCTGAACTTTTGGGCTTTCACTCTAAATCATTATATTGGACTCAGGCCAGTACCATTTTGTGTTGTAATTAACTTTGAAGGTTGAAACCAGTATTATTTTGTATTGTAATTAATTTTGAAGATTTAAACTTAATATCTGTCATTGTTGTTATGTAATTTATGTTATATCTGTTACATATATAATAGTTTGTTGTAATAAATTATACAAGCTGTTATCTGTGTCTTTTTGCTGCGTTTAGTCTACGAAAAACATAAAACATAAAAAAACGTTACAACGATCCAGGTCCATGACGAGCAAATTAATTCTGAATTGATACACACAATTTGCTCACGCTGTGAGTTTATTCAACTTGGATTTGTGACTGAAGTTAGATCTACGGAAGCTGTGATACTTGGTTGGCTTTGTACTATTTATAAGTTCTCTTACAGATAAAGATATTTAACGTCCTCGCAGATACAATAACGTCCGAAGTAATTCAGTGAAGTTGGATAGTTTGTAATGTTCGCAATATATATATGTTCCTGGTCTAATTCCGTAATTTGTAGCTTTCGTAGCGTATCTTTCTATTGCTTTTGTCGATTCGTTTTGTAATAAATTTTGCGCAAAGCTACACGAGAGCTATTTGCGATACCCGTCCCCAATTTAGCAGTGAAAGACTAGAAGGACGGTAGCTAGTGATTATCACTCACTGCCAACTTTTGGGCTACTCTTTTACTAATAAAAAATGGGATTTACCGTCACGTTATTACACTCCCATGGCTGAAAGACCGAGCATGTTTGGTGGGATGAGGACTGTAACCACAAACCACAGATTATGAATCAAGCCCACTAACTACCTGGCCACGTCGGGCCAACACAAATGGAAAACCACAAAAACATCGTATCATGTTTCATGTTGTTATTTGTTTTACTGTATGTTTAAGGACAAATATACATAACTGAACTATCTATTTTCAATATTATGCTCACTAGAATTAATGAACTCCGAATTTTAAAATTATAAGTTCTTGACCTTTCCCCTGAGTCGCGTAGGAGCATTCTGTATTATTTTCTGTTACAGATAATTTCGTACCTTCAATCATCTCATCCACATCTCTAAAAAAAAATACATGAAACTTTATCCTGCTTTATGCTTTATTTAATTTTGTGTAAAAAATACATGAAACTTCATTTTGCTTTGTGCTTTATTTAATTTTGTATAAAAAAAATACATGAAACTTCATTTTGCTTTGTGCTTTGTTTAATTTTGTATAAAAATACATGAAACTTCATTTTGCTTTGTGCTTTATTTAATTTTGTATAAGTGAATATATGAAACTTTATCCTGCTTTATGTTTTATTTAATTTTTTATATAAAATACATGAAACTTTATCCTGCTTTATGCTTTATTTAATTTTGTGTAAAAAATACATGAAACTTCATTTTGCTTTGTGCTTTATTTAATTTTGTATAAAAAAAATACATGAAACTTCATTTTGCTTTGTGCTTTGTTTAATTTTGTATAAAAATACATGAAACTTCATTTTGCTTTGTGCTTTATTTAATTTTGTATAAGTGAATATATGAAACTTTATCCTGCTTTATGTTTTATTTAATTTTTTATATAAAATACATGAAACTTCATTTTGCTTTGTGCTTTGTTTAATTTTGTATAAAAATACATGAAACTTCATTTTGCTTTGTGCTTTATTTAATATTTTGTATAAAAAATACATGAAACTTCATTTTGCTTTGTGCTTTACTTAATTTTGTATAAGTGAATATATGAAACTTTATCCTGCTTTATGTTTTATTTAATTTTGTATATAAAATACATGAAACTTTATCCTGCGTTATGTTTTATTTAATTTTGTATAAAAAATACACGAAATTTTATCTTGCTTTAGGTTTTATTTAATTTTGTATAAATAAACACATGAAACTTTACCCTGCTTTATGTTTTATTCAGTTTTGAAGCCCTCTTCATTCGTGACTTTGTGCAGTTGTTTTTTCGACTACTAAACCAACAGCTGTTAGTAATCGTCTTTTTGGTGCGGAATTTAAATATTTAGTTTCACATTGGCTTCGACTGGAAGACAACTATTGTCAAACAATCACGGATTGCCTTCAGAAAGCAGCCAAGTTAACAATACCAAAACAACACCATAAAACAACAAACAACACATGGAAACCCACCACAGAAATAATGAACCTAATCAAAAAGCGCAGACAACTGAGAAGACAGTACACGATTACAAGAAACAGAGAAACTAAAACACAAATAAACAACATTAGAAATCACATCAGAACTCAAATAAAACAACAAAAACAAAATAAATGGGACAATTACTGTAATAAACTAAACGACATAACTGACCCGAAAAAATTCTGGTCACATCTTAAAAGATTCACAAATGAAAACACAAACACAAAGAAATATCCTCCACTTGAACATAATAACACCACTGCACACACAAATAAAGAAATAGCCGAAGCTTTCAAGGATCAACTCCAAAATACATTTAAAACTCAAACAGATCCAGATATGAATACAAACTTCTACAATAAAGTCACTAATCACATAGCAAATAATAAACATCAATATGAACCAATATTTCCAGTAAACATAACTGATACAAATACAAGTTCTAACACTGATTATGAAAGCACATTACTAACAAAGGAAATATCCCTACATGAAATACTATAAGCAATAAAAAACACCAAAAACAAAGCACCAGGAGAAGATGAAATACAAGCTATTCTCCTAAAAAAGGGCACTCCGAAATTGTTTGACCACCTAAATTCACTATTTAACTTATCGCTATCCTCAGGATATATCCCAGTTTCTTGGAAGCTAGCAAATATTTTAATGTTCCATAAGGAAGGAAAACCAGCGAATAAACCAAATAGCTACCGACCAATCAGCCTGACCAGCTGTGTTGGCAAAATTCTTGAAAGAATAATAAGTAATAGACTCTCCACATTCTTGGAGATAACATCAAAATTACCAGAAGAACAGAATGGATTCAGAAAATTTTGACAAACGACAGACCATTTAATAAGATTAACCGAAACCATAATAGATAGTTTCAACAAAAACGAATGTGCAGTCGCTTGCTTCCTCGATATCGAGAAAGCATTTGACACCGTTTGGCACGACGGTCTAAGGTTCCGAATGAATGAAATGGAACTACCGCGAGGAATTATTCGCTGGTTATCTAACTTTTTGGAAAACCGAAAATGTAGAGTAAACGTAGAAGGAACTTTTTCCGAATACTTTACTCCACTAGCTGGTGTCCCACAGGGAGGGGTGGTTAGCCCTATACTCTTCATCATGTATGCAAACAATATGCCACGGAAGGATCCAAATCATGGATTCTCATCACAGTTCGCAGATGATGTGGCAATCTGGAAAAGTGCTGCATCACCCACGATAGCAGCTACAAACATACAACCACAATTAAATAGAATTAGTGAATACTGTGAAAAATATAGAATTAAAATAAACACAGCAAAAACTCAGCTCGTAGTCTTTACGAAATCGACAAAATACAAAAAACAACAGCCAGAAATATATATGAATGGCACTCTACTCCAGATTGCCCAATCAGCAAAATTTTTAGGTCTGACTTATGATTCAAAATTAACTTGGATCAATCATGTCAACGAAATTAAAAATAAAATTTGGCGAAGAACCAACTATGTAAGGAGTCTAACTGGTAAAAACAGTGGAGTATCTACAGATAACATTTTGAAAATATACAAAACATATATTAGACCAGTAATAGACTATGCAGCTCCAGCATGGGTAACTGTAAGTAATAAAACAATCAAAACTAAACTACAAACAATCCAAAACACACTTCTCACAACTGCATACAGAGTCCCGAGATCAATATCATCTAAATTCATTCATAAATACTCGAACATACCAACCATATCAGATAGACTTCTAAATATTACAATTAGGTACTTTAACAAAAATTGGATGAAAAATGATTTATTATGCGAACTAGACAGGTACCTCATACATGATGAAGAAAATCCTAAATATCTATCCCCAGTTAACATATATTTTAAATATAAAGAAAAATAAATTAAAGTAAAATATGTATGTATATAAACTTTAAATCTTATATTTATAGTTTACATATTTATGTATTTAAAATAAATAAATAAATAAATAAATTGTCACCAGCTAACTTGACCTACTGTGAATAATAGACTATAAATGGACATTGCCCTGAGAAGGATCTAACATACAAACGGCTAGGGAAAATAAGTTCAGGAAGGAGTAAGAGGTCAAAGAGAACCTGACCCTCCAGAGCAAAATACCCAAATACTGGAAGTTTCATAAGAAGTCAAATGAATAAATTTACAAAATTTATTTGTAAAAATATAGTAACATTACACTTAAAAAATTAACATCAATATTTGCCGTTTAATTATTACACAGTTTGTCAATGCTCAGTTTTTATATCACAATCTAATGCTATTTTAGCCAAAACTCTTGATTTTGAACGTTGCAGTTACCGTTCTATGGAGAATAAGACTCAATTTTGTTTAAAAATTACTTAGGACTGAGTATATTTAGAAAAGCGTAGAAAGTATTTGTAATGTCTATTTTAAAAACTAAATATTATTTGCAAATAAATCATACCGGTTCCAAATTAATAAATTTAATAGCTTTACTAATTTCTTTGGCAGACCGAAGCCTTATTTTCTCGAACGCTGAAAGTCAAAGAAATATTCAATATTATAGGTGCTCTGTGCTTTGCTAGTGTCGCCATCTTGTAATATTAAGTACAACTACGTTTATCTTTATGTAATAAAAACGTGTCAATACTGCATATATATTTCTCTACAAGTGGGTTTTCTCGACATCACTGATTGCATGTTTTTCAAGAAAGCAGATTTTTGTCACAGTACAAACACAACTGAATTTTGAAATAAGTCAGTATTTTGTTGATCTGGTATTTAGATAGTTCCTCTTAAACCTTTTATTTCTTATTTAATTAAGATTATTTTCTATTTAATTTTTTCTTTATGGCCGGTAACCTGAAATTTGGCGGTGGGTGCTACTGACCGGTGGTCTTTCCTCTTGTTCACAGTTCAAAATAAAGATCGACGGTAGATAGTAGTAGTTTTACAGTAAACAAAACAACCAAACAAATTATTCCATTATTCATGCATCCTTTATCCGGTATTAAGAACTGCAAACTCAGCAAAGAAATTCATGATTACGAGACACCCCCTTGAAATAAAAATGTATTCCCAAGACGGTTGATATGGGTATTCACACTTTATTTTAATTAAAGTTTTAATACCCACATCAGCCATCTTGAGAAAACATTTTTACTTCAAGTGAGTTTCTCGTCATTAAGAATTAATCATGTACTTTATAAATTTCGATGCTTCTTTGTTTGTTTGGAATTTTGTGCAAAGCTGCTCAAGGGCTATCTGTGCTAGTCGTCCCTAATTTAGCAGTGTAAAACAAGAGGAAAGGCAGCTAGTCATCACTGCTCACCGCCAACTCTTGGGCTACTAGTTTACCAACGAATAGTGAGATTGAACGTAACATTATAACGCCCCCACAGCTGAAAGGGAGAACATGTTTGGTGCGACGAAGATTCAAACTCGCGACCCTCAGATTACGAGTCGAACGCCTTAAGCCACCTGGCCATGTCGGGCCAAGCTTCGATGCCTCAGTATGAGTGGTGATATTCTTTAGAAGTGTGAATGATGACTTTGTTGAATTGAATAGAAAGTATTCAATAATTGTATGCTAACTAAGAAGTCTCATTAAATATCGTAAGCACACAATTAATATTTTGTATTACTATGTAAGGTGAAAGAACTACGTTTATTAACTTTATAATTTCAGTAACATACAGAGAAAGCTTTGGTTAAAGAATAGTAACATCAAACTTGTGTAGAGTTTGTAGAGTTTGAACCTTTATTTTCAATACTAAGAATAATGTAAATATATAGATAGTAACAATGTATTATAATTATGTTGTTCAACTCATGTTTCCATAAAGTTTTTCTGCTATACTGATCACCCCTCTTCTATTAATAAACCTATGAGTTAGGTAGAATGTTTTATATTCACAAAAATTATGTTTTAGTGAACACAAAAAGACCAAAGCTTGATGTCTTGCCCTGTATATTTTTAAAACCGAAGTTTGTTGAGCTTGTCAGTGATTTTGAATATCAAACTCGTTTAAATAATATACTGGAAAGAACTGAGTAAAGGTATAGGCTACGTGCAGTTAGTAAGAAACAATTTTGACGTCATACAGTCTCAAGATCTATTGAAGAAAACATTTTAATCTTCAAGTGAATGCTCTATAGAAAATTAATGGATAAACAGTAAGTCGTTCATCTGTTATATTTAATTGTAGCAAAATAAGCTTCCTTTTCAGGATGATAAAAGTATTTAAGGTAAATTGTTGGTTATAATAACTACCTTATTCAAAAATGGATAATATGTACATTATAACAGTAGACTTGTGACAATGAGTGTCCTATGGAACATTGTCAATTTAAAGTAAAATTTTCCTTAATAATGATGACATCTTCAACTCATAGAAACACTATGAAAAGTGCGTAAGTGACACGATATATTTTGTCAAGAATATAATTATACTTTATAAAATGTATGCTTAAATATAGAAACTAAAACTATAATCAGTCAGCTAAATCAATATCATTTGTGTATTTCCTTGGATTTTACCATAAGAAAAAACACTGAAATATTTTGTGAAGAACATAATTATATGGATAGCATAAAGAAAAATTAGTGAAACAGTAAGATTGTCGTCAGTTTGAATGTTAAATAAGGGTCCTTTTTAAGACAGTATATAATTTAAATAGAAAAAGTCAAGAACTGAAAAGGTACGATTAAATATAGAACTGATGAATTAGTGAAGTGTTTCATATATAAAACGACTCTATTGCTTTAAGGTCATAACGTAGTCTAGCCATTAATTATACATTGAGACGTGTATGATAAGATCATCATGATTATGTCTGCACTTCATGGAACTGTGGTAGCATTGTCTCTGACGTCCTGTCGTCATGTTCTCCTATCATGGCTGCCTTACAATGTACACAAAGAGAACTGACAAATGTGGACTTAGAACAAAAACCTACTGCAATGACCGTATTCATCTGTGGGTGGACAATACTGTATATATAATTTTCTTATTTTCATTGTCAACATGTGTAGAAATGAAAACTCTTATCTAAACTTAAAATACACAAATATATTAATGATTTTGTTGCAAAACGTTTTCATGTAAATGCATTCTCAATTGATGTCCTTTTATGTAGATAACGTTGAAAAATCTTTATTGTGATAAAACTGTGTCAAGAACTGATTGATTGTTATATTAGACCAATAATAGATTTACATGTATATAAATACAGAGGTTTATCACATGATGAGACAATGAAATCATCGTTCTTCATGAAAACAAACACTATCTTTAGTAGCACTAGACTGTCCACTTTTGTAAAACAGTGTAATGTAAAAAAAATGTATAAATGAAAACAAAAACAACTTTGAAGTCTGCATGCAACCAACAAAAGCATATTTGAAACTTAAACTGTCAGCCTTTATAAGTTGTATTTCATGATTTACTTATAAAGCAAAATTGTAAACACATGGCCGTGAAATTACATTAAATTATTGATTTTAAGATTTTGTTACTATAATGTTATGTTAATCAACATCATGCCAGTGCCCCCTCTGGTTTCCCTTTGTAAGACTATGATGTAACACCTAGTAAAACTAAATTCTTTTGCTTGTCCTAGCAAAATGCCCTCTGATTAAACTTTTTGGAATGATTACGTCATCCTCTCTACATTCTCTATTTCCTGGCGACCCCCCTTCCTGAAGCAGCATCGTTTGGACACAATAGTAACTACTTTCGCCTATCTGCATGACACCACACCTTGTGGTGCTGTGTCTACTAGAATTTCATTCGAGGACAACAACAGTGGCCAACCTAGAACCTCGGCTTATGTCCAATCGTTCCGCTTTGGTTGAAATGCTGCCTGATGGTTTAGATCTAACATATCATGATTCAGTATTGAACTGCCATTTGCTCTGATGTAATGCTACATCTGACATCTACTAAGGTTTGGTGCAAATAGTTTAATTATTGGCTGTTAAACAAGAAATTATGCAACTCGTTATCTGTGATTTGTCTACCATGGATATTGAAACCAGATTTTCAGCGATGTAAACACATAGGCTGACCACAGAGCTACTAGAAGGTGTTAGTAACATAACCTAATCTGTTATTATTACCAACATCGTATTAGAAATGGTATAAATGATTTAAAATAAAAATGGCCTAACATATATATGCACGATCTCAATAATTTGATAATATACTGTATAATGTAGTAATATTAAATAAAATAGTTAATTTTAAAGGACACTGATTTATAAAATATCAGAGATTAAGAATTGAAGTTATACATATCACATAAACCAAACGCTTAGTTGAAATGTTTACTTTAAAAGACTACTAGAAAGATATAAAAAACTAATAATTTAAATACAGATTTAATTTTAGATAAAATAGGCTTCGCCATAATGATTAATACATATAATGAACATTATAATTTCTTAGGCCTGGTATGGCGTTGTACTCTCAATCCATGGTTCATGGGTTCGAATTCTGGTAACAAACCTAAAAATATTCTCGCACTTTTTTCGAGTGAGTAATTTATACCTAAATCATAAAGATTATCTGATATCACAACTTTTGGAAGTGTTATCCGTGTGGCAATCATCGCTGTTTTACACGTTTCTACAGATATTTATGTCAGACAAAAAGGAAGAAAACATACTTAAAAGCAGTATATTATTTTTAAAATTACGAAGAAAACTTTGCTCTCACAGGCTAGAAACTACCATGTTGGGTAGTTTGGTTTATCTTGAAATATCTGCATTATGCCCACAAAAGAGTTTGAACCTGGACTTTAGCTGTACAAACTGTCGAGCTTATCAAAGAGCCATAAGGTGGTCTTTAATCACTGCATACAAAGCCTATGTATTTTATCATCTAATCTATTGCTATTTAGGAAAGCACTTAGTGGTATAATTACAATTCTATATAACCATTTTACATCAGGCTTTGGTTTCGCCACAACCAATATTGAATATTTTAATATCTTTCTTTCTCTCTCTAGTACTTATATTAAAACCTTAGCTAAAACGTTTAGTTGTCACTTATTCGCAAACTGACTAAAATTCCTACAGTGCGCAACTTGTACGTATCTTTAACAAATATAGTGAGCTGTGGGCCTTTGTATATACGTAATGAAGTACCTAAACGTTACCATTAGAGCTGATGTTTGTGTATTAATAATTGTGTTGATCTATTCTGTACATTATCAAATACAAGTTCATATCTCAAGGCAGTTCTGACTTACATTTATCTTCAGAAAACTTCTGTGAAACTTTCTAGGAATTAACCAAACTATCGCTGTTGTTGTTTCAGTATATATGTTGGAACTAGTTAAAACTACCATATAGCCTTCAGGGATTTCAGGCATCAACTAGCTGGGCCCCGCTAGGCTTGTTCTTGTGATGTTGCCTACTGGGATTCATAAGTGTTGATTTAATCAGTATTAGCTGCCACTTCCGTTTGGTTGTACGTGGTTTATTTAACGTATTAAGACTTCTCTCCGTAATCTCTCTATCCCACTGTCTGTCTTCCCATTCATCCATCAATTCATGCTCCTATCTATCTAACTTTTTGTATTTGCTCAGGTTTCACGAACTGTATTCTACCGATGTTTGATTCTTCTACCTTGCGGGGATATAACAACATTCTTACACTACTTGGTCATGTGAAGGATGAGCACGTTTATGTATTTATAAGCTACCAGAAGACAACATCATAGGAAATGTGGTTCATGGAAAATTCTATGACCCAACAAAGATATGATTTTTAGGTACCTGAGCGGAAAACTTGTTTCTTCTAACACATAACGACGGTTTCTGTCATATGACGAAAATAGTTTTAGCTATTTTTTTTCCATATTCCTTGTTTTGATTTATTTTCCTAGAACTTTCGCTATATAAAATAAGTTTCGGAACGGCGAAGAATTATCATCAAAAGGTTTGTTTATTTTCTTTCGTACATTCGTCGTACACAAGGCCTATAAGCGTTATTTGTTCCTAACTTTGAACTGATAGACTAGAGTGGACACAACTAGTTAACAACACCAACACCAAACTCTTGTGTTAATTTAATCGAATACTGGGATTTGATCGTCACACTCACAACACACCCTTCATTCCAACACGTTGAGTGCAGTTTTTTGGCAATGTGTTGAAAGCTATGAGAAACTGGAATTTACAGCTCTGAAAATAATTGAAATTCTACGCCGGATCCTCATGAAAAGGAGATTTTTGAAATAAAAATGTGCTGTTCCTGGCCTTCAAATGGATTTTTTTTTATGAAATTTGTACACAAACTCATGGAAACAAAAAAACTATAATTATACCTCAAGAAATGAAGTCAGAAAATATGTTTTGGTATGTAACATTTTCTTTACCATTTTAGTCAAATTTCCTTATATCTTTAAAATATGTAAATAACTTATTTTTTTCTGTAATGAAAAAAATATGATACCAATATCCAGTTTATCTAGCTTCGCAAGCACATTAATGACATTTATGTGCAGTGTTTATTTGTGTTGACTTGTCATTACAGCAATATTTACTGCAATGTGGTTTTAGCATACCCTATATGAACCCATAATTTTCAAGTTAAAGTGCAAGTTTCAGGCTATATTTGTCATATAAGACGATTCCTGAATCGAGCACTTGATTAGTGGAACCAAATGAGCCAGTAAAGAATTGCTGTCCGATAGTCTTTAGTCATAAGTATTCGAAATAATATAAAGTGTATATGTTAAGTATTATTATTGAAAGATAAGGTAATATTATACTTTCTTGGATCATGAGCAACATTTACCCGAATTTCAAAAACTGTGTTTTGTTTTGAACAACAACTTCCAAAAGGACGAAATAAAGCATGATTTTTTGTCGGAAAATGTTTATCTTGATCTCAAAACTTCTGCTCTAAAAATACACTATTACCAAAGACAATTTATTTCATTACTCAATGAACAATAATGTTATAAAATCTCCCCTATGGCATCACAGGTTTGATCGAATATAATATTCGTTGAATTCCTTAGAGGAGATATGGCTTGTCCTTTTGATTTTATTCCAACACCAATACATCGTAAATCAGCTCCATTATCCAACTGTATTGGATCCACCAATATAAAATTACCGTACACTACAGGATTAAAAGTGCATATTTGATACCTGGTGTATAAGACAACCTCTAGTTTTGAATAATTTTATTAAGGTTCAAACGTTGTCTTATAGGCCAGCATATATGGTAATTGTAAGTAAATTATGCACGAAATGGATATCACTAGAAACAATCTCTTCTACTGGACAATAGCAGTAGATAGAAAGCGAAACGGAATAAAATAATTCAGTTGCGCTATTAACTGCTGAAATGCGTCGAATTTTGCATGAAGAAAGTACTTTCATTATTAAACACTCTAATGGTCGTAATGATTTAAAGGAACTTTAGGCATAGTAGACGTAGTGGATTTGAGAACTTTAATAAACTACAAATTCATGTTTAATGAAAAAGGAACAACGCTTTAGCTTCTATATTGAGGGCATAAAAAAGACTTCAGTACAAATAGTGCACCGAATCTACTATGATATATTAATTTTAATAATGATATTTGTGAGTTAGATATATACTTAGAAGTGCACGTAACTTATAGTACTGAATATATGTTGCGAAATTTTCGCTTGTTCTGTTTGTTTGTTTGTTTTGGAATTTCCCACAAAACTACTCAAGGGCTATCTTTGCTAGCCGTCCCTAATTTAGCAGTGTAAGACTAGAGGAAAGGCAGCTAGTCATCACCACCCACCGCCAACTCTTGGGCTACTCTTTTACCAACAAATAGTTGGATTGACCATCACATTATAATGCCCCTACGGCTGGGAGGGCGAGCATGTTTGGCGCGACTCGGGCGCGAACCCGTGACCCTCAGATAACAAAGCGCACGCCTTAACGCGCTAGGCCATGCCGGGCCCCACCTATTCTGTAAATTTGTGGAATATTCTTGAGCGTAAGATTCAACACAATATATTATGTAGTAAGTAAAATTTTATTTTCAACTGGACTTTCGAAAACCTGGCCTAAAATTTATAAATCGACGAGCCAAAGACAGTTTTCATATTATTGTTAACTTATTATAGTTAGTATACTATAAACCTCGGAATCTATAACTGAAATAAACGCTTCTTAGTTCGAAAACTACAGATACTTAATCAGGAAATTTCATATATAACGAACATTATAAACCGTTTGACTTTAGTGAATTAATTTCGGGTGTTAGTGTTTCTGCAAGGAAATTAGACATCTTTGTCGTAGAAAAGTAGCTTGTAAACGGCGTGAGACCAGTCAAGAATAGAGGGCTAACTTTTTTACCGGTCATGTCAGTTGTACCTGTAACAACTTAGAATTACATCACTCATCGTGAAAGGTCAATAAAATTCAATTCCAGACAAGATAGAACATTCAGTATTCTAAGCAAGTTTGTAGAACCTTTGTATACAAATCATTATTTGTAATAACTAATTGTATTAATAATTATTATAAATTGTGTTATTGTTTGTATATTAAATATATTTGTGTTAAGACACAACATTGTATGCTTCAATCTTGCTCGCTATTATCATCAATTTGATACGTATCTACATTCAGTTCACTTCTAAATTAAAATGTCAGGCTATTTTAAATCATAATATGTAACATGATAAATCGAAGACACCTCTGAGATAAATTATAATACGTAATAGAATAGAAGTCGAAACTTCGACCCATTTTTATTAAAAAAGAAATTGCATGCAGTCCATTAAGATTTTTTAATCGAAAGACCTTATTTGGCAATGGAAAAATTACTCCCAAGAAATCTTAATTGGCTCATTGAAACGAAAAGTTTTAATATCATTTTAGTAATAAATTTAACAACTTACTTTATCCTGAATGTTTCGAGTTTACAATGAAGTACTTTTTATTTTTACAAAACCGTTGAAATTTGGTTAAGAGATAATTTGTGATTAGAGGGACAACAGACATAGAAAAACAACTTTACATGAATTCATAAACACACTGTTAATCACACTGAACGGAATAAAGGGCGAAGGTTATAAGCAGAATATTCAAAACATCATAAATGTCACAGCTAGGAAGCTTATTCTGTGACCTACTGACTGTAGGTGAAAGAAGGTTTATTAAATAAACCTCTTTTACTTAAGTATTTACTACTGTTTAATTCATAACATTCATGGATCAATGGACTCCTTCCATACGATAACTAATTTTATCTACCCTTTCAGGTTTGGGTTTCACTTCTATGTTCTCTCGGACTGTGTGTGCTTCATATCACTACTATGTCCTTGGTATTGAAAACGGCAAAAATAAGACTATTGCACTTATCCGTTATTCCATATCTTATGTAAACAAAATGATTAAAGGTTTTTTTATGGTCAGATCCATTCGCTGTATTTTCTGAATTTAATTACTTAGCTTTTCTAGTTTGAGTTTTAATCACTAGTTAATTGAGTTGAATAAACAATCGCTGCAGCCTATTCTTGCTCTGCAGTTACGTGAGATTTTTATCAGGAAATGTTTAAACAATGTTAAGCCACATGGTCTCAGTTTCCTACTGTACAGCTTCGGTGGCATCACTTACACGTGTGAGATAAAAACAGAGCAGTAAATAAAAGGCAAAGTTTTTAATTTATGGTACTTCAATCTAAAGGACTCCAACTTCAGTTTTAGGTGAAATGGTAAAAAATACAATCTGAGGATCGCGAATTCGAATTCCTGTCGATGTACATGTTCATCCAATGTAGTTACGAACTGAGGCTGGATGTAAATATTATTGTCTTCCAAAGACACCGACCAAATACCAAACCAGTTGGAGCTAAGGTTGTAATAGAAATATAAAAAGTAAAATATAAAGTTGTTCTGTGAACTTTCTGGTTGTTGCATTAATTTATATGTGTTTACTTATTTCTCTACTAAAAAGCTAAATAAATATTGTTGGAAAGGTTGTGTAAATATGTTCAGGTTGTTCTTGATCTCTCTTCAATAATTGTTTTTTCTCACAATGTAAGAAAGGTTTATTGTAATTAAGTACAAAACTACACAATAAGTAATTCTTCTTGCCATGAGTATCGAAACCCATTTTTTTGAAGCTGTAAGCCTGTAGACACATAACTGTGCCACTGGGAGATATGTGTCATACACGTGTCAAGTGTGTCTTTGTAAGGATGTTAATGTCTCAGGTACCAAAATATTATATGTCAGAATATAAATCTATTTCTTGTATTTGAAGTAATACTACATGAACAATTGAATTTATTTTGTGTGTTTAAACATTTCACACTAAAACACAGTATTATATCATCTTATTTTTTGTCTTTTATAGTATACGAAACACACTTATATAATCTCGATTCTACAAAAACGGCCTGGCATGGCCAAGCGTGTTAAGGCGTTTGAATCCCGGTCGCACCAAACATGCTCGCCTTTTCAGCCATAAGGGTTTTACTATGTTACGGTCAATCCCACTATTCTTTGGTAAAAGAGTAGCCCAAGAATTGGCGGAGGGTGGTGATGACTAGCTGCCTTTCCTCTAGTTTTACACTGCTAAATTAGGGATGACTACCGCAGATAGCCCTCGAGTAGCTTAACGCGAAATTAAAAAAAACAAACAACCAATGCTACAAATATTTTTCTTTTTGTATTTTAAATAACATTTGCAATCTTAGCTGAGAGACGGAAAATAGCTTTTATGGTACCTTCCACTGTTCAAAGTGTTGGAAGTTCCATATTATTTTGAATTGTTCTAAAAGTTGTTGAAACAAATTTACAGTGTATTTTACTTTTAAAATACAGTGGCTATTACTGTTAAAAATATAATTTATAAACAAACATTTTATATATATTCGCATTTAATTCAATAATCATCGATATTTTTAGTGGTTATGAAACAAATAATAATGTAAAAAATTTAAGAATAATATAGTAATCTTTTACGCACTCGTACGTTAATTGGACATTTTACATGTATCATATGTCATAACATTTATTTTTCATTTGGCTTATCGATTCGTCCAAGTTGAAGATTCAATTTCACATCTGTTTCAGATCAAGTGTCCAAGTAATTGACGAAAGTATTGTTCATAGAGGGTTTTTATGAAAACAACTTGAAATGATACGAGTCTATCCTTTTTTAACTACAAATTCAATATATTCTTGATTTGGTAAATACAGGATTTATATGTGGTAATAAAGTATTGATTCTGATAATCCAACAGATGTGCCTCTCTCTGCACTTAAACACAAAACTAAAGCATAATTCAATTTCTCTAGCTCTTTAATTTTTGTTTTTAAAAATGTTAATTTTATTAAAAATAATAAGTTGATTTTCAGTAAAGGAGAAAGCAAAACTGTTTACAAAATATTTAATCTGCTTCTTATGAATTTACCCAACTTTCTGGTTTGTCAAGAGTTCTTTAATGTGACGCATGAATACAAAAAGTTACGTCATATGAATTTGTCAAAGTTCCAGCGCATTTTAAAAATAGCTATCTAGATCACACGACTGCATTTGTCAGTTTTTTATCTCTTCTGTTTCAGATCGATTTGTTTGTTTGTTTGTTTGTTTTGGAATTTCGCACAAAGATACTCGAGGGCTATCTGTGCCAACCGTCCCTAATTTAGCAGTGTAAAACTAGAGGGAAGGCAGCTAGTCATCACCACCCACCGCCAACTCTTGGGCTACTCTTTTTATCAACGATTAGTGGGATTGACCGTAACATTATAATGCCCCACGGCTGAAAGGGCGAGCATGTTTGGCGCGACCGGGATGCGAACCCGCGACCCTCAGATTACGAAGCGCACGCCTTAACGCGCTAGGCCGTGCCGGGCCCATTTCAGATCGAACAAATAGATAAAGGTTATCTACGTTCACTCGCCTTGACCAAGAACTATGAGAAAAATTTAAATTGCTTTAAAACTTTTATAAAGTTTTATATTTTATTTAATACAGCAACAAACTTAGATTAGATTTAGTTGTTTATTTTTGTATATCAGATGTATAAAAATGATAACATAATTTGTCTGTAATTTGTTGGCATTGGACATCATTTGAGAATAATGTATTTTTATGTATAACATTTGACTAGTTTTAGAAGAAGTGTTCATTCAATTTCTAAGTAACGTAATAGCTATAAATATTGCAATTATTCATTATTATTAAACCTAAAATGGCAATTAAGGTTTAAACCAAATTACGATATATTTGTGTCATAATTAATTAAAATATTTTTTATTTTCTAAATGTGAAATATTTGTAATTGTATTATACAATATTTTTAGAAGTTGCTATGCAAGAAAACAGACTAACATGAAAATTAATAATATGTTAATGGTCATTGTTTTTACTTAAAAGTGGGTGTATTTCATATAAATTAATCATATTTTTAAGTCCTCATGTGTTTGTATTTTATTAATCCATTAAAATTAGATACATTTCAGAATTAAAAGTAAATTAATAAGTAAGCAATAATAATCACATTTCAATCATAAAATCAAAGTACTTTGAGATAAGAATTATTTCTAATTCTTACCTAACGGATAGAAACAGACGGTTTTAACTTGCCTGGAACTCAATTTTGAAACTAGTCTTACCTGCACATCAAGCCTTTCATATTGGAACTCAGACTTATTCTTTTCAGCACACATATGGAAAATGTTCTCAATCCTTCAACTGTCAAGGCTCGTCTGAGTATTATCTAATGATTACCTGTCTGGTTGCTATTCAGGATGTCCAAGATCCTAGGAACAATATTCCGATAAACACACACCATAATTTCAGCTATTGTGGGGGGGGGGTGTTGTGGCAGTCAGTCTCAGGGTTGGATTAAACGTTATACGTTGCCCTTCACAACTAGTTCTTTCACAGCTTATTGTGTTTATTCTAATTCTCAGGGTAACACACTACTTCCCTCACTCCTCACTGCTACAAAATTCCACTGAGGGTGGTAGGGATACATTTTAGCCAATAATGTTAGCATGATTAAGCAGATCAAAGACATATAAGTCGATTGGAGCCGTTGTGTTTTTCGTGCAACGGCCGTTGGTTTTCAGGTGAGGCTGGACAATTAAGCGCTTGGCTTTTCTAACTTAAAAAACATAAATTTGAAAAGTTATATAGTACATTTTCAAAAATAAAAAGCAATTTATTTTAAAATAACTTACCAATATCTTTTTTTCCGTAGGAAGGGTCACTCTTATCGACATAACACTATTCGCCATGGCAAAAATGCCACAGAATTTGTATGGATAACATTTACTGTTAATAGGTTTGTTCCCCCAATGGGTCAGCAGTAAGAAAACGAAGTTATAATGCAGATTTTGTGACAAAGATAGCAACAAACAGAACAACAGTAATAAGCTTAGTCCTTAAAAATTACCAGCTTAAAAGTATGAATTGTATGAAAACAAAGTGCATCAGATTTGCACTGCGAGCCTTGTACAAATTCAAATCAGCTTATGTATAATTAGTTGCAGCACTGATACTTGTCTGTAAAATGAGTGAGGTTCAGACATTGGGTCATATGTCACCTGGGCATTCATGTTTCTACACCTTCACACAGAGTGTAATAACCACTTAGTAAAGTAAATATGAGTACGGCCAATCTGTATATTTATTTGAATCTGTTTCTGCCAAACATCAAAACGATCGCTCTTATTAGAAAACTTTACCGTAATGTTGTGCTCGAGATTATTTGAAGTTCTCCGTTTCACTAATGCTTCACCGAGTGCCCTTGAAAATGATATAAAATGTTTTGAAGTTATATTTTCGTCCTGGCTACTGTCCTTTACATACTTTATTATGATGGTAAGGTGGAAGAGACAGCTCTATACAAGTAAAGTATATATTCACCTACAAAACACACTCGTTAAACTCAATTACGATCCGAGAAGACAAACATTCGAACTTCTACGGTTCAACAAATAAAATCCTCATACTCTCGAATACCGGAATTTTACGTCACCTGAAGACGCATAAACTCAATTTCCTGTAAGGCCTATTGTTCCAGTGTACAGATCATCCGCAAACGATTTGTCATAGTTAATGGAAAAAATTTCTGCTTAGACCCTCGGTTCTGTTACCTAGTTACTTAACATAGTTCCAAAAATTTCTTAGAGAAGCTCACAAACACTCAGTTGAACTTCGGCTAGGCAGCGTTCTGTTGTAGGAGAGATTACATCATATCTATCCACTTTTAATGAAGAAGTAACATTAGCTGTCATTAAAATCTTAAAAGAAAATTTTAAAAACCATAGGTATTCCGGGATTATCGACTAATTTAAAGAAAGCAATATTTCATTATGTAACATGTATTTCCATTTTGAACTAAATACAAATCAATTAATTCAGTGTAACAATAAATAATAAGTTTCAATAGTTGCTTCTGTAGTGTCTTTGAGTTAAAATATTCTATCTGCTTGGAAGCAAATCCTGAAATCTGGTATCGCTATGTGGGGAATAAATTTTATATTTCAAACCATACAGTGAAATAACAAATTAGTTTACACAAACAAGTCAGTGAGATATACATTAACATTAACGTCAATCTTACATGTACACAGATGTTTCTCGAACTCCCTGCTAACATAGGAAGATGAAAAAATACACGGGAAAAATCATAAGACGCCACTAATTCTACCTTATAAAAACATAGCTTTCCATACAAGGAAAGATTGTGGGCGAACTACGTAGGATACAAAGAAGATGCACGATTACAAAACATGGCATAAAAAATAACTAACGTTTGACATTCTTTTACAAAACGACTAACCGAATAAATACATAATAAATATTTTCAACAGCCTAGGGGAAAAACAAGAACGATAAAGTGAGGAAACGTACTCAATAAATAACAATAGGAAATATACATTCCCCTGCAACATAAATACATTTATGCCCTCTCAATCATTCTATCTGCTTGGTTTGCGTCTCTATTTATAATGAAATTATTTTCTTTCAGAATTCGTTATGGAAACATTCGTATCCTTCATCCTTACTAGAAAATTTAACACGTAACATTCTTAATAAAATGTCGTCCTCTACACTTGTGTCTCCACAACAGGCAGTTGCCGTCCATTCTACGAAGTTTCATCATGAATACTCTACCTAAACAATTTATCACAGAATATGTAACTTTATCAATAATAAATAAGTCAATCAAATTATATTTAAACGTGTCCCAAATTTCCTTCACGTCTTGTTATTCCTTAGCTTGGAAAATAAAGTTTTATTGTTAAAACCTAACTAAACAAGCTATTCAAGTTCTGCTCTTACACTGAACTCTGTATTGTCTTCAAAACCTTTTTTTTAGAACTAAAGACATTTTACCTTCACTCTTAGTTTCAAAGCTCGTATATTATTCACATGTTTTAGACGTAAAGCTATTTACGTAGGCAAAACTTCTCACAGTTTACAAGTACGAGCTTTGAAATACACGAGACTTTTTAACAGACCCGGACTTAAACTTTGAACTCCACGATTTTGCGACTACCGGATCCTAAGATTCAAGGTTTAACACGCTAAACATTAAACTACATATGTCATAAGAATAAATAATAAACGATACGGACGATAAAATGATTATGATATAAATTATTTATCTATGGAATTATTGAAACAAAATATTGCAATTATAATGCTCGTATAACAGGTACTTGGAAAAATATTTTGCTCCAATACATTAGATTTAACACGTTTCATTTCAGAATTATTTTAATACTGAATATCACATTATCTGGCTAAAGTTTCCAGTTGTTCGGAAACATTTCTCCAACTAACTCAACTACTGTCGGCTTGACCATATAGCTGAACCCAAAGGTCTCAACTGACCAGTCACACGTTCGAATCCCCATCACACCAAACATACTCTCTCTTTCAGCTATATAAGCATTGTAAAATAACGTTCACTACCATTGTGCGTTGGAAAAAGAGTATCCCAAGAGTTGGCGGTAGATGATAATGACTCTTTGCCTTTCCTCTAGTTTTACACTGGTAAATTTGTAACGGCTAGTGTAGATAGACCCCGTGTAGTTTTGCGCGAAATTCATAATAAATATTTCCAAAGTAATACTTTAATTCCGTTTAAGAGATTAGAAATTGTATATTTCACAGTGACAG
The DNA here is from genome assembly GCA_011833715.1 of Carcinoscorpius rotundicauda. Classification (NCBI taxonomy): domain Eukaryota; kingdom Metazoa; phylum Arthropoda; class Merostomata; order Xiphosura; family Limulidae; genus Carcinoscorpius; species Carcinoscorpius rotundicauda. The sequence goes on along the minus strand of CM022394.1, from coordinate 49,274,443 downwards.
TCAAATCCCATTACTAGAGTAAATAGACAATTAGTGTTAGGTATTGTTGATGAGATTTCTTTCTTTTGATGTGTTGATTTAAAAATTCAGACGATTATAAGCAGATAGCCCTCATTTAGTTTTCTACACATATCTGAAGCCAACCAAATCAACTATAATATAAACAAAATCAGGGATAACTTCAAAAAATTGGAATTCAATAACAAACTCCGAGAAGTCACCGAAGCGTTGTCATGATCCATACAACAACATGATGACGTTTATCATGTATAAATAACTATTTCAGAAAAATTACTTTTTCCGCGTGGATGGTACGAAAGGCTATTTGTTAATAATAAATGTTTATTACTTTGGCTAAATAATCTTGATTGTTTTAGCACAAGTTATACAATGAATCACCTGTCACCCGTTTAGTTGAACCTTGGATGTTAACAATGCAAATCCGTGAACTTGCCGTTGATCCGTTCGTGGGAACTGGTAAATTGTAACCGTTAAACAAATGTGAAAGAGGAATTTTTTATTGTTCCAATTCGGATAATTACGTTAATATTCAGTTTTATGTTTTTTTATCAGATAAATGATGTTTTTTTCCTTTTCGGATTTAATGCCTAAAAACAACAAATATGGTAAATCCATAGAAGTTTTCTTTGGAAAGAAGAAACCTCTAGCTGTTTGCATATAATCCGAATGACATTTATGACATTTCATGTAAGGTTTTGAAATAATGTATTCATTTTCTGTTTAGCTTTTCATCAACGCTTCTACTTAATCCAATCAAACGTTTGACAGCTAAGAAAAGTAAAAGTTGAAAATGTAACAATGTTGTATTACGTTCCGAAATAACTAAAACAAATCAATTGAAATAAGATATTTAATGAAAAACGTTGGTAAAAAGAACAAAAAGTGTCAGATTATCAATTTTATTCATATAGGTCAAAGAACTAAATTAATGTTTTTATCTGCGTTAGTTTTTATTATATATCATATATATATAGTCTTTTTGCTTAAAAATAACTACATATGATATTCATCATATCTTCTAGACTTCTGTAAAACCGAGTTGATTGTTCTTCTAGTTTGATATAAGCCCAACATGACCAGGTGGTTAGGGCGCTCGACTCCCAATTGGAGAGTCGCAGGTTCGAATCCCTGTCACATCAAACTCGCTCTTTCAGCCATGGAGGCGTTATAATGTGATGGTCAATCCCACTATTCCTTGGTAAAAGAGCAGGCGAAGAGCTGTCAGTGGATGGTGATGACTAGCTGCCTTCCTTCTAATCTTACTCTGCTAAACTGGGGACGGCTAGCGCAGATAGCCTTCGTGTAGCTTTCAGCGAAATTAAAAAACAAACTATTTTGACTTTTTCGTCAACATGTGTTTTTTACTGTATTTTGGCAGCACGTTATTTCTATAATGTAGTCAAGTGAACCACTATAAATGTCTTTAGTATTTTCCATTTTATTAACACACACACGTACAATAGTGTTCAGGACACTATCGCCAAACACTTTTTGTTTGTCAGCTTATGTCCATTTCTGTCGATCACGTTGGATTTAAAGGCCGCTGTTTAACTGATCATTAAGTTCTAATGAGCAATATTTTATAGATGATTTTAATGAAACATCTTTTTTTAAATGTTAAAAATATAAATTCCAAATTTTAATTATTATGGTATGTAATACTTTGTGCTGGAGAAGTATGATGGATAGTTTGTATAGCATTGCGTCACAATTAGATTGATAACATGTGTTTTCACAAATCTTTCTTTTCTCGCTCTATGTTACGGATTTCCAGTAAAACGATGCATTAAAAGTTTTCAAACGCATGCCACTGTCGGTGAGGCATTTCGCTCAATACCAGAGTTTGTCAGGATGGCTGCTGTGTTTGTGTGTGTTTTCTTATAGCAAATCCACATCGGACTATCTGCTCAGCCCACCAAGGGGAATCGAACCCCTGATTTTTGCGTTGTAAATCCGAAGACATACCGCTGTACTAGCGGGAGGAAGGATAGGTGCTATGCCGTTGGTAAAAAGACATATGACTCAGGACGAATATTATTTAAGTATTATTACTTTTTCTGGCAGATTTTTGTGTCTATCCATATATCTATTTGTGTCCTTGGTTGTCTAAAAATACAAGAAAAGTTTTTGACAATTTAGTGTGTCCTTTATTCGCTACTTGTGCTAAATAAAATATTAATTCATCGTTTCAGTTTCTTAATATACTTCAGAGTGGAAACAAATATAAGTACATAAATGCTGAATATTGGAATTGCGCAACATTTTAACATTCTAAAATAGCTGGATACCGTTCTAATCACAATTTATTGGGAAATGTTGTATTAGAAAAATCGCTATGAATACAATACCAAATTTTTGTGCGCTTAACTTTATGTTATTAGTTTGGGCCATAATTAATCTATGGCTAGAAGCCATTAATTCAAGTTCTTGTAGATTTGTTAAGGACTTACCTTCCCGGTTAGAGACAAGATACTGTGTAAGGATGAATCGTAGAACGCTAGTAATGCGAAGATTACACTTATATCTTCTTCTCTTATGGTCCAAACTGAATGATCGGTCATAAAAAACTGTTATGATGATACTGGTTTCAAAGTAAACACAGCTGACTAAGACAACGTTGCGAGCCCAAAGAGAATGAATATTCAAAATTTGTCTAGATTTCAGTTTCCATTAATTTCCATGTGTACAAGTTCATTAAATGTCTTGTTAAATATGACACAGAGTTCTATATATGATATTATAATTGTTCTGTGTTTAAAAATTATACGGTTTTATATATCTCAGAATATATAGAGGAAACTCATGTTTAAAGTAAACTGTATTTCATGCTCGAGTGACACACTGAGAATGGTTACATGTAAACGCTTTTTACATATATTATTGGCTTTCAGTGTGCAAGTATGACCGATAGATAGTCACAGTAGTTTTACTATAGATATAAAATACACATACTGATGTAATATAGATGAGCCAATTTAGTAAAGTGTAATAATGCAGTCACTTTAGAGTTTATTTTATAGCCGAAATAAAAATCAAAACATAAAACTTAGTTAACATTGAGTTTCTATAGTGTTCCTGAAATTAGTTCGTTGATTTATCAAATGTAACCACAATAAATGTCCCATTAGTATTTGGTATTGAACGCTGATTTAATAAAATAATACAGTATAACTTTTAGATGGGGTATTTAACTGAGTAATAATCTAGATTTTCCAAGTAAGTGGAATTGTAGCTATGAGTTATAAAATAATTTTCTGAGAACTTTGTTATACATACATACATATAATTTAAAGACAACACTCAAACACTCTTAACTACACCTAATTGTTCAAATATGTAAAAATCCTGAATTTAAATTCCCTTAAATTAACTGCACTTACCAGTCCTTTACAAAGGCCAGACACCCTGCTTAAAAACAAAGCAGTTATAGCTTGAGATGACTCCTTCACTCGCAAAAATTATATTTGTGTTCACTTGTTCCACCATTGTCACCAAAGAGTACGAGTAAAGATGATGGATGAAGATTTTATTTTGAATTCCTATATTTGCATGGAATGATAGATAATAATAATTTAAAACATCTTCCACTTGTACACAAAATCATTATTGTTGTTTTCAAATATATCGTATTCGAATGCTTCAGAAAATAGTGCAGATTGAATTTCCTAACATTGAATAAAATATATAAAGACTGCATATCCACAGAAGTAAACAACCAATTGCATTGTAATATATTTCTATTTACTAAGACAGATTTGAATTTGTATTTGCTTTGAATTTCGAGCAAAGCTACTCGAGGGCGAAATGCGCTAGCCGTCTCTAATTTAGCAGTGTAAGACTAGAGGCCACCCACCGCCAACTCTTGGGCTACTCTTTTACCAACGAATAGTGGGACTGACCGTCACATTATAACGCCCCCACAGCTGAAAGGGCGGGCATGTTCGGGATTCGAACCCGCGACCCTAAGATCACGAGTCGAACGCCTTAACACGCTTGGCTATCCCGAGCCTACCTAGACAGATGTGTAAACAAAAACATTATATAAACATACAGAAAACAGGATCTTGCGCGTAGTTTATTTCCTATCTGCAAAATGTAGATATACCTAACGAAAATATTCTTTAACTATGGAAGCCAATAACCTTCAAATACTTTGTACTTTCTATTTAGTTATGTGGTAGCAGTACTATCCATGTTTTATTGTAATCTCAATAAACATTCTTAACGTCAGGTTTAGCGCTAAAAAAATAAAATCCCGATCGCGACTCTCCGTTATGAACAGATTGCAGATAGCCAACAGTGTAGCTTTCCACTAAAAACAACATCAGCTAAATTGTATTTATATACAACTTTGTTTACTATAGAACCTTGTGGAATGAAAATAGAAACCCAGCTCCCTTGTATAATTTACGCAAACCCAGCCGGTGAGCCAATGGTAAGTTGACAGACATACAAGTCTAAAATTCAGGATTTGATTTTTTGAGATTGACATATTATAACATAAATCTATATATTTCTAACTTAATGCTAACGTGTCTTGGTTAGAAACCGAAGTCACAATACGCCTGTCTCGGTTATTATGTTACGGTCAATCCTACTATTCCATTAAATTATTTCAATCTTTTGGGTGACGTTTACTAACTACTCTCTTTCTAGATTCTTTTTTTCTAAATTAAAGAATGCAAATAGTATCTTTGCTCGATATTGAACAAATAAACAAATATTTTGGATTATAACAAATACTTAAACAAACATTTAAATTAATGAATTATTAATCAACGATTTTATTTTCATGTTCGAAAAAATCTTAATTGCATAAGTAGTATATCAAGATATATTTTTCACAACTAAGTTTATTCATTGTTAAGTCGTCAACCCAATTCAGTTTTTCTTCATCCGGCTATCCGCATAGCCGCCACTAATTGAGAACCGAAAGACCAGAGGGTAATAAGTTGGTCAACAACACTCCCTACTAACTCTTAAGTTATTCTAGTCTGACCTAATAAAATCTCTATCATAGCTAAACATTGACCTCAGAATGGCCTTTTAAAGGAACGAGGCATGAACATAAATAGATGGATTCACAATCCGGGGACTCTGACCAATAGCCCACACCCGGCCTTCCGTTAGAAGAAACATCATGTTAGTTGTATTTTCAAATGAATCATACTTAAGAAGAACATTGTCATCAAGCAGTCTGTTATTTTTAAATTTCTAAGCTATAACCCCCCTTTTGATTTTCATATGCTACCTTATTTTGGAAAGATGAAAGTAAATTCAGATCTAAAAAAGTATGTTTCTGATTTTCTGCGTTGTCCTGTAATATTTTATAGTAATGGAGTAATGCTTTAACACCAGTCGTTGCTATCATTCCATTAACACAATTAGTAGTTTTATAATTCCATTGTAACGGATCCATGAGTTCTCAAGGAACTTATTTACTTGTCTATGAAGTATATTTCAAAGATTTTTGGTTAATTCTTCTTGCAAGATCCCAAAGAATTAACTGAGAACGCTTTATTAGGAATTGCAAAAAAGCCAATAATACACCAGTGTGAAACTGTTGTTAATGAAAACTATATATATTATTTGTGAAAGCTTTGTACTTTTGGTTTATTTTCATATATATATATATATATTACATTTACGTAATGATATTACTAATTTTGAACACCCTAACTGATGAAATATTAATCACCTATACACACTTTAAAATTCCAACTTTATTGGTATGAAAAATCTTTATAATTATATCTCAAAGTTAATCAAAAACGTTATAAATTCCGTACAAATGGACGATTTTGCTCAACATAATAGCATTTTTTACATCAAAAGAGCCTAAACAGATGTCACAAAATGTGTATAAAGAAATGATTTTGCTTAATCTAATAATAGTTTTCTGTCTTTTCACTTTTGGTACTTATTTGCATCAATATTAGTATTTCTTTTTCGGCGGACAGAAAACATAAGTACGTGTTCCTACATCTTCTCGTATAAATTGGTGATTATATACAAATTTATATAGCATGTCCGACGTAAAGCTTACTAATAATTTCTTATGTAACTGTGTTTTTTTATGTTAAATCACCAGCTCTGTTTGGATGAGCAATGCAGTAATCTATCTTCATTGCACTAAATGGAAACTGACCCTTGGTGTAAGAGTAGTAATAACGTAATCAAATTACGGGGGAGTAAGATCCAAATTAGGAAAAAAGTAAAAAGTTATGAAATCTAAACAGTGGTCAGTTTTGTGTTGTTTTTTTCACTTTTAAAAGATTCGCCTTTTACTTTTAAAAGTAGTTTGTATGATAAAATTTACTATGATATCGTTTAATTACTGTAAGGTCTATAGAATGTAATAATTTTCTCACCTATCTTCACCAGAAGTGTTTCCTCATAATTTTGTAATAATAATAATGATATATAAAACGGTAATGAGCATAGTTAATGTTGTCATTAAACACTGACCTTAAAGTAACTGAAATGAAAGCAAACTTAGAGCTACATTGCAGTCGTCCCAACGAGTCTTGTTGACGTGCGCAAAGATAAACAGAAAATCCACCTATGAATTCCATCATCGCGGGCGGACTACGTCCTGATGACGTCACAGCCACTCCCCACCTACAATATAAGAATCTGAGATTATGTCCTGACTATTTCGCATCTGATTCCACGCTGCAGCTAACTTCAGATCCATCACACTTGAGGTAAAGCTCTTTGGTAAGTTACCATTTTCGATTTTGACTCCAGATATCTTAGATCTGAAATAGGTTAAAGGAATGATAATTGCGACAACAAACGTAAGACTCTGTTTTTTTTCTGAATACTTGAAACGTTTTTTTTACATGCTCTGTAAAACTTTGATAACTTTCAAAAATATTAAGTTTTGCAGAACTAAAAGTCCAAGTTCCGATTTTGTTTCTTTTCACTCCTATTTGGAACAGTGATCATGATTGTTCTCTTAAATTTAAATTTTCAACAAAACTGGAACATTATATTTTACCATTAGATATTTCTCACCAAACTTAACATTAGAAATATAAAAAAATTACAAGAACCATAAATGTCAGTGCATAAAAAAACAATTTGCACGTATTCAGTTAGGCTATTTCATGAAATATTTACTTAAATTCATTCATAACATGTTTTGTTTAATTGATTAAAGAGGTATTTAGTTAAGATTTCATTGTACATATTTCTTTAAGCTGATTCATAATATTCACTTAAGATGGTTCCTGACATACCTAGTTAAGATGATTTATGAAATATTCGTTCAGTTGGTTCATGACTTTATCAGTTGAGCTGGTTCGTGTTATGTTTATTTAAGCTTATTTCTTGCCACATTCAACGAGCTGGTTCGTGTCAAATTCATTTAAGCCATTTATAAATTATTCGTTTTTAATTGGCACATTAAAAACACAATACACCAAGTTATTTGGATTATGACGCATTAAACTAGTTTACTGAAATATTCAGTTATCTAGTTTGTGACGTGTTCATTTGGGCTACACCAAAGAAGTACCAAGTTGAGATGGTTCATGATGTATGTATTAACCAAACAATCATTCCGTTCAGCTGGTTCTTAAAGTATCTGATTAAACTTGCACGATAAATCCAGTTAAGACGATTCACATCTTATTTGTTAAACTAATTGTTACATATTTTGTTAAATTGGTTTTCGTTACATGTCTATGTAATTCGTAAACTATTCATTTACGGTGTATTTAGTTAAACTAATTCACGACAGGTTACTCAAGTGAGATAACTCATGAGTTTCTTCATTTAAGTTCGTTTATTAAAAGTTCAATGGTTTAAAAATCTTGTGAGTTTTTATAAACTTTCACAGAGTACACACTAATAAAATGATAAACTTTTTTTAGATAAATGAAAAATTATTAATCTCAAATATAATTTTGTTGAACTAATCGTAATTTCTCACATAAAAAATTCGATTCCACAAATAGTCGCGTGCAGTGATTTTGTTATATTTTTATGAAAAACGATATTAAATCTAACTTCCTCGATATCAGTAAGTTCCAAAACAAAACATTTTTATTTTTTTATAACCATCTTGGACATCGATGAGAAAGATGCATTGCAAAATAAGGAGTAATAAAACCATTTACTTTAAAGTTTACGCTGAACAATATATATAAATATGGAAGTAAACATTAACATCTCAACAATATAGATAAATATGGAAGTAAACATTAGCATCTCAACAATATGTGTACTTCTAGCACTGGTTTGATTAGAATGCAAATAGAAAGAAACGTGTTCTGCGATTATAAAAAAAAATAATGATATATTTTAAAACGTGTATGAATAAAGTGGTTTGAAATCTTTAACCATGTAAATAAAGTCTTTTCATTTTGTCATTTCTTTGTTCCTAGCCATCAGTTGCCTTTATTTGTGACCTTAAAGATTAATACAAGTTATATAGTTTGACAGGGATTTGTGTTATGTAACAACGTTACTTTTTTATTGTAATCAGTTACGTATAACTGAAACAATTCATGTATTAAAACTAACACCAAACTAATCTTTCTTGATCCAAAAGGTTGTACTTCTTATAGTGTTTTGTTCCTGTGATGGATTTAGTCTTAACATATAAGCCTGAAACGAATTTAAAATAAAAAGAATTTTTTGGAGTCAACCAAAGAAGAAAGAATTAGCTATCGTGATGAATATAATATATAAACTTCTCAGTACGTTATAATTTGTTTGTTTTTATCTTGTCGATGTGTAGTACATTCAGTGTTTATGGATTTCACCAGTTGTAAATGCTTCCTATTATTATTATAACAATTTATTGTTTGTCTTGAGAGTAATAAGGTCTGTGTTAAAAAAACGCTTACATGGAGGGTTTTCTCTTTTTCATTATTTGTACGATCCATCTCAGTTATATTAACATAATAATAAATATTATAATTTACAAATGTTTGTTATGGTAAGGGATATTAAATAAATCATGAATGCCTGAAAGCAAAAGAACACCAATCATGGCAACATAGGAAAATATGAATGTTTTAGTGTTATGAAAAATAATGGAATATACCGGATATCGGAGAGATATGGAACTTTTAGAACGCTAGCGATACACTAAACTATTTTCAGAACGCAAGCGATACATTAAACTAATTTCAGAACGCAAGCGATACACTAAACTACTTTCAGAACGCAAACGATATACTAAAGTACTTTCAAAACCCAAGAGTTACACTGAACTACTTTCAGACTTCAAGAGATATACTGAACTACTTTCAGACTTCAAGAGATATACTGAACTACTTTCAGAACTCAAGAGATACACTAAACTACCTTCAGAACCCAAGAGATAGACTGAACTACTTTCAGAACGCAAGTTACTATAGAGCTTGAAAAATGATTAATAATCAACGAGGAGGCTCACTGTTAGTAAATATAGTTAAGTCTTCGCCTGTCCTTAAAATAACACTATGTTTTATCTTTTGTGCAGCTTCTCGGGAGAGAAGTAAAATAAAAGATATAACAACCGTACAATTTGTATCTGCTGCATGAATTAATTATTTTGTTCGTGAACCTAATAAAAATTTCAAAGCAAACAATACACAACGAACAACATGGTTATTTATTATTCGTAGTGTGAAGCTTCACATCAAAGGAGGAAGTATTAAAATTTGTTTGTTCTTAAATTTGCGCAAAACTGCACAAAAGCTACCTACGCCAACCGTCCCTAATTTAGCAATGTAAGACTAGGAAAAAGGCAGCCAGTCATCACCATCCACCGCCAATTGTTGGACTACTCTTTTACCCAAAAAAATGAGATTGTCCGTTACGTTATAACGCCCCCCACGACTAAAAGGGTGAGCATGTTTGGTGTGACGGGGTTTCGACGCGGTCCTGAATCAGTTTTACAAGAAAAAAGTTATATTTGTTACCTTTGAGATTCGACACTACCAGGTGGTTGGAGTGCTAGAATCATAACCTAAGGGTCAGGCGTTCGAATCCATGTCACACCAAATATCCTCAACTTTTCAGCCGTGTTGGCAATATAATGTGACGACTGGTAATCCCACTATTCGTTGGAAAAAGAGTAGCCCAAGAGTTGGCGGTGGGTGGTGATGACTAGCTGCCTTTTCTCTAGACTTACATTGCTAAATTAGGAACAGCTGGCACACATAACCTTCGTAAAATTTGCGCGAATTTCAACAAACAAACAAACTTTGTTATTTTTACTTCTTTAATAGTAAATCTCCACCATAACTAGATATTGTATCTTCCTTTTTTACCAGTCACTCAGAGTAAAACGTGCAACTATAAGATTTCATAACTACGTTCTCGTTTCGGCAAAAATGTACCATCTGTTAAAACGGCAACTTTAATTTTTTATTAAAATTCCTCGTGTTTGTGTTTTCTTATAGCGAAGCGATATCGGGCCGTTTGTTGAGTCCACGGCTAAAATTTTTTATGTAAGAGACTTTTGGAATGTATGAACCACCCATTCTGACTAAGACATTTGATAAAAGATTTTGTTTTAAAGCAAAGCCACATTGAGCTATCTGTTATGTTCACAGCGGAGAGTCGAAATCCGAATTTTAATTTTATAAATCCGTAGACTTGTCGCTGTTTCACAGGAGAACTTTAAGAGAATCATTCTGTGAAGCCTGAACTGGTGAATCTAAACTTCAACTAAAACGGTTATTTGAAACTATTTTACATTACTCTTTTTTACCTTGGTGTAGCAGATAAGAACTTTTTTATATTACATTTTACCTTCGCGTAGCATATGACAACAATTTTACTTTTTACATTGAATCACACTTTACCCTATAATTGTACTTCATAAGTTATTTAATAGTGAGTGTACGTTTTAATTTTTTGTCGTTGTTTTTTTAATAAGGAGTATTCCTATTTTTAACAACCAATGGAACGACAGTACTATGAGTCCTTTTACATTAAAGGGAAGCTAATATCTTTATGAAATATTCTGTGGCTTTGCACTTCCCTTTTATTGAAATTATAGTTTGTTAGGTTTTCTAACTAATTAAAATACCAACCAAAGATGAAACTTAGTTGCAAATAAAATTAGAAACTTGTTATTTCGAAAATTCGAAATAACCTGAAGTTTTAAAATGACTTCAGTATCATATACTGATTTAATTTGCACATTCGTCTTCAAAAAAATTAATATTTTATTCTGCGTTACTAAGCGACACGTTGTGCACACTTAATAGAACGAGTTATTATCCACGGCGCTGAAGTCAACAGGTACAAGTACTTGTTGAGCAATAATTGGAAACTTAGATGTTTATTCAATAAATTTCCACAAGAAGTTTGTTTGTTCTTAAGCGCAAAGTTATTTAATGAGCTACGTGTGCTCCACTCACCGCAGATATCCAACATTGATTTTTAGAATTAGAAGTTCTGGTCTTTACCACTGAGTATCCGAAAAGCCCGCAAAAATTACTTATATTCAGGCTTATAAAGTTGGCGGAGAGGACGGAGACATTTTCTGAGAACCCATACAAATGGTAATAAAATGTGTACGGAATGTATCAAATCCTTACAGGATGTTTAACCAGACATCAACTATTTCTTCAAATACTTATGCAAAATTATTAAAAAAACATTTCAGAGATGGGGGCGAAAGGTACATTTTTCTCGAGGCGCATGATAACTCTGGGTACAGTGCATAATATAAGTCTCTACTCTTTCGGTTTTTTAATCGTAACATGTTGGATTATGTACAACATTTTCAACTAAAAGCTCTTAATAGATTATGACATTGATATCATGCTTATTTATTTGTTTTTTTTAATTTCGCGCAAAGCTACACGAGGGCTATCTACGCTAACCATCCCTAATTTAGCAGTGTAAGACGAAAAGGAAGGCACCTAGTCATCACCATCCACCGCCAACTGTTGGACTGCCTTTCTACTAACGAATACTGGGATTGATCGTAACATTATAACCCCCCCACGGCTAAAAGAGCGAGCATGTTTGGTGTGACGGGGATTCAAATCCGCGACTCTCAGATTACGAGACGAGTTCACTAGCCACCTGGCCATGCCGGGTTGACAACATGCAGCTTCTCTCCGTGAGCTTCAACCAAGCACCTGTTGTGTTATTCACATATGAAAGTTGTTGTCATTCATATCACTAAACAAACTATAAATTTTTTATTTCTTTTATTTTCGTTTTAACCACACCAATTTCATTAAATTTTGAAAGGAAACTTTGAAAGTTTCTGAAGAATCTGAGAAAAAGTTTTAGACTTTTTTTTATGTCAAATCCCGAATAAATTTGCACATTACACGCCGATAATCACTCTTGGTAGAAGCTAAACAATTATTTGTAGATCTTGAGTAAAACTACCCACAATATCCTTATACCATATTCCGAGTAAAATTACACTCTGTGAAACGCTTCAAGTAAAATTACATATTTGTCTTTCTGCTCTGTGTGAAGACTCCTGGGTGAAATTGAACAACACAATTAAAACTGCACACTACGTCTGTGTCAGAATTATATTAAAACGTTATACCACACCGAATAATATTACAGATTATATTTTATGAAAGTTTTTCAGCACAGATACACCCTTTCTTTTTACAGGACTCGAGGTGAAATTTCTTTTCGTGTTATTACTCTTATCAGATTGACTAGTTTTGAGCTATATATTTTAAGAATGAGTTTGACAGCGTAGGTAGTAATAACGTTGAATATCCAACTGATTAACTCTCCCATAATGCCCCATTAAGACTCAATCTACAGATTATTCAACAATATTAATTCTTCAGCAACACAGCTGTATTTCTGCGGATTTATACTGTAGAAACCAAGTTTCGGTACTAGTGGTGGGCAGAGCACAGATAGTCCTTTGCGGTGAAGCTTTGTGCTTGATAATAAAACAACATAACAAGTTTTACATTCTCTTTCACTGTAATCTCTAAACTAATCAAATGTATCTTAACAAAACTGGTAATCAATCTGCAAAGTAACCACGCCATTAAGGAAGTAACTGACATACGTATGGATGTTCAGTAATGCAAAAAATCAACGAGATAACGAGAACTTCCGAAGTAAAATGCATAAAAACATTTAACTGATTGATTTGAAGAAAAATAGATGTTTAGTTGCTATTGGTTAAGTATATGGCCTTCATTTCCTACATGTTACTATGTTTTACTCTTCCAACAGCAATTTTAGAATTTCATCATGTCTCAGTCTTGGAGCTCAACAGAAGAGATGAGTTTCAACAAAAAACATTCAGTGAAAACGACAGATTAAGTTTCCGTGTTCTTGTCGTTTTAAATAAATTGACGTTTTAACATAAATTTTGTATTTCTGTCCTCGTGCTTGGGTTGTTTTTCCTGCTATGCTATTTTTCTCCGAACAACGATTAATAGAACCTGATGGCCATGAAGAAAAGTAATAAATGTTTCCCTGGTGGCAAGTCTCCGAGTTAATAAAACGGAGAAAACTGAGAGAAAATTAAGTTCATGTTGTTCTCTCGGTTGTTGTCAGTGCCTCCTGGAACTCGTGTAAGTACGACAAAAACGGGAAAAAATTCTGCTGAAACTTTGATAATATGCTGTTCGGTGGGGTAAAATTATATAGTTTTAGTCTGCTATGTAGGCTACGTTTTTTCCTTAGTTGTTTTTTATTTATGAGAGTACATAAAGATAAAACATGCAACTGTTTGGTATAAATGTAATTCTTTCTTCATCAAAAACTGCCATAAGGCCAAGAAACAATTCAAAAACATTTAGAATCACTTCCAGAAAACTGAAACATAATTTGTCGTTGATTCAATGCATAATATAGTAAAAATGCTTACGTTGAAAAAAAATCAAAGTGAAAATAAAATCCTTGTGGTGAATATACTTTGTAAAAAAAATCCAAGAATGATATAATTAAATATCCAGGATTAATGAAATTGAGTTCAGTTCGCTCTGAGAGTAAACTACAATCTGTTAAATTAAAGGACTATCAAAAGCTATAAACCATCAATCTTTGAAAATAATCTAATGAGTCAACATCATCCTACCTGTCTCCATATGAAACTTGCCATTTGTTCTTCCAGAAGCTTTCATACAACTGTTATATAAAAAGGGAGCATTAAGAAAGCTCTTTCACAGTTGTAGATTTTTTATACTCTTTTTGCATTTTACCAAAATAAAAACACCACTAAAAGAATAAAGCTTTCGTTCAATCAAGACATCTAATCATTTTTATTCAAAAAAACTTGGTCATATCAAAAGCTCATTTCAGAATTTAACATGCCAAAAAATAAATAAAAGTCCTTTCTCACACATTATTATAAAAAAACACGACTTATTCTACTCCCAGTCCTTCTTCAGAAGTCATCGCATAATTTTATCACCACATATATTCAATCCATATTAATGTGACCTTCCGATAGTGCAGCGGTACAACTACAGATTCACGACGCTAAAATTTAAAGTTCGACAGAGTAGCTATGGACAGAATAGCTAGCCCAAGATGAATCAGCTCTAAAATTATCAGCTCAAACCTTGTTAATCGGCCACGTGTTCTTTCTTTGCTAATTCATTTATCTGAAAGGTATTCGGACTTTATACTATAATGTAAGTATCTTTCACGTCATAGTACCAATGTAATGTTGTACTGTTTGATAAGGGTTTGTTTCTTTATTTAACTTCACTTCGTACTAAAACATTGTTCTGCCCCAATGCATCATTACAAAACTTCTGCCTTAAGTAATGTAGTACTCCATACCAAAATACCACCATTTATAAATTTGTCAGTGTGCACGAAATACCTCCTTTAGTGTATTATTTAGTATTGATATCTCATTTTGAATTAAACAACACTCTACCCTCTACTAATATTATATGTATCCGTGCACTCTTGAGTAGTAATCCTCATAGTCTCGTGCCATCACAAGGTGTGTTTCTGTTATTGTAGTGTCCCGTTCTCCCTTTTGTTTAAATTCTTGTTCTTAAAATTTATATATTATTATGTGTTTTATATATCACATCTAGAGAATGTAATCTGTGCCTGTTAATGAGTTGAACTCGTAACATTTCTAGTAACAGGCATACTGCAGGAAAATCCTGTATTGGTACTTGGAGTCACACTACAAAATAACATGAGACTGTTAACAAAATGTGTGTGTTTATATATGTTAATAATGTGTGAAATTATATAATATATTATATAATAATAGAAAAAAAAAACATTAAACCTGCCAATGAAAATAATACGAATTCCAGAAGTTTGTGGAAAATACTTTAAAAATATGTTAAGTAACATTTTCTGGCATCATTTGGTTACCGTAATTTTTAATTATTTAACTCGTTAAAATTTGTCATTTATATCTTGAACAGTATCTTGTACGACATAGTACTAAATAATTAAGTAAAAAAAATCCAAGGTTTAATTATCGGCAGAAGATCAACCGAAGAGCATCATCCACAGACCAACACGGTTAACTCTAACCAAACAGTGCATTTTTTTATCATGTTTGTAACTTCCTTAACAGATGAAATTGCACATTCCGTTAAGCAGTATACGAATGCTCGAACCGTGAAGGTTTAGTTCCGCAGTAATTCACGCTAACCATTAGGCTAAACCCAGAACAATATACTAAAACATACGAATCTGTACTAGAAGCTTGGAATTATTTTGTGGTTAATTTGCTTAGCATGGTAACTGTTTGGTTTTGTCAGAAATTTCGTGCAAACCTGCACAAAAAGTTTTCTAAGCATAGCCTTTCCTAATTTAGATTATGGAGAAACCAGCCGATCAGCAGCGTCTACGTCTACTCTTCTTTGTTTTTTTTTAATTTCACGCAAAGCTTCTCGAAAGCTATCTGCGCTAGCCGTCCCTAATTTAGCATTGTACGACTAGAGGGATGGCAGCTAGTCATCATCACCCACCGCTAACTCTTGAGCTACTCTTTTACCAACAAATAGTTGGATTGACCGTCACATTATAACGCCCCCACGGCTGAAAAGACGAGCATGTTTGGTGTAACGAGGATGCGAACCCGCGACCCTCCGATTACGAGTAGCACACCTGAACCAACCTAGTCAGTGAGGTTGTTTTATTTTTTTACGTCAGTTTTATTTCGTGCTCACGGCTTTGAACCATGAACCCTCGAATGTATAGTCCTGGCACGCTAAATACTAGAGACCACACCTAAATCAGTACGGAAATAAACATGAAAAATTATAAATGTACAGGTTATTAAGATTTATATAGATACAAGAAAATGCCAAATTCTAGCTTTTGTGTATATAAAATTGATAAAAAAATATAGAACAATATTTAGTAGACGATAGTTTGTTGAAGTCGAAAATTCAGTGTGGATATATATTTAAACTGTTTGTTTGAAATTAAGCACAAAGGTAAATAATGGATTATCTGTGATCTGCCAACAATAGGTATCAAAGTCCGGTTTCTAGTGTTTTAAGTCAGCAGACATGCCGTTGGGGGGGGGGATATTGTATTAAAAACAGCTATTTATGCCATAACAATATGCTTTTCTCTTGAGCATGAAAGTTTGTTTTGTCTTCTAAAACTTTAGAAAATCATGATTTTTCTTATTCTAGTCTGACGTGAGTGGTTGATGGACTTGTTTTGCTTTTAACTACGATTCCAATTCTTATCTACTATGGAACAAAGATAAAAGAAATGTTCAGTTTTCTACCCGGCAGCACTTGAATCTAGCGTCTGGAGAAAAGCTCGCTAATTCCATTTGCTTGCACAGATAGCCTACAACAAAAGCAGATATGATTGGTATATGTCAGACCAGAGAAAAAAAAGTTTGAACATAACCTCACATAAATATTTATATAATCGATGTCATCGCTGAGTGTAGTGATGGTTGACAACAGATAAATAAGAATTGTTAAGTGAAAATGTAAAATAACTCAGTCGTACAAATACATATATGTTTCTTACTTATTTTTTTATATTTCTTTCCAAATTATAATTATAACCTGGTAAGCTTTGCTTTATGGGAAGAAAATTGCCATTATCAATACGAAAAATAAACCTTGTTATTATTAAATGGCAGAAAGAAAACAATAGGTTGAATGATAAAAAGGTTAAGATATGTAAATACGAATTATATAAATGCATTTACTTTATTTATATCTATTGACAAACACAGTGAAAGATGAATAAAAGATGGGTGTTCGTCCAATAGTATCAAACGACCATATTTGTTTATTCATACTCTCTGATCCAAAACAACTAAGTATATAATCACTAAACCATGTAATCACAGAAGTCTACAATCTATTACACACAAAGCAAAATGAAGAGATTCATTCAAAAGATATTAGAGATGATTATAAATGATGATGCATTTTCTCCGTTTCATCTGATTTATAATAGTTGTTTTATCAAAGCTTTCTTTAAACATTATTTTTTGAAAAGATCAGAAGCACTGAGTAAAACTAAACGTTTGTACAAGAAAACATTAACAATTTTCTGTTGCTGTTAGTAAGTGAAACAACATTTCAAGCTAAGCTTACTAAAGATTTCAATAAACGATTATTTTTGGGTTTTCCCTAAGTAACGTTGAGCAAAAATTAACAAATGAGATACCGATATTTACATTATAATTTGGTTGAATCTTGACATTTTAGAATTTTTTTCTAAGTGATTTATTTTTATTTCTTGAAATTTAGAAAGAATAATCTCCAGTCGTGCTCCAAAGATGTCTCCAACTCAGCGTTTCATGACTTTTGTTCTGGTAATGGCAGTAGTAATTGCAACTGGCTTAGTGGAGTCAACATTTCAGAAGCGAGTGAGTGTTTACTCTAATTTTATTGTGTTTTTTAAAGTTCTGATAGCTTATGAACTTACCAGACCATGTCACAAGAAATAGCAAATTTGGAACTTAACATATTTTGTCAGCATAGGTATTATTATTAGTATTTGTTAACCAAAAGCTACGCAATTGGCTATCTAAAATCGAATATTCTTTGAGGTTATATACAAAATTGAGTCGTATTTTCTTCTTTTTTTATGTTTGTCTAACTAAGAAAAGTTTGGCTTTACAAAATAAACGTGTCTACCTTTCAGCACAACACGAGGTTTACGAAACTGTAGTTAAATTGAAGCTAGAATAGCAAACGTTCAACTCCGTATTTGCTGCTTACTTTGGGCGCAAGACATGAGCATAATATGAAAAAGTCATCAGTATTATACAGTGGTCTTTTTGAGCAAACTGACCGTGTGCTGTTGTAAAAATAAATCTTAGGCTTAATCCGGAATCATTGTCTCGCTTTTTTACGATTTCTCAACAGGAAACGTATGACCTCTAAACTTCTTCATGTATCCTTGTCTGTGATTTTTTATAATTGTGTTAAAAATAATATGAAAATTTTATTCTTATTCTGAGAAAAAGATACTTTTTTGTAAAATCTTTATTATGATACTTTAAACAAACACTTTTCTTCTTAAATATGAACAGGTGACAATTTTCACTGTTTTTGTTTAATTTGGACATCTTATTTTTAGGTTATACCTTTCTCACTTCAGACGAGGTTCAGTTAATAACTTCTTATACAAATATATATATATAGTTCATAGATATTAAATACTAATCTGACAGCTTATATCTGTCATCACAATATCGTTCTAAATCAGTGTTTTCTTTAGTTAGCCTTGAGAGCACACTTACCCCTCTCATATGAGCTGATTATGACATTTCAAATTGTTATATTTACATAAAATCGTTATATATCTAGCTGAGGGGGCTTACGGCTAGCTGTCAAAGGCACAAACACATATTACTGGAAATTGTCCTGTTGCCGTTAAAAGTCACAGATACGTTGATTGTTTGGATTTAAAACGAGCAGTTTATGTCACTGCGTGCTGTACATTGTGTACAAGACTTTATATCGTCTCAACATTTCAAAGCTTGCCATCACTTATGGATGAGCACGCTGTATTTAATAAAGCTAACACTGCTGCAGTTATAGATCATCATTTGAGTGAGCGTGGAAAGCAACACTCAAAGGCCTATTTCAAAATAAGTACAACCTTTGATGAGCGTCAAGTTGGCATCAGGGAAACCATCCTAACTTTCCAGTTGTTATAACGGAAAACTTCAGTCCTAAAATGTTTTTATTAAAGACATAAAATGGCGTAATTTGTTGTGTGTGCAGCTTTAGCATAAAGCTATACAGTGAGCTATGTGTACTTTGGGAAATCAAACTTCAGACTTTAGCGTTATAAGTATGTAAGCTTACTGTTAAGCTCCGGGAAACCCTAACGTATCTCCAATAACATTTTAATCATATATGTTGGTGTTTTTATAAGTTGGCTCTCTTAAGAGACCGATCTTATTGAGAATGGTGATTAAAATTCTGGACTACAGATTTAGAAATCTAAGGTTCGAGGAGCGATTTGCCGTTGAACACAGTCTCCAAGGACGTTACAATTCAGGTTTTAAATATTGTTATTCTGTTAAAAATAGCTTCATAGGCGGCGGGTACTACTTAACAGTTTCCTTCCTCTGGCCGGCAGTTAGATATTAGGAATGGCTGTGCTTGGATCTTAAAGGTCACTGACTTAGATTTGGACAATGAATCACATTGAAAATAACAACCTTATTTCTAGAAAATATTAGATACATTTTTTTCTTTCGGGCGCGAATTTGCCCGGTGGTAGAGCTCTGCATTTTAAAACTTATTAAACGTGTTCAAACCTATACACTTTAACCAAAAACGTTCCCTGGACTTTTAACTGTGAGCGCGTTATAGGTGTGAAAGTCAATTCCTTAACGTGAATGGTAGATGGTAGAATGCTACTTACTGGGTGCCTTCCTCTGGTCAGTAATTAAAAACTAGAGACAAAGATAGATATATTTAATGGCTTTTCCATAAAATGCACATACGAATGTGATTTACTATAAAATCACTTCTATGAGCTTTTAGCAATTATTTAAAAGTACCATAAATTTTGCCATTCCACAACAAACTATAGTTTTTAAGTCTTGCCTCGTTATTTATGAGAACCATAAAATTCAATATATAAGACAGACATTGGCTTTGTTCGCTTACTGTTTAACACAAAACTACACAATGAGCTGACCCTACCATAGGTATCGAAGTATTTGCCATCGGGAACAAATGCTGATTATAACTCTTATGTCAACAACATGTGTGAGCCATTCTTTTGAGCACATTACTTTTTTGTTGAGCACAAAGCTAAAAAAACTGCTCATTGCGAGCATCAAACCCCGATTTTTAGCGTTATAAGATCTCAGACTTGTCGCTGTACTAGTAGGAACACAAATTACTTTTGAAATGGTATTGATAAGAATTAGATACAAAAAAGAAAAAAACTCCTTTATGTTTAGGAAGAGCTCTTCAACAACAAGAAGAAAAGAAAGTTGCGAAATTTACATTGGCACAAATTAAATACTGACAACAAATAATGATATGTATTAATTATAAAAAGATAGTATATACAAGCTCATCTGTGTTAGAGTGAATGTTCTTGAGCTTCTATTGAGATATGCTTGGAAACATATTATATCTTGTGTTATATTTAATTAAAAAGTAGAATAATAATTTGCAGTCTGATGACTGTCCGTATTTACACAAAGAGCCGTTGAGTACATCCCACTCGGAAACGTAGTCTGAGAATCCACAAATAATTTAACGCATAATTGGCTAATTGTATTTCTTTACAAGCCGCCCTGTAGTGACAGGCTTAAGATGTTATATCTTACAACTTATTATTGTAAGCGACTTGAAGCATCTAGAAGGCCGTGACAAGTTGTAAATCTCATTTCTTGTTCAGCTCTACAGAAAGTAATTTGGTCCCATGTAACACACACTGTAGTAATGCTAGACGGTTTAACTAATAACTTTAGGAATCATCCTAAGAACAAATTACACTTAGGTTACCATTACACGCTATACGAAATATTGTGTTCTAGTAAACTGTTTAATATTGTACAATGAACATACTTTACAGCTCAAAATCGTTGTTGTTGCTTTTTCAAAAGAATCTAAGTTCAAATAAATTCTTGTCACCACAATCTAAGAGTGGCCAGATTTAATTTACTTAAGTAACTACAGAAGTTGTACGACATAGTACACGTTTTAATAATGCATAAAAAATATGTATTTAAAAATTAACAATTTCGAAATTGAAAGTAGGTTTTTCTTAAATGTTGGTGTTTTTTTTATTACAAAACACATTTAGTTGAAGGTTTATCCACACTCTTGCTTTAGGTATTTCACCAAAATAACAGTTAACGCACTGCTATATGCACTTAAGAGAACTTTTGAGACTTTTTTTATAATTTAGAAGTGAACGAGGTTTATAAGTTACAACAAAAAAAGAAATAACAATTCCATTATGTTCTGCTTCAAAGAGGACAAAAAAACCGCGAAATATCGAAGAAAATTAAATATTGATAACAAATAATGTTATATGTGAATTATAAAAGGACATTACATTTATTCATGTGGTAATGTGTGTAACAAACATTAAAATTACAGTCCATTCTCAGTTTCTAAAAGAGTAAAGAACTATAATATATTTATTTGGTAATTAGAGTATATTTTGTTTCTTTCTTTCTTAAATTTCGCGCGAAGCTGCACGAGGGCTATTACGCTAGCCGACCATAATTCAGCAGTGTAAGGCTAGACGGAAGGCAGTTAGTCATCACCATCTACCGCCAACTCTTTGGCTATTATTTTATGAACGACTAGTGGGCTTGACCCAAAATATTATAACGCATCCACGACTGAAAAAAATTGTTGTTTTGAATTAAGCACAAAGCTGCACAATGGGCTATATGTGCTCTGCCCACCACGGGTATCGAAACCCGGATTTTAGCGTGTAAGTCCGCAGACATACCGCTGAGCCACTGCGGGCATCCACGACTGAAAGGTGGAGCACATTTCTTTGTGTGAAGGGGGTTCAAACCAGTGACCCTTAGATTATGAGCTTAGCGCCCTAACAACCTGGCCATGCCGGGCCCAATTAGTGTAGATCGCTTGAAAGTCATAACATTTAAACTATAGACTAAAAAGCTAACTATTTCTGTCACTATTGTTTTGTCTGTTTTAGTGTAAAGCTACATAATTGGATTAAAACACATGAAAGATCCACAATGAGTGTGCATTTTCCTTATAGCAGAGTCATACTGAGCTCTCTGCTGAATCCATCGAGGGGAATCGAGCCCCTGATTTTAACGGTGTAAATCCGTAGACTTATTACTGTACCAGCGGGGAACATGTTCCATAATAAACTTTGTCCACCGCAGAGAACTTAAGTATTGTAAATTAATAACATTATACTACAACTCATTAGAGTACTGCCCCAAAGACTTAGCACTCTATTTATAAATATTTCTCACTCAACACACAAGATGAAGTATGAAACATAAAATATTCATAAATACTTAGCAGAACTTTCTATTTTATTGTTCATAAAGTTTTGATTTTTTTATGTTCGGACTGCTTTTCTACCGTAGTTAGGATTGAAGTATCCTACGTGTAATGATGCAAAATTCCAGAAACTTAATTTGCTTGAATATGATTATATCTCATCTGATGTCTAAAGCTACTCAAGTGTTTCCTACTTCAACCAAATGTTTGGTTTTTACTGACCTGACGCTTTTATATTGTTATCAAACAACATGGCATAATTATATATGAAATAAAAAACACTTTATCAGTGAGTTTACATTATGCAAATATGAAGTTATTTAGTATGTTCTTAATTTTAACCTTGAGAGTGTGCAGTATTTTGAATTAAGGGTCCTTGCTGCAAACAAAGGACTGAACGATGATCCTGAATAAGTTACTTAAATACGGTTATTATTTAGTTTCACTAAAGAAATAGGAATGGCAAGTGTACTCTTTGTATTTGCTATTTGTTTAACTCCTGTTTTAAACAGTTTTAATAAAATCTAAGTCACAAATGGTCATTAAATAAATACCGTTTGTTTCGCCCTATCCAATAAATAGATGAGTTTTGTTAAGAATATATTGTTTTAGGGAACTTAAGGACAGAGCAAACTAGGAAAATTCAAAAAATTTCGTTATTCGAAGATTGTATAAAAAATAGTAAATTAACGTTAATTCTGTTGCCTGTCACTTTAAAACTCTACGACCAACTAGGTGTGCGTGCTACTGTTCTTCAAAAATTGTGTAATAATCCATATTTGGAATAAAACAAGAAACGTTGTCCGTCAATATTATTTTTCAAATCATATACGAATAACAAATGAACACACCTTATAAAATATCCTTATTTATAGGCATGAATTTGTAAAAATATACTGATCTCATAACACAATAAATAATGTGAATTTAAAAGTTTTTGTGTTTTTCTTCTGACAGAAAAGTTTGATATTTTACCGTAGTAAACGACAATAATTTTAACGATTGTCGAATGTATATATGAATTTCTGATATAATAGAGTATAGAGCAACTAACTACACAACATATTTGGTATTGCAAGTTCACGTACGAACATTACAAGCTTATATAAATGCCATAAGGGTTAATAACAATGTGTGTCTGGTGAGTTCATTAGCGGAGCTAATGAGCAGCATACACTTTGTTTTCTTATGGGTTGATCGGAACTAATTTACATTATCTCATCGTGATTGTCTATGATGATAATGATAATTACAAATGACTTAAAATATTAAATAAGGTAGCACAACGCAAGACGTGTTTGAATATATATAGGGAAGTAAGTTAAATCATCGTAATGTTTGATTTTAAGGAAGTTCTGCCGAACATAATTATTGTTAATTACTGCAGTCAGAACCAAAATGAACACTGATATCAAGAGACCCCGGTTCACCAATGAATACAATAAGTTGAGTATTTGTAAGAGTAATAAAAGAAGTATTTTATTGCGCCCTTTATTAACATAAGTCAATTAAAGATCACCATTAACTAATGTTTTATAAATTCTAAGTGTAATGATCTTGTTACAGTCGATTTTCATATTTTAATAGCTTTACAATAATGTTTCAATTGTGTTTAAATGATCGGAAACCAATTTTTAGATCACTATATTAAGAAAAAAACTGAAATTCGCACTTCAACCAGTTTTAAATTCATTTTTAATTATGGCCTGATAGCTAGGGCGCCATACACACATTTTGCGAGTAGCGGATTCGAATCCTTATCACACCTATTATGCTCGCCCTTTAAGCTGTGGGGTTGTTATAATGTAACGTTTGATCCCACAATTTGATAAATTAAAAGCCCAAAAGTTTCCGGTTGGTTTTGTTAACTAGCTACCTTCCCTCTAGCCTATCACTGTTAAATTAGGAACAGCAAGCTCAGATTTTACAAAACCATTTACAGTTAATCTAAATCATATTTTCATATTATTTGAAAGTAACTTCAAATTTAACAAAAATCTTAAATTTTCGCTAACACGATTATTCTTCTGGTTGTAGAACTCTGTGCGACAGCCTGGTCTAGTGAATCAAAAAAGACCCTTTTGTAACGCGTTCACTGGTTGTGGTATGAAGAGGTCACCAACTGGAATGGACACTGAAGAGTTCTTATCTCGTTTAAGTAAGCAGATAATGGCTGAAGTGGAATTGTGGAACCTTTTTCGGCAACGAGCAGATAAAACTGCAACTTTAGTTGCAGATAAGAATCAGGTAAGAAGCTTTGTTGTGTCTGTTTGGCCATGGTGTCTTCCTGCTCTCTATCAGAAGTTACATTGTCGTTGCTCTCCAAAATGATAGATATTTTTATTTAAAACGCACCGTGATTTTTCGATGCTGTCATGTCGTTGAGTCTCCGAAATATTTATTTGAATTTTCAAACTTGAAATTAATTAAATGTGCTGGTACGTTTATTATAAGGTAATTTCATTAAATTGAATGTTCCTAATTTCTCTTTCCAAAGTTGAGTTAAAAAACAACTAAGTGAGTAAACAAAATGACGGACAATTGAATAATACTTATATATTTTGACACTGGTAAAGATGTTCAAATAGAAACTTGATTGTCAATAAAACATATTTGTTGTCTATCCTAAATAAAAACTTAAATTATGCAGAAATAAGTCTACGGATTTAGAATGCTAAAATCAAAGGTTCGATTCCCATCAGTAGACTTAGTAGATAGCCCGATGTGGCTTTACTATTAGAAAACACGCACATACTGTTAAGTTAATGCTAAAATTAAGCTAGAATTAGTACAATGAACATCTAAATGGTCTTCACTATGGCTAGGTTCATAAAATATTAACAATGTATATGACAATTGTACAGATAAAAATATAAAATTTAAATATATAAACAAATAAGCTTAAATAACATGTGCTTTGAACATCGACTTATTAAAGATCAAACTAAAAATTTGAAACCAACTTTTTCTTACTTTTTATCGAAACGACTAGATTATTTTGCTTCCTGTACTTATTAAATAGTTTTAGGTGTATTGTATTTTAATTATGCTTTAGTGTATAAGATGTTACTACCTTGTTTTCAAGGTCTGAACAATCAACATCCGTACTAATTTCGCATTCTCAATTCAGTAAGTTTACACTGAACCAGGTTCCGAACAGTTTCTGATCCTGCAGAATAAAATGTATGATTAGTCTTAATGCAACGTTATTTTGTGTTTTTGACCGACGTATATGTTAACTTCAGTCTTATCAAAAATAATTGTAAATTGAATTTAGCTTCGAACAGTTTATGATTTTAGATTCAATGTCTGTAGATTTAATCTTACAATAGGTTTCAGATTTGCTTTATTAGCAAAGCTTGTGAATTAATATGCTTTTATAAAAGCGTCTGTCATTTTTAAACTCCCAAAGACTGAACATTAACTTGCATTTCTAGCGATTTTCGTTGAATCTCATAAGTTGTGAGGGCCCGACATGGCCTAGCGCGTTAAGGCGTGCACTTCGTAATCTGAGGGTCGCGCCAAACATGCTCGCCCTCCCAGCCGTGGGGGCGTTATAATGTGACGGTCAATCCCACTATTCGTTGCTAAAAGAGTAGCCCAAGAGTTGGCGGTGGGTGGTGATGACTAGCTGCCTTCCCTCTAGTCTTACACTGCTAAATTAGGGACGGCTAGCACAGATAGCCCGCGAGTAGCTTTGTGCAAAATTCCAAAACAAACAAACTCATAAGTTGTAAACATTATCAATGTCTCGCGTTCCTTTCACTTTTGGGCCGAGCGTGACCAAACAGTTAATGTGTCGGACTGTCTAATAATAATCTCGCTCCGCACTTTATGGCCGAGGATATGTTATAAGAATGATATTGAAATCTCACAAGTTGGTGGCGAGTTGTATTCACCACTTATTTTTCCTCTAGTCTATCACTGCTAAATCGGAGACGACTAACGCAGATGGCTGTCGAGCAGCTTTGTGCGACATTTCAAAAACAACAGCAAAAATCCTCTACTTTGCAGTTGTTAAAGGATATAATTTGAATTAACATCTCGAGAATCTTCGGGTTCAGTTAAAGAGAAAGCTCAGTTGCTTCGAATAATAATGAGATATTGGTTGTTAAATATCATAATATCTTGCTTCTAGAACAGTGGTTCCAAAACTTTTCCATTGGGCCTAACCTATTAATCTCGATTTTTTCTATACCATTGCTGCCAAATGTAATTCGTTTTTATAGAGTGTTTCTTTGGTTTATTAATTATTCTTCGTTTGGTGGAGCTCTTCAGAACTTCTATCATCTTCC
Source organism: Carcinoscorpius rotundicauda (assembly GCA_011833715.1). NCBI lineage: Eukaryota > Metazoa > Arthropoda > Merostomata > Xiphosura > Limulidae > Carcinoscorpius > Carcinoscorpius rotundicauda. The sequence goes on along the minus strand of CM022394.1, from coordinate 49,247,733 downwards.
CGCCATACACAGTTTGGAATGTGTGTGTTTTCTCATATCAAAGCTACATCAGGCCATCTGCTGAGTCCACAGTTTGGAAACCGTCGTTATAGAATGTGCGTTTTCGCTGTTTTGTTCTTTGTTGCAGTTTTGAGTTTACAAGAACCAAAGTCATTAATTAAATTTCAATGCATTACTACAGTTGGAGCGCATGAAAATCAGTCCCATCTTGGACTTTCTAGCTGCAAAGATGAGTCAGCAAAGACCGATTTCAGAAGGAATACAAACCTTAAATGTAAGTTGTCATTTTTAATTTTTAATACGTGATATTTATTTCAGGACGAGTCACCATTTTATCAACTAGAGATATTTAAACTGTACGTTTTGTCTTTCATGAGGTTTCTTACATATAAGGAATATAAGTAACTAAGGAAAGTGAGTCAAGTCCTGTGAGAAATATTGACTATGTATATAATATTTGCAACTTCTTTTATATTTATGAATACATTTTCCATGGATATAACAGTTATGTTTGTTTTTGGTTTGATTTTTTTAATTTCGCAAAAAGCTACACTAGGGCTATCTCTGCTAGCCGTCCCTAATTTATCAGTATAAGACTAGAGAGCCTAGTCATCACCACCCAGGGCCAACTGTTGGGCTTCTCTTTTACCAACGAATGGTGGGATTGACCGTCACATTATAACACCTCCACGACTAAAAGGGCAAGCATATTTGGTGCTACAGGAATTCGACCCTGCGATCCTCATATTATGAGTCGAGTACCTTAACCACCTGGCCATGCTGGGTCTGAGAGTTATGAATAGCAACAAACTATTGTAATTCAGTAATACGAGATGCATAGTTTAACAACAAATAAGAAGGGAACAATAGAAAGGCGTAAATTTTGGATATCTTAATAAACTCTTTAAAAACAGAACGGCTGGATCAAACCATATAGTAGACAGATAATCACAACACTCACTGTCAACTCCTGAGCTACTCTTTTTACCAACGAATAGTAGAATTGACCGCAACATTATAACGTTCCGAAGACTGAAAGAGCAAGCATTCTCGGTGACTAGGATTCGAATCCACGATTTTCAGATTACGAGTCAAGCGCCTTAGTCACCAGGCCATGTTCATACAAAATGCATAAAATAACTAAATATATTACTAATTTTAAGTGAAATGTCCATAATTAAAAGAAAATACATTTGAAGAGTTACCCGAAGAAGTTCACACCAATATACTATAAAACGTTCGTGAATGATACATTTTGTCATTTTTTGAACAAATTGAGTAAGTTGGTTCAGTAAGTACTTGAACAGTCAATATAATTGCATAAAATTTACTATAGAACATCCAGAGGATCATCAACTTACGATATTGAATAAATATTGGACTGTAAAGGTTTTCACTATCACAAACTTCCACAGGACTAATATTTGACTTAGTTGTTTTCCCAGCATTGTGAAAATATTAATCCGCTGAGTTTATACAATCACAAACACTTATGAATATTTTCATAAAGCGATAAAAATATAATTTATTTTTTAAAATAGAGTAATTTTGCCATTTATAGCATGAACCACAAATCATAAAGTGTGAAAGTGTTGATGTCGATAATATTGCCTTTCGCCGATAAAAGTGAATTTTAAACAAGTTAACGATTCTGCGATGTTTTCGTAAAGTCTATCGTCAAATAGACCTTAGAGGTAGGTCCGGTATGACCAGGTTGGTTAAAGCGTGCGACTCATAATATAAGGGTCGCGGGTTCGAATTTCCGTCGCACCAAACATGCTCGCCCTCTCAGCCGTGGGAGCGCTATAATGTTACGCTCAATCCAATTATTCGTTGGTAAAAGAGTAGCCTAAGAGTTGGCGGTGGGTGGTGATGACTAGCTGTCTTCCCTCTAGATATCACACTACTAAGTTAGAGACGGCTATCACAGATAGCCCTTGTGTAGCTCTGAGCGAAATTCAAAACAAACCAAAAACCTTAGAGGTATTTTCAAAACTGAGTGTAGATTGTAAACCTTTTTGAATAAATTTTAAATAAGGTTTATGCACAAAAAATATCTAACGTTGTTTATGCACTTACTCGTCATGGTTGTAGTGCAGAGTCTATAGGACCTATCACTAGATTGAGCAAGCATGTAAATACTCTGAATGACAACAAATCAATTACAAAAGTGCGTGCCACGTGTCACGCATGAGTGCAGTGTAAAAGTCAGGAGCGATCGGTTTGGAATGATGACAATAAATCTCCATATCAAAGAAACTTAATTAAATAAGCAGCTGAAAACCCCAAATTAATGAAGTAGAATTGCCTCTGAAACTGTTATTGAAATGGAAAGAGAAACGGAGAAAAGAAGAACACATGCATTAGTTTACGGTTGATTTGTTTCGAATATTCACGAATAATCGCACAAGGACGATTTATTGTAAGCTCCTTTAATATTGACCTCGTTGGTTAAAGGGGAGGCAACTAGTTAACAGCACCTACCATAAATTCATTGGCTACTCTATTCGAATAGAGAAGCTTAACTGTCATTTTTTTATGCACTATTGGCCTTAGCGTGCAGAATGTGATTTTGTGTGTGTTTGGCAACAAGACACGAACCGTCGGACCCACAGTCCAATACATTAAACATTAGGCCACGCTCTGTTCTGACTAGGTTGTTTCGCATTGACAATCCTGAAAAGGTACACAAAATACATATGGTACTGTGTTATGTTGATAAATACGCCTTAATTGACCTTAATCAGTACCACGACAGGAGTATATCTCACTAGATAAACCACCGGAGGGTCGTTTTCATTAATGTTTTATATTATTTTTATATCTTCTCAAGTTTTTAAAAATTATTTAAATGACATAATTATAGATATCTGAAAATTTCAAAACAGTATTTACTGCTCGCGGTTTTGGTGGTATTAGGTTTGGCGGTGAGGGTTGTTGACTAGCAGCCTTCCCTCTAGTTTATCACCATTAAATTAGGGATGGCTGGTGCAGATATTCCTCAAGTGACTTAGTACTAAATTCTAAACAAAACAAATTATGGCATCTCGTGTTGTATAAGTGAAATGGGAGTAATTTTTACATTTAAGATGGTAAACAGTAATGGATATATTTTTTGTGTTGTTTATTTCGTCATTTTGATAATTTGGCGAATTGTTTTTATTTTCTTTAAATATTAACTTGTGCTCTTCGCTTGATGTGTGCTGTTAGGTTCTCACCAAACTCTCTTTTAGTCGTAAGCTTATCGAAACCTAGAATATATTTTTTTGAATTATCACCTTAAATAAATATTCATTGCAGTGTTATTGTGACAGATTTCAAGTTCTGTAACTGATTTATATAATAATAATTGTTAATTGCATGTCTTAATAGTTTGTTTAACAGTAGTATTTCAAAATAAACTTAACATTACTGCTTACGTGATCTTATTGAAGTGCCATATCCAATGTATATTTCCCGATATTTCCATTCCAGTGTTATATTTCAAATCTAAAGAAATTATAAATTACTATCAGTCTTGTGTAACAGGGAGGAGTCACCATGCTTTTCTTTCTTGTTTTAAATGTCACTTAAAATACAGTAAGGAACATCTGATATCGATAGCATAGATGTTTTATATATAAATCGTACAAACCATAATAGAGTGAAATAACTCACTTTCTTACGTGCATAAGAAATTAACTGCTTAAGCGTACCTTCAAAAATTCTATTATTCTTAACCCCGGACTGCAAGACATGTTCGAATTATTGTGTATTGAACGCTGGGACGTTATTACTGAAGGCGTTTCTCATTAAGAGGTTCTACAATTACACCTACTTCCAACAGTGTGGTTTAGGAATACTACGATTGCTGCAATTTTAGTTTGATTTTGAGCAAGTGTTAAATCACCAAGGAAATCTATGGCAGTTACAGTCTATAAAACCTCATTTGTTTTCACCATTCGTCATTTTATCTGCAGCTCTGTAGAAACTCTGCATTACCAAAGGAAATGAACAATGTTACGTGCTCAATTATCGAACAAATGAGTGATTGGTAATGCCATGCAACTCCTTTAAGCAACATTTAAAATGGTCAGTTAATGGTTATTATCAATATCGCATATAAGCCTTTTATATAGCACGAATGTCTTTAGTTTGTAGTCAAGCACAAAGCTACACATTGGGTTACTCGTATTATGACTACCATGGGTATCGAAACCCTGTTTTTTAACAATTGTAGGCCTTCCAATGTACTGTTAATGCCACTGGAAGAAAACATGTAATGTGTAAGCTCTTTATTATTAAAAGGTGAGTGTAAAGCAATTAATAATTTGATAAAACAAACAGCTAATTAAAATAACAACACTAAACTGGTTTGAGTATCTGAATGTGATAATGACATTTTTTAAAGTGCAACCGCTGATTTATTTTCTGTTCATCATAGTTTTCTCACTTTGAACTCAAAAGCTTTAATATTCTATACATTTTTCACTAAGCTTTTCATAGTTAAATTGTCTGACTCATTAACACAACATACCTTTCACAAAATACAGTGTTGAGTGTGTTGTATTAAAACTATTTTGAATATACGACTTAGCAAGTCGCACGACAACCATAGTCAATGTAAAGCTGCAATGTGTATCAGGACATTTTATCATTGATTGATGTTTTGTAATGTCGCAGAAAAATGATTGTTTTTGGAAATATATGCAAAACATTCATATATTCAGGTCATAAAGTCGTACTGAAATCGGGGATATGGAATTTCAAAATTGTGGATAGCCTCAATATCGTTGAAAAACAATCAAGGATTAACTTGGAAATCCAGATCCTTCTAGAAAGACACCTAGAGCATGTCGTACCTCAGCCGTGGTCAACAATAAAGATGTCTGATAGCAAGTGATAATCAGCAAAGAAAAAGCCGTCCAGGTGCTCCAACTGTATGTTACATACTTGAGAAACATATCATAAATATTTGTCTGGACGAATCCATCAGGGAAGATCTTCACCCAGATAAGGCTTCCAGTCATATCTCCTGTTGAACTGTTGCATGTCTCAAGCAGCTAGATAATGAAACTATTTAACGCTGTATGGTTTACGATCAACACGAGACACACCTTGTATGTCTATAAGCTCTTTATAATGGAAAACATCTTTTCGTTGGTCGCATGTTCTAACATCCTGAAACCGTTAGCAATAATTATAACATCACAGCCTTGCAAACAGTTACAGAGTATGACTGACTGATTATATGGTATATTTTGCACATGCGGGCGTCTTTTATGAGAACACCATGCTGCAGGAACATTGTCAAAATGTACGGTCGTCAGATAAGACATGAACAGACCGAGTAGCGTCGAGGTAATGAGGCTGGAAAATAACGTACTGAAACTTTTTCACACTGTTTCGTATTATAATTTACTTCGCACGAGTCTCCAATTTATTACGTTATGTAAATTACGTATTACTATTTCAAATAACCGGAAATTTTAATTTAAAAGTTAATTTGATGTTCCTATATATCAAATTTATAATGTTTGCCAACAATATTGACACATACAATTTTATTTTTTCAATTTTGTATATTTTAATACATAAACAAAAAACAATGCAGTTTATAATAACGGTTGTTACTAATAGCTATTACAAATGATGGTTTATTTACAAATTTTACAAACACTACTGAGTCTTTAAACCTGGTTTGGAACTGAATATTTTATTAACAATCCAACTTTTCACGACAAGCAAATTAATTCGTAACTGATATTGTCGCACATCTCGCTCAAGCAGTGACTTATCGATGAAAAATACTAGCGTCCAAGATCAATTCACTGAACTTGAACGGTTTGTAATGCTTAAAATCTATAAACTTTCCTGTTCCTGTTCTGTAGTTTCCCGATTAATTAACGTTAATCACAATTATAGTATCCGAGGCTTACAGCTGTAGCTGACAAATAATAATAATACTGTCTCTTGGGGCGTTGGTTTATATAGATTAAGAAAAGTTTCTAGAATGTTCAAAAATGTTCAGAAAAGCTAGCGTATTCGTAAAATAAATATTGTTGATTCTTACACTCAAAAATCTTCTACAAATTTAAAGAACAGACTTGCGCAATATACATTCAACAATACACACCAGGTGCAACAAACCAAACAAACGTAGATATCAAAATAAAGGTATATCGGTAAATCCATTACATATTTAAGAACCTAATTATCTCTTTTTTTAATTATGGTCAAACTAACATTCTACATAATTTCTTTGAAATACTTTAATCCACTAGTTAGTTTCGTTTGTTTGTTTGTTTTCGAATTTCGCACAAAGCTACTCGAGGGCTATCTGTGCTAGCAGTCCCTAATTTAGCAGTGTAAGACAAGAGGGAAGGCAGCTAGTCATCACCTTGACCGTTATATTATAACGCTCTCACGGCTGGGAAGGCGAGCATATTTGGCGCGACGGGGATGCCTGGCCCAGCTAGTTTTGATCAATTTAGTTAGACTGCGCAGTTTTGTACTAAATAATTATTAATACAAAACTATGCTTGCGTTTATTTGTTCGTTTGCTATTGTGTTGAACTGATACATTAGGTATTAAATTAGTAGACCTGCCGGCAGTTTTTAAGATATTAATATCTGAGTAGAAAAACTGAATTGTATGGATTCTACATTCAGGTCAGTGGCAACATTCTCAAGTGTATAATAGTAATGGAAGTAGTTGTATTATTTTATATGGATATTAAAAATTATTTTCTTTCTTTGTCATCAAACACAAAGACTTAACGTTAAAAACCCCACTGGGACATAGAATAAATATAAGAATTATACACAACGATTAACCACAGTAAACTAAAAGGTTGTCTCCCTGAGGTCAGCGATTCCGAATTAGGAAACTCTCCCCAGTGATACAGCAGTATGTCTGCAGACTTACAATGTTACCAACTGGGTTTCAGTTCCTGTGGTGAGCAAAGCACAGATTGTTAATCGTGTAGCATTGTGCTTAACTATAAACAAACAAAAACAAACATCCGAGATAAAGACTGCTCGTTGACAAACATGCTGCAACAGGACTCCGCAACTTCGGGAGGAGAACTTGATCGGTGCTAACTTCCTCTAGTGTGTAAATATAGAATTAAGCAGATATTTGTCTCATTAAAATAACTATCTCATCTTGAACATTCTTCACAATCTAGTAACATATATCTCTATTCTCCAAAGAACACGTGTTTTATACTGAAATAAGACACAACTGTCACACTTTAATCCCAAAGAGTGTTTAAACCTTAAGATAACATAAGTTTATAATAATGGTAACTAAGATATGACTCTTGAGTTTAAGGCTTGCATATCTCTTTGACTCAATATATGTTTCTTACAATGGGAAATCAGAAACACCACCACACGACGGAAAGAAAGGGCTTGCTTTTAGAATCTTTTACTTTTTGATCAACACATCTTTCAAACAATAAACCTTCAACCCTACATACTTCGGGCATTAAATCCTACTCACTTTAAACAGTGCTTTCTTGATAAATTAGCGTACATTGGTGTCACTAATAAAGTACAGTATAGAAACACGTTTAAGCCATACAATCATTGAGATTTAACTAATAAATGTATATAAAAATATCTCCTCCCTTTCGGTAGCACCGCAATATGTCTGCGGACTCACAACTTTAGAAACCGAGTTTCGATACCCGTCTTTGGCAGAGCACAAATAGTCCATTATGTAGCTTTGTGCTTGACTCCAAACAAATAAACAAAAACAAGCATCAAAAGGTTATAAGCCATAATAAGGTTTGGTTTGGTTTGAATTTCGCGCAAAGCTATACGAAGGCTATCTGCGCTAGCCGTCCTCAGTTTAGCAGTGTAAGATTGGAAAGAAGGCAGCTAGTCATCACCATCCACTGGCAGCTCTTCGCCTACTCTTTTACCAACAAATACTGGGATTGACCGTCACATTATAGCGTTCCCAAGGTTGAAAGGGTGAGCATGTTTGGTGAAAAGGGGATTGGAACCCGCGATCCTCGGATTACGGGTCAAGTTCCTTAACTACCTGGCCACGCCGGGCCAAAGCCCGGTTGGACCACCTACACTTTAAACTATAGATAATTTATAAGCGTGAGAGTCATCTCTCAGCATGAATTGTGGGTGGTAGGGTGCTGTTGATTTGCTACATTTCCTATGGTTAGTAGTTCAATATTATAGGCGGCACCAGATATCTTTAGCAGCTTCGCCATAGGTGCAAAATACAAAAATAAATTGACATAGACATCTTAGACTTCATTATGCTGTTACAGAGCTGATGTGAGAGTTTGAATGCTGACAATTGCAAATAAGTTTTACTTAATACCTCCAGCGGCCAGAGTTAAGTAACCTGGTTTTATTTTTGATTTATTAGATTCAGTTCTGAAATTTCTATTGTGTTATATTTTTCATTCTTGTTTATTGTTCAGCACAAAACTACAAACTAGTTACCTGTCCTCTGGCATTCAGGTATCGAAATCCAATTTTTAGTATTATTATTTCGTAGACTTACTACTGAACCATCGGCGGACCGTAGCGTTAGGACCAACTACCTTGAGACGGCAGAATATAAACTTTATATATGAGGCATAGGGAGTTTGAACATGCGTATCAGCTTCTCATTCTTTTTAGGTATTTTGTTCCATATGTGAAATTTGCATGAAAGTTAAATCTCTTAAACAGTATATCCCCACTGCTGCACTGGTCCTACATCTATGGATTTTTGTCTCATTAGGATTCTTTCAGTGATTATATGCTGCAGTTTGTATCCAAGTTTTTTGTATGTCATTGTTTCTTACACTGTTTCTGTCTTCTTGTTTGTTTGGTTTTTAATTTCGCACAAAGCTACTTGAGGACTATTTGCCAATTAGCCGTCCCTAATTTAACAGTGTAAGACTAGAAGAAAGGCAGCTAGTCATCACCCACCGCCAATTCTTGGGCTACTCTTGTACCAACGAATAGTGGGATTGACCGAGAGATTATAATGCCCCCACGGCTAGGAGGGCGAGCATGTGTGGCGTGACTCAGGTGCGAACCCGTGACCCTCAAATTCCGAAGCGCACGCCTTAACGCGGTAGGCCATGCCGGGCCCATTCTGTCTTCTTGTCAGAGGTGCCTATAAATATATATTTAGAGGAATCCTAGTGCCATGTTGGTCACTATACAAATTGGATTTTTCAAACAATTTAGGTATATATGTTTCGTGTGTTGTTTATTTTTTTTTACACTAAGTAGACAAGAGGATGAAAACCAATGGAAAATGTCTGTTCATGAGCATGTTAATTTTCTTCTTACTCATAATCAAGTGTACTCAATAGCAGCTGACACGTTTAAAATAGCTTACAAGCGTGGATGAGATTTCGAGTAAAAATGCAATTAACATGTAATAAAGGCGGTAATAAAAAATAACGACCTGAATCCTTCACATCATCATAAAAGTGTGATAAAAACATAAATGATTGCGTTTGCCCAACATAAGTATGTTATCGTTTAACAAAACATGGACTAAAAGTAATTTGATTTAACTCCTAGGCCTAATATTAACTGTCAAGCAAATGAACCTTTCTCCTTCAATTATAAAAAAAAGAAAAATGTAAATTATTTCGGTTTATTTTTTTCCTTTTTTTGTCATCCAATTTTATATGTCTTTCCCATGGTTTATACACGTACAAGTAAAAAATTATCCATATGTTTATGAACACTTATGGTCCTTTGCTTTTATCTTGTCTATATAAATTATTCTATGATAACGAATTTATTTTTAATTTAATTTGATAATTTCCTTTTCCTATCAAAATACTCATTTAGAACATCTAATGTTTTTTTTTTGTTATTTTATCTGGTGTTAAAGTCTACTAAGGATTTGTTTAACTTTTCCTTTTATTCCAAAGTTCGTTTACACTATTGTAAGCAATACATGTTTTGAAAAACAAACTGACTTCAATTGTGTCACATCATATTTAATGTAATCACAAAGTTAATGATAGAAAGTAATAACTTACAAAATATTATTATTTTTACAATAAAAGTCTAAAGCGTAAACATTGCATTTTAGTAATATACACTAATATCTCTCTATCTTTCAAAAGTTTCCAAAAACCTGACATTTTCTCCTTTTTTAACATTGATTAGAAATAAACGTACAAAAATACCTGACTTTAAAGAAATGTCATCAGTTTCTCTTCCAAACTTAAAAAGTTGAACATGTGATGTTTACCTCAAAAATATCATGACTCGTATTTACTTTTTAACTAGCTAAGCCTTTTTGTTTTACCTTCTTAACTTTCTGTATTTGATTAATTTTCAGGAAGAAGATTAACGAAAATAAGCAGAAAGAAGCCCAGGCTGATCTCACCCAAAATGAAGCCAAAAGGCTTTAAGGTCAAATTAAATATAAATTTAGAGATCTGTCTTCTAGTGTGTATAATTTGTATCAGCTTATCAGTAACGATGCTTATATTAAATAAAGTAGCAATCCTTTAAGTTTGTTCAATGTTGACTTTTATCTGTTCCTTGGAAGTCAAAATGTTGAAAATTTATATCGTACTGGTTTATCTTATATGTTAAGCTACCTCTGTGTGCATAATATATATAAGGCAATTTGTATTTCATTAAGATCTTTTTTCACGTATTTACCTACCTAATCTGTTTAGTATAGTCTGTTATCAAACTGGTAAGATTGTTATTATTAGCATCCGTTACCTGGATTAATCAAACTCAATTACCAAGCACAGATATGAGTGAAGAATAAAAATGTACTTTTAGGATAAACATACTCATTACAGAAAAACGGTTCTACGTAATTAACGGATGATATTGTGATTGGTTGTCAGGTATTTAAATATTGTTTAATACCCAATGGCAAATCAGTGGTATAGTATCAGATTCACACTTTACCGTATGCATAGACAGAAAAAGCACAAACCTTTTTGAGAAAAAGAAACATAGAGAAAATGATTAAGTGAGTTTTTCTCTCCTGACGTCCGTCATATAAGACGATTGAGATACTTACAATCTTGAATATGAGTGTATAAAAACACAACTGACTGGTTACAGGCTAACAGTACTGTCAAAGCAGAATAAAATATTCAATGTTTAGAAAAAAATCACTCTCCTTTGATCTCCTGTGAATATATTTTTGATTCATTCTGATTACGTCTGTTGCTTACAATGTTCTGTGCTCGAGTTGGGCACAGCATGTATAGCCCATTGTGTATCTTTGCGCTAACCTTCTGATTCAATGATGATATAAAATATAGCACACATGTATGAAAAAACTTTAATAAAAGGTAAATGGATAACGTTTTTTAGTCACAACAAGAGTTAAACTATATTTGACAAATATTAATTTTTATCATAGTGAAATCGTCACCATCTCTTCTTAACTATTACCATAGTTAAGTATCAAGTTACAATTCATTAATGACCAGGTACGATGAATAAAAATCTGACATCTAGTCATATAAGTCATTCTTATCTAGAATAAAAAATATTTAAATCCAAAAAACCAAGTTGTTAATACTGGTAATAAAGCGATAATTAATTCAACTGCCTTTTTGCAACCCTTCTCACGCATAAAGGAAAAAACACTAATATATCGAACACTCAGTGACGTAACTTATGATAATTTGTTTGTTTTGAATGTTATCGCAAAGCTACAAAAGGACTTATCTTCACCCTAATTTTGAATTGATAAACTAGCTAGAAAGAAGCCCGCTAGACAACACTAACCACAACCAATGCTTGAGCTAATCTAATCAAATTACGGATTTTAATGGCCATTCTTTTAAAGCACCGACGGTCCCAAAATATCGAGTTCGATTTTGCGGCTACAGGACGCAAACTACAAACCATTTTGTTCACGAAGTTCAGGTCATACCCAGTTTTACTAAACATCCGATATGTTTTGCGATATTTTGTACTAGATTTCCTAATCGCATTTCGTACCAACTGAAATTGTTACCCATATGAAAAAAGGTAGATATTTACTGGTTGTTATCTATTATTTGTCAGTAAAAAATCATGAAACTGATCACCAAACCTATAAAACTGTGTGGCAAAACATGCCTATGCTTATATACGCAAATTAGTTCTGTATTTATTGTCTAATATAAATGCGAAGACAAACAGTTGGCGGTGTGTGATATTGAATGGTTCTAAAGTAGCCTTCGAGTAGCTTTTCGCAAAATTTAACAGAAAAACCAGCACGTATAAATAATAATAAAATGTTAGTTAACTCTAGTAGCTCAGCATGATTGTTTTATAATGTAATTATTAACATTGTGAGGTAAGAAAATTTACATTTAAAGTAAATGAACATCTTAGTCATTGACAGAACGATATAATTAAGCTTTCTTTGCATTAATTGATTTTAGATAGTAAATGACTATATATAATGCCCATTTGTCTCCTAAATACCCCGAATACGCTTTCCCAGTAATCACCCGAATATTAAATATTCCCACCACGTCTTCAGTAGCCTAAACTGGACATGACTTTCGCAGTCAATTTGCATAGTGACACATCCAACTTGGGAAAAAACCATTAGTATGAAAATTAAGCAACTGTGTGACAAACAATCGATCCGTCTCACACCTCGAGCAACTGAATAATAATCTTTGTTATAAATGACAATTTACAAATCTGAGATTGTCATTTCTTGTTCGTGGGAGGAAATTTCTTCTCCTATCTCCGTTTTGTTATTATATACATATAGATGCTATATGTAATCTGTCTTAGTTCTTTACCAAACTTCAGCTCTCTGAGCAGCAAAGAACAGAAATCTGTCGAATGGTAAACCAGATTATAAAACTGACTTCCTCTTGCGATGGATGTATTGACAATAATGATGTTATGGTAGTTGAGTTAGCAGCATACGAAGTTTGTTCACAAACAGTTACTAATAGACTTTAAAAGTAAAAGAAAACGTACGATCAGTCACACTTTATTTTGTATTTCTACCAGATATTTTTTTCAGATCTTTCTACATAAAAACAGAACGCCAATCTTTTAAATATTTTGAACAGTTTAAGAGAACAAACTCAACTGGAATTTATATATATATATATATATACACACACAAGCAGCTCACAGTGTCTCAGCGGTGAATCAGACGGTTTATAATGCTAAAAATCGGATTTCGATACCCATGGTTGGCACAGCAGATATAACTGTAGCTTTGTTCTTAACAATAAACAAATGCAGTTTTCTCTCAAATGATTCCATCATGTGGTAGAATCAGGAAGTCGCTTTACGTATGAAACGACAACCTTGACGTGGGAATACGTGAGGAATAATTTGTTAGAATTAACACAATTTGTAATATGTGAACATTGTTGCGTGTGAATAACGCCATCTTGCATTTAAAACTCTAGTAACGTACAGAAATGATCTGCAATAATCAATGTCGTGATCTAATATCATTGTCTTATTAGTAGTTTGTCATACGAGCAAGCTCATCAGTGGAACCTGGATGTCTGATAGGAATCTTCAGCAGTGATAATTAGTTCGTACATTTTTGCTATCACAGCTCCCTCTTCGGTGGTTCAACGGTAAGCTTAAATCTAGCTTTAGAGTATCCACTGTGTAGCTTTTCAGTTGTAAGACAAACTCAAGTTAACCTGAAGATAACCTAAGAAGGTCAAAACATTGTTTTCTGCTTGATTAGTAAAAGTGTAAAAACCCGTACCAGCTGTTCTGAGATATATTTTACTTCAAGTGGGTTTCTCTTCATCACGTCTGCATAAATGGTGGTTATAAAAACAAAGCAAACAAGGCGTATTTTAAATTATATGTGCAGAAGTTACAGTGAGTCAGCAGTACGTGTACGATCCTACGGCAATAAAATTCGGAGATTATTCTCTGTGGGTGGACATAGAGATCACCCCTTGTACTCAAACAAAATAACAAAAAAAACCGTTAAATGTGGCTACACATGATCAATCGCTTTCTTCAACACTATGTTTTTGATGTCTTTTGGGTATTCCCACAAAACTATATCAGAAATATCTGTATCAAACGTCGCTAATTTTGGGCTGATAAATTAGGAGAAAGTCAACTACTTAGCAGCACTAGCTACCATTCCTGGGGTTATTCCTGGGGTTAATCAAATGGGATTTGATTACCGCTGTTATAAACGGACGCGACCCATGAACGCAAACTTAGTGCTTCACGCTGGCGACTGCTCTATGTCCATGCAGTATAACTACAAACATCTTAAAACTCCTACGAAAAAAATATTTACATCCACTAAAGTGATTTTAGGGCTTATCAGGCCCCATATATTTTTCCAATAGAAACACAGTGATTTAGCAACATTCATTGCAAACAACTTTAGAATGGCTCTGACAAACATTTTTTTTACAATTTGAGCAAACAATTTTCGACTGTCTATCTTACTTTTGATCTGCCGCACAAATGGCATCGTCCTCTTTTTGCCCTCTTTGCAGGCGGTTCACATGAGGTTGTTTTGTCATTACCTTTGCAGTAAATTTCTTTGATTTCAAGCACCAATTGCCGTATAAATTATCTTTTCGCTCTTGATTTATGTTGACGAAGAAATTCTGGATGTTTTGTCGAGTACAGAACGAAAGCGTTGTATGCAGCAAGATCTAGAATGTTATAGAATATGCAGACTGGCCAGCGATTTGATCGCCTCTTTGTTGTATAATATCTTACCAGTTGATCAAAAGTGTCGACACCTGCCTTCGTTGCATAGTAAAGATTGACGATTTCAGGCTTTCCATTCTCTTCTACTTCACCAGACTGATGCTGAGAACTCAGTTGTAGCACATATTTTCCTCGTTTGTCTGAGTGCCTGAGAAGAGTGATGTCGTCATGGCAGAAAAACTTTGGTGATAACTCTCTAGATTTTGCATTTATTTCAGGAGGCAGGAAGGTTCTTGATTTCCGTATGGTTCCAACAAGTCCTGTTCTTTTTGTTCGTAGGTACTTGGCAAGTGTCATTGTTGTGAAGAAATTATCTGTCGTTATTGTCCTTCCTTTTCCAAGAAATGGCTGACTCAGTTCTCTAACTATTCTTTCTCCTTGATTTGTTTCTGTCGTATTTCCAACCTTTCCAGTATAAATTTGAGTGTTGAGGAGGTAACTTGTCTTTGCATCTGTTAGGCACCAAATCTTTATTCGGTATTTGTCTGACTTTGTCGGAATGTATGTTCTGAAGCCAACTCTTCCTTTGAAGTTACATAGTTGTTCATCCACTGTCAGGTATTCGCTTGGGTTGTAACTGTTTTTGCAATTTTCAATGAAAAAATTTCCAGACTCCAGAGATGGCGGCGACATCTTTGATTTCTCTATTTCTTTGAGAGTCGATGTCAAATCTGATTTTTAAACACATTTTTTGAATTTATCTTGTGTAATCAGTTTTCGCAAAAATGGCAAACCGAAATCGGTTGAAAACATTTCGTCTATCGATGCATTTTTGGATTTGCTTATTCCAAGGAAAAGATTAGCTGCGATCCATTTCCAGAGGTCTTCTTCAAAGATTGGTTCTTTCATGACGGTGTTTGTTGAGTGAATGATCTGTTCCATCATATTATCACAAATGAAAATTTTGAATGTTTCGAATGGTGTAAAGACTCTTGGAACAGCTTGCCCTGTAATGCCTGGGTTCCCATTGAATATATTGAGAGTTGCGGTTCTCCTGTTGATCCTTGAAGGTGTTGTTGAATAACTAAAATTCGTATCTTTGGACAAAAGTTCGTTCACTGGCATCGTAGTAAGATCTTCTTGATTACTTTCTTCACTTTCAGAAGGGTACGGCGCGATTTGTTCATCATTTTCGGCTTCAGAAGAATCATCATCACAACTTTCAGAGTAGTCTTCGACATTATCATGTTCACTTTCATCGTCGGATGGTTTTGTCAGTAAATGTACAGCTTCATCAAGATATATCATTTTTGATACGGTTTGAAGATTTCAGCTCCTATATATATAAGATTTGTGGATTCTTCTAGAATATTCTAGAAGCTTCAAAAATATTCTAGATTATTCTAAATACTTCTGTAAAGTTTCTAGAATGTTCTAGAATAGGCGTGGGCAAACTAGGCAATAATCAGGACCGCCTAAAATTATTGTTGCAGTAGAGTTATTATCCTAAATATCCATCTTTTGAAAAGAAGTTGTAAAATTAATATATTTTTACTATAATTTTCTTTTTTTCGGTTGCCCAGGCCTGTTCTAGAATCATTTAAAAAATAATTAAAGTCATTTTTAGGTTTTTTGATCTGGGACCTAATAGGCCCCAAAATACCCTTAGTGGATGTTTAAAAAAAAAATTTAAATATTATTTCGCAAATGTCTGAAAAGTCAGAATATTATTACACCTTAAAATATAAAGGGATAGGGTCAGTTAATGGCAATTTCATTTAAATACAAAATTATTAGCTTAATATTAATAACCTTTCAAATTGCTCTGGGGCCTATTAGGCCCCAATTTTCGTAGGAGTGTTAAGTAACTTGAGGTTTAACTGCTAATTAACTGGCTTGAACCTGAAACTTTGTGGTCGTGTTTTATATCTCACATAATTAACACATTCATATCCTATTTTACTCACGTATATTTGGTGTGACGTGGATTCGAACCCGTGACCCTCAGATTACGAGTCGAGCGCCTTAACCACCTGGCCATGACGGGCCTAAGCTGCAGCTTAAACTGTTTGTTTGTGTTTGAATTTCACGTAAAGCTACTCGAGGGCTATTTGCACTAGCTGTCCCTAATTTAGCAGTGTAAGACTAGAAGGAAGGCACCTAGTCATCACCACCCACCGCCAACTCTTGAGCTACTGTTTTATCAAATAATAGTGAGATTGACCGTCACATTATAACGCCCTCACGGCTGAAAGGGCGAGCATGTTTGGTGCAACCGGAATTCGAACCCGCGACCCTCGAATTACGAATCGAATGCCTTAACACATTTGGCCATGCTGGGCCCAACATGTTTAGTGGGACAGAAATTCGGGCGCCCTAACCACCTGACCATATCGGGCCAACTGTTAGGTGAAATAAAGGTAGTTTTATTAGATGAGTTTAGTCCGTATACCTCAAGTAAATTGAAAAAAAATATTTTGACTTCTAAAATCTTAAGCCATTTGTAAAACTCGTTGAACTTTCGTTTTTCTTCATTGTTTCTCCAATTTAAAGAATAAAATTTCTTTTCTAATAGTACGACAATGGAGATAATAATCCCATAATCAATACTTCAGGTCAGTATCTGTTTGTTTTGAATTTTGCGCAAAGCTACTCGAGGGCTATCTGCGCTAGCCGTCCCTAATTTAGCAGTGTAAGACTAGAGGGAAGGCAGCTAGTCATCACCACTTGCCGCCAAATCTTGGACTACTCTTATACCAACTAATAATAGGATTGACCACCACATTATAACGGCCCAACAGTTGAAAGTGAGAGCATGTTTTACATGATGGGAATTAGAACACACAACCCTCAGATTATGAGTCGAGCGCTATAACCACCAAGCCATTCTGGACCCATCAATATTTGTGTACCATTATATATAGACTGATATCGACATACCAACAGTTTTATTATGAAAACATGATTTTTTTGCATGATTAACCATCTTTTTCCTTACTTTAAATAAAGAAAGCTGAACTCCAGTCATATAGTTTTAACTAGCAGTGAAAGTCGTTTGTTTTGTATAAAATTAAACTGTTGTGTCACTTTGTTAGCTCCATTGGGTCTTACCAATTAACAAGAGTCGCCATGATGCTTACTTCAATAGAATGTTAGCGTCACGAGAGAGTAGTACTTTTAAAAAATATAATTTAATTAAAAAACAACATCAAAATATTTGAGATCTTTAGGGACTTGAAACAGACCTAATTTCAGTAAATACACTCGGTTCCTACTAATTAACATTAAGCCGAACAGCATCCCTCGCTTTCAATAAAACTCGTTGAAATGAAATTTTTCTTTATTGTTTCTTCAATTCAAAGAATAAAACTTCTTTTCCAAGACTCCCATATGAAATTAATATAAAAATGCAATGTTTTTATATTTATGACAAATTTAACAAGCCTCCGTTCCTAAATTTGAAGTGATGACCAGATAGGAGACAGCAAGTCAGCACATCCTGCCACTCGCTACCCACGTTAGTGAAATGACTGTCACTCCCACAACGCACCCGTAGTCTAACGCTCGTGTAAGTTCTAGAGGGAGATATTTTGTAGTATCAGACACATTTTAACATGACCTAACAAGACCGAAATTTAAGGTTCTACGACAGGGGTCCCCTAATGACTCAGCGGTATGTTTGAAGACTTAAACGATAAAAACCGGGTTTCGATACACACGGTGGACACAGCATAGATAACCCATAGTGCAACATTGTGCTCAACAACAAACAAATAAATCTACCACAGAGCCAAACCTTGGCTTAATTTTTGTGCAAAACCAGTGTGTAAGAAAAAATCGTTCAGATAAAATAAAATCTTTATTTTAAACAAAAAGTCAGTAAAATTTCCATGAGTTTAATTTTTGAATTTCGAGAAAAACTACACGTGGGTTATTTCGTTAAAAAGTAGTGCCACATAATCCAAAGATTTAGTTCAACTAAAGCTTATTTAAAAGTGTAAGGGTAAAATACACGACAATTATAAAATTTGGTCACATAAATAAAATTGACAAAATATTGGGTTGGTTTATTTGTTGTCGGTCAAAGTTACACGAGTGCTATCTACGCTAGACCTCCCTATTTTAACAGTGTAAGATTAAAGGAAAGGTATCACTACCCACTGCCAACTCTTGGGCTATTATTTTATCAACGAATAGTGGGATTGATCGTGACTTTATAATGTCCCCACAGCTGAAAAATCGATCATGTTTGGAGTTACGGGGATTAGAACCCACAACCATCCAAATTACGAGTCGAGTGTCTTAACCACCTGTCCATGCGGGCGCTGTTTCCCTAACTATACTTATGTTTCATCATGAGTAAACCAAGTTACATCCGTTGATCAATATGGTGGATCTTTTGCGCAGTCTTGATTCTAAATATTTTAACTTTTTTTATTAAATCAAACCATTTTAAAACGGTTTCTCTTACGTTATTGTTGATTTCTGACTAAACTGAGTATGTAACGTTTTTAATCGTGTGTTTTCGCTCTTAGTGAGATCTGTTCCACGGCGTAAATTTAGATCTGTAAATTTTTGGCCCGGCATGGCCAAGCGCGTAAGGCGTGCGACTCGTAATCCGAGGGACGCGGGTTCGCGCCCGCGTCGCGCTAAACATGCTCGCCCTCCAAGCCGTGGGGGCGTATAATGTGACGTTCAATCCCACTTTTCGTTGGTAAAAGAGTAACCCAAGAGTTGGCGGTGGGTGGTGATGACTAACTGCCTTCACTCTAGTCTCACACTGCTAAATTAGGGACGGCTAGCACAGATAGCCCTCGAGTAGCTTTGTGCGAAATTCAAAAACAAACAATCTGTAAATTTCACGTTTTCTTTAAGCACTTTCTGTGACATATACGAATTAACTTACGTGTCAATTCGTAGGTACGTAACCATTTTTCATGTCCAAAAAAAAATGCTTAAATTCTTAAAGATAATTCTGCCAGAATTACCATTTATTTAAGAGAAATTTGTTTTTAAATATGAGTCAATGGCAAAAATCTTTCAGTTTTTACCATTGTTTACAATTTATTTCTAATTTTTAATTATTCATCAATGAAACAATAAATATAAAATTCGGCATTCAATTAAATTTAATAAACCTCTAAGTTTGATAGGAAATTCTAGACTTTACCTCTAAAATGTTTTACTTATTTTACTTTATTGCTCATCCTCTTTTGGGCTAGTTTCTAGTTAGCAATGAAATAATACCTAAAATCAGAGTTAAAATTTTATACAAAAATTTGTAAGAACAATATGCCATAAGAAATATAATGGTGTTGATTCAGATCTACAAATGTTAGAGCAGCTGCCTTTCATTTCTGTCCAACATTTAAAAATTTACTTGTTAAAGAAATCAAAGTCAGCGCTGTTGTAATTACAACTTATAATAATCTGAAAATATGATATAAAATTAATTTTCATCCAGCAAACGTATTAAATTCTGTTGCTAGGTTAAGAAAAAAATATTCTATAATATGAGAAGCGCAAAATTATGTTATGTTGAGTAAATAAATTAATCGTCTGGATTACTGATAAAGTCGTCTCCCGGTAGTTCAAAAATAAACTTGAGAGTTTATAACGCTAACATGTGGGGCTCGATCCCTGCAATGTGCGCATAGTAGACAGTACATTTTACAGTTTTACACGTAACAAATAAATGAGTAAATTCTGCGTATGTCACAACTATGGACTTTCCCAGAGCTTTACACGAGAAGTTAGACCCCTTGAAAAAGAGTTTATGTTACAAACCCTTGTTAAAACTGAAAGGAGACTAAAATGAAGCAAGAATAGCACCGTTATTAATGTTATACATAACACTGATGAGACATTTGCACATAGCTTTAGGTTTGACCCGGCATGGACTTATGGTTAAGGCACTCGACTCATAATCCGAGAGTTGTGGGTTCGAATCCCCCCCACACCAAACATACTCGCCCTTTTAGCTGTAGAGGCTTTATAATGGTACGGTCAATTCCACTGTTCGTTGATAAAAGAGTAGCCCAAAAGTTGGCAGTGGGAGGTAATGACTATCTGCCTTCCCTCAAGTCTCACTGTTAAATTAGGTACAACTACAGCAGACAACCTTCGTGTAGCTTTAAGAGAGATTAAAAAACAAACAAACAAGCTTTAGATTTAATTTATCGTGAAAAGTGCATGACTAGGCTCAATAAAACAGAATAATAATTGACTTTGAGAAGTACGAAGTTATGCTAACTCGAATAAATATTCCAATTAAATGGGATAAACAGTGACAGAAAATTGCACTGTTCTTGATGAAACGACATCAGCCACGTAGAGTTTCTGTAGGCTGAAACAATATCAATCATCGTATTTGCATGACTATTTTATTTTTCTTGCAATAGATTAAATAATCGTTTTGTGCAACGTCGTTAAACACATGAGAAAATTGTTTCTCTAGCTAGTCAAAATATTATTATACCAGATGATACCACTGTGATACCAGTTTACCACCTACTTTTTTCAGTTACAATTTATAAATTTTGAATCGAGTACATTTAAAATTCCCTTTTGTTTATGACTAATATCAAAAACTCAGTAATCCGACACTTCATCGCCCACACATGCCTGCAAGATCCAGTTTTCTATCCGTCCATAATTTGTTTATTTAAGCAAGAACTCAGGTGGATGTCTATACGTTTATACTATATTATCTGTAAATTCAGTCTCCTTATAATTTATGCATTATGAAACTAAACAACACAGCTAACATACCAAAAATGCCCCCAATCCACACAAAAACTTTTATTTTTAGTTTTAAAAAATGCAGTTTTTCATATTAAATTATGATTAACATAAAACTGATAACAGATAGTGAAAATTCAATAACAGGTACGTGTACATGTGTATCCACATTTTCTAATATTCCTATTATACTTATAATACTGTATAAACTGTTGTGAAATCCTGTCTATTTTTTTTTCACATACAAACTTCGGTGAAAAATGTTTGTTTGATAATTTCAGCAGTCTAGCTGTCCCTAATTTTCAAATAATGATCTACAGTCAAATCACTTAAACATCATCAATTTGGCGATTGAAAAGTCAGTTAATCATCAGCAACCACCAAGAACTATTTGTCTACTGACAATTTAGTTAATCATCATCAACTACCAAATCCTATTTATCTACTGTCAAGTCAGTTAATCATCAGCAACAAACAACAGCAATTTGTCTACTGTCAAGTCAGTTAATCATCAGCAACAAACAACAGC
Organism: Carcinoscorpius rotundicauda; assembly: GCA_011833715.1. Classification (NCBI taxonomy): domain Eukaryota; kingdom Metazoa; phylum Arthropoda; class Merostomata; order Xiphosura; family Limulidae; genus Carcinoscorpius; species Carcinoscorpius rotundicauda. The sequence goes on along the minus strand of CM022394.1, from coordinate 49,225,853 downwards.
AATTTGTTTACTGTCAAGTCAGTTAATCATCAGCAACAAACAACAGCAATTTGTCTACTGTCAAGTCAGTTAATCATAAGCAACAAACAACAGCAATTTGTCTACTGTCAAGTCAGTTAATCATAAGCAACAAACAACAGCAATTTGTTTACTTAATCAACACAAACAACATTTGTCTACTCAAGTCAGTTAATCATCAGCAACAAACAACAGCAATTTGTCTACTGTCAAGTCAGTTAATCATAAGCAACAAACAACAGCAATTTGTCTACTGTCAAGTCAGTTAATCATAAGCAACAAACAACAGCAATTTGTTTACTGTCAAGTCAGTTAATCATCAGCAACAAACAACAGCAATTTGTCTACTGTCAAGTCAGTTAATCATAAGCAACAGACAACAGCAATTTGTCTACTGTCAAGTCAGTTAATCATAAGCAATTAGCAACAACTATTTGTCTACTGACAAGTCAATTAATCATCATCAACTGCCACAACTATTTAACTACTGACAAGTCAATTAATCATCAACAATCAAGAACAGCTATCTGGCTACTCTAATAGCGGGATTTTACTATCACTCAAAGCCCTAAAGTGCAGAGAGCAGTTTTGCTACACGAGGTGGGAGTCATGAATCCTTGGATTACGCATGGGTACCAGTGAATGATAAATAACAATTATCGTGTTTGTATTAGGTTTCTCAACTGGTACTCATTTTCATTATTCTCACATTTTAATAAATTTCTCCTACACTTACAGCACAACACATATAATATAATTTTAGCATAAATATAAACACTGAAATTAAAGAAACAGTGTGTGTGTGTTTTTCCTAGAACAAAAACACATCAGGCTATCTGCTGAGCCCACCGAGAGAAATCAAACCGCTGATTTTGCGTTGTAAATCCGTAGACATAACGCTGTACTAGCGGAGAGCTCAAGAAACCGAACACGAAGATTTGACCTGTTCAATTAGTGGTGGAACTTTCACCTGTAAAGTGTATTTATTACTGTCGCAAGTTAGAATGGGCTTTGGTCACGGAAAATTCAGTTTCTACTCAACTTTTATCCGCAAATGAAATTACTATAGTGATTTCTGTAAAGACGCAAGTAGTGAAGTGCTAAAGATTTATCTGCAAAAAAACTATATCGTGATAGTTTGAGAAAAAGATAAAAAAGGTTTCTAATTGTGTTTTGCTACTATAATTTTATATCTTGACTTTTATTTAACGTATGTAAGTACAATTGAGATTCCTTTACCATTAATACTAATAATTGTCGTGTAATGTTATCTACACCTTATAATGAAATGCTAGTTGTACTAAAGAATTTCTGCTACTGCTAAACAAGAAAATAATTCATGTGCATAGCCGCGTGCATATGCACACACATTGTAATATTATGAAGGAAAACATCATAATGATGTGAATATAAATGTCTATAAACAGATGAGTTTGTAATAACTTTGTGATATTTTACATATACTCAGATTGTGTGATTAATCATTTCCTATCGTCATAATATTAATCATATTAGTTTCAAAATGGTAAAAATTACAATTTTTAACATTATTCTTCAAACCTTCGTATACGGAAATTATTATTAGTTTGTGATCATTGACTAACTGGCAAGAAAATGTTCATTTCTAGTTATATTTACTTTTAACGACGACCTCCTTACTTAATAGGCCCGGCACGGCCAGGTGGGTTAAGGCGTCCGACTCGTAATCTAAGGGTCGCAGGTTCGAATTCTTGTCGCGCCAAACATGCTCACCTTTTCAGTTGTGAGTGCGTTATAATGTTACGGTCAATCCCACTATTCGTTAGTAAAAGAGTGACTCAAGAGTTGGGGGTGGGGGTGATGACTAGCTGCCTTCTCTCTCGTCTCACACTGCAAAATTAGGGACGGCTAGTGCATATAACCCTCTTGTAGCTTTGCGCGAAATTCAAAACTTATTATCAAATTGTTTGAGGTATGTCTTGAACTGTGGCTTATAGCTGGTAGTATTTGTTTATATAGCTCTCGTATAGCTTTGCTTGAAATTCAAAACAAACTAAAGAATCCAAAACATTTCAAAAGTGGAGCGTCAGTCAACAGACAATATACTAAAAATTTACAAAACATACGTTAGATCAATAAGTGTAGATTAATGTAAGCGACAAGATAATCAAAATCAAGCTGTAAACAATACAAAACACACTACTCACGACAGCATGCAAAGTTCCCAGAACCACAACATCTTACTTCATACACAAATATTCAAACATACCAACGATAGTAGAGAGACTCCTACATAGTACAATAACGTATTTGGAAAAAAATAGGATGAAAAATGAATTATTAAGCGAACTAGTTAGGTACCGCATACATGATGAAGATAGTGCTAAACATCACCCCTCGATCAACATATATTTTAAACGCAAAAATAAATTTAGAAAAGCAAATAAAATAATATTAAAAAGGGAGAAAAAAAGGCCACCGTCAAAGTAGACTTCCTGCTGATAGGTCAAATTCATATCGATAAATGTACGAAAATAGTACATCGACATTGCCCTGAAAAAGATCTGAGTTAACTCAGACTACTTTGATCCGAAAGTAGTAGCTATACCTACTCATATGTCATGAGGTCCAGCATGGCTAGGTACATAGGGCATTCAATTCGTAATCCCAGGGTCGAGTGTTCGAATCCCCCTTGCACCACGCATGCTCGCCCTTTCAGTCGTGGGCGTTATAATGTGATGGTCAGTCTCACTATTCATTGGTAAAAGAGTAGCCCAAGAATTGGCGGTCGGTGGTGCTGACTAGCTATCTTTCCTCTGGTCTTACACTGCTAAATTAAGGATGTGTAGCGCAGATAGCACTCCTGTAGCTTTACGCAAAATTCCGAAACATATTAAACTAAACTAAGCCATGCTGCATGATTATAAAAGTGAAGAAAGGAGGAAGAGGTCAAAGCGTACCTGACCCTCCAGGGTACATAAGATCATCCCAATACCAAGAGAGAGACATTTCCATACTAAATAAGCAGTGACATAGCGGAACAGTGATAAGTCTACGGACGTACAACGTTAAAACCCGGGGTTTGATTGATTGTAGTGAATAAAGCAGAAACCCACTTCGGCTGAGCTAATAAAAGCGGGAAAATTAATATATCTTTGTTTGTTTTTCTACTGTGTATCAAAATGTTTCGCAGTATGCCGGCTCGAAACTTAGAGAAAACCAGAACAATATTACTAATGTAACTTCAACGGGTTATACATCGAGGATATACATTTTATACATTTCTCTGTACAGTAAATTAGTGAATACAGTTTGTTACCATTATGATGTTACGGAGTTTAATTCCGCCTATTTAATTTATATTTGCCCTTCGCTTTTAAAAATAGAACGTTATATGGTTTCGCCATCTAGTGCCATCTTTCGTATACACTCCATCGCTAAGCAGTAAATCTGAAAACTCGCAACAATAAAAACCAGATTTATACACCCGTAGAGCGCACAGAATCAATTTTGCAGCTTTGCGCTTAACAACAAAACAAACTAAACCTTTTTTCGCATGCACGAAAAAGTTGTACATTTATGTCTCAAGCTTAGGGTAGCTTACTGATACTTTCACTCTTTCTAGAAATTTAAGTATAAATTATTTCCAGAATAGTTTAAAGTAAGATACCGTCTCGCACATGACTATTATTCGCTTGTATCAATGTTTAGTCAGCTTTGTTAATGCGGGAGGGTGGAGAAGGAGTGGGGATAGTCAGTCAGGAATTATAAAGTCTATCGTTGTGTTTGCTTTTATCATTGTGTTTGCTTTTATCATTGTGCATATGTTTACCGTTCCTTAAAAGTTACAATAGCATGTTTGATTACATGTAGTCACGCAGAATCAAGGGCAAAGAACCTCATTTCTCAAAATGATTCACTTTATAGGAAAAACTTCATTTCTCAGAATGCTACACTTTATAGGAAAGAGCCTCATTTCTCAGAATGCTACACTTTATAGGAAAGAATCTTTCTCAGAATGATACACTTTATAGGAAAAACTTCATTTTTTAGAATGATACACTTTATAAGAAAGAACCTCATTTCTCAGAATGATACACTTTATAGGAAAGCTCTAAAAGTGTGGAAGCTAAAAGTTAAATCTTCATTCATTTGATTTGTTAGGTACAAAACTACAAAATGTGCTGTGTCCACCACAAGTATCGAAACCTGAGTTTTAGCGTTATCAGCTTTCAGAAGTAATTATTGCTGGTTTAATAACGGAGCTAAATCTTTGTCACATTAAAAAATATAAAAATAACAACTCTTAACTCCATGCAAATAGTATGGAAAGATTATCTTCTTACTTCCTGTGAGTTTGCTATATAAAAACGATAGATATTTGATGTTGTGAGTTAGAAGTACTCAGCAATCTAAGAAGCAGGAGAAAGTGGCTTTTCTCCGCTCATTAAGTTTACTAAGAAAGAAATAATCATTAACAAAGTTCTGTGTTCGGTACGAACAAGTGCAAAACCTTTACATTTCGGTTAAAGAATGGTAATTCAACACATGTATTACTTCAGAAAATAGGGAATTTTTTGGATGTAAAAGTAATTTGTAGTAAATTACATCAGTGCTTATGAGCTGTGGAATTTTATCACGATGTTAATTACTAGCAAGATTCGTTTTAATTTAACAATACTGTCGTCTTTCATAATTAGCCAATTTCGTAAGACTAATTAATTTTGTAAAGTACATCAATTCAGTATGTTCATTTGAATTTAAAAAACTTTAAAATTTAAACAAAATATTAGCAATATTTAAAATAAAAATAAACCCTAAATATTTACTATTTGTAAAAAGAGAACATGTTAACTCTGTCACAACAGTAGTCTTAGTTTTTACATTACACTAATATGATTTTTCATCTTTATTATATTCTCAATGTTTTTATCATATTCTACAAATTTAATTATATAATAACAAAGCTCAAAATGATGGTAGAATATTAAATTTAAACTTTTTCGAATGATTTGTAATCAATCTTCATTATTTTTCCTTCTCAACAGGTAAGTTGAAAGTGCAATGAAAAATACCTAAGTTCAAAAATAAAAATATATGCTAATAAATCACAAGATAGAGACAAAAATAACCTCAATACTTCGTCTGTATGAGCATTCTTTCAAATTAGTATATGAAGCTATGTCTAGTATAACTTAAATTCATAACGTTAAGATTCTTTTGAAAGATAACTTCTACATCTGATACACAGGTATTTGTTTAGTTGATTTTGAATTTCACGCAAAGCAAAACGATGACTATTTGCATTAGTCGCCTCTAATTTAGCTGTGAAAGACTAGAAGAAAGGCAGCTAGTCATCACCACGCACTGCCAACTCTTGGACTACTCTTTTACCAACGAATAGTTGGATTGACCGTAACATTATAACGCCCCGACGGCTGAAAGGGCAAGCACGTTTGATGTGAGAGGGATTCGAACCCGCGACCCTCGGATTATAGCACCTTAACTACTTGGCCATGCCGGACTGATATAGAGGTATTATATTTTACTTGTACAAACTCCATCTCATTGGAATTACACAAACTGTTTTTCTTTATCATTATACGTTATCGTTGCTATTGTTTCTGTGTTTCACAAAATTCTTCATCAAATTTTTTGCACTTCTACTTTTCTTAAAGTGTATCACGTAACAAATTTGTAACGTTTTCGTCTCGAATGTTTTTGTTTGTTTTTGAGGATTGGATGCATCGTACAAAGTACTGGCATTACTCCTCACACAGATGAAACGAGTTCGCAGATGTTCTAAGGTTGCTTCCTTCACTTTATGTTCGTAATGTCTGAACGATTAAACTTTAGTTAAAATAAAAGTGAGTTACTATTTATAACGTCTGCCTCCATTTTTTAAGCTTCAGAGAAAGGTATGAGTCATACAGAGACCATACTTACATGTTTATATTCCGTATAATGTCGTGACATTTACTTTCTTTGGTTATAAGTGGCCTCTCACAACTGACTGAGTAACAAAAATTCCATTCTGTTAATTACTTGAAATTAAACATGTTCAGTTAGAATGTTCATCACCCTGGTATGTTATGAGTGTTTGAGTACTGGCTACATTTTCATAACATTTTATGAAATATTCTATATGGAACATTCTCATTGCAATGATGAATAAATCCAAAGCCTCAGCTGAGCTCTTAGTATTTTATTATAATAAACTGTCAATAAAACACTGTGAAAAGAACAACGATGACGTAATGTACCTCAAAACTAACATAACTCATTATATTCAGACGTTCCACAAGAGTCAATAAATATCAAGACAGATTTAACCACTATTCCATAACTGGTTTCAGGTCTGAAGATAAACGTAAATTAAAATGATTGATGTATCGCTTCTCTGATTTTGGTATGGTTTTTATTTGTAGGTCCAACCATTCAACTTCATTTTGAAAATTCATTAAACTTTCAGTGATTACATTTGACACTTGGCCCATATTCATATGACGTTTAACTTACCAAGTTAGAAACACACACAACTGCAAATTTCCTCTGTATGAAGAGCAACCACAGAAAGAAGAAAACACAATATCGATAAACGACATCGGTTAAAAGACCAAACGTCGGAACTCAAATAAATGGCTCAGTCTATGTCATAGTCACAGATTCTAAAAACAAGAGAACACCTAATCCACCAGATCGCAACATTACCATATTGACAGTGAAAATGGATTACTGTTACTTAATCAAAATAGGAACGGGCTAATGTTATGTAAATTGTAAAATAATTCTACATAACAGATAAGTAACTAACAGCACTGTCTACTGGCGATTCAAAAAATTTTCAAGCACTAATCCAATTAAAATTAAGGATATATAATTATTTCATAACATTCGCAAAGCGCTAAACTGTGAGAAGTAATTATACAAAAGATCAATGTGAACCATGTAATATAAATATATGTTTGTACAAACAAATTTTCCCAAATTATATTCCTCGCACACCATTAATCAAAACGTCAAATGGTTAAGTAGCAAAACAAATAATCAGCTCAAAATTAAAAGTCATTTTTAAGCTCATATTTATCAACTCTGGATGATGTTAACCTTCACCTTCAGCTTATCAGAATCGCGTAACTCATAATACAGCCTTATCGAGAAACTTTTATGCTGAATAGCTTAGCAGCACAAAAGAATTCGTTTTGTTTTTGTTTGTTTTGGAATTTCGCACAAAGCTACTCGCGGGCTATCTGTGCTAGCTCTCCCTAATTTAACAGTGTAAGACTGGAGGGAAGGCAGCTAGTCATCACCAACTCTTGGTCTACTCTTTTACCAACGAATAGTGGGATTGACCATCACATCATAACGCCCCCACGACTGAAAGGGCGAGCATGTTTGGCGCGACCGGAATGCATAAACGCCACCCTCAGATTACAAGTCGCACGCCTTAATACGCTTGGCCATGCCGGTCCATGAAAAGAATTAAGCTGGACCTTAAAATTTAACTTTCGTTAATAATATATAGCATTAAAAAATATTATTTAATCTTTACAGTAATTTCCATTCGCGTTGTTTGAAAATTAGCGCTTTCAAAAGTTCATAGCCACCGAATTCAACGGTGAATTTCAATACGGTTATGCCTCTTTGATTCAGAAAAAAAAAACTGTAAATATTGGGTTTGTTTTGAATTTCGCGAAAAGCTACACCAGCGCTATTCGTAAGACAAGTGGGAAGGCAACTATTCATCACCACTCACGCCAACTCTTGGGCTACTCTTTTACCAACTAATAGTAAAATTAACTGTTATGTCTCTACGGCTAAGAGGGCGAGCATGTATCGTGTTACGGGGATTCGAACCAGCGACCCTCAGATTAGCAGTCAAGTACCTTAACCACCTTACCCTGCCGGGCCGTGTTGAGATATACTTTTCTAACTCTTAATTAAAAAATGATCACATTAAAAACAATGATATTTCAGAATCATTCTTTAGTTATCATTGAAAGACGATAGGTTTTTCATTTCTTACAAATAATCTTCTGTCGAGATACCAGTTCTGTTTTGGTTTTTTCTTTACTTTCCTAAAGGAAAGCGATGTTGAAAGAAAGCCAAAATTAAAAGCAACATCCTATTTTTAAATAATCAAGACTTCTGGACGTTTTTTTACGTGAATTTATCTATTTCTATCAAGATCTCTTGCATCTATGTGTTTTTCTGATATCATGAATTTATATGTATTATTGTATTTTTATTTTTCCCCATGGAAAATCCTCAATTTACAAAATTACTAAATTCCATTAAGTTAGGTGTTTTAATTAATATGTGTCTGAAATTATGTAAACCAAGAAAAATTCCAACGTTTTACATAATTATTAAACAATTCCATCATCCGATTGTTAAATCCTGTTCGAATTAAATTGTTTAAAACACCTTTACTGAAATCCATTTTATTAATTATAACTAAATATATTTAATTGTCATATATTTCACCCAGTTTAACCAGTCGCATTCTCATCATTAACATCTCTAGATGGCCGAACGTATTCAGTTTCTTAACTGAATATATATATAATACTCCATATATATATCTGTAATATAGTCCATATATAAATATCTGTAATATACTCCATATATATATATATATCTAATATACTCCATATATATAATATACTTCACTTTGTTCATCGTCCATTTATTTTTTTCTCACGTTGTTTAGCAAACTACGTCTGATTATTTTTTATACACTCAGAAGTTTCCGGATCTCCAACAAGCGCATTTCTTGCAATGCTAGAAACTGGGTTTCGATACCCATAGTAAGCAGAGCACAGAGAACTCTTTACATAGCTCTGTGCTTAACTTCAAAGAAACAAAATGATTAAAGTGTAACATCAGCCTTTCTAATAATTAAATAATTTATCGTATGAACATTTTATATTTATTAATAATTTCAGATTATAATTAAAACTTGTAAATGTATACTAAATAACATCTTAAGATTGCGAAATGAGTAAGCTTAACATTGTGTAACAATGTAAATAGATTTAATTATTAAGTATTTTCACTCAAAACCACGTAAGAATCATCTGAAATAAATAAAAAGTATCATTTAAATTTTCACTTTTATAAATCATCTACAAATCGAAAATGAAAACACGTTTTTTGTTGTAAAGGAATGAGAATCAGGAATTCTCAGATATACAGCACTTCTACCAGTTACCAGAATGATCTGTGTTTAACAAATTGTAAACAGTAAAAATAACGAGAGAGTACTGCAAGATGTATTTACTTATGTATCAAACTTAGACTAAACTATAAATGAATATGTGATGCTTTTCTGGTCTTCAGTTTCCGTCGTGCAACCTACAGTTTTTTGTTATTGCTCTTATCCTCCAGACAAGTCAAATTAACTCATATTCTCAGACATCAAAGAATACAAGACAATAATTCCCCAGTGTGTAGAATGTCCATATTTTAACCAGAATTGTATAGCTCAGGCTGTTGCAGTACGGTTAAAAAACAACTTATTTTAACATGTTATTTTTATGAAGGTTATATTTACTTGTAACTGCTTCGCAAGCCTGAAGAATATAGATTGGTAATATTTTCGTTTTGTGTTTACTTACTGATGAAGTATATTTTATTACAATATTTGTAGTACCGCTAGAATATAAAATCAGCTTGTTTTACATATGATGTTTTGTCATATGATTATGAAAACTATGTTTACTTATAACTGTCTCCCAAACATGTAAACGTTACATTTAATTCAATAGTGCAACACTTGCATCTAAACAGCTTAAAAATCATAGAATATAACACTTCTATATTGAAGTTAATAATTTAGCTTGCTCTAAGTAAGTTTTATAGAAAATTAGAATGACAGTACTTTCTGACCATTTTTCGAGTTGTGTTTATGTATTACAATGACACGAAGTATTATAGTAGTGATTATATTTAGCAATGAAAGTCTTAGATATAAATCTTAAATATAGCTGGAGAATAAAACGTACAATTATTGGATTGATATAATGATAGATTATGTGGTATAGGACAACGATGTACGGCAAATTTCACACAATAGATTTAAGTGTTATGACAGACTGGCTGAATGTTATGTCTTCGATAAGTAGGTGTACTGCTTGTAGCAGGACGCGAGTATTTTTAATGGTGAAAGACCCACATCAGTCCAATCAGGAAATTGTCATCTTCATATTAACTCAGCATGTTAATATTTTTTGTTTTGTTTTTTAATGTGGGCTCGTATAATAGTATACGTAGGTGGAATCGTGAGCAAAAGTCTTGTTAAGCAAATATAATTGTATTAGACATGCGCGAACCCATGTTTCACATTTACTAAGATATTATTAAAACTTTCAAGCAGCGCCCTCTTGACGTAAAACATTCATACTGTACTACTTGACAAGCTTGTACGTATATATGTGTGTCTCTTTTGTATTGAAATTCCACAGGCAAAGCACACTCAGCTTCGAAGTGAATTACGTCAAGTAGCATTGTTTAGGGATTACTGAAGCTTAATATGAAATTAAACGGGTTAATTTTCATGCAGGCTTTATTTTTGATTGGGCTGACTCTTAATGTGAAGGCAACTTTAGAGAAAGAAAAATGTGGGGTCTGTGACCCCATAGCCTGTCCAGTGCCAGTGGGATGTTTGGCAGGTACGGTGAAAGATCACTGTGGTTGTTGTCAGGTGTGTGGTCTGTCGGAAGGAGAAAGATGTGATGACGTCACACTTCCCCTTCCTTATAAAAACACATTTGGCTATTGTGGAGAAAAACTGGAGTGTAGATTGAGGACAGACTTGCCCCCTGAAGAACCCCCAGAGGCTCTCTGTGTTTGTATTCACCAGGAGCCCGTATGTGGAAGCGATGGGCAGACTTACAAAAATGAATGTCAGTTAATCGAAGCAAGGAACAAGTGGCAAGATGGTCTCCAGATCAAATCAACAGGACCTTGTAAATCCGGTGAGCAATCCAAACCTAGCTGGTAACTTCTATTTCCATCTATTAATTAAATTTTCTACATTCTATACTATATCCTGAGATATCACATGCAACTATTTTGGTCGACAAGTATTTACGATTTGGAATTGTGGAATACTTTTAATTTCTGTAAAATACTGTAAATTAGAAACGATATTTTATATATTTTAGATTCAAAACAAGCTCTATATGCTGAATACTGAATCAAACCAATGACATTGTTGCTTTACAGCAAATGTTCCAGAAACTATGCTAAATATTAAGATTGTCGATTTGAACCTTTATATGTCTGGAAAAATAAAACTAGAATTAGGACTAAAACCTCATTTCTAATATATTTAATATTTAACTAAAGCTACCCTCATTTATGGTTAAGCCGGGCCTAGTAGTTAGTGTGTCGGATTAAGTCAAGCTGGGCCTAGTAGTTAGTGTATCGTTTTGGGTCAAGCTGGGCCTAGTAGTTAGTGTATCGTTTTTGGTCAAGCTGGGCCTAGCAGTTAGTCTATCGGATTTATTCAAGCTGGGCCTATTAGTTAGTGTATCGTTTTGGGTCAAGCTGGGCCTAGCAGTTAGTCTATCGGATTTATTCAAGCTGGGCCTATTAGTTAGTGTATCGTTTTGGGTCAAGCTGGGTCTAGTAGTTAGTGTATCGTTTTGGGTCAAGCTGGGCCTAGTAGTTAGTGTGTCGGATTTTGTCAAGCTTGTTCTAGTAGTTAGTTTGTCGGATTATAAATCCGAAAATAAATCGTTCGCGTTCTATTGCATAAAAAATTCACGCTCCGCACATTGGGTACATTATAATAGAAGCCGTCAAATTTCAGTATTCATTAGAGTAACCCAAACTTTTAGCAGCGGGTACTTTTACTATTTTTGTTTTTAGTATATCAGTTGAAAATTAAGAACAACTAAAGAAGAAAGCTCTCCTGTAGGTTTTCTGGAATGTAGACAAAGACACTCTTTTGAAACATTTTTAAAACAAGTAACTTATAAGTTATTGCTTATCAGTAAATATTATTATTGGGCAATAAAATAACCAGTTGTTCATACTAACCAAGGTAATATAGATTAATATGACATTACATTATATTATAGTTGCACTTTTCACTTTGGATCTAATAAGTATATAACTTGTACAGTTATATTGCTATGTAATTATATTTATTGCGCTCTAAAACGTAGATCCACACATACTTGTGTGTGTTTTTATCAAGAAAGGAATGGTATTACACAGAGTTAACTTTAAGTTCATTGATACATAATGTATTGAAAAGTACTAGCTTCTTGTTTTATAGTTAAATTGTCGGTTAATCAAGTGATACCTTCTTTAGTCACATTTTTATTTTAAAAAAATATTGTGTTCTCCTGCAGTTTGTAGTATATTTGTATTATTGTCATTAAAAATACTGTGTTCTCCTGCAGTTTGTAATGTATTTTTATTACTGTCATTAACTTTGCAAAGCAATTAAATAGAATATTCCAGAGGCTAGGCACGGAAACGTATGTTTCCATCCTGTTACACCTTAAGAACACTTTCTATTATATATTCACACAGAGTTAACTTTAAGTTCATTGATACATAATGTATTGAAAAGTACTAGCTTCTTGTTTTATAGTTAAATTGTCGGTTAATCAAGTGATACCTTCTTTAGTCACATTTTTATTTTTAAAAAATATTGTGTTCTCCTGCAGTTTGTAGTATATTTGTATTACTGTCATTAAAAATACTGTGTTCTCCTGCAGTTTGTAATGTATGTTTATTACTGTCATTAACTTTGCAAAGCAATTAAATAGAATATTCCAGAGGCTAGGCACGGAAACGTATGTTTCCATCCTGTTACACCTTAAGAACACTTTCTATTATATATTCACACAGAGTTAACTTTAAGTTCATTGATACATAATGTATTGAAAAGTACTAGCTTCTTGTTTTATAGTTAAATTGTCGGTTAATCAAGTGATACCTTCTTTAGTCACATTTTTATTTTAAAAAAATATTGTGTTCTCCTGCAGTTTGTAGTATATTTGTATTACTGTCATTAAAAATACTGTGTTCTCCTGCAGTTTGTAATGTATGTTTATTACTGTCATTAACTTTGCAAAGCAATTAAATAGAATATTCCAGAGGCTAGGCACGGAAACGTATGTTTCCATCCTGTTACACCTTAAGAACACTTTCTATTATATATTCAGTTCTGATTGTTAAGTTTGAAGTAGAATAATTTGTAATTTTAACACTGAATTGGTGTGCTTTATACTCCAATAGCACCACATATTGACTTCGCACCAAAAGACGTTCACAACACGATAGGAAGTAACGTAATATTCTCTTGTGAAGTTTCCGGTTGGCCAATACCTGCAGTTCACTGGCTAGTTGACAGATCAAATGGGGTTCAAGAACTTCTACCATGTACGTTGACAGATAAGATTATATACTAGTATATTTTGAAATATATATATAAACAATGTTTGCCCTCATAGCGTCCTGCTTGAAAACGTAAATTGTAGACATGATATTATATTAACATTTCAACTATTTTAGATTTAGCAAAACCTGAAAAGCAGTGAAAGAGTTCGTACACATACATGTTCAGAAAGACAAAGAGTTGTTTTGTAAATAAATTTGTACGAATAATCACTTTTCGAATTAATTAAAGTGTAAAGAAGTAACATGATTTTATTCATTTTTGCATCACATATTTTAATCATGTTGTGTACTTGAAAATGTATTTATTTGTCAACTTTCTCTAATTGTACGAATAACATTAGCGGACGACTCTCACATTGCTGTTCAAAGTCGAGGCGGTCCCAGCAACTACAAGGTAACAGGCTGGTTGCAAATTTTGAACCTAACTGAGGATGATGCTGCCACCTATTGGTGCTTGGGTAAAAACGAATATGGCGAAGTATCTGGGTCAGCAAGAGTTATCGTTCTGGATGCTCCTGTAAAAGGTATACTTTTTGTACCTATCAGTGATATCAAGAGTATTTCTTGTGCTACTTTTTCTCTGTTAGATGTTGCTTTGAAACTGATATGTTGGTACATAAATCTGGTAGTCTTTAAGATGGGTATATGGTAGAGATAATAAACATACACACCAAATGTTCGCTGCGAAAGATGAACTTATTTGATTGGCTCAACGTTGTTGTTTTGATTACAACTATATGTATCTTCTAAGTAATTTTGGGCCTTACATAAATGCAATCTTAGTAAGATTATCCCTTGGATCATCGTCGAAGAACCCAGAAGACCAAGAAATCTCAAATGATGATCTAGTCATCAAAAAGGAAAGGGTGCTCTTTAAAAATAAATTTAAAGTTAATTGGAATTAGAACTATGCAAGTTTTATCAAATGTTCTATTTAGTATCATTAGTTTGAATAGCTTCTTATATGGTACAAGGGCTAAATGGGCAGGCCAGATATTCCTAAGGTTCCGGCACAGCCATCGTTCATTGATAATTACTGACCAAAAGAAGCGCTACCATTTAACAGCCCCTAACGCCCATGGAGCTAGACTTAATCAAAAGGTTAGATTTATTGTCACATTTATAAAGTTCACATAGCTGAAGTGTGTAGTTTTCAGTGTCATATCGTGAATCGATCTCTGGGCTTTTAATGCACGTTATTGCATTGAGAAAGCATTTTTGAGAAATTGCTAGTTTCCAACTGTCACACACTTGTACTTAAAAACTCTTACTTAGTTTGTCAACCACATCGCATAGAATGTTTTACTGCCAGCAACGAGAATGGCTATATGGAGTTATTTGCTTCCTTATGAAAATCTAAATTCACACTTAACACTGAAATGTACTACTCGACTCTAATGAATTGTAATAGTGATGTTGTAAATGATATATGTTAATTTTGACTATTTCAATATTTGTTTAGGTGATTCATACGAAGAAAAGGAAGAAAAATCCAATGAATAACTCTGAAACTAAGATTGTAAGAGTGGAACATTGAATCGAGGATACAGACAACGCTTGATACAATTATGATCTTTATCACTTTATAAATTACCCAATTTTGTTTTAAACTAAACTGTTGCTTGGGTATAGTTTATGTTGCTATGGTATTTGTTGCGCGCTTTTAAATCATTTTTTGAATTATATATATATATATTTCTGGATAAGTGTGTTATTTGAATGAAAATGTAAGATTTAGCTCATCTTAGGACCATCATATGTCAAATTGCGAATAATTTGAAGCTAATGAAATATTAAAAAGCCCTTTTTCAAGTAACTTTATATTCTGTAATGCCTGACTTGATTTATTGTAAAGCTTCTAGTTTATCAGAACAGTAAGATAATATGTTCAACTTAAAAAAAAACTACCTCTTTTCCCTTCGCATGGCAAGCGACATAATCATGACTACTACAAAAATTGTGTTTCTTATTAACGTTTCATTTGAAGAGTTATATTTACATATATTATTTGAACACTGATTAATATTATTTGCCAGAATTATAAATTATTATTCGTGAAAAGTTAATTTACAATAAGTAGTTGGTAAGAACAGTAGACTTCTCTCAGGATGTTTGTCCTACATGACCATTTATGACTAGAAGAGAAAGCGTGAAAACTATTTTAATTCCCCATTTAATTCAGCTGTTTGTCCTACAGTGATATTTATCGTAAGGGAAGCTAGCATAAAAAAAATATTTTACTTCTTTATGTGCTACAACTGTTTGTCATACAGGGAGGTTTGTCGTCAGAAGACACAGCACAAAAACTCCTTAAGTTCCGTATGCAGTTCAACTGTATGTCCTGCATATACAATCATACAATCACAAAAGCCAATACAAAACTTATTTTAGTCTCACATTTCCTTGAGCTGTTTGTCCTGCAGGAGTGTTTGTATTAAGAAGAATTAGCACAAAAACCCTTTTATTTTCCTATCTCGTTGAGCTGTTTCTCCTACAAGAAAAATTTAAAAACTTCTTAGATTTCTTATACACTTCAACTGTTTGTCCTACAAGCACATTTATCGTCAGGAAAAGACAGTACAAGAATTCTTTTTAGTTCCTTATGTGCTTCAACTGTTTATCTTACAAGTGGATTTGAGGTTAAGAAAGCCAACACAAAAGCTTCTTATTTCCATAGTTACGTTTGCTATGAAGATGCTCAATCACCAATCCTCAAATAAAATATTTCAACTAAATTTTAAAAAAGAAAATTTTATTTCACAGGATATTCGAAAAGAAATTTATAAATTATAGTTGAAATGCTTGTCACTAGATGTCACTATAACATTTATTATACATATATATATGTATATATATATATATGCATAATAAATTGGTTTGATTAGATTGAATTTAACTCAAAGCTACACGACAGCTAATTCAGCAGCGTAAGGTGTGTTTCGAATTTCGCGCAAACCTACACGAGGACTATCTGCGCTAGCAATGTAAGACTAGAGAGGAGGCAGCTAGTCATCGCCATCAACCGCCAAGTCTTGGGCTACTCTTTCATTAACGAATAATAAGATTGTTCGTCATTATAACGCTTCCACGACTGAAAGAACGATTATTTATGGTGTAACGGGGATTTTAACCCTCAGCTTACGAGTTGAGTGCCCTAACCATATAGCCATGTCTGGCCGTATATAATAAAAATCTCATAAATTTATGTATTTCAGACAAAAGCCAAATTTGTAGTGAAATTGCGTTAGTGTGCCTCTTAGCGACAACACAACTGACTTGTGAAAGGTTTATATAAATTATCAGAAAATGTGCCAGGATATGAAATAGATTGTAATTACTTTTAAAATGTTATCATTTATTTTTGAGATGAACTTAATATTTCCCCGGCATGGCTAAGTGATTAAGGCACTCCACTCCTAATCTGCAGGTCGCGAGTTCGAATCCCCATCACACCACACATGCTCCCAGGGACCTTTCAGCCGTGGGGATATTATAAAGTGACAGTCAATCCTACTATTCGTTGGTAAAAGAGTAACCTAAGAGTTGACGTTGGGTGGTGATGACAAGCTGCCTTTCCTCTCGTCTTACGCTGCCAAATTAGGAACGGCTAGTACAAACAGCTCTCGTGTAGCTTTCCGCGAAATTCAAACTCAACACTGTGTCAATTTTATTTATATGCGACCAAATTTCATCACTATCGTGTATCTCACTCTTACACTTTTAAATAAGCTTCAGTTAAACAAAATCTTTAACGAAATAACTTATCTACAATAAACGTATTATGCAACAAGATAACTAAACTTCGTAAAAAAAGAGTCTACTCAATGTTTCACACCTTCAAACAACACCGAATTTGTAAGTGATCATATTTAATGACCGTAGGTAACCAAGTAAAATGTTTGCTGTCCCAAAGGTAAAATGCACCATGATTACTCGACCAAGTAAAATATACGAACACTGCAATTGATATTCAGTAGAATTTTGCAGTGTTAAAAGTTATAAAGAACCTCACAAAATAAATACGTTATTATAAGATAAAGCATATGCTTTTTCATAGGAAACTCGATACAATTAAATATAATGCAAACTAAAACTGTTTACAACATGCTCCAAATAAGAATTGTTTTTTGTTTGCGTCTGATGGTTGCTGCTTTAGTTGGAAAGCAAATAAATATTTAAAACACCTAAAATTTGCTTCTCTATATTGTATACAATTTTAAATTAATAAACACCAACATGCTAATTAAACGTAACTATTTCAAGCTGTATTTTATATAACGTAACGCACTTAAAATTTAACACAACAAGATGCTAAAATGTTTGTTTACTGTTAAGAGTAATTTGGGTTTTGTCCGTCACAGGGATCGAGCTCCGAATTCGAGCCCGATACGCTCTTAAGCTTAGTATTGAGCCACCATGAAAAAAAAAATCAAAGGTTTTGATATGTAACATTGAAAAGGTTCTTTTTATATATAATATATAACCTGTTGCCTGAAAACATTGTAAAAGCTATTGTAATACACGTTTAGGTCAATCTGTAAACCCATGATTGTAATTATTTCAAAAGTTAAAACTTTAGTTTTGTTAACTCTGCAGATTGAGTGAAAAGAAGTAAAAAAATAAGCAGTTTAAGCAAAATATCAATACAATAATACAATAACAGCTTCTGTAGTTTTTAAATAAATATAAAGAAAATATGTAACCTCAGATGTTTTTTTTAATAGATATATTTCTGGTTTTAAAACAGCAATATAGAGTATTTCAACATATATTTTTAAAACTCCATTTTGTATATTGGTTACAAAAATAGACTTGTTGTTTTATACCAATCACAGATTAGCCTAAATGGTATTCCTGATTTGTTCCTAGATACAAGGCATGAATCAAGTTTTCTATATTTATTACACTAATTTAATCCTCGGATTATCGATGCACTGAGACCACATAGCTTTTTAAACTGTTTATACACCAACTTGCTTGTAAACCCGTAACGTTCAGGTTTCAGGATCCTCAATATGAACCACACAGCAAATATTTTTAAAATGCTGTAATGTTTCCCCTTTCATTGTTTGTTTGTTTTTGTTTTGGAATTTCGCACAAAGCCACTCGAGGGCTATCTGTGCTAGCCGTCCCTAATTTAGCAGTGTAAGACTAGAGGGAAGGTAGCTAGTCATCACCACCCACCACCAACTCTTAGGCTACTCTTTTACCAACGAATAGTGGGATTGACCGTCACATTATAACGCCTCCACGGCTGGAAGGGCAAGCATGTTTGGCGCGACTCGGGCACGAACCCGCGACCCTAAGATTACGAAGCCGCTCTTAACGTGCTAGGCCATGCCGGGCCATTCCCCTTACATATCACGTAGAGAGCGAATAATTCATCCATTTTTACTTTTGGTCAGTTCTTTATTTTAAGTATTATAAGAGTAAAAGAAATATAAAGCATAACAACAATCAATATGATACAATACGTAAATCATACTGGTAGTAAAGGATATGAAAAAAATGAATGATTTAATAATTATCCTTCATACACAGACACCCATAGTGACTTAGGGATAAATCTATAAACTTACGATTCTAAATATAGATTTTCGATTCCCGTGGTAGACAGGATAGAAATAGCTCCCTGTGTAGGTTTAAATTATTTTCGTACTTTACAAGACGAAAAAACTGGATTAACATTTCGTATTCTGCATAACGAAAAAAAAATGTGTTTTAAGTAGCAATGCCACTTGCTGAAAATATTTGAAGTATGTGCTTCTAATTGTGAAGTAAGATCACACACAAAAATTTATCATTGTTATGTCTGTTTGTTTAAAAGCAATGCTGGTAAACATTCGCTATCAAAATATTTAAATATAATTTTATACAATCCAGAGATGAAATTAATTTGTCGGTTTGTTAAAATTAAGTAAGATGTGGGTAAACATTTTAATACATTGAAATCACTGTAATATGTTTAACTCGTTTCGAACATTTGTTAATTAGCCTGAAATGATTGTTGTTTATTCGTAGATAGACATAAGACTGGACAATGGGCTAACTGTGCTGCACCCACTATGTGTAGCGAAACTGGGTTTTTGGCGTTGTAAATCCACAGGCATGTCGCTATGCCACTCGGGGACACCAGGAAACGAAATGATTAACTTTGTAAAAATACATTATATCTCATTCCTAAGGAACTCGGTAGAAATTCATGATATACGTACGTTTATAAAATTGTTGAACATATAATAGAAACATAAAAATCATCATTATTTACCTTGGTGATTAAAACATAAAAAAATCATCATTATTTACCTTGGTGATTGAAACAGAATTTAATCATTATTTACCTTGGTGATTGAAACTTGGAAATTAATCATTATTTACCTTGGTGATTGAAACATAAAAAATCATCATTATTTATCTTAGTGATTGAAACTTGGAAATTAATCAGTGTTTACCTTGGTGATTGATGCATTAAAAATCATCATTATTTACCTTGGTGATTGAAACATAAAAATAGTTATCATTTACTTTGGAAAGATGTAATTTTCAGCATTCGTTTACTGCAAGCAAAAAGGCTATATTTGCCCTTGTATTTTGTATTAAGAAACAAAATGTGCTCTTACTTTATATCAAATCAAACTTAATCATTCAGACTCGATTCGAGGGATTTACTTAAATAAATGAAGCGATCGTCACTTATTATTTAATATTCTTAATATAATGGAAGCTTATAAAATACCAAGCACAAAAACGAACGATGAAAGACTTCGACATAAATGCTCAAAAGGTTTTAAAAAATCAAAGGAGTTATATTTAAAATTAAACTGGATAAATAGCTTTATGTAAATATCCTATTTCTTTTACTCGTTTAATAAATACTTTTAAAAACATTCAGTTAAAGAAGCCTGCTCAAGTTTCATAGTAATGTCAGTTTGATAACATAAACAAGACGGTGATGTCAAAGTAATACTTAGTTAAACAAACGTATTCAATTAACATCTTCATTACTATTAAAAGTTTGTTTGCAATTAAATCAAAAACTGATTTTGTTTGTTTTCTTCATATTTACGTACTCCAACTTAGTTTTATTGCTTGAAAAGTAACGCATTACTGTCTGGTTGCATAAAATTTGATTGTAGTATAATATTTAACCTACTTTCTTTCAACAAGAGAAAAATATATATATATATATATTTTGGAGTTTTATAATTTTAGACAAGACCCGGAGAAATGCATCATTTTATCAAAAGCCAATTATTGCTAAGAAAATACTTTTTGAACAGATTTATAAAACAAACCAAAACATGATCTTCATAAAACTCAATAGTTATTTCTATCATTCCTTTCAAATAGACATTAACGTTGTAATGTTTTATATGCGAGGTAAAATCACAAGTTGGAGTTGTTTTATTTCATAATTTATATGTATGTGAATATGTATGAATTTTGTGTTCTTTTTTACCGTAAAAAAAGATGTTTTAAGAATTCCCTGGGGCATTTTTTTATTTGTTAAATGTAAAGCTTTTATGTTTCATGAGTCATTAAGATATCTGATATCATGTATAAAACTATGGTCAACATAATAATATTTCATATCTCAATAGTTCAATTGGAACTTTTTATATGTAAACGTTTTAGAAAGTTGTCTTGTAGTCAGAAAATGTGAAATCATTTCAGCTTTCAAATCTACTCTTCGCTATTTACGTATTTGCTTAATCGTTTATATATTTATTGTATTGAAGTTAAAATAAATCATAATAGATAATATGACTTCATCTCAATAACGTCGCGTTAAAAATAAGTTTAAAAATTTATGACAAATCAAATTTGGTGTTTAAGCTACATAGCCTCAAATTATGTATGGTTAGATATACAATGAACAAGAAAGTTCTAGAATACAAAGCCTGAAACTTTCCGTGTAGTATGATGATACAGCAATAAAAACAAAAGGCCAAAGTCATCTTTGCACCCCAAAAAATTGTCCTATATCAAGATTAATCGTTTTTAATATCAATAAAACTGAACAATCCTCGTTTCCTATACTATTAAAGAGTTTATTTCAAGGTTAAATTCAAAGCTATAATGCATATGAATATGAAATTTAAGACTTTTACATGAAGTATAGAATCAGTGTTTTTGTTAAATTATTTATTAATAGTTTCAGTTTAGTTCAGAGAATTTGAACAGCCGAGATGGACCAACAGGCCCAATGCTGTCCCAGAACGTTATGTTATTACACATCAGCGGTTCAGGGGTAAATTTGAGGGTCTATAATGCTAAATGCAGGGTTTTGATACCCATGGTGGGCATAGATAACCCATTGTATAGTTTTGTGTTTAACACCCAAACTAACAATTATTACCTTAGTTTAATACAAATAAAGATTTTTTTTTTACCTTTACCTTTCTCTGGCTTGTAAATAATGTATTACCATTGCATCTCAATACAAATTCCAATAACCACCTAAAAATTAAAAATCAGGCCTAAGTTTAAATACGCTTCATATGTGAAGTAAGAGTTATCTTACTGTATAATCTATTCAATAATCACTTGTACAAACTCATTCATTTTCGATAATCTATAGTTAACATATTCCGGAGAAAATATAATTACAGGTATCACATGATATATAAATGCGATTTAGACACATATACGCACTAAAATTACATCTAAAGTTGAGTTGTGTACATTTGATTACATAAATGTAAAACTTTATTATTTTATAACGTCGCTTTATCAATAGTTGGATGAGAAAGATCTCGAAATCTTAGTAACAGACAGATAAAGTGTTTGTACAAAAAATGTTACGTATTGAAATATATTCCGTTTATTAACATTCCAATTTTTTACACATCTTTACTTTAACTCTAAATACAACTCTATATTCTGCTTAGTAAGTTTTGTTTTATTCATTGTATAATACAACATTATTTAAAGGATTTATCTATTCAGAACATACAGTCTTCCAAGATATATCGTATTCCACTTAATAATATTGCATGTGGGTAAAGAATCCTTCGACCTTGGCTCATATGATACAACACGCCTTCAGTGTGCGGAAGTTTAAGGACTCAGTCCCGTCTATAACCACATTTTATGAGTAATGTTTCAGTCGTCAAATAATTTAAGTATTTACATCATACACGAAGCACAAACTTATTTCCTAGTATCTATTAGAATTAAAAAGAAGTTGTACATTACGACAAATCTGCTTTTATGTTGTTCATAATTTATAATACGGTAAGAATAATTCAAAAATAATTAGTAAATCGTGTCATCTCACTATATATTAAATTCGAATACCCCAAAAAATTATAAAAAAATTGTTTTAAGTACATACACTCATAAAAATGGGAATACCAGAAATATAAGCTGAAAAAAACAAAAAAATATTAAAGTTTCGACACTTAGGGTTTCGTCTATATCAGAATCTTTAGACTTTCTTATAATTTAAATCAGACCCTTTAAACGTTCTTACATTTTATTCGGTAAAAAATAATATATATACATGTATATATGTGTGTGTATATAATGTTATTTAAAATATAAAAACGTATTGATATAAAAGGATCACATTAAACTTTGTAATAAATAGAATATATGTTTAGTTTAAATTTTTCACAGCAGATGGAAACATTGAATCAATAAAACTTGAAACTGGTTCTATTATATATAAGAAAGAGGAATGTAAAACTTTTAAATTCTGAACAAATAAGCTGTTAACAATCATTGAAAATACACTTATTATATTCTCAAGGAAAACAAATAAAATTAGTTTATCTATTTCCACAAGCAATAGAAAAATTTTCAATAAAAAACAACCAATCTTTTATATATTTTAATGTAGCCGTGACATTAGTAAACCATTTGTCATGGCCTAGTTGCGATAAGATTATGTACAATTGATTATCTTAGTAGATAAATAATACAAATGTAATATAAGAATAATTATTAATCTATAAATTCATTAAATAATGCTGGAAGAAGTTAGAAAATGTTTAATTTTTTGGATTTTCAACTGAAATAAATATATAAAAACAAAATAGTTTGTAACGTACCAATATACTTTATATAAAAACTCGAAAGAAGACGTAAACGGATGGTCCGAAACCTAGGGTGTCTCAAATCAGTTATATCAATCAGATTCGCCAATATTTGTTAGTATATAGTAAGTTTCTTTCGATTCCGTAGGTGTGTTTGACCATCTTTTTCTTTTTTTCACTGAATTTGGAATTTTCAAAGATTCATAATTTAACATTCGGAGTCACCTTGAAACTAGTCACTCCAAATGTAGCCAGAGTATTTGTGTAGCAACTGAATTAGGAAAAGTAGCATTTGATATTCTTACTGCTGAGTAGGATCAGTGGTTAAATAAATATGATTTGTAACGTATCAAATAGTGTAGAAAGTACCGTTAAAACTTACTCATAATTATAATTTAAACCAGTAATTAATTTTTTTAAAAAAGTGATAATATTTTACCGCTTTTTCAGAATATTATAATCCATAACTTTACAAAAGTACAAACATAACCAAATCGTTGAGTAGCTGTACGTGAATGAAAATTTAAAAAAAATTACATGAATTACTTTGCTATTATTATTACAAAATGTCTTGTAGTACGTACTTTACATTATTTACTGTTAAATCCAGTTGTTTGGTATTAGTTTCATTTTTAATCTGGTTCATAAAGAACTGTTACTGGCTCATCGGATATGAATAAACTTCCTTCATATTTCAAGGTATAAAATCATGTTTTCTAGCGAACAGTGGTTTTCATGGTAAAGTTTCAAAGCCCAAGGGAAGAACCTGGCAACGATCACTGGCTTGTTGAAACACAGGCCTCTACACACAAGCAAAAATAACCTTGAACACGTACATTCTGGCAATAAACTCCAGTTAAGTGAGATTGTGTAATAAAAAGAGTGTAAAAACCCCCAAGGACCTCGAGATTCAACAATGGTTAGTACAAGTAAGTTTTAAATTATTTGTTTACAACTTCATTTATTTTTGTCGTGTGTAAAAGGCTCTACATTGTTAAGTCATTATATATATACATATACATACTTTTGTGTATGTATTTATGTCTACAACACAAAAGAAGGTAAAACTTACTGTCTCACTTTCAGTATGACTGTTTGTACAAGGTCCGCTTTTATGTCTTCAATGCACGCTCGTCTTGACTCCAATTGTTAGGCGTTTCACTAACCACCGACATACTCTTGAACTCAAGACTCTGAGTACAGATAAAAGAAAAGAGATTTGGGAGGAAGCTATAGATAAGCCAGTTTGTTACCCACTTCGTGACAAAATTCTCAGCTGGAATAAGTAGGTTCTCCGTGTGTATATGAAGATATGAATAGTAAAATAACGTAAGCAATTTCACAATAGTTTGTTCTTTTAGTTAAGTTATTCGATATTACAAATTGCCACAAACGCACAAGTTTACTAAAAATTAACTGTGGCTCAGTGTAAATCCGTAACCTTATAACGCTAAAAATCGGGATTGGATATTCACAGTGGGTAAAGCACATAACACTCATATAAACAGTACATCCTTGTTTGTTGCCAAAGTGATGCTTATTTTATAATATGTTACAGATTGTTTTAGTTCTTAAACTTTCGGTTTTGACGTTCATGTGAGGGAAGATCTTGAGTAAATTAAATCTATTTGTTACGCCCTTTCTCAAATACCTATGAGTTATTTAAATGAGTTATCTGAGATTTTTAACCAAACAAATAATACAAGACTTCATCCAACAACAACACTAGCTGCTGGAATCAAGTATCCTTTAGTAATTTCTAAAATTTAAGTAATCAAGTTTTATTAGAGGTACTCAAGTGAGGAGGTCAAACTATGTATATATAGATGATACAACTGGCGTGGCCTGGCATGGCCAAGCGCGTAAGGCGTGCGACTCGTAATCCAAGGGTCGCGGGTTCGTGCCCGAGTCGCGCCAAACATGCTCGCCCTCCCAGCCGTGGGGATGTATAACGTGACAATCATCCCACTATTCGTTGGTAAAAGAGTAGCCCAAGAGTTGGCGGAGGGTGGTGATGACTAGCTGCTTTCCCTCTAGTCTTGCACTGCTAAATTAGGGACGGCTAGCACAGATAGCCCTCGAGTAGCTTTGTGCGAAATTCCAAAACAAACAAACAAATACAACTGGCGAAGCTATGCTTTTGCTTCAGGCTGTAAAACAATAAAAGAGTTTCAGATTTTTAAGCTTCTTATTGGTAGATTTGTTTATGTAGAAACACCCATTTTAAATAAGCTACTTTGTTTTAATATCCTTTATTTCAGTAATACTTGAAAGTATTATAGTAACACTGTTCCAGTGGTTAAATCTTAATTTGATTTAGGTTCCAGTATAGACTTGTATAATTTTAAAAACGTGCTATTTTCTGTGTACTTTTAAATCCAGCCTAATTGCCGAATATGTGTAACATGGGATTAAATTATTAAAATGTAGGTTAAATACACAAATTATTATACAATTTTACTCACAAGTGCATATTATTACTGCAGGCTTTTATTTGTTTGTGTTTACCAAAGCCTTAGAACCGTAAAATTTGAATGCCGACATTACAAAGGTGCTTTGAAGACAAATTCATAACTTTCTAATTGTACTCTGCAATTTTGATTTCAAGATCAATTTACATTGTGTAACTTTCTCAAGATGGTTGTAATTCTAAACATTACCGATTATTAAACCAATTGTGATTTGTTTTATTAGTATTTAAACTGATTAAGAAATACGATAAACTTTCATGTCCATCACAATTCTAACTTGTTTAAATTTAAAACTCCAGAATCAAATATAGAGATGTTTAGTATTAAAACATCATACCGTTTCTTTTTTCTTCCATTCTTTTTTCGTTGAGTCTTGTAAGACTAAAATTACTAATTTTCGAAATGCTGTTATAAGCTCCATCTGTTGGCAAATGTTAGAATCAATTTTTGCATCGTTAAATATTGGCAGATATACTTAATTATTTAAATGTAATGAATGTTTCATGATACTTTCATTTTTCTAACAAAAACGAAACGAAATTAAAATAAAATTATGAACAAGAGAACGTAATATTTCATAAGATGGTTAAAATAAATACATGTTGTCTTAGTTCTCATTGTCGTACCATTAAACGTGTTAAAAGTTGTGCTATATAGAACCAGACAGATCAATGTAATCTAAAAATACCAATTCACATTATGTCTTCAACAAAAGCCGTTCGTTCAATAAGGTGCGTGAGAGCTATATGACATTGGTATAAGGAGTATATGTATGAAAGAAAAAACAACAATATATAGACTTTGCTATAAATACCGCAGTGTAACCCAAGGTGTCAAAAACACGTTTATAAAGATAGAAAAATAAAGTTTTCAGTTTCTAAGTCAAGATATTTTGTTCTTCGGATCAATTTTTGAAACAAAAAGTAGTTGTTTCTATTTTACTTATTGATTTTTGTTTTGGAATTGTAAGGTGTTATTCTATCGTATAATTTTATACAGTATGTTGTATGTAGTTTTTGTTGTATGGAATTTATTTTCCCTTTTGCTCTCGTTTATCAAGAAGAAGAAAATGTCGCACTGAAGGTAACGCTTGGAACTACAAGACACTAACAGATCGATTTTAAGGTCTCGCAAGGCTGTTTGTGAATGAATAGTGTGGAGCTATTTTTGGAAAGGATAAAAGTCCAATAATAAGCCGTAGACGTCGAACAAACCATTGGAAGGAGCCACGGATTTAAACATCAGCCATCTGAGATAAAACTAACAATCTCTTTCAAAATTCTAACAAAAATATTCTTGTTCAGGTAGGATAGTAACAATATCTATGAGATCACTATATAAATAGAAGGAATTAGAACCTAAGATTGTTTTTATATTTCAATACGTACTGGATAGATTTATTTCTGATCCATATAGTTATTGACTGCATTTTTACACCTTTTATAATTACATTACAACATACAAATCATCACTCAAACTTGGTACTTTTATCTGCCGAAAAACAGACGAACCGAAAGCCAGTCCAAAATATAGATAATAGACAAGTGGTCCCTTTTATAACATTTATTTATGACACATTTTTGTAACATAAAATATGGACTTTTCGTAACATATCATATTTATGACAAAAGGAAACTTCTTGTCAATTGAAAGAGCATATTTGTTTACCCGTAGACGATCTTAATTACAACGTTTACGTTATGCACGAGTCGTTTTATTTGTTAAATGATTTCATTCCTGTTTTCTGATTTGTGTAACCGAAATTATGCAGTCTGGTGTTGCCATATAATCCCAGGTAACTTTTTATTCAATCTCTGAAATTTACATCAGAATTGAAATTGCCTCTTTTGGGTTTGTTGTGTGGTCAAAGAAGTACCTTTATAGACAGATATATATTTTTTTTTCTAAAAAAAGGGCACGCCCCATAAGAGTAATTTGAAACTCTGATCAATATAATTGACAGAGATATAACCAAGCCAGTTCAACTGACAAACAGAATACAGACATTACACAGTATATAAAGCTGTCTAAAATGGTACGAAGTTTGTGAAAGGAATTCTGTATTGATCGAAAGTCGTTCTTCCACTGTCGTAACGAAGCAATAATAGATTAGTTTCCGAACCAACATGTATGTTCGCAGGTACAAGTAGTTTGACTCTGAATAAGACAACAAGACTTTAACATATTCAGTTTATCTAAATCACTCAAAATCAATGTTAAAAGTTTTATTAAAGTCTATATGTTAGAGTAAAACATTGTTTATAATTAGATAAAGGAACTGAAGAAATTCGAAGATGAGAGTTTTATGTTTGTAAGTTAAATGTACAATTATATTATGGTTAAATAATCAATTAAAATAATTTAACAGAGTGATTATTCATAAGTTTACATTTTATTATATAGATCATAAATATTATTTGAAAGAATAAAAAAACGTTCATGGTATATTCAGTTTTAAGATATCGTGCGTATCTTGTAGCGTGCACGATATTGTGAATGAAAAGGTCTAGCAGAAAAGCTATTGGCCAGTATGGTCGAGCTGATCAATGGATATTTGCGTCACACAAACGTGCCGTTGCGAGAACTCTTACGTCTGTTGTCGGCCATTGACGTAGAGAACCGCAACACGTATCTCTCAGCAAACAATGTTGCAAATAAAATGGCTAGCGGTGAGCTGAATATATCTCCTTTAACATATTTCACCATGGCAACAAGTTGTCGTTTCCTTTCTAAATCCAACACTTTGGCTAAGTTTAGAAACAAATCCAAACTCAACTGTTTGATGTTTTGGCGCGGAAAATAAAATTAACGAAAGTTAAGATAAACTACTTGCACTCAAAGCCTATAATCAATTTGTTCTTAGTTGATTACTGTTATTTAGTCCTATGAACGTTTGTTATTTGCGAAGGTATTTGATTATGGTGTTATAACGAGTGCTTTTATTTTTAGATTCGTTGTTATTTATTGTATATACCTAAAAGTGGGTATTTCTCAGACATAATTCGAGTTTAGACACTTTATGTAAAAAAATGCAACATTTACTGTTTACAAGACAATAAAATTCTATGTTATTATTTTAGGATTTATTACGTGAAACTATACTTATAACAAGTTTATCTATTATTCCAAAACAACTGTGAACAATGAGTTTCTTCGTTTGTTCGTTATTATTTAATGTTTGGTTTAAATATTTCGTTAAAAAAATGATTTAATAAAGGAACACTCCCTTATCTGAAAAACATTGGAGACGAAAGTAAAATTTAAAGAATGTTTCTGCTAGATCAATAGAATGTATTACTATGTCGCGGTGAAAACATTTTGACAGGGGTAATCAGTTTGCTATTTTTCTATTGATTGGGTAATAATATGATTATGTCATTAAATGTTCTAAAAGTTGTAATTACATATATATGTATATTAGTTATTGTATAGAGCTTTATAACTTTCTATTACTGAATTCGTCTTTATCAGTTATTATATTACTTTGAAGCACACGTAACTGTGGCTAAGACATAATTTGATATGAAACACCAAAGCTCTTCTGAAAGATCATGCTACAAAACTCTTCTGAAAGATCATGCTACAAAACGTCAGCTTCGTAGCTTGTTGCTCTGACTTTCAAAGAACATGTTAGTAGCCTTTTCTGAAATCAGATTTTCTTTTCTTTTGCCTTAGCACGTGTATGACGAAGGCCATCACTTGTACACAACGTTTCAAAACAACTTATTTCTATTTTTAGAACAGTTTTTTTGTTTGTTACTGAACATAGGTCACTTAATCTTTCCTCCGCGTGCTTATAAAAGGTTTGTCATTACCTTTTATATAAGGAAGACTACTTTGGATCTTTATATACTGATTTATTTAGTGATGTGCAATCAGGCATCTATTCAAATAAATGTAGGTAATGGATCGATGTTTACTGTTTAGATGCGCCAGAAGTCTTTAAAATGGCACGAAACTCTGAACCACAGACATTTTCCGAGACAAATTCCTTGTAATACGATATAATAAAAAACCTCTAATAATATGTGCAAAAATAAATGTATATCCTCGCATACACATACATACATTAATAAGTAAATAATTTTATTTTAATATTTGGTCAATAATTAACGTATGATTGAGAAATGAAATTCAGAATTCAGTTTGTTTTTGTAGAATGTTTAAAGAGTAAAAGTTTAGACAACCAACGCTTTGATCCTTCTAAAACATATAACTGTAAATCATTATCAAAACCACAGTGAACAAAATCATACCAGTCTTTCCGAGATTCTAAAACTTTCTTCGGTCATGAACAAAATAATTTAAAATGAAACTAGTACTCAGCAATTAAGTTTTTCAAATAATACTGCCTGCAATGACACACTAGTATATCTGTAGATTTGCAACATCAGAAACCGAGTTTTGATACCCTTGGAGACCAGAGCACAGATAGCCCTTTCTGTAGCTTTGTGTTTAACATCAAATGAACGAGCCAAACAGTACTAGAATCTATTAACAAATATCTGTAACACCCACACTTGAAAAAATTGATGAAATGTTATAACATTATTCAAATATCTAAATAAGTTTAGCTTACTATATGAAAAAGTAAAACGAACTCAAAACTCCAAAGAAATCTGTAAACTATTTTACAAAATCGTTTAATGAAAATATTAAGTATTTGATTTATTTTAGGAAAACAAAATGTGCAATTTCTGAAAAATGAATAATTTGATTTTTTTTCCAATAATAACAAAAACTGTAGTTTCTTCAAACAAACTTATAACAAGCATATTTTATAATTCTTATGGCATAAATATGTCAAAAACAAACACTGTTGAACTCAACTTTCGGAGTTAAAACCATTACTTTAGCCAGTTTTGTATAGTTATACTTTCACATGATATAGCGTATACTTAAAACCTTTAAAAAATCACTAAATTAACAGGCCAATAATAATAATTTTATATGTAATTATTATACCAACTATCTTATTGAGAGGTAAGGTTTTTATTTTTACTAAAACTTGTATATTTAATAATACCCCCAGCAGAAAAGTCTTCAATTTTTATTGCACGTACAATTTTATTGCTTCTGTCTGTTTATATCATTTATAACTTATGGTAATAAAATTTGAGTTTATTTTACTCGTACATTTAAAGAACATACTAGAAATAGTAAATATACCTGTAACGTTTAATAGCAACTGTATTAAAATTAGTAACAAACAACGTGGTTTTACAGTTATTCGGCATTTATCTTGTTCAAATCTTATGTACTATAATATTATTCTGTAGTTTGTTATTTAAATACACTATTTGCTATTTATGAGCTTGGAAGAGAACTTCAATCTGCAAGTAAAAAGAAAAAACAAATTTGTGATTCATATGTAACTTATGAATGAATATGTCAAACTGGTGTTGTCATTGTTCAATGTTTGTGCGTGAACGTTAATCTACGTTCCAGACAGTGAGGCTTTGGAATATTTTGTTTGTGTATATCTATATAACTATAATGTTAAAGTTCACTCTGGTTTGGTTTTGAATTTCGCGCAAAGCTACTCGAGGGCAATCTGTGCTAGCCGTGCCTAATTTTGCAGTGTAAGACTAGCGGGAACGCAGCTGGTCATCACCACCCACCGCCAACTCTTGGGCTACTCTTTTACTAACGAATAGTGGGTCTGACCGTCACGTTATGACGCCCCCACGGCTGAAAGAGCGAGCATGTCGTCCGCAACCAGCCGGGCGATCCCGAGCCCGCGACCCTCAGATTACGAGTCGCACGCCTTAACACGCTTGGCCATGCCGGGCCTAGTTCATTCTCTTCTCTCAATTTTTACTGGTTGTTCCATTACACCAATCAATAATAACACCCATCATAATAATGACGTTTTTCTATGTCACATGTAAATTTAATTATTCCAAATGCTCTTAAAGACTGTTATACTAAAGTAGTCGATAAAGTCGCTTCTATGATGAGCACTTACTTTTTATTAATTTTCTTTTTCACTTCTAAGTGTGAACTTCAGTACTTAAGGGACTTCAAAAGAAAACGTTTTGATTCGTTCTTATAAGATATGTTCTGTGTTTTCAAAATGTTAGCGGAAACATCATTAGGTGAACATACTCAAATTAACAAAATTTTCGTCTTTTTTATGTATATGTCTACAACTTTAGTCATTCATGTAGTGTCGTGAAAACTTTAAAAACTTTAGACAATTAAATATATTTTCAAACTGTGACGTACTTGCCTTGTATACCATTAAACATTTGTCGTGAAAAGAGTTTAGTATGTAAAAAATAGTTATCGCACTCAGACAGTGTTTTTTGTGTGGTGCGCGTAACTTTATTTAAATTTTATATTTTAAGTTTTGGCAGTTAACGAGTATCTTATTTTTGTAATACATTCATGTAACTTCTATCTGCTTTGAATGAAAACTTTAGTACAGATTAAAAAAATACTCACAACTCAAACTTTATAATTTCTGTATCATATATAATTTTATTAAATTTAATATTTTTCATAAAACTAAATATACATTCTTCTTCACAGATGGCGCCCATCTAATGAGAAATTGACAACAATTACACGAAAAACTGGTGCGAAACACAAACAAAACCTCCAGTGACATGAAGACTTTGGCTGAAAGAGAAACATTTAGTCATAATATACCACAGAAAGAGAATCACCGAGTTGATAGTAATGTTAGGGTGCTTTATTTATACAATAAACAGTTGAGGCACCAAAGTTGTTTACAACGATTATCTATGAACAACTAGTAAATATACACTTTTAAAATACAGAATAACGTTTTCAAAACAAACAGATAATTAATTAAAACACAAGAAAGATTATTTCTTTGAACTTCTGAAGACAGTCACTACACGGGGAATATATAATTATTATAATTTAGTGGCTCAAGTATTTATAAAGCATCTTTTAAACCATTTATTTGTATCTTATAAAATGAAGGGAATATTCTACATATAACATTATAAATTTCATACAACACTGCATTTCATATCGAGAGTAACACACCGGAAATATGACTACAAATAAGATCTCCATAACACTATTATACTATCCGTTAGGTAACTTTCAAATTAACAGGCTTTGACAAAAGAAAAATACATATTCGCACATTTAAGTTTCACAAACGACAAATCTGGACCAAATTATCATTATTGGCCACTGTCTTTTTTTTTCTCTTACTTTTAACAGCTACAACAATCCTTTCTTTGTTATTTTGTGCGCAGACACAATTGGCTTTGCAAAGATTAAACACGCGACAAACAATCAATGAAATAACACAAACTAAAATATTTTGTTAGAGATCACAGATCTAAAAAATTTAAGACGTCTGCTTAGTTGACAAAAATAGAAAAATATCTGTTATTCCAGAATTTAACTAAGCACATTGAGCGTCAACTATAAAGAAAATGATCACATTTTGAGGTCATATCTCGTGTTACTTAGAGTTTAAAACTTTTCCTTATCATTATGACAAGTTTCATATAGCTGCGTCTCTGATGCTTCTCTTTATGAGATCATCACAAAATAAAATTCAACTGATCTTGTTTTCATGTATTGTAACAATTACCTCAAAACTATAAGATAACCTTTTTTTCATTTTGTCTGTAAGAAAGAAATGTTAATAGAAAGTTAATTTATACCTTCATTTAGTTTACATAAAAATGCAAGTGGAAACACGTATAAAAATGTATTCTTAACAAGAAGAAAAAGGTAGTAAAGCCAACAACGATTAATATATCATTTCATGCAGATTTTCGGGCAATTACCCTTCGTCCGACTTCATTTCATAAGAACAGCATACTCTGTATCGCTTAAACTACATTAGACAAAACGATCACACTGATGAGACTCGTGTCTTCAAATTATGTTCAAAATATCACGCCATACTCTGCAACACATCTGTACTATATAAAATTAATTCACGACAAACCATACATTTTAGGTTCATTAATACAGCAATGAATTCACAATGAATCCAAAGACTTTAGAATTAATATGATAGTAGTTATACCACAATTATCAAAGAGGTACCGTAGCATGGTAACAAGAAAAACAATAAAATCTAGGCTTAGCAACGAGATAAACTGTTTGGTCAGCCGTAATGATTTTAAAAATTAACTTTCGTGTAGAAAAAAAAAGAAAAACACTAAATATTCGATCTTAACAAAAACATTCATGGCACCCATTAAAGCCGAAGCACCAGTATATTTATCAATATCAGAGGATGTGGTTTTTATTCTTGATAATGAAGGGCAATTCTTTGAGTTATCAAAGTATATATATATATTTATATATATGTGATTGTACTTGTTTCTCTAAAACAGTTTTAGGGTATTTAGGCTTAATCCTGAAAACTGAATTTCACAATTTGTGATTTTTTGATATCTGGATCTCTAAAATTGTTTGACTGTTTTAAATTATAATTTTATTTAATCAACTAATTTAAGTGAGAAGAGACAATCGAATATATTTTTCACATTATCATTGTTAAAACAAATTAGAGAAACATTAATATTAATATAATAACTTATACTCTTAACGATATGATTATAATGATTGGTTTATAGTTACAAAACTGATGTTTTTGGCTTAACTATGTAAAAGAACATATTTTTTCAATCTTCGAAGATCATTTGCCCATTAGAATTAAACGTTTTAGTGTCTAGTATCTGACTGCGCTGAAAATTGTAAGGACTTTAGGTGTAGATGGCGTACTAGTACAAAAATAACAACTTATATATATATATAAAGAGGAAGATATTTACATAAATCACATTTACAAGTCGAGTGAAGAATCAACGTTTTGGTACGAATATATTTTAACAATAAAGTATCGAACAGTTTGGTAACCCGTCAACAACACATACACGGTAAAAATGATATCCAGTCTCAATCTTTCACGAATAAATGTGTTATGTAACGGCAAAGCAAAACTAAATCTTTTCATCTCTTTCCAGGAAAACAAGAACAAAATAATTATAGTAAGTTATATATTCACGGTTGAGAGTAATTTTGGAATGAATATAACTCACACATATAACCGTTTTCTATTGTTGTTAGATTTCTTTCGGGGAAAATTAACGTTATTTCTTTTCAGTACAACTGTAGCAGTGGATTAAAACATAAAGGGAACATCTCTGGTCTTTCATGAACTCAGGCACTGGATGAGGCTTGAGGAGGGGATGATATGGCCACTGAAGTATAAGACATCTAAACAAATTGTAGATGTTCCTTCCTCTTGACTCAGTTCATAAGAGCGATTGTTAATTTCAAGAGGCTTGTGTTTGATTTCATCAAAAGCATTCTCCCCTGGTGAGCTAGCAAAGCTTTCTTTAGACACAGTTACGAAACTTGCGCTGACCATCAGTTTACTGGATTCCCTGCTGGAGAAGGAACAGGTGTGGTGCCTGAAGAGCCCAGATGAGGAGCTAGCCTTTGACAGCTCGACCCTAAACTAAAGTTGAGAGTCATGATAACACACTGTTCGTTTAAAGGACCTCATGGTAGAGCTGTAGTAATCACAGACTCTGGAGAAAACGAACTACCAGGGACAAGACTAGAAATGGAGGCATGTGATGACAAAGTCAAGAGGCCACTACCTGACCCTGACTCTGTCAAGCCTTGACCACTGGCTTTGTTTTCCTTTCTCTGTTTTTGTTTCAGATGAACCTTGGCATGCCTCTTCTTCTCATCACTGCGGGCAAACTTTCGACCACACATGTCACAAGAAAAGGGTTTTTCGCCTGTATGGGTACGGATGTGAGTGGTCAAATGATCACTTCGGCTGAAGGATCTCATACAGATCCGGCACTGAAAAGGTTTCTGACCAGTATGAATACGAATGTGTCTGGTGAGCTCGTCACTCCGAGAAAACCGACGGTCACAACCCTCAATGGGACAAGCATATGGCCTTTCATGGACAGGCGTCTTGCTTGGTCTGTTGGGGTACTTTCGTGGCTTCATGGGTACTATCTTCAATGGTGCTGGACTGTTCTGATAAGCCTGACTCAGAATCTCGTGGCCCTTGCTGGTCGACTGGTTATAATCAGCAAGGTTAGCAGTTGTCACAAATCCTCCTTCCATTATTTGGCCTGGTTCCTGCTTTGGCACTATAGCAGTTGTGACTAAAGGAGGAGTCAGTTGAACAGTACTGAAGGTTCCATACTCCGGCAAGGTAGTAGACCATTGATACTTAGAGAATGGTGTTGGCCCCGTCCTGAATAAATCGTCCTCAAAATTTTGTTGAACAACAAAAGGTTGGATGCTAGTTGCTACCAAGGTTGTCAAAGTGCCTTCTGAGGTTTGGGCATTTTCTTGGGTGGTGTACACAGGTGGCTGCTTCATAAGGAATGCCCCAGTGGTGGGATCAAACTGGGGTGGGGCATTCACTTGTAAAAGCAACTCTGCTTGACCCACAGGGGATCCAAAATTTTGTTCTAGAGATACGGCTTCATGGGAGGTGGGGTCGTAAGGCGTTGAAGCTGGTGAAGCTGAAAAATGAGATGAGGGAGCAGGAGAGGGCACACTGACAGAAGAAGCAGGAGGTGTCGGTGCAGCCGAAGATGCTGGAGAAGAAACTTGGGTGGGAATGTTCAAGAAAGGTAAAAACACTGATGATGCCTTGTCACTGCAGATCCAAGAACCAGCTGGTGCGCCCTGGGGGGTGGGCGAAGAGGTGGTAGTAGTGTTGGTCATCTGTTGTTGGCAGGAGGTGGAGAACATTTCTCCTTCCAACTTCTCTGGAAGTGATACGGTAGCCTCTGCTGTAAAGAAAAAATATAAATAAATGCAATATAACAGTCAGTACAATTCTTAAAAGTCTAAGAGACGGGAAACATCTGATTCAACAGATTTAAAACTATAACCTCTATTCCAGTCAACAAAATCAACACTTAATGTATATTTACACCACCTTTACCTAAGAATATGATGACCAACTTCGGCACGATTCCTTATTACTAAGATTGCCACAGCTTCAGCTAAATTTGAATCTACATGCTCTAAAAATAGCATCACATAGAAACGTTAATATCTTGGCAATCTAATAAAATATTACTTTGTCTCGACATTCTGAAACAAAACAAAACAAAAACCGTTAGACTGAAAAAAACCTTAGCACAACGTCAGATATTTAATCATTTCTATCGTTAGATGAGCTCGTGTCGCCATTATTTCTCGCGACAGATCAGTTCGTAACATGATGGCTGTGACGTCATATATATAATCGCCCACGAGATACGCGCTGTGTCCGGGGTCAGGAATGGTCAGTGCTTAATCAGTGGTAGGCGCAAGACAAAACAGACCAATTATTTAACATCGTATACGATATAAGAAGTATCAATAATCAATATCGTCCCATCTTTTACCTGAACATAAAACATTTCGTTAGTTCTCTAAAAATGCACCTGTGGACAGCAATTCTAATGCAAAAAGAATGAAAACTTCCGTTAGAAATAATAATGAAAGTAAAAGACACCCTGCTGTTCATTACGTGAACGGATCAGGTATGGCAAGGCGGTTACAGCGCCCGACTCGTAATCTGAAAGTCGCGAGTTCGAATCCCCGTCACACCAAACATGCTCACACTTTCAGGCGTGGGAGCATTGTAATCTTATGGTGAATCCTACTATCCATTGGTTAAACAGTGACCCACAAGTTGGTTGTGGGTGGTGATGACTAATTGCCTTCCCTCTGGTCTTAGCCCCCCAGTGGCTCAGCGGTATGTCTGCGGACTTACACGCTAAAATCCGGGTTTCGATACCCGTGGTGGGCAGAGCACAGATAGCCCATTGTGTAGCTTTGTGCTTAATTCAAAACAACAACAACCCTCTGGTCTTACACTGCTAAATTAGGTTAGGCAAGCGCAGATATTCCTCACGTATCTTTGCGTGAATTTCAAAACAAACAAACAAATATTACCTGTACGAGTTATTCACACAAATAATAAGAACATTATTTAGCCTGCTTTAGAAATTGCATCCGAACATGTGTCAATTTACATAGGAAGCTTAACCTTTCTTTAATGCCACTGGATTCAATAGATGTTACTACAATCATAAATACTAGATGTCAAAGATACTGTACTTTAAGAAATGGAAAATAAAATGTGTATTTAAAAATAATTCTGAAAATTACTGCTGTCAAGAATTTAATGTTAATTATGACAATTTCAGCCTTGTCCAGGTGGTTAATTCCCAGACTGTAAGTAGATGTGTGTGTATGTATTTGCACTGCATATATCTTCAAGTTAGTTTCACATAAATCATGACGATAGAAATCAACCAGATATATCACTAAATAAAGATTTACTACAAGTAAATAAATATATCCTGCACAAGAAACCCTCGAATAAAATCACCAAGAAAATCTATTTTATTCCCTTCACTTTAAATGAATATTATTACATCAAAATAATTAATGAAGATTTATACATATTTAGCATGCAAATATAGGCTAAACTCAGAATCAAAGAAACAAATTGATTCAAAATGTACGAAGTTCACTAAGTCCACAAATGAAAGTACTTGCAGTGGCTGTGAAATATCTTACGATTTCACTACATACAACATCTTGAAACCATAACATCAGTGCTCGATTAAAAACAAACTGCTTTTTGCAAATAGAAGCATAACTAAAATTGAAAAACACACACCACAGAAAGTATGTTACTATAACTGACATATGGTAGGCTACATTTTGGTATAGAAGGAAAATAAACTAATTATTGTTAGTATTGTTCTTACTTATGTTATGGATCTCAAAACTAAAGAACCTCGAACAACAAAGTATAAACACATATTCTTCAAATATTTTAGGGGTTCTCAAGTTAAAAATCACAAAAGGTACATTACAGCCTAAAACTAAATGTCATTTTAATGATGTAACGTTCTCAATATACATTATTCTTAAACTTTTATCAGTTAAATAAATATTTTATCATCTAGCATTACAACTGTAACTTAAAAGTCTTAGGCCTAACTCTTACAAACTACGATCGGACAACCGTCCACGTCACGTCCAAGTATAGTTTCGTCAGTTATTAACTTTAAAGCTTTTAAAAGTGCAGACATTTAGTCAGGAAAACTATAAAAATATTTTAAAAAACTAACAAAAACGTGATTTTCATGCAAGTCTGTAAATGTTTTGTAAATAACTTAAATACATGTCATAATGTGAATAATTTATTTCCGGTTGGTTAATTATTGGACTCATTTTCGTCATTGACGAATGTTGATGTGTGTAAGTTGATGGCAGTATACCAAAATACTAATTAAGACACTGACTCGCACTTTCAGGTAAAAAAAAATCATTTTTGTAATGTTATTGTCAGGACATCGTTTACTTTGTTTAATTCACATGTAAACTAGGATCAAAAGTGTGATTAAATGATTTTTACCAATAGCAGTTTATCCCTCATAAACTATTATTTTAATAGGAGTTTCCAACATTTTGTTTCTAGGGGTAGAGAGAGATAAACTAAAAAAAAATAAATTCACCCCTATATAATAACCATTAGGTTTAACCTGTATCAGGTTTCTACTTCTAACTTTCATTCTTCAACTTTTCACTCTTAAGTTAAAACACTTGGACGTAATACTCGCGTTTCATTATTTTTTAAAATGTGCTTATGGTGCTCAGTTTACCTAAAATAACCTAAACCCGAAAACAAACACAAGTTACCAATTTCCGATGCAAGAAATATTTGGACTAAATTCATTATTTGTTGTATTTATTTTAATAGACTTGAATTATTCAGCTTGATGTTTTGATACCGATTTTAAAGACAAGCCTACAACAAAACACTACATAAACTCAGTAACATCATGTAGGGGTACAAACCTATGTTTTAAACAACGAAAAATCTGTGTTTGATAATTAATAACTCCAGTTTTTGACGCATTTTGGGTGTTAGAAAAAAACAAAAGGAACAGGAATGACAAACAACCTGTTGTTCATATATCATTCAGAAACTTACCACTGTGCGGGCGTCGGTATTGCCAGAATCTACCCGGCCAAATGCGAACTGCAGGCGAAGCCGGGGGCGGCATGGAGTACCTACAAGGGCATGGCGGATGGCGGTCCCAACTGCAAGAAGCCCGAAAGCGAGGAGGGCTGTCTTGGGACAGGGCTGTGCTACGTCGTGCGTACGGCATATGGCAAGAAACGGAGAGATTTGTATCCTATAGCCCAAGCCAACACTACTGTTAGAATGTAAACAAAGAAACAAGTCTCCTTTGCTAGGGTATCATGGTGATAGGAGAACCAACCAATCTGCTGGCCAGCTTGTGGAGACTAATTGTTCACAGTACTCGACGGTGCCTACTACAGTTCAAAACAGCGTGATATACTGGACTGGCGAGATCTCGTGGGCGCTTTCAACACAACAACTTAACAACAGGCAATAATTTTCGTATAGACCAAGAAGTCGACCCTAACAAATCACAACAGAAATGTATCATTATGATATGTTGACAATTAAGGACTCCAGTCTCAGTTAACGAAGAGCGATATTCTAGTTTTATCAAAGGAGCATTCCCGGTTTCTCAACACACGTCTGCTATTCTTATACATTACATCAAATATCAAAAATGGTGCTTGAATAACAAATGTTATACCTTCGCATCTGTTGACTTAGCTGCAAGCCAAAATTAACACAATCTATCAAACAAAGGCAAAAAGAAAATACTCCATATTTTAAGTTAAATGTGGAAAATAAAATAAAAAATAAACAAAAACAGTTGTTGTCAAACAAGATTTAATCACTTTTTATTTGGCCTGAAAAGTTTAGTAGTTGTATACTCAAAATAATAGTTACATGTGTGCATGAATATAAAATTTATTACGTTATAAAACTGGCCTAAATTGATGTTGATTGGTTTAATAT
This sequence comes from Carcinoscorpius rotundicauda, assembly GCA_011833715.1. NCBI lineage: Eukaryota > Metazoa > Arthropoda > Merostomata > Xiphosura > Limulidae > Carcinoscorpius > Carcinoscorpius rotundicauda. The sequence goes on along the minus strand of CM022394.1, from coordinate 49,185,024 downwards.
ACTGCTTTTCTGTCTTTAGACCCATACCTAATTAGTTTTACTGGTAATGAAACTATCAATCTAGCACGTTTCACACCTTAAACGTTTCATCTCGATGTGGTTTAAATATTAGAAAGGCACAAGCTGCATCATTTCACGAGCGATTTCTAACTGCTGCCGACACCAAATATCAGCAAGTTTACAAGTTTTAATTCGCCATCAAATAGCAAATACAATTAGAAATCTACCAGAATTATACTTATATACTTTAGTAACAGTACCGTAAGATAACACGAAGAAAAGGCTACTATTTAAATAGGCACGACAACGTTAGAAGCAATCTCGAAATACAATTTAACTATAGTCCAATTAAAGTTTTGTGGATTTTAAAACTTAATGTTTGAAACACTTTTACAGCCTGAAAAGATGCACACGCAGAATTTAAAATATACATTGTATCTTCCAAACTCCTAGAATTCACACTTATTTCCTGGGGCCCAATTCCTTACTTGGTTCTAAACTTTATAAGCCCTAGACTCTACATTTTACGGAGAACTACAAGATAATATTTTGTATCTTCGAGATCTGTGTTTTTAAGGCTTTGTTTTTGACCTTCTTCATATATGAAAAATAATATATAAATGTTGCGTGGTCATAAAAATAATAAATTTAAGGGAAGGTTTTACTTTTTATTGTTATGTCCCTAACTTCTACAAAAAATAATACAAACTCTGTACTGACGCATCAGTATGTTCAAATGTTTAAATTACACATGCCATAACATCTGTTAAGATATGTTATCATATCAAATGTCATAGGGAAAAAACCATTTTGTATATCGTCAATTGTTTCTTTTTTCATATTCTTTACTATACCCTCTATGCATTTCAGGTAACAAAAGACAAGCATATAAAAATTAGATGATAGATAAATACCAAACATGTGTTTAAACTTCAACATTTTACGATATTATTTACTTTGGACGACAAGATCCTTAAAGAGAATTATCCAAATAAAGCCATCAAATTCCTAACTTCGTACTTAAGATATGTTGATACTTCCTCTTGAATCTGTACATCAAAACAAAATCCTAAAAATATGCTTTCAACTGCTTGTCACTGATTAAACTATTTTCGCGCTATCTTCTAGCTTTAACACATGGTTGTCATAATTATTAACTCGTGTTTTTGTTATTTGTTATAACACTTGCCAAGCGCTGACAACCAATAACACTAAAAAATGAGCTCTCTTCTTTTTCTTTACGTTTTTAACCTCTAGTCAAAATCTCGTTCTCATAAGAAGTAAGACTTTCCATCGTGATCTAGAAATACGAACTTCAAAAAGTGTAGTGTAGCAGGTTACGCTGAAAACTATGATTGGAGAACTTTTAATTTTATCCCCTTCAATATATCGAGCATCCCTATAAATAGAATAAACTCGTCCTGGCGTACTCGTACTCTCAATCACCAGAAATTCTGGAGTGTAAAAATGAAATCTAGCATTATAAAATGCCCATGATAAAACCAAATCAATTACTACAATCTTTTAGAATTTAAATTATACCTTATATTGTTTTTCTAATGTGAAAGAATTAGAGCCATCTGCAAACGAGAGTATATAGTTTGACGTCTCTCTGCGTTACGCCTAACTGCCCGTTTACGTCAACCACACGTCACTGAGACTAAAAGTCGTGACGGAAAGAAGTATCATGGTGAAGCCAGCATCCAGATAGAAAAGGGCATGTCTTTAGATTCCGTGCCTTACCAGCTGCGATTATGTATTATATTTTTGAATAAGAACACCTGAATCCAGGTCATCACTTTATACTTTTTAAGTAAAACTTGTTCAGACAACTGTTTAAATCAGGTTACGAAGGTTTTAGGATATCATAGCTTCTATTATTGAAACATTAAAACTGAAAATTTTAGGTTATAAACTGTATACACAGTGATGAAATAACATTTTAAGTTAAATAAAGGTGTATCTGAATTTGTATATATCAGTAGGTAAAACTGAGTGGTAATTCTAGAAAGTATATACCAGATCTACGAATGTGCACACAAATTTTAGACAAATGTTAATCGAACAGAATAAACGTCTCTTGATGATTTACGTATTGAACTAACGTTTCAACACTGCAATAATATCAAACACATTTGTGTAAAGTTCCGTTTAAAACGAACGTAAAATATTTCTATCAAATATGCTTACCTGTAATGGGTACTGGGTCTGAAAGGATGTCCTCAGATGGGAAAAAAGAGTTCAGAAAACCGTTCCCAGTTGATACCGGTGTGTTGAGGCTGTCGTCGGCACTTTCCGGCATTGCAGCCGTGGTTGAACCAGGAGTTTCCCGGGAAGAATCATCAGGTTTTTCGTGCTGGGGCGAGAGTTGATCATCATCAGATGTGATTAATGGACTAAGCATATCGAAACTTACGCGATAATTCTGTTGATTAATCAAGGCGACCTGAGAAAGCGTGTCTAACCCGTCCATAATCATGCTAACGGCTTTTTGTATGTCTTCGAAGCTATCGCGAAGACTCAGAAAGATAGATACTGATGTAGCGGTACTCGGCGAAAGCAAGTTTAAGAAATGAACGTCCGTGACACAGTTTATGTAGATCTATTACAATAAGATACAGTCGACACTACGTCGTTATCGCTTACATTACTTGGAGAAGAATCGTTTGACATTTGAGTCCTTGTTGTCTCGTAAAGTCTAGCTAGATGAATGAACCCTTCCTCTTATACTCTTATCGTTCATGAATGGAGTCTGTCATGTAGCTAGTTCCATATTTGGCAACCGGAACTTAATTTCGACCAATGAGAAGCGCGCCAATGATTTTTGTAACAGTGCCATGACGTCAAAATGACATGCAGGCTGAGAGATAGCTGAGCTTGTTTTTTGTTCTTGCGTGATGTACGCGTTTGCTTGAGAGACGCGCGCAGCTAGAGGCCGACTATTTCTCGACAACTGGTTTCCGACGAAACAGGGCGGAGTTGGCGAATCTGTGGTCACTAAAGGTTTATTGGCTATCATCAATACCTACCCAACAAGGTTTAGTTTTGAAAAGGTATTTAAGACCCTAGAGAACCCCTAAAATATGAAGAAAAAAGACGTTATTAAAATTCTACGAGGTCTACATCTATCAACCGAAGACGGAGTTTATACCCATATTAGGTAAACGAAGATATCCGAAGTTTTCCGATTATTAGACGTCAAACTGACGTCAAAAACGAAGTTCGTAAGAATGCTGTTGAAGTAGATGCTACCGAATGTACTTCGGTCGCTGTCGTCAACAGTTCAGTTCCGGAGACTGATTTCGAGAACAAGTTGGTGTTGCTAGGCAACAGTCGAAGGCCAAGCCACGAAGAATTTTTAAAACACGTACCCATACACAAACAAAAGTGACAAATCCAATTACTGAGTGAGATTGACTTACTATTTTCGCATGATGAAGAAAAAAAGATAATACTTAATTTAAGAGATGAAAACCTATTTTTAAAGTCCAGGATATTTGACATGAAAATCGATAAACTTGTGACAAATAACTATCATTAATTGTAGAAATCTCAAATATCCTCTAAATCTATGGCCGATTTTGTGATCGTGTAAAAGATAACATCTTTGAGGTTGTTTTCGCGTGGATAATGACGTACTGACGAATCTTAAGAGAATGGATTGAACATAAATAATGAACCCCCCTATAGTTTTTCAAGTAACATCCCGTCTTCCACTTTTCATCATTTGACCTTTCGTTTGCTATTTACAAAATATGCCTTTTTGTTTGACATTTAACTCTTATGAGTTATTTTCTCAGAAGTCGTACATGATCAATACCGCAAAGTAATTATTTGTGATAAACACAATGAAATATTAAATAATAGTAGACTGACAAAATTACCAATAGTAATGCTAATTGATAGAAACGTTCTAAGTAAAGTTTTGGAATCTGTGTTTAGAAAAACAGGAAGAAGATATGAGTTGATACTAATTCCTTCTCATTTCCTCTCAACACCTTATTTTATGTAAGAACTAAAACTGTACAAATAAACTTTATATTACTATTTAGTTTCATAGACATATACAGTATCAAGTCACTTGTGGTATTCATCTACACAAATACTACAGCGTTTTCTACAGAAGTAGAGGTTTCTACGTTTAAGGACTCATTTTATAAACTGCGTTAAAAGACGTGTCCAATGTTTTACTTAGATGAGCCCGCTTGTTGCTGATAAAATTTCCTTCTCTGGTTTTACAAACTAGAAAAATCTTAATATCGGTGCTGCATTTTTTTCAAAAGTTGCTGTACAAGTTTAAATTGCATATCTTAATTTTGTATCCCTTTAAAAGAAGCTTAGAAGTGTGAATAGAAACATGTGAAAGAAAAATAATTATAAAATTACAGCGTTCGATAGTATTATTCGTTTTAGAATCTTATTTGCTCACTATTAACATGTCTTTCCTCTAATAGTGACCCATGTTTAATATCCTGAGTCTAACATGATATCCTAATAAATTTTTCTATTTCACTTTAGGAGCTTCGTTTTGCCAGCATAGGAGAAAAATAGCAGATTCGCTATGATTCACAAATTACATTCGACTATCATTAAAAGAAAGTAAGAAACAAACGTTAAGGAACATTATGCTACTATGTCGACGACATAAGCTTAGTAAAAAAGTTATTTCTTTTTAAGTCAATCATTCGGTTGAAAGTAGACACTAATGACAAAGCCGATGTCTTCAGTTTATGAATTAAAACCATTGTGGCTGGTCTGAATCAACCATGGGATATATACGTATATAAATACGTCTTCAAGGTAAATACATAATTCTTATTACAACATCACTACTTCCAAGACAATAGACCCTATGATTTTGAGTGCTGGAATGTAGATATGAAAATTGGTAGTTCGTATCCCGTTTCCTCAAAACATAAATCACGATCCTTATTATAGAACAAAGGGAGCGTTACAAGAATGACAGTTAGATAAGTTGAGATTGTGGTATGAAAGATTTGCTAATTGTACTATACTGAAGAATAAAACGAAAAACATATTGTCATACGAGCCTTGAGGACTGCAGTGGAAATTCCTCGAAGAAAGTTATTACTATAATACTGATACAGCAGCTTATAAAACGATTTAATGCCAGTCGATGTTAATGTTTTCAGAATTAGACACTGTCTTCGTAGAAATGGTAAGTAACTACATTAAAAACATTTTTCATAAGCTTAAAGCTCGTCATGGTCAAGTGGTTATAATGATCGACCCGTAATCCAAGGGTCGCGGGTTCGAATCCCCGTCACAATAAATGTGCTCGTCCCTTCAGCCGTGGGTGCGTTGTAATGAAACGGTCAATCCCAGTATTCGTTAGTAAAAGAGTAGCCTAAGAGTTGACGGTGAATGGTGATGACTAGTTGCCTTTCCTCTAGCCTTACGCTGCTAAATTAGGGACAGTTATCGCAGATGGTTTTGCGCGAAATTAAAAAAACAACAACAAAAAACAGTAAGCTTAAAATTGTTTAAGCGCACACACACATATATATACGATGATTTAGTAAGTGATTTACATAACTTAAAAAAATAAGACGATATGAGCTTTATAACCTTCGGAAATTATTATACACATTTTACCTTTTTTGCGTAATAATAGTGTCAAAATAGCAGTTTAGAAGACGTTTTAACGATATCTTGTGTATCAGGAATGATAAGACATTTGTTACTATTTTCCTGGTGGTCATAGGAATAGTCATAAAAATACGCTGAAAATTATTTATTTTTTTAATATTACGTATAATAATGTCGAGTCCCCCAGTGGCTCAGCGGTATGTCTGCGGACTTGCACGTTAAAATCCGGGTTTCGATACCAGTGGTGGGCAGAGCACAGATAGCCCATTATGTAGCTTTGTGCTTGATTCAAAACAACAACAACAAATAATGTCGAAAGTATTGTTGCAGTATGATACGAAGACAGCTCTTAATCAGTAAAGATTAGACAGTTGTATGATATTTGTACAACTCCAAGTGTCATAAAAAGCACAAGAAAAATATTATTTTCGATGCTTAACAATATCAATATCATCAGCTTGTATTAGAGCAAAACGATCCAACCATGGTTATTTTAGGGGCCGTAACGGATATTGATGAAAAGATAAATAGAAGCAAGTTATAGTTACTCATCCTTATTTTCATCAAAAACTTAACATACCGATTTTTTTCTCTTTGTTACAGCAACTTCAAAACTAAGTTTCTTAATGAATATATAAAGAAATCTAATACATGAATACAGTTAGAACAAATATTACTGTTATTGTTTCTAGCATTTCGAGGAATGATAGCGATCAAGATGCAATATGTAACCTTTTAATGTTTATAATAATAATAATTAATTAATTTAAATTAAAGGTTAACAAAATAAAAACGGTGTTGTTCTTGTATTTAAAATTTTCTCGCAATATTACACAAGGATTTCTTTATTTATTTCAAAATTTTAGCTCAAAGCACCAAAAAGGGCCGTCTTTAATTTTGATCTCACAGATTAGAGGGAAAGAAGATAACCTACGGCACCAACTCCAAACTCTTTGGCCACTCTTGTCTTCGTGAGATTTAACTGTCACTTTTATAACGCACCCATGACCTCAAATGTGAAAAGTTCATTTGAGACAACGACAGACGAACAATGAGCTTTCGGTTTCACACTCCGTACATGTTAACCACTAGGCCACGCTTGACTCTGAAAAAAAAACACAAGAAACTTCCGCTTGGGGTAAAAAGAGTGATAAAATCTTTTTACGCTACACGCTATAATGAACTGAAAATCTAATGATAACTTATGATTGTAGTCAGAGTCACTTGTACAATGAAATCAACGTGACCTTTCAGTGATAGAATGCATGTAACATTTTCAACGTTCGCTGTGGCAGAGTTGGAAGTTGTATTCCAACATGGGTTCTCTTCGAACTTCCGTTAATCTCCTGTGTTTAAATATGATGTTCGTGTTTGTAAGAAGAAGTAACAAATAATACAGAGATATGCCAACCGCGAAGAAAAACATCCACGTGTATGTTGAATGAGCGAAGTAATAGTAACGCAGAGACTAAAATATATACATTTACATAGGTTCATTTTATCTTCGTAATAGGCTTCCGGCAGTTTAGGTGTAAGTTTGTAGGTTTATAACACTAAACTTCGCTCAGGGAATGGCCACAACCGAGGTATATCATTGTGTAATAAAAATCTAAGCAATGATATTTTGTTACTGATCCTTTAAGTGATGGTGCAAACAAACACAGAAAGTCTTGACTTAATGCTTTACACTCAATTTTCCCCCATAACTTTAAAGTATAAAAACTTCTTTTTATTGCAAGAGAATTTTCATCCTACGTGAATCCTTCCTTAAGACGTTTTGTTTGTCGCTTTTTAACACATATCTCTCTATCTGTCTACTCGTAGGCTCGTGCTTGGTTTACATTTAAAGATGACATCATCACACTGTTTGGCCCCTCTCGCGATCACTTTCCCACTGACAAGTTGCTTGCTACGGTGGTTTTTAAACTCGAATCGTTTTTCTTATTTAGGCCTACGTCGTAAACTAATTTTGAATGTTACAGCATATTTCAGCTGGTAACTCACTGTAAAAGCACAATGATATAAAATCTGGAAGTCATATTTACCATGGTTTCAGATTTGTATGGAAAGAACTTAAAACCAAATGTTAAATAGCGAAAAAAAAAGCTATTTTACGAGGCACCAACAAGCAGCGTGAATCATACGGCTATTTATAGAGATGGCGTCTCAGTGACGTCACTGTTTACGGGTCATATTTTGACCGGAAGAACAACATGGAAATCGTTCTTGATGAAAAGCACATCTTGCATGATTATCTTTCCCGTGATACAAAAAATAAAAAAAAAACATCAAGTGTTTTTAAAGAGAGCTTTGCAGTTAAGATGCAAGTGTTTAAAACGCATGCATAAGGTAAAAATATGATTACTTACTCGCACTAACTGTCTGCACGAACTCACGTGGGTAGCTTCAACTCAACGTCATTTTCTTAGAAGCGCATAGCGTGTTGTTTTCAACTGTTGCTATAGTGGAAGGGTTATCAACTAACAGCATAGTAATACTAGTAGAAATCCTTCCCTCTCGAAGACAAGACAAACTGAAAGTAACCTTGGCGTCTGACATGTTCTCTTTTCTCCTATCAATTTTTATTTTTAGGTCCTTCCTTATTGACATATTTAAGTATCCCAACTTTCGAAGCATTTTTTTTAATCCTGAACTTAATTTTTGAAGTCACTTTTATAAATCCAAGTAGATTTTCTCTACAAGTACATACTATGATTTTTTTTTTCTTTTACGGGATTTTAGTGCGTGGTTTCGTAAAAACTAAGTACATTAGTTGTCTGCCATGCCATTCCTTTGGATTGTTTTCTAACGGATCAGAATAAGTGCGTGGGAGTACTGCGAGGGAGGAGAAACACGGGGGAACGATGCCACAAGTTACGTGCTATTATAAGAGGTAAGGCTTAACCTAGTCCGAGATGCCTACTGACTAAACTATGATACTGCGCTGAAAACTATCTATGTATTGGATTTTACATACACACACACCTATATATATATGTATCATTTATTATCAAAGGAGAAACGTTTTATTTGAACAACATGTACCTGCTTCTGATACAACCAATAAAATCCGGTAAGTGATTTTTTTTCAGACGAATCATTAAGAGATAGATTTCTTTTCTATATGTTTTGCATATTCATGTGTTCTAATCTATGCCTTTTAACGAACAAATGTTTAGTATATTTTAAAGCTTTTTTATATGTTGTGTTATTGCTACATAAAATTAAGGTATCTTGGCTACTCACATAAATGTTCAGATATATCCAGACAGTTGCTAATTCTGATTACATGCGTAAGAACGATATTAATTTATATTACTAGAGTAATAATATATAGAACTGTTTCTTATATATCACTATCACATCACATTTTTCTACCATACTAGCATTTTGGTGATCTTACTAAAATTGAAAGTTACAACTTTGTCCCAAAACATATTAAACCAAATTTTATCGATACCTTTTCTAATTATTCTTTTAATTGACTATTGATGATTAGAATAGCTTTGCATCATTCATAGCTCATAGGCACAGCTAATAATAATAATAATGAGGAATCCTACCCTAACTTAATTCTTTTAGTATTCTTTAGTCACTTTGTTGTCCATTTACTTTCATTCACCTTTCTTGAATTTCAATTTATTTCATTCCACTCTATAACCTATTTATTTCTTTTCTTACCCTCTCAGCTTAGAGCCAAACATTTTGTTTTGTATACGTTGTTTTACCAAGTTTTACAAACAACCTGTTAACTCTTTAAAACTTATGAAGATAGTCTAATGGTTAAGACGGGAGTTATCTGGTCGAGACTTACGCGCTGGTTGGCTCAACTGATGAAACACAGCCTCCTAGCACTAAAACTAGTCGAGATCCCCCAGAAAACGTCTTTGCTCGTTATTTTCGTAGTAGCAGACTAATTACACTCTATCTTAAATAATGCCTCTAGTTTTTAACTTATAGTAACAAAATGTATTTTTGTTTTATCTTTTCTGAACATTTTCTTATCTGCATGGCCAGGTGGTTAGGACGCTTGGCTCACAATCTGAGAGTCGCGGATTCGAATCGCCCTTTCAGCGGGGTGGTTATAATGTAATGGTAGTCGCACTATTCGATGATAAAGGAATAGCCCAAGAATTGGCGGTGAATAATCATGACTATTTGCTTTTCATCTAGTTGTTTCACAACTAAATTATAGACGGTTAGCGGAGATATCCCTCGTGCGTGAAATGCAAAACAAACCAAACTGAATACTTCTTAATGTTTTTGAAAAAAACAAAAACTCTCGTTGTTCAAACTACTTCCTTATGAGGTTTAGTAATATTAAAATAATGACAACAAAACTAGCTTAATGATGTGCTCGTTACTTTAAATGATGAGTAAAGTTATTCCCAAGTAAAATACATTATACTAATAATGAAAACATCTAGTGCTAAAATATAAATAATTTAATGTGAATAAAAAGGATAATTCTTAACTTTGATCGCTTAAATAAAAATTATAGCTCACTCTCTTTATCTGATCTATATCAAAATAGTCGCTGTTTAAGTAATTGTATCCCTGCCTAGCGAATGAGTCATGGCTTTGGCCGAAAGGCCTCGTTGGTGTTGAATATAACAGATATTGTGTGGTCCACATATTGCCACATTATTCATTATTTTCTTAACTTCTTACAATATACTATTCTAACCCACCACTTACTAGTCGGGTTAATAACATTTAACAATGCTTTTATAAAGTAAACTTTCGAAATTAAAGTAATACGTACCAAAGCTGTCGTTTGTAAATTATATCAACATCATTTTGTAGTGGATACTTACGAATCTAATTTAATAGATCGAGTCAATAATTTTAACATCTGTAATTTGCCATATCTAAGTCAATAGATTTAATGGCCCTGCATGGCTAGATGTGTTAATGCGTTTGACTCGTAATATGAGGGTCGCCGTGAGGGCGTTATATAATGACAGTCAATCCCACTATTCGTTGGTAAAATAGTAGCCCGACAGTTGGCCGTGGGTGGAGACGACTAGCTGCCTTCCTTCTAGGTCTTACACTGCTAAATTAGGGACGGCTAGCACAGATAGCCCTCGAGTAGTTTTGCTTGAAATTAAAAAAAATCAAACCAACAAACAATAGTTTTAACATCTCTAATCTGTCATATCTGAGTTGAGTTACTAGCTTTAACATCTCTAATTTGTCATACTCAAGTTTAGTCACTAGTGTAAACATTTTGACGCTGTCACATCTAATTGTATTAAAATTCTCAATCTGCCATATCTAATTTCAGTCACAAGTTTTACCATTTATAATCTGTCATATCCAAGTCAAGTCACAAGTATCAACATTTCAAAACTGTAATTTTCTCAAAAGAGAGCCGGATGCCGCCTGGAGGTGTCGACTGTTTTAACTATTCGCACCATTGTAAAGTAGTGTGTTGTCTGTCAGTCAATAAGTAGACATTAAGTTACGTCACATATGGAAGTTAACTTTTAAATTTGTATTATAGTGACATTACTAAAACGTGTGCATGCCAAGAATCAAAAGAAGAATTATGCACTCTGTAGGCTACAACACATAAGAACGTAAAAAGTAAAAAATATTTACTATTTTAATTTTGGTTTGATTTACTCTTTAAACAGAACACTTTCGGGAACCCTTTGGAAGTATGTCTAGTATCTAGTCCCAAGTTTTGAAGTTGAGACTCTGAAAGATTTTTTTCCCATCCTACATTTTTGAAATCGAGTTTCAAAATGTCCCAAACACTTTTATAAGCATAATATTTAAGACAAATCACTAATTTTGAAACAATTTTACATTCTGTCACATTTAACCTCGCCTCAATTTAACAGAAATTATCCCAAACTATAATAAGCGAAGTAAAACATTTAACATACACGTTGGCCCGGCATGACCAGGTGGTTTAGACACTCAACTCGTTATCTGAGGATCGTGGGTTAGAATCCCCGTCGCACCAAATATGCTCGCCTTCTGTGCGCTAGAAGCGTTATAATGTGACAGCCTATCCCACTATTCGTCGGTAAAGAGTAGCCAAAATTTGGCAGTGGGTGGAAACAACTAGCTACCTTTTCTCTTGGTCTTACACTACTAAGTTAGGGATGGCTAGTGCAGAAAGAACTCGTGTAGCATCTCAAGAAATTTAAAATAAACCTGTCCAGATAACTTAAATTGACGTAATAACTTAAATTTAAACAAACAAGTACAGATGTTACAGACTTATTTCTTAATTGAGTTAACCAAGTTTAACAGAAATTTCAACGAGTTATTTTTAGCTCGCGAGATTTTTTGAGGTAACAGAAATTGTTACATTAATCTCCCACTGTTGTTTTTGCTACGAATTACTCTAACAGACACTTTTCACCAGTGAGTACATAATGTTCATATTCTCATTTCAAATCATCTTAAAAATATTCTCTTCATTACCAAGTGAATTTTTGTTGCGGATAAAATACTGTTTTACTCTTCTGGCAAGGGTTTTTATGCAAGAGAAAAGTTTTCTATGCTCGCAAGTCCCTATATGACCGATTGACATTTTTGAAATACATGCAAGAAGAAAATGTACAAGCTCTAAGAAGTTGTCTGTTTTCCCTCATGCCTAAAATCGTGCTTCCTTAATGTTTGTTGCAATTTGAAATCAGATTTATACTTCGACATACAGACTAATTTAATAAATATACGCTTTTATTCTCGTTCTGTTGTTATTCGACTCCACAATTAAACAGCTACCTATTGGTCTACGTCATGTGATGTTCTGAAGCTTGCAAAAGTAAATTGGGGTCTTCTTGAGATAATCTAATCTTTCTATTTTTTGTTGTTTTTTACGGAGTCTTGACGTCATAGATGTTGTTAATAGACAATATAATTTTAAGAGTTTATTTTCGTACTTGGTCTGTTTGTACGTATTTATTTCAAAATACTAATTATATTTTATATCCTCTGAAAGCAACCTATTTTTTTCTCGTTTTATTATTATAACATGCATTTACGACTTTCAACATGTGCGGATCGAGTAGAACATTATACTCTTACCTAATCTTCAAATAATGATTTCAGTGACCAATGTTATAATTGATTTAAAACACATATACGTGTGTAAAATATCTATTTAAAATTAAAAGGAATACAACGTTAAAATCATTACACAGCAAATAGTTATTGAAGACACGTATTTGCCCTAAAAATTACTGAATATGTTTCAGTCTCCTGAACGATACAAATGTAGAATATTATTAGAGCGTTTCCTTGGTTTTAATAATTAATTATTGTGTAATGATTTTAAGGTTGTATTTCTTTCAATTGTAAATATAACAATGTCGATTCTTTGTTTTTGAATTTCGCAAAAAAGTACTCGAGGGCTATCTGTGCTAGCCGTACCTAATTTAGCAGTGTAAGACTAGAAGGAAGGCAGCTAGTTATTTCCACCCACCGCCAACTCTTGAGCTACTCTTATACGAACGAATAGTGGAATTGACCGTAACATTATAACGCCCCCACAGCTGAAAGGGCGAGCATGTTTGGCGCGACGGGGATTACGAGTCACACGCCTTAACACGCTTGGCTGTGCCGGGCCCCACGAGTGTCGTACTCATGTTTTATATGCTTTACTAACACATTCGTACACCATGTACAAAAATCTACTGTCGCAGTTTGTCAGTTTTAATAAAAGATGTTAATTCTATCACGCAATTTTTAAAACGCACGTAGACGTGGGGGCGACAGTTCAGTCAAACCCATATTCTTATGATGAAAAACAAAATGCTTATGAAGATTTTATAAACAGCTAGGCAATTGCTCAGTTATACGTCATGCAAAATTTATTCCAAATCTTAACTTAGCACCTATTTCTCTGGGGAGCATGACACCAGAGTCCTGTAGCTTCAGCATGCTAATTATGCTTAGCACAATATTTATTGTCTTTTGATCTGACAAATTTGACCCCTCCCCCTTCAAACATTCTGCGTACAGGTACTAAATCTCTGGCTTCTACATAATTAGTTTATATTTTATCTACACCTAAAAACATTAACTTAGGTACATCATAGTCAGAACGAACATTCTTATCACCTGTTGAATTCTTAATTTTTAATCATTCGTTAATATACGTATGATACTGTTCTTCAGTTAATTGATGAAATGCTTTGTTGTCTTCAATCACATTAATAAGTTTTCTTTATCGTGAAACGGTAAAGGTTTCAAATCTTAGTTTCGGAAACTACTTAGAAGCTCACTTTCTGAAACTTATGTTTGTTCATGAAGATTCAAACTACAAGTTCAATAACCTTCCCATCAAGTATCAGATCCAGTGAGCTAGAAATATTAAATTTGTGGTTTGTCATCTGAATCAAAACTAATTTAGCAACCAAATAATTTATTTCCCGACAATGATGTTCTTCTCTTTAATAGAAGAAGTAAGTAAAATTAAATACATATTATGCACCGAATATCTTTAGCGTATTGTTCTATTCACATCAGTTGTGTAGCAAATTAGCATTTAATTAGAACGGGTAAATAAACAGATTTTTTGATGTAATATAATAACTAATATAACATAAATTTTATGTAATATCGAATGAAATGCGAAGTAATTTTCTTTAACGAAATACAATATGTACAAAATTACTTTTGTATTAAAAGCATCGATTAAAATATCTAAGTTTCTGTTTTAGTTTCTCGTTACTTAATTAACCGTAGAAATGATAATTAACAATAAAGTGAGTAAATAGAAAGTTACATTTCAAACGAACTAATACTTGTATTTTGAATGTAAAACCATTGAAAGAGTATAGTTTGATATAATTTTATCAATAGGAACACAATACTTTCAGAGAATCACCTGGTGGTTGAAAACAGATCACTGAGATAGCTAAATTAAATTTTTATACGATATAAAGTTTATGAGATGAGCTAAACAGTTTTTACGACAGGAAAATTCTTTAGACTTTCATTGCCTACTGTCTTAAAATGGACGGCATTTCATTCAAACGTATTCTTCAGGTTCTGGTCGACTGAAATGTAATCTGACTCTAAACTCCAAGAAGAGAAAGCTCAGACTTTTCCATTCTATATTGTTTAATGTCCTACATGAATAATAAAAAATATGTACAGTTTTTTACAGAAAAAAATATCAAAATTGAAATATCAAAGTTTTGACTGAAGAAGTATGTACACCTTCAAAGCTTATAATAAATCCTTTTTACATGCTGTTTGTTTGTTTTGAATTTCGCGCATACCTAACCTAACCTAACCTAGCTACACGCGGACTGTCTACGTTAGCCGACACTAATTTTCTCGTGTAACAGTAGAGGAAAGGCAGCTGAACATATATATATATTTAAATTTCACCTTCAGAAAACATAATTTTGAAGAAAGCAGCTACTTACAAACTTAATTGGTTCAGTTTGTTTGTTTGTTTGTTTTGAAGTACGCACTACTGAACCTAATTTAACAGCGTGAGACAGTGTAACAGTGTAAAGTTTGATATTTTTAGAAACAGTTATTTATTAAGCGTTTTTAGCGCAAAACCACACAGTGGTATATCTCCGTTTTGTCAACCGTGGAGGAATCGAATTTTAGAGTTGTCAGTCCGTAATTTTACCTCTGACCCACAAAGGGACAATTAATTGAAAATTAAGGTTAGAGATTTTACACTTCTATACCGTCCACAAGCTTTATATATTTTTAAAACCGTTCATGTGATTCTATTATAAATATTTTTTATAAAAACACGTGCGACAAAGATTAATGGAAATGTATTCCGGCAAATTTTATCCGTAATTTTTTCATTTGTTTATGTGTTTACTTATAGCAAAGCCACACGTTGCTATTTTCCGTCTCCTCCAAGAAAAATCGAATCTGTGATTTTAGCTTTGTAAATCCAAATGCTTCCACTGTTTCACTAGTACTGTTTTTCACTTAACAATTAATAAATTGTATTTTACAACTGAGGGTGTAGGTCTTAATACAGACAACATTTTTATTGGTGTGTTACATTATTTGAAAAAAAAATCCTTTTACAAGTGAATAATTAGGAGTGCAATATTGAATTAGTGTTTCAAAGATCACTATTAACTGAGAAATAACTGAAAAATAAGCTTTAGGTACAGTATATTATAAAAGTGGTTTATATACACATTTTTATAAAGGACATCCGATGTTTTTTCCTCATTCAGTAAGAAAAAAATTAACAATCTTACCCTTGTCCATATGTCGAGCTATTATCACCCACAAGGCATACGTCATTTGTAAATTATTATATTTGGTAACGTAATAATGGACAAAATACATAACAAAAATGAATATCTTTAAACCGGTTTACCATTATTTGATTTTTAACCAGAGAATAGCAAAGACATGAATATATGAATTAGGCCTGCGTGATTCACCATGTTTTATGTGTTGACGATCGGACACTGCTACGACTACTCCTTGTATTCATTTGTAATCGAGATATTACTGGTCTATAACAAGAGGTGGGGATCAGAAGAATCGTTAACTCTTCTATCGAGTGTAGCAGACGCTGGTGTAATTAACACAGCCTGATGGTCTCCGTCCAAAGTAAAAATGGAAGATTGTAGTTAACAAACTGCTTTGGGAGCCACGATATTCCTTTACTACTACAACATGCAAATAATTATGCTTTGAAGAAATAAACAATGATGCGTGAGAATATTTGGTAATTAGGCGGCAGTACTAATTGTCCTTATGTGTATTATCATCAATAAATTAATATTGAATTGAATTAAAATATTTCTTTGGGTTATACCTCGCACGTGTGGGCGTGCTTGTTATGAATTAAGCTAAAAATGCCTTTGATACTCGCTATTTACTGATCATAATGACTAAAACATTCAAGTATAGGAATGTAATGTCAGTTATAACCGCTCGCTTAAGACTTTCAGTTGAGAAAAAAGTTAAAAGAATGTGTGTCCGTTCAAGTTAGTGACTTGACCTAAAAAAGATCAGGTTGGAAACTGGAATAGTGCAAAGGTGAACATTCTTAGATCTGTAAGAATATGCTGGAAGTTATATATACAAAGACACACATACTCAAGCACGTATGTAAATTTCTTTCCTTCATGTACACGTGTACACTCATATATCTTTTTTTTACACGGATTCACATTCACGAGTAGATGATTTTTCTAAAGCATATGAATCGTATATAACATTTCACCAACTGAATTGATTGTCACGATGTTAAAAAACAGATGCATCTTTCATCAGATATTGTAAAACACTACACTTTGTTTACGATAAGCAAAGTATATGATGTTTTACCTCGCATTCTCCCACGATGCTTCAGCTCCATGGTGTGTTCAAAGAAACTACTGATAAAAAGGGTTGTCTTGGTGGCCTTTGTTTCTGAAGAAAACAGCTACTTAACAACTTACTTAGTTCAGTTTGTTTTCCTTGTTTTGAATTTCGTGCAAAGCTACGCGAGGACTTTCTGCGCTATCCTTCCCTAATTTAACAGTGTAAGACTAGAGAGAGAATGAAGCTAATCAACACCACTCACTGCCAATTCTTAGGTTACCCTTTTACCAACGACTAGCGGGATTGACCGTTACATTATAACGCCTCATGGGGTGAAAGGGACGAGGATGTTTGGTGAGATAGGGATTCGAATCCATGATCCTCAGATTGCAAGTCAAACACCCTAATTGCTTAGCCATGCGTGACTTACGTAGTTTACAAAGGAAATAAGTAAAACAATCTTTGTTTTTGCTAGAACTTTTGAATCAGTATCTACCGTTACGTTAAACGCTTAGAGCAGACCTTCTAATCCATTTCAGCATAAATAGCTATCGTATTATAATACTACAATTAGTTATTAGAGAACTGTTGAACGTGGAAAGGTTTGAATGATATAATACGTTGATAGGCTATAGTTATATGTTTTGTGGGCAATGTAGGTGTGAGAGTTAACTCTCGATCGGCCAACAAAAACAGATAAACCTAAATCTGTTTATTGTCTCTAAAAGTATCTTTGGAATAAAGCTCAATAATTTAAAACAAAAGTTACATGTGAAAAATTATGTTTGGGATCCTAACTAGACGATTACAGCGACTTTCAACTACAAACCAAAAAATGATTGTGTTTTAAGACCAAAACAAAGTCTTTGAAGCAATCAAGGGCTAAAGTTGGGAAGGCTTTAAGCTTATGGATATGATCATACTAACGTTATATTTTGTTTGCTTATTATGAAACAGAAGGTTTGCAATGAAATCTCTGTGTTTTAACCATCACGGCTATTGAAACCCAATTTTAAGGGTTATTGCCCTGAGACTTAAGCTGAGTCACTGCGAGGCAGTAAGGCTAGAACAATCCTCTTCATGTTTGGTAGTGTTATTAGTCAGTCTACAAGTGTCAAATACTGTAATGTTAAAACACCTTTCTTCAAGTTTGCTACATTTAAAGAGCCAGCTTTCATGCATCAAATATTACAGTAAGAGACTGGGATTCCTCAGGTCTGATATCTCCACGTAATCAACTTATAAGTCTTAAATATAATAACGTTAGAGTGGGATTCTTCATGTTTTGTAGAGTTACGGAATTAAAGTACACTTGTTGTTGTTGTTGAATTAAGCACAAAGCTGCATAATGGGATATCTGTGCTCTGCCCACCACGGGTATCGAAACCCGGATTTTAGCGTGTAAGTCCGCAGACATAACGCTGAGCCACTGGGGGGCAGAGTACACTTAACAAATGTTGTAATGTTACAATGACATTCTTCCCATTTGGTAGAGTGTGCGTGTATGTGATTACCTATTAGCGAACCCAGATCGGGCTATCTGCTGTGTTCACCAAGGGTAATCGAACTCCTGTTTTTAGCTTGTAAATTTGTGAACTTACCACTTTACAGGGGGGAATGGATTATAGAGTGTATTGTTTGTTTGTTCTGAAATTTCGCACAAAGCTTCTCGAGGGCTGTCTGTGTTAGCCGTCCCTAATTCAGCAGTGTAAGACTAGAGGGAAGGCAGCTAGTCATCACCACCCACCGCCAACTCTTGGACTACTCTTTTACCAACGGATAGTGGGATTGACCACCACATTATAATGCCTCCACGGCTGGGAGGGCGAGCATGTTTGGCGCGACGCGGGCGCGAACCCGCGACTCTTGGATTACGAGTCGCGCGCCTTAAGCGCTTAGCCATGCCGGGCCCTTATAGAGTGTATCTACAAGTATCAAATATTGTGATATCAGAATAACATTTTTTCTCATATTTAGTCGAGTTATATTTTCTAACGTGTTGTATCAATTATATCATTTGGCTGGTTATTTTAAAGAATTTGGTGAAAATATTATGAATTCCAGTCTACGTAACGATAACGAATTAATTTATTTCCTTAAGAACATTTGCTACAGGTGTAGTAGCACAGACAAACTTTTCCATATAATGTCAAAAACAGCTGCAAGCCTAATATACTAATATAATTTAAGATAAACTTATTTAATTGATAAAAATCCGACTAATTTCTTGATTAATTTTATATGATTATCAAGTAGTCGATCTTTCACGCATTGAATATGTCATGACATTATCAACTGCAACTCAATAACTTTTCAGTAAATATTTTATTTTAATATCTAAATCAAGATATTGAAAATATAACTTATGACACTCTCCCTTCCCCTGTTGTGAAGTCCGTTTGAATTTTTTGATGCAAAGATAAAACACTACACTTAATTGTCTATCCGCCAACTCTTTGCGACAGTTTTTCTTTTCGAGGGTCATGGTTTGCAGATGGGATGACAATATGTTTCTTGCTAAGAGAAGTCATTCTGGGTAGGTGGCCAAGTGAATCTATTGACTGCTATATTCTTTTTTATCCTTTGGAAGAGGTCTCGAAAGAAACTCTGGATTTTTCAGCTGGATGAGTTTCCACTGACAAATTCTATTCCGAAGTTTGGCTTAAATTGGAATTAATCTTCACGAATTTTCAATCATACTATGTTACATTAGTAAAATTTGGTTTTATACGGATTAAAATTACTGCAAAATTTCATTTTACTAGAAGATTATTTAAGACTCCTGTTGGTGAAGTTAGGTATGAAATCTTCATTCTTCAGGTCTTTGAGCACTCTTCCAATCATCAATCCCTTTAGAATGACTAGAGTGTTTGATTTTTCTACTCATTAGTTACAAGAATTAAAGATAACTTCTGATGTAAGTATTTCATTTTGTATTCATATAATTATCACCACTCTTGCAGACACTGGAAGTTTGTTTATTGGTATAGTAATTGCCATATAGTCACAGGAGTCACAGACTGTGAAGTTATTTAAAGTTACATCAATCTTGCATCCATGACTGCATCAAGTCAGTTTCCGAGATGCACTGTTGCATGATGTCAGTTACCCACACATCATGAGGTGTAGAGAAGTTTCTTATATTGAGGGCAAATTCTAGATTTTCTCCTGCTATAACTTCATCTCCACTTGCTGATAACATTACCCCACCTACTTTATTCATCATAGGAGACGATTTCACGAGTTTCATTACTAGGATTTTCATCAATAATCCAATGATGGTTTTTCTCCAATAATACTCATCTCATTTGTTGTATATGAAGTATTTCTATCTAAGACTTCCACCGTTAATCCAACTAATTCCTGTTTTTTCAATGTCGGTTCTTTGTTGTTCTTTTGACATGGTTGGATTTCAAGATTTGCCATTAGTATATTGTTTTCTTGGTGTATTAACAATGGTTGATTTCTTTTTCCTTAATAGCTTTAATCTACAGTTTCTCGTAATATGTCTTTTAAAGTTAAATTTGACACACTGATTTTCTTGTAGTTTATTTCCTCCAACCTGCAAAACTAGTTTTTTGATTAATTATTTCAGTTCTTTTACACTTTTGTTCTCTAGTGATACAGCAGTATGTCTGGAGACTTACACCACTAGAAACTGAGTTTCGATACCAGTGATGGACAGAACACAGACAGCCCATTGTGCTTAGTGCCAAATAATCAATGAATCAAATTTACACTATCGATAGAGTAAAGTTGATGTTTCAATACTACAGAATCTGATATTCATATAATTTTAGATGGTTTTTAGCTATTTATCTGCAACTTTAATGTGTTCAAGTTCTATCATCAACTGTAAAACTTTTTACAAAGATTTCCTCTTATTTTTCTTAAATCTAAATTTCATATCATCATCAACGAATTCACCATTTCACAAAGATTGTCTGAGTGAGATAATTAGACAATCCTTCTGCAAGGTTGGTTAAGTTTTCTCTTAATGGGACCTAGCAGAGGACTAAAGGTAACAAGCAACAAAAATAACTCTAGTCCCGTTCGATTTGTGAAATCTAGAGAGTAAGAGGGCTTAAGCAGAAGGGAGTTTTATTTATGGGAAGAGACTGGAACAAGCGTGTTGATTTAGACTATACCCTTCATTTTGCAGAGGCTATATTATTAACTAATGTACGATCAGGCTTGTTTCATATACTCCCATTACCATTGGATGTTAATATGAATGCATCACATCAGTTGTAGTGAAAAAAGCACAAGGGGTAAGTAGCATAGTGCCAGTGTAAGAATTGATTATTTTTACCAAGTCGAGATCAATTATCGAAGCTTTAATGGAAAGTCTACTATGAGGATATTTACTAACATAGGACTGTAGGACAAAACAAAAACAAAAAGCATGGAAGTAATGCAGAAGGGGTAAAAAACACTTCAATTTAACTTTTCGGAGACGAGATGCTAATAACAACCTGCTCTGTACACTGGAGCAAAACTGGGACAGAAATACTATTGGGCTCACTTGCCTTGGGTAACCAGGTGTAAAGGGTTAAAACATTATCTGACGCAGGTAACTACTGAAGACCAGTGTGCTAGCAGAGCATATTTTGGATACCTTGTGTGTTATATATATATGTTCTTGTTATTGTCATCTAAAATAGTTGAAGTGTACATTTAGTCAAAGTTCTAATTTATTTTTATCAAAATAATCCCTCTCTTGACACTGGTTGCTGTAAAGTGTTTTCTTACTTAAACTGTTTAGCTTTCTAGATTATTTGTTTAAAATAATTGAAAGCACAGAACACGTAATGATAATCATAATAATTTCTTCACTAACTTTTGTTATATACTACGTTCGATTTTGCTCGAGTTGTAGGCTTAATACACCCATAACATTTAACAGAAATGTATTCAATTAATAATAAACATAAGTAAAAGCCATTAATCTCATACGTTCTCCAGCTAACATCTAAATTAAAGCATTAAAATATAGTTCAAAACACAGTATTGTGACATCTGTAGGCTAGATACGTAACCCAGCCAAAATGAAGAATACCATTATAACACTGTGTTACAAGTTCAATGTTTTAATGTAGATACTAGCTAGAGGTTACCTGACGTAAGGTTTGATAAGTTTATAAAAACAGGCCTTGAGTATCTAAGAGATATCTTTATGACGTCACGAAAATTTAGTGACTTTTTATAATTGAGACATCAGATATAATACTAGTGGGTTATTCAATTAGTTGGCATGGCCAAGTGGATCAAGGCGTCCGACTCGTAATCTGAGGGACGCAGGTTAGAATCCCCGTTGCACTGAACATGCTCGCCCTTTCAGCCGTGGGGGGCGTTACCACGTGACGGTCAATCCTCTTGCTCTTGAGTATCTTTGCGCAAAATTCGAAACAAAGAATCAATTAGTAAGATAGTATTGAATCAGTCAGTTTTGTGTTAAGTGGTAAACTTCCATTGAAATATTTTGATGAGTATTAGTTATCTCGTGCACTCACTTGATCCCTTACGTAAAACAGTGTACAAGTAAATACTTCTAGTTGAAACGATAAACAAAAAAACATACTAAAATGTTATAGTTAAATGGACTGAAATTTCAAATAATTTAAAAGTATCTACATGTCAAAAGAACAACATTACATAGATAGCAGTCTTCGTGTTTCATTACGTTATATATTTAGTTAGAGGTATCCAATACAGAAATCTTACAATAACATTTTTTAGGTTTAATCGGGTTAAGGTGTTAGTTTACAAGTGTTAATACTGTAATCTAAAAATCACATTCTGAACGGTTGAGAGGTTTACAGAGTGAATCTACCATTGTTAAATGTTCTAATATTATAAATAAATTCATCAGGTTTGGAAGAGCTCCTTAGTCAACTTACAAGTGTCAAATGTTGCGGTTTTTGAATTACATTCATCATGTTTATTAGGGATATGAAGTCAGCCGACAACTGTCATATATTGTAATGCTAGGATGACATTTTTTGTATTTCTTAGAGCTATTGAGTCAGTCTATTAGTGTCAGATTAGTGTCAATATTGTTATATTGCAATGAAAGTTTTCATGTTTTGTAAGCTTACTATGCTAGCCTAAAAGTTCAAATTGTGATAATAGGATAACCTTTTTTATGTTTGATAGGTTTACGTCGTCAATTATAAGTGTCAAAGATCGTAATCGTTAAAGAACCTTATTCATGTTTGGTTCAGTTAAAGAATCAACCTACAAGAGTTGAATGTTAAAATTACATTTTCCATATTTTTGGAAATACTGAAATATTATAATCAAATTCTAAATGAGAAAATAATGAAGTGAGCGTATCAAATATTGTAATATTAGAAACAAACTCGTCATGTGTGTTAGGTTTACAAACTTAGCTTACAATTGCCAAATATCTGCTGCGTGTTTAAGATAGTTACGAAATCAGTCAACCAATCAAATTTTGAAATGTTATAAAAACGTTTTTCATGTTTGCTAGATTTCTGTATAAAGATACAAGTGTAAAAATCCCAACAGTAAAATGACATTTTTCATTTTTATTACTTACAGTGTGACCATACAAGCATCAAATGTAGTAATCTCGTAACAACTTTCTGCATGTTTAAAATTACTACCATGTCAGTTTACAAGCAACAAACATTCAAATTTGCAATAACGTTTTTCGTGTTTTGTAAGCCTACAAGAGTCAAATATTTTAATGTTAGAATGATATTATTTATGTTTGATAGACCTTCAAATTTTACAATCATATTCCATCTGTTTGTTAGGGCTAGAGTCATCCAAAAATTCTGAAATACTGTAATGTTAGATAGGCATTTTCATGTTTTATAGCCCCCCAGTGGCTCAGCGGTATGTCTGCGGACTTACACGCTAAAATCCTGGTTTCGATACCCTTGGTGGATAGAGCACAGATAACCCGTTGTGTAGCTTGTGCTTAATTCAAAACAACAACAACAACAACAAAAAATCATGTTTTATAGGTTTACAGCGTCAACGTAAAAGTAATAATATTGCAATTTTGGAATGACATACTTTATGTTTGGCAGTGTTATGAGGTAGCATACAAGCGTTAAATATTCTAACGTTAAAATGATTTTTTGCATATTTATTAGGTTTACGGGGTTAGCCATAAGTGCCAGATATTGCAATGTCAGAATGCCATTCTTCATGTTTGTTAGAGTTACGAGGTGGGTCTAAAAGTGTTTAATATAGTTATAATAAAATAACTCCCTGCATATTTAACATAGTTACGAAATCAGTCTAGAAGTGTCAAATATTAACATGTTAAAATTGATAATCTTAATCTTTGGAGAGATAGAATCAGCCTAAAATAAATGATATTTCATGTTAAAACAATTTTCTTCAACCACAAGAGGTTACGGAGTTAGTTATGCGTCTGATGGCGTGTTAATGTTATTTGTTAAATAGTCATTCACAAAAACATTCTTTACTCCAATTTTTATTATTATTTTCAGATCATCTGTAATTTTTTTCAAACTTGTTGAACTTAGGAATGAAATCACATTTATATGGTTTCCCAGCCCTAGATGAAACTTTCAATGAAAAATATGGCCAAAAACAAAATATTAGCTTGAGAAACTGTATCACAAAGAATATTCATGGTATAGTTAAAATATTATTTGTAAATACTTATCCAATATATAAGAGTTTAGTTAAGATTAAGCAATGTTTAGCACTTCAAAAACGCTCTTTTCCTGGTCACACAAACCAACAATGCATAATGGAGGTTTGTTTCTACATTCTGAGAAAAACAACAACAACAGTAAATAAGTAAAAGTAAGTATTTATCAACGATAGTTCTGTATTTAGTGGAGGTTTATTATGTCTTATAAAGCATGAATTCAGTTACTTCTCTGTCCTTTATAACCAGAAAAAATGTCACCATTGAGACTACAAATGTATTGCTCCTTCACGTTAAAGATTTCTGTTCTTCCTCGCCCAAATTTACACAGTTGAAAATATCTAAAATCTAGGAGTTGGGTGAAAATCATGTAACCGTTCGAATAATTCGCCACAATGAATTATAACTATCTTATCAATAGACAAAAATATTGCGTTCGGTTAGTACACTTCTGTTCCTGACATGTGGAGCTGATTCTAAAATCGACATTACGGTGGATTTGATAGGTTACTGAAGTAATTTTTCATAAAGAGAGAGACAATCATAAAAAATCATAACCATTCATTTTACAAAAAAATTATGATAGCTGTATATAAATAATATGAAGACAGACTTCAGAAAGCTTTCAGTGAGACCAGACTTTTCAGAAAATATGTTTTTATACATCCATAGCTTTACATCCAGTTCTTTACTTATTTATTTTTAATAAATAATCGATTGAGGCTAATAAAGTACGTTTTTGTCATACTATAAAGCTTAGTGTGTTTCACATAACTGATGAACACATAGTATAGGTATTATTGACATTAGGTTTTCTAAGTGTAATATCAGTGTTTTAAATACTGTGTGTTAATTCAAAAGTGTACCAGATTATACATTGAAAGAAATTCTCTTATTTATATTTGGAAATTTAATTTCTCTTTAAATTTTTCAGCATATTTATGAAGGTTGATGGCACGGTCAGTGCCATGAGTGAGCACAATGTCGATGCTCCAGCCCACTAAGAAGAGGGCGTAGACTTGTGCTTTTGATTTGTTGAGCTGTTAGGAATGGCATTACAAGTTCTTAGAAATTTACCATTTGTAAACATGAAACTCTATTGCATCACTTATCAGTTATATTTGTGTTTATCAAATAAAACACAAAGTTCTTCTGTTTTATTTGTTTATAAACATATATCCATAACAAGAGTTAAAATATTATGTACTTCAATAACAGCCCCTAAGCCTAATAATGCAATTTCAGATTATGAGTTAGAGTTTGATATTGTTGGCAGTACACATAAAGATATTGAAAAGTAATCTTTAAGCAATCTATTTTAAAAAAGAAAATAGATGGCAGAAGAGTTTAAGATTTGAAAGTGTAAATGTATGTGAAAAATAATTACAAAATGTCAACTTGATAGGTTTGTATGACACAAAGTACAGGTGACAACAGTAGATATGATCCACAGCAGATAGAATGAGTGAAGGGAAAGAAGGTCGTATCTTAATTTTTGAATAAATTGGTTCTGTAAAGTGTAAAGTGATAGATGTGGATGAAATATTGAATTGAAATAGTTAGGTGTGTGAATGTTAACTAATGATGGATAAGAATAACTGCATGAACCTCAGTAGATTAATATACGTTTAAGGATGAAATAGTAATAAATGGATTAAAGGATAAAGAAGTTTGAAAGTCTATATATATTCCACAGAAGGTTCTACTTCTTTAAGACACAAAACGGGGTAGATTTTAAACATTTGGAATATTTGTGTAGAGGGAGAAGCCGCTTTGTATTTCCCATCTTATTCTCGATCCTGCTTGAAACGTCTTTTAATAATTAGTTTATTTATTTTCAAGTGTGTGCGTGTTAATTCACCATGTATCTACATATTTATATATTCAGTTTCAATGGAAGTGTACTTCCTTTGTATGTATCTCCCTCTAGAAAATGTCTACCTCTTCATCTTAGCTTTACCAATAAATCAAATTTCTTTTAAGAGTGATTTAAAATTTAATAAAAAGTGAAACAAGAGTATCTAAACCTAAATCTCCTTGATTAAATTATATTCCAATAATAACAATAATAGCAACAATAGCAATAGTGTAAGAAAACGAAATAGTTCCAATTGTTAAACAAACTTATTTTTAGTAGACATATGAAACTCAAAGCAAATTCCCTTAACAACGTCACCGATCTATTTTTAGATTCACAGTATAGCTACTAAAATACCTTCTACTCTCTGGAACTAACTGAAGAAAAGTAACAAGCATCTATACTATGCTGCACATATAATTTTTATGTAACTTTATGTCTAACGACGAAAATTTGTGCGAAAAAATTTCGTTAGAGAAAACTCAAACTATTAGTCACTTTTTTAGACTAGAAAGATAATACTCCTTATCAGAATATTTGATCGTTTTAAAACATACCTTGAAACCAAACAGCCACCTTGCTCATGATGTGTGGGGTAAGCGGTGTCACAAGAACGAGGAGAACCGACCTAAAAAGTCAGAGTTATCTTTCACAGCCTACAGCAGACTGAGTGTTCGAACCCACGTAACTTTCCCTGATAGTCTCGGACCCCTACATACACACGCACGAATGCACGCACATCTCAGCATGTAGAGTTTCCCTCCTGCTAGCTCCGTAGGTATTTATGTAGCTGTACATTTACTTCGTAAAATAAGGATAGAAATAATGAATCGCCTTAAACAAGAGTAAAGGCCTGATGAAAATGGGGCTGTTCGGATTCAAGCTTTACCCAAGGTTTCCACAAAATGCTGTTCAGAAACTCACTTGTTTCTTTTCTTGAATGGAAGAGAAGCCACTGTAAATGTCATAAACACTGAGGAATCAATAGAACTCTTAAGTACAACAACTGTTTCTGAAAATTTCAGTGCGATATCACGCAATAATAAGTAAATAAAGTACTGTCCTCGAGTAAATACTGAGATATTTTACAGCGATCAAAAACAAGTTCATTGATTCAGCAAATCTATACACCTGTTAATAAAGATTAAAATACGTTTTTTATAGATATAAAATGCTATTTTAAAATTAACACATGCATAATCACATTTCTTTTGCTCTCCTTTTCCACCTATACGTTACAAGCGTATTACTATCGTGGCTACATCATAGGCAAATAAATTCTTTGGCGGTTCAATGAGTTTTCTCTTGTAATCATGGGAACGTTGGTTGGTCTTGTGGAAGAATTCTGGATCTCGAACTTGCAACTTGGGTTAGAATCCGATCTTCAATCTATGGGTGCATTATAAGAGCAACAGCTAACCTGTTAGCACAGATGATGGACGGTAGGGTACTGTTGACTAGCTTGCCTTTCCTCCAGTCAGTAGTCCAAAATTAGGGAAAACAGTCGATATCCGTAATATGTTTTCTCTAAACACAAAAATACAAATTGTATCTTGATAAAAATGTCTTTTCTTTGATTATATATAAATATTCATTTCTACCTTGATACAGACACTTTTAATACTTATGTTTAAAGAACATTTCAAAGAAACTGCTGTGGTTTTTGCGCACACATGTTTACACCTTGAATTTATATTGTCATCATTTGTGATGTCAAAACCCAATTTCAAATAACATTAAATCTAGTAGACATGTTTTTGTTTTTATTTTACATTATTTTAAAATAAAGAAAATAAAAGTTACTAATAAGAAATGGCTACATTTACTTACATAGCGAGAACCATCAGGCGATACGATGCTCATAACTATATCAAACAAAGTTGTAGCTACAGTTTAACTAGATTTTTATTACAGTGCACACATGTCTGGAGGGTGAATAATAATCATCGACAATTGCTTCTTTAAGTCAAACAAATGATTACAGTTTGTTAGTGTTCAGGAAATTTGAATTTTAATAGACATCGGTACTGAGAAAATGGAGTAATCATCATAGTTAATAAACACTCCTTCGACAGAATACTTTTACCCACGCAAAAAAACGAGTTATTATAACAGGTTAAAGGCACTCAAAATTCCCGACTATTCGACAATGCAACGCTGCGATGAGCTGGCTTATAACTACAGAAATGTCTCACTGTGTTTGCCAAGAAATTATTTTATTAAGAGATGGTTAAATGACATAAAACCACAGGACATAACATTTCAAAATAAAGATAATTTTAATAATCTGCATGAACTTCTTGAACAACTTGCGCATCAGAGCGTTTAGGTCAGCAACAAGTTCTGAAACCTCGCCTCCAGTAAATCCGAAGAAATTCTTTCTTATTCGTAAAATGGAACCAATAGTTGCAAACAAGAATCCTTTAATCTTGTTAGGAATCTCGTGCACAGCAATACGAGGGCTATCTGTGGTAGCTGTCCCTAATTCAGCATTGATAGACTAGAGAGAAGACAGCTAATCAGCTCCATCTATCTTCAATTCTTGGGCTACTCTTTTATCAACGAATAGTGGTAATGACCGATATATATAACGACTCCACAACCGAAAGTTAGAGTATGTTCAATGATGGGGATTCGAGCCTGTAACCCTCAAATTGCGTTCGAGTGACTAAACCACTAGTCCATGCCACGCCACCAAGAAGATCATTGTAATAAAACAGAATATACCTTATGTCACCGTTAATAAGATAACGATCAAAGATCTGGAGTTGACAAAGAAGTCATAAGTTATCAAACTCCTGGTCACACCTCGAAATCGTAAGAAAAGTAGTTGAATAAACTGTCACAACAGTAATTCCGTTCTACACGTCTCTACAAAGTAATCAGATGCATCTTCAATAGGTTTCTGTGTCTTCAGTATGGTTATGCACAATTTTGAAAACCGATGTCTCTGTACAGTGGAGAGGCCGTGAAAAGTTTGATAAGATATCTGAAATCAAATTAACCTCACTGTCTTTCGTAGAATCTTGTTAGGATGGAAACTGCTATCTAAGGTAACAATGGACAATCGTAGTCCTTGGACTCAGAAATATCAACGAAGTAGGATGTAATTCCAAGAGTAAAATTGGTTCTCGAACACCGTTGTTATGAAGTTCGATTAACTGTCAGCGAGTACTTTTAATTATTCAAATACACTATCTATTTTACATATGCGATGTATGATATTGGTACATATTATTTACTTCATTTTTTTACTTACACAGCTTGCAAACAGGAAAAGACAAACCATGCATAAATACGATGCTCATAACATGTCCGTTTTTACTATCTCAATGTCACGAATCACGGGATTTCAATCTCTCTTTTACTGGAATAGAAAAATGTTACAAAAGGGTGAATGTGTTTCAAGTAATAGAATCGTTCAAAAACTAAAGAAGAGTTAGATAAGACGAAATAAAAACTAGTCATTTCGTCTAACATGTTACGGACTAGTCTTTATTTGAAGCGATTTTTAAGAACTGCTCTTTATAGTTACAGAGAATGACTTAAACAGATTCTCTTGGTGGATCAGCGGTATTTTCATAAATTTATACCATTAAAATCCAGGATTCGATTTTCCACAGTTGACGGAGCTCGCATAGTCTATTGTGTAGCATTGCACTAAAACAATAACTATATACATAAATTGACTTGATTTACACCTAGATCCAAATACATTTCGTTCTGAATAAAATATAAATTTATAAGAATTTGTAATGGTTATGAAAATGGAAGCTAACTCATTTTCTAACGAAATTAAAGTGTTCACAATACATTAACCACTAATGTCATAGCAGTTATTGTGTGTGTGTTTTTTTCACATAGCAAAGCTACAACGGACTATTTGCTGAGTTCACCGGAGGGAGAAGTTACTGATAATTTAAATAAAAACAAAGAAATAGCTTACTGAAGACATATTTTACGAAACTAAGTTATTTTAACTTAATTATAACATTAAATAATAAACAAAACAATATTATTTTTTTATTGTTGGAGTTCAATTTACTATTTTTCATTCTTGGAATTCTATTTACCATGTATTCATTGTTGGAATCGTATTTACCGTTTTTTATATTTGGAGTCCAACTTGTTATTTCTATTCTTGGAGTTCTAATTACCATTTCAAAATACTAATAACGAGTATATTCAGAATGCACAGTTTTAAAGTTCATGATATTTAGGTAAATGTAAAGAAATATCAAGAAATTCATTATGGCCAATTTGATCAGTCGTAGCACGTTAGGAAAACTGTAGTCGATTGCAAGACAATGTGTTAAGACCTAATATTTGAAACCAGTATCATAAGATTGGTTAGAAATCGATTCTGTTTACTAGAAGTTTCATCACTAAGGTTTTCTTTATAGTCTGATTAATGTTTTTAATTATAAATGTTTTCGGGAAAAAGTCGCATACGCGATTTAATTACTTTCAAAGTTCCAAGAATAACGTTGTTTATACACTTCAACTTGTGAACTATTTTTTTTTGGCCTGTACAAGCGAGACGTCAAAGTTGAAATGCGAAGATAAGATGAAGCATTATCCCTAAAAATTATATTAATTCATATATTTTGTAGTTTTAACACAGTTATATGTTCCACATGTAGGTTTCATAAAGAACTAGAAACAAAAAAACAGTTTGGTTTATGTAAATAACGCACAAGCTATCGATCAATTTCACTCAAATACCTTTTAGTTTATACGATTAGCTTCTTGTTGGAGCAGTAAACTTGATGTTAACAACTTTAAAATAAGCTGAAGTTTAATTCGAAGCTTAAAAAATTACGTAAATAAATTGTTGATATGCTTTCAAGCATTAAAGTATTGCATATCTACATTTTAAAAGAAGTATTTATATAGAAGAACCTCAAATCTATATAAGGTTTCTAATTATTTATTTAATTGTCGATTTTTGTATAAGCTCCTGATAGTTCTTATATTGAAGAAAGGAATCATATTGTATGATAAAAAATATTGAATAATAACTTTTAAGCTTCAGTTGTACGTTTATGTAATGCTTGATTTTATTTTAACTACCTGCTCGATTAAAACGAGTCAAAATAAACCCACGTGCGAATTTTTGTTCCACTCAATAGGCGTATCAAATTATCTTATATTACCTATCATTAACCATTAAATGTAATTTCGAACTGCTAAAGACATGGGAGTCTTGTTTTTCAGTACAATGAAAAGAATCAAAGTGGGCTCGGTGTAACGATTTAAAATTACACCCGTTTTCAAGTTAATATGAAATCGTTTTCAGAGTACCGTGAGAGTAACATGGAATCGATTTTAGATACCCCCCTTGATTTCAAATTACCCCCTTCCCTTTCCAACACCACAATGATAAACATGACTACTGCTTTTAATATTTGTAGTGTGTGCTGAGTACGTATCTAAGTACATGATAATAGATAAAAGGCAAAAAAACAGACGGGATTTACATAAAATAAAGAGTTCATATGTGAAGTATTCGGGGGGGGGGTAAGTAGGTGGCAATACGTTTTTTACAAATAAATAACAAAGTCTTTTTCGTGAACAGCAATTTTCTTTGGTCAAATCTGACATTGACACTTCTTACAACATTGAACATTCTTTGTTCCTTTCAATGTCGATATACATATAATCGATCAGAAAACGTCACTGCGTCCGCTCGCGGTCAAAAATAATTATTACTTCCACCAAATATATTTTATTTCTTTTTATTAATATTGATGATTTATATAAGATAAAAGGTATTTTAAGGGCTCATCCTCGCTAGACCACAAGGACTACGTACTGTCTTCATTCAATATATTGTAATTTATACATATTAATTATTTTATATTTCTTTATGCAAACTGAAATAAAAATTAGTGATTGGAAGCATGAGATGTAGAACATGATAAATATTCGAATTTTTACATTATTATTAATGTGTTAATTTCATTTACACAAACTGAGTGCGATAAAATCGCCTAGCATCTTAACAAACCGTTAAAACAAGTCTATCGAGAAGAGGGTAGTTTGAAATCAAGGGGGTAAGAAGAATTCGATTTCAGACCACCCCCGGGAGTAAACTGAAATCGATTTTGTCCTGCCTCCGCTAATATGAAAACGAATTCAAATTACCGGAGGGGGGAATAACATTTACCGGGGGTTGTTTGAAATCGTTACACCGGCATGGCCAAGTGTGTTAAGGCGTTCGACGCGTAATCCGAGGGGCGAGATTTCGAATCCCAGTCGCATCAAACATGCTCACCATTTCAGTCGTGAGGCATTATAATGTGACGGTAAATCCCACTTTTATTTGGTAAAAGAGTAGCCCAAGAGCTGGTGGTGGGTGGTGATGACAAGCTGCCTTCCCTCTAGTCTTACACTGCTAAATTAGGGACGGCTAGCGCATATAGCCCTCGAAATTCAAAAACAAATAAGAATCGAACTAGAAAAATAAGGTTGAGAAATTTAAATATATTTGTTATCGTAAATCAACTTATATATTAAGAAAAGATATTCACAGATGTCACACAATTTTTTATGTTTTTAGGTAACCAAAATTTTCCAATTTATAAATAAGGTATGACTTGTATTTCTTTGTTAATGATGCCATAATGTCTGTAAGAATTTACAAATTATAAGACCACATTTAATGGAGACGCGTCCCTCGGTGGGTCAACAGTAAATTTATGGATGGTTGTGGGTTCGAATCCCCATCGCACCAAACATGCTCGCCCTTTCAGCTGTGGAGGCATTATATTGTAAGGTCAATCCAACAATTCTTTGGTAAAAGAATATCCTAAGATTTGGCGGTGGGTGGTGATGACTAGCTGCCTTCCCTCTAGTTTTTGCTAAATTATGGACAGCTAACGTAGATAGCCCTCGTGTAGCTTTGCGCGAAATTTAAAACAAACAAACAAAGTTTATTAATTTCCAATGTAAAAAATCTGCCCTTAGTTGAGAGAGAGTGCAGATAGTCCAATGTATAGCTTTACACTAAGAAAAAACAACAAATACACTCTGAAGACTTTTATTTTTATCATAATGAAATAAGTTCGCATTTAAAAGAGTATTATCATAAGCGTTATTAATTTTTAAAGTAAAATGATTCTATATTTGTAATGATATTATTACGTTTCTAAGGAAAATAGTTCTATACAGCTCCATACCTTTCTGAGTTTAAGATTATTACTTCTGTTTGACTGATTCACCTGTGTCATTATATCGTGTTTAAAACTTAATAAGAGACACTCAGTATGCAACAGTTTTATGTTTGAAGATATAATTATATTACATTTCTGAATAAAACTCTATCATATCAGTGGGTAGATTTTTGTGTTATTAATAAAACTGCTACATTATAATTCCACTTTTCTGAGAGAAAAATAATTGTTGTGATGATAATATATTTATAAGGAAGAAATTTATTTAATTGGTAAAGTGTAACAGCTGTGCGTCAAAATTAGATTATTGTATTATAAATAGTTTTTAAATGTATGGGCAAATAATTATCACGTTTGTAATATTATTACATTTGTAACAGAAAGCATTACATTTCAGGAATTTTTACTCTTAATGTTGTATGTAATGATCTTCAAGAAACGTAAAATCTTCGATAGTGCATGAAGCAAACCACTAATATTTACGCATCCTTTTCGTTTCTTTAATATTACTTTCGTTAACAGTATTGGTTAAAATGAACAATATATATCTATTTAATGTTTTTGTCGTAATGATTGTTTTGCATTGTTAACATAGTATATGGATTTATCATCAACGTAAATCTCCTAAGCGAATCTCTTGCGATATTATAGGGATTACTGACGAAAATTCCCTTAACTATAAAGGCATCAACTGATAAAACAATGTGTTATAATCCTTATAAATAAAAACAATATAATCGCTGGATTGGAGTTTAGTTCAGATCAATGTAAGTAGCTTGCTAGCGTCAATAAGATGTTTATATTAATCATAAAATCTTCAAATTCTAAGAATCCGTAAGATACTGAAGCGTAATATAGCTGGTGCACTCACAGTGTGACTGATGTTAAAAACTTGAGATTGCTCTTGTAAAAATAAAGTTATTATTTATACTCCGTTAAACCTTAACTTTCGATTTAAGCAAATATATCAAAACATTTCATCAACAATAAAATCTGGAAACAGAAACAATTTGGATCAGCAAGACACTTCATGACGCCATCGTTCTTGTATCAACATTTAAACGTGATTAGATCAGCATAACTAAATTACAGGTATTTTGATTTTTAGCTTGTGCGTTTTAATGAATTATTAAATCCATGAAAAAAATACCTATCAAAAAAGTGAAAGCGATCAGTAATATATGCTTGTTCTAAACTTCTTACCCAATGTTAGACACAAGCAATTATAACGGACCTCAAACTAGAACGAATTATGAACTTTATTTTTTCTTAAAGTATTATTTTATGTGAAA
Source organism: Carcinoscorpius rotundicauda (assembly GCA_011833715.1). Lineage (NCBI taxonomy): Eukaryota > Metazoa > Arthropoda > Merostomata > Xiphosura > Limulidae > Carcinoscorpius > Carcinoscorpius rotundicauda. The sequence continues at coordinate 49,150,161 of CM022394.1, read as the reverse complement.
TGGAAAGTGTCTTTATTTTAACAGTTTTGGAAAATTGTTATGCAAAGAAATCTGCTCTCGTTTGCAAAAGTTGGGGAGCTTGTTTTCCATTCCAGAGTTTTTGGAGAAACATTAAAGATTTCTATATATGGTTACCTCACATCAGAATGGTGGGCTTTTCTATCTCACAAATTATACTTCACTTAGACGTAAGGATGCGAGCACAAAGAGGGTCCTAAAAGATTGCCCGGAGGGGGTAAGAGTAGGTATACCTGTGGCTGTGTGAGATCTTAAACGATCGGTGTCCTTTCTTAGTCACAAGGAAAGCTACCTCGTGATTCTTGTCTTCGTTCTTTACTTGATTGGGAACCACGGGTATCTGGGTTCGATGACGTCATTTTGGCGTCACCTTATTTGGTAGACTCAGGGCCAAATTTGAGTTGAAACTAGCCAGTTTGGAGCACCGCCCTTCGTATGTAGACCTGTGTCCCACGACAAGGGAGGAGAAAAGTTTTCCACTCTAATCTGTACAGGTCAGTGGCTTACCCCTCCCTGAACCTCTGCCCATATGGAACTGGACTTTGGGTCGTCGTTCTTTGACGGCACACCTGTTAGCCTTCTTGGACATCTTATGCAAGTTGAAACTTCAATATTAAAAGAAATAGCAATGCATGCGGTTGTTTGAGGGTAAACTTTTAGATATGATGATTTACTTACATATATATACCTGCTGGTATGTTTTGAACGAAAACAGATGTTCGCCTGCTTTGAACTCATGTGAGTAAACTTGTAACACCTTACGCCTTCTGGAGGCAAAGCCGGTCAAACATCACCCAGGTTATGAAATAGTTTCACATTTTGCCAGCCGAATAAACATGTGTTTATTAAAATCATTAGGAAGAACATTTTGTTTGCTTTTTAAAGAACATAAGTTTCAAATATAATAGTTTAGAGAAAAATCGTTAATTCCAAAAATTATAGTGAACATTATAGATACTGTTACGAAACTACATCACTATGAACAAAATTACTGTATTACCTTGGATTAAGTACTGGCCACGGTTTTTGTTGGAAAAAAAAGTTTAAGATAATTTTAAGTATCAGTTACACCAACGAAATATTTTGTCACGTTTACTTTTTTTTCTGTCGCATGTTCATTAGATTTAAATGAAAGCATCTTTCATTTCTTCAGCAATTAAACGACATACCAAAAGTCTTTAAATGTGAAAAAAAGGAAAAAACCTTCACGTTACAAATACATAACAGGTGTTTTGTGTTATGCATAACTATCTGGTTACATAGAACTATATGAGCTAATGGATTACCCAAGAACAAAATAGAGTATTCGAATTAATTTAAAGTTAAATAAATTCAGTCACTTGTTAAACAATAAAAAATGGCCGTTCCAGATGTTTTCCTGTAATGAAGTGTTAATAGCTTACAGCTAGTACTTCTGAAAAATATAAACTCATTTAGTAAAGTAATTTTATTTATCTATTTTGGCTTGTGTGTTTCGACACAGATGCAACAACAGTAATTAGAGAAATGTTATTTAGATCTAAAACAGTTAAGACAACCAAGTTCTTACACATGAGTTGAAAATATCACATCGTCAGCCTCATACTCATATTCTAATTAACAAGTCGGTTCAAGAGACTGTTTTGTTATTAACTCAATAAAACTCTCTGATTTGAAAGAACATTTCAGCTTCTCGAACATATTCTCTCAAAACTAAATTTGACTTTAGTCTTACCTTTAGATTTAGGTTTGTTTGGTTTGTTTTGAGTTTCGCGCGAAGCTACATGAGGGCTATCTGCGCTTGCATGTTATTTGTGTGTGTTTTTCTTATAGCGAAGCCACAAAGAGTTATCTACTCAGCTCACCGAGGGGGATCGAACCCCTAATTTTAGCGTTGTAAATCTGGAGACATACCGCTGTACTAGCGGAGGGCATCTGCGCTAGCCGTCTTTAATTCAGCAGTGTAAGAAAGGCAGCTAGTCATCACTACCCACCGTCAACTCTTGGGCTACTCTTTTACCAACGAATAGTGGGATTGATCGTAACATTATAACGCCCCTACGGCTGAACGAGCAAGTATGTTTGGTGTAAGGAAGATTCGCACCCGCAACCCTCGCATTACAAATCGAGCGCCTTAATTATCTGGCCATAACTGTTTGGAACCTTTTACTTTATACATATATTGACATATTAGTTAAAAAACCCATAAATCAAAATTTGAAGTTCAAGATAAGGTAGCTGGAACCAAGTGATTATTTGTTTTTGATTCGAAAATAAATGCTTAAAAAGTTGTTTTCTTTTTGTTTTTTTTATAAAAGGTGATTCTAGTTTTTGTGTTACGCTAGTAACTGAACTTTTTTGAGCTTAAAAAGAGTTTATATGGATAATCACTGAAAATATGTACGAAGTAGGAATAATACTTTATTGTAAACTGAAAAAAGCCCATCATGTCTGAACATATTTATCCGTAAAATAAAACTCCGTCAAATTATTTGGCTTGTACCAAAATACAAAGTTTCCAAATGAAGTGTTTACGTTATTTTAATTAGCATACGAGTGGTTTATTACACTTTCATACGAAATAATTCATGTTTTTAATGATGAAATATCTTGGAGCATTCTTCTGTTAATATCTTTTCAATATTAACTCATTGCTTAGTTAAGTAATTATCTGAGAACTTTCACTAGTCCTCCAGTGGCTCAGCGGTATGTCTGCGGACTTACACGTTAAAATCCAGGTTTCGATACCCGTGGTGGGCAGAGCACAGATAGCCCATTGTGTAGCTTTGTGCTTAATTCAAAACAACAACTTTCACTATGATTGCTTTAGCTCGACTATTTCAAGACTATTTCAATGAAATTCCGAAACTGCAACATATAAATATGTTTTTCTAGCTTCTTCCTTTATTTACCGTTAAAACTGCCACGTCACGAAATGATAATAAATCGATTTTAAGCTTTTAAGGCTGACGAGCATTTTTCAAAGAAATCGTCGATTACCGTCTTTAAAAAATAACGAAATCTCTGACGACCCATGTGCTTCAGAGTATGCGCAACAAAGATAGATATGGTCTTGAATTATTTTGGGTATACGTTTTCATTTATGTAGACGTACATAAAATGGCATAAGATAATATACCAACTTTCTAAAGTTCTAAATGTAAGTCTGACGAAAACAAGCTATTAAGTGACGCCCTCTTCTGGTGGGTCAACATTAAGTTTGTGGGATTACAACAATAATATTAGGAACTCAATTTCCCACGGTTCAAGAGCGCAAATAGCCCATTATGTGATAACAACATGAAATAATTCTGAATGAAATTATAATAGGTGAGATTTACCTGTAATAAACAACAAAATGTTTGAAAAATGCACGATAAAAACTATGTTTTAGTTTTGATTTAAAAGTAGATATTAAAACATTTCATTGGTTAAGTCACATGAGATTTGACGGTTAGGACGCTCGATTTGCAACCTGCGGGTTCGAATCTCTTTATAGAATATACTCACGCTTTCAACCGTAATGACATCATAATGTGACGGAGAAACCTGCCATTCGTGTTAAAGCATAGCTCAAGAGTTGGCGGTAGGCGATATTTCCCATTTAGTTAATCACTTTTAATTAGAAACAGATTGTCCTAGAGTAGCTTTGTGCAAAAGTGAAAAATCAAACAAAAAGTCACATTGTATAATGCCTAATAAATAAAATAATGTAATAATGTTATATATTAACAGCTTTTAAACGTGACATAAACTTGGAAATTTTTCATCATTATAAAAACATATAATGCTTCTTGTTTTATAAGCGTCTGTTCAAAATTTAGTTCTGAAAATACAGGTTAAGTCTTCAGAGGTATAAGTTACGTGTTTTCTATTCACTAAATAAAATCTTTCTTGATAAAATAGTTTCATTACAATGAAAACTAAGTTTAAATAAAATTTATTTAATAAAAAATAAAATATTTAATTCAGATTAATTAATTTCTAGATTTTCGAAACTATTTTGAAAACATCGAATAACATTAAAATCAACACAAAAGATATAACATTTTATATTCTTTTTTCACAAACAAAAATAATCATATCATCATAAAATGTTTCAGAGAAATTAAAACATCTAATCAACAAGAAAAGCTGTCTTTATAGTTATAATAGTAAAAGGAATAACCAAAGAGCTTAAAAGGTATCACGTCAGTTAGATAGACATCTTGAAATTATCTAAATTGCAAGTGAAGGAAAGGAGTTGCGACTCATATATTTTTAAGAACAAAATAATGCTCTCTAGTTTATGCAATTCAACCAAAATATTAGTCTGTTCTATGTAGTTCAACTTAGATTTTTATAATTAAGAACTCCTTTCATTTACTTTACAAACAAATTGTAAAATCCTATGGGCTTGTATCAAATCCAAAGTTAGTAAAACTCGTGAATGAAAGGTGACTAAATCTATTTTCATGATGCTGACTTATTGCAACATAAGAAAATAATATTAGAGAACAAAAAAGAAGCAGAATTATATATTTTTATGTGTACATAGTTTTAAATAACTAAACAATAATTCGAATTCTAACAGAATTTTAATGCTATCAAAGTCTGAACCTTTTATTTCATTGTATATATATTCACTTCTCCAATTCTTCTAACTTTATTAAGGCATGAAAATACACTATATTTTTATAATGGTTGACTGTTTTTTTTCTTAAGCCTCAGTATTTTTAATATTTTGAAATTTATAGCGATAAGGCTGATAAGAGATTTTCATGAGTTTTGTGTCCTTTAAAGCTTACTTTTCAAATTTAGAATATTGACAGGAGAATAGAAATAAACAGATGTTGTTGCATTTATTTCTCACTTCCTCTAATGTCAGTTTGCTATCCGACTGAAAAGGATTTGACATACATAAGTCTCACTGAAAACGCAGAGCTCTTGAACAGCTTCAAGTATTTGCCATTGACACTTCCTAGCGCCACCTATGTTTAATAAATAATCACAATCCATGCCTGAAAAAAAGTTAAAAAGCGATTTGCCTTTCTTACTTCCTATCCCATTCCAGTCGATTGATTCAGTAATATCCTAGTTTGATATTCGTAAAAATATATTTTTAAGTATCGTGTTTTATACATAAAACCACATGCATAGCCTAATTCTACTTTAATTTTGAGTAAATATTACCTAAAACTCACAATAAACTTATTATTGGTTTCTATTTTTGTGCATATCATCTAATTGCAATTAATTCTATCAATAGTTCTTGCGCTAAAATGACTGTCATCTGTAAAAGGTCATTTCAGCGAATTATAAATTGTAGTCAGACTAATCTGAGTTGATTTTTTGTAAGTTAAAAATTAATATCTTTATATGACAACAATTTTAAGTTTGTATTTTTACAATTTCTTCAAATTATCAATGATGCTACCATAAAATCATAAAGTAGCTTGTTATATTGATCCTGTTTTAATGAAATGAGGATGTAAGAGTAACCGTTACCAACACATGTTTAACATATGGTGGCATTTGTGTGACTCGGAAATTTACCATTGGGGTCGTATTGATTGGACTTTGTATGTCATTAATAAATCATTTTAGGAGCAAAACAAAACCGAGTATGAAACTTTCCAGACGTGTCTAGTTGTCATGTTAATTTATCAGTTTTTAGGCATTCGGATAATTTTTCAAACTCATTACCTGTTGAAACTAAAGCAACTATTTTATAAAATTAGAAAAATTACAATAATTAAATAGGAATTGTATAATTTAGGTTTATTGTAATATTTAAGTTTAAATTACTTATTAGACCTTTTGTAAACCAGGATCATTATGTAAGCGGTAAGTTTGTGAAAATACATTGCTAAAATATAGGATTCAATCCCCGTAGTAATCAGACCTCTGATACCCTTTTGTATACTATTGTTCTAAAAACAACAAAGAAAGTTTAACTACTAGGTATACAATTACATTTTAACCACAAAAGGTGTGATTTCAACAATAACGTCCTATACTGATAACAAAATGCAGTTCACGCTAAGTACGTAAGTTAACAAAGATATTCCACAAATGTATATAAGTGGAGAGATATCCCCAAAATTAGTATATACAAGCAAGAAATGCATATAACAAGAGTACTGAAAAATTGAGAATTTTAAAATGAAGTAGAAGTCTCACTATAAAAAGTGATGAATTAAGAATTAAAACCATAATCGCCCCCCAGCGGCATAGTGGTATGTCTGCTTACTTACAACGTTAGAAACTGGGTTTCTCGGACAGAGCAGAGATAGCCCATTGTGGTGCTTTGTACTTATCTTCAAACAAAAAATCCACAATCACAAATTTGTAAAATTTAATATATACCTTGGCAGCTTGTTAGACTTATATTAAGGCAAAAATATGGATTTAAAGGTATCATATGTTAGTTTATTCTAATTCTGTCTAAAAGAATTTCAGTTGCTGTTACTAGTGAAGATTCCCTCTTGTTATTCCAGATATGTACACAACAACTTCACCTGTTATTCCTACCTTTAGGAACATAATCATAAAAACGTTATATGCCTATTTTGGGAGAAAAAACATAATGTTTTTTGCGCAAAAAAGACACAGTCTATGAATTCTTGTTCAATGATGCGTCTTTTGGCTTTCCTGTTTTAAACTATTCATCCTAATGCTAAAAGATAAACGAACTTTCTCTTTTCTTTTAACAAGAATAGATACGCCTGTTGTTTAAACATATTTAAAACAAAAACCAACAAAATAGTAATTAACCCTAAAACTGACTGAGCACAACCCAGTGGTTAGTGTGCTGTACCACCAAACCAAGAGTCCATGATTTTGGTCTCTTTATTGAAAACAACAACAAAAAGAAAACAGTGCTATGGGTGAGCTGTTTGGAGTGATGGTTACATACCACTACATGGTTTGTAGAAATGTATTCTGAAAGATACTGACTATCTGATTTCTCTCTTGTCTATTGATTCAAAACTAAGAATAGCTAGTGTGGATTTCCCTCGTGTAGATTAGCGCGAAAACCAGTTAAACAATTAACCAGAAGCTCGAAAGAATAGACAGATTTAAATATGGTTATCACCGAATATTTATCTACGCTTATAACATAAGAAAACTTGAAAGTTCGTTCATTATATAAGAAAGTTTAGCTGTTCGATATTGAAGCTCATACTAGCTTGACTTATCATTTAAGGAAGGTTTATACTTTATGAGTTCACTATTCGTCTATCATGTAAGAAAGTTTAATAGTTAAAGTATCACAATTCAAGCTATCTTTGTCTATCACTATTTGATAACTGAAATATAGCTGAGACGGTTTGACGTTTCAGTTATTGTAGTATATAATATCTACGTTTACCGCGTAAGGCGGCCCGCCATGGTCAGGTGGTTAAGACACTCAAGTCGTAATCTGCAGGTTGCGGGTTCAAATCACCGTCACACCAGCCATGCCCGCTCTTTCAGCCGTGGGGGCGTTATAATGTGACGGTCAATCTCATTATTTTTGGGTAAAAGTGTAATACAAGAGTTAGCAGTGGGTGGTGATGTCTGCTGCCTTCCCTCTAGACTTACAGTGCTAGATTAGGGACGGCTAGCACAAATAGCCCTCGTGTAGCTTTGCGCGAAATTCAGAACAAACAAACCACATAAGGCAGTTTGATGGCTGCATCTTCACAGTAGTAACTCTTAATGGCTCCCATATGAGAAATATTGTTACCTTAATAATCCCATAAGTTTGTTTACAAACTGTTCAGCTAGGTTCCTCTATAAAATAAACAAAATCAAACAGTAAATAACAGTACACGAACACTGTAAACAGTAGGTAAGAGAAAACTCGGTATCGAAAAAAACTAGGTGCTAAAACAAACAAAATTAACCTTAGGTGCATTGGGCTTGCAGATTTAAAACTCAGAAACTAAATTCAGACAAGAGGGAATGTTCAGTAGCCGAGGGTGTATTTATATCTCAAATTAGTCAAGAAATGGAGCTATGAGCTAAAAGTATGTACTCGAAAAAACAAACTCAGAGACATTCTACGAGCCACTTTCCCGCGACTAATAAATATGTTAATCCTGCAGCCAATTTCGGGCTATGCTGGTCGCGATGTCCCAAAGAGAAAGATATCACCTCAGCTAGTTGAACCAATAATAGACTATGACACGGGAGGGTCGGGTCAGTTCAAATTGGTAGTTATCAAGCTTTATCTTGCTATTTTACCTAAATAACAGTGTTGATTGTCACGTGATATAAAACACCGCAACTAAAATTGTGAAGCGTCTTTAGTGACATTATATCTAAACTGTGGGCTTTTTAGTCTGTAGCTAATCCAATTAACCACTGGGCCACGCCTGGCCATAAATATAACAATAAATGAAAAACACATATCCAGAACAGGAGAAAATAACATTGGAATCGATACGATGAATAAAAATTATTTTAAAGAAATTATAAAATATTTATATCAAATTATATTATATTATGTCATACATTTGAATGATATGTTAAAATTGCATCGTTGTTATTAGATAATATAATAAAAATTAAGTAAAAATAGTTGTGTTAAAAGTACTAAAATTATTTAAAATGGTATATTTCTCGTCATTCAAAATATTAAAAGATATAACAAAACAATATACAGGTGGAAGAAGCTGAGAAAAAATGAGCGCTTAAAAAAAAGGCTTTCCTCCAAATATTCCTTTTGAAGGTGTAAAATACAAAAGTAATTTTATTTTGAAAAAGCTCTTCGTTTATCCACTTGTTTGTTTGTTTTGTTTGTGAATTTTGCACAAAGTTACTCGAGGGCTATCTGCATTAGCCGTCCCTAATTTAGTAGTGTAAGACTAGAGGGAAGGCAGCTAGTCGTCACCACCCACCGCCAACTCTTGGGCTACTCTTTTACCAGCGAATAGTGGAATTGACAGTAACATTATAACGCTCCCACGGCTGGGAGGTCGAGCACGTTTGGCGCAACGCGGGCGCTTATCCACTTGTCTAGACATAAAAATAATTCTTAGATTTTGAAGAGTTTTATGGAATGTTAATGAGGATCGCGAGAAAAAACCTAAAGTTATTCTATGTCTTCAGAATGTTCATCGACCACTTCAGCTAAAATCCTCTCTTTTCTCTGAATTGGTTTTTCTTCGGAACATGTCATAAAATTGTATGTGAAACCACAATGTTCTTTACTGTAGTAAATGGGTTATAAACTCTGTGTGGACACTCTGAAGTCACTATGAATGAATGGAGTTTAGCACCTCTATCGCAGGTCATTTTCCTAACGGTATCTTGATATTAAATAAAGTTTTAGTATTGATTGAATGTTTCCATGGAACATTTAGGGCAGAGAACTATAAAAATTATGTTTCGTGGCATGTTCATTCAACAGAAAAATATGAATTATTTTGAGAAGCACGTAAAATTGTTTGTTCGTTCATTTGTTTTATCATTTTCGCAACAAAAAGAACTTTAGAAATGGCTGTTTGCGCTTAATCATTGTTAATTTTGAGCTGATAGACTATGTATTATTGAGCTGAAAAACAAAACCAGGCGCCAGTTTTTGAGCTACTCGTTTCTATCTGAACAGTGAAATTCAACTTTTTAAAGTATGGAATGTGCTTTTTTGCTATAATGGAACTCGAACCATGAATCTTCGAATTCACTGTCCGCATACGTTAAGCAGTAGTCCACGCTCAACATTAGAAGTATGTCAGTGACCTTAATATTACGAAAATTGTAGGTGATGACAAACGATATTCTGATCGTAATGAAGTTGGTGCTATTATGAGTGATCCTGTGTTCATACTACTAGCATTGTTTATACAGCTCTTTAAAGCAAGTAAGTGACAGCCACGTTTATGGAATAGTAACTTTCCTTGTTTATTGTTGTGGGATTTAATTATTTGTTTTCACAATCTCACAAATTGTAAGTTTCAGATTTTGTGTCCCTTATGTATAAAGTGATATAAATTAGCTGACAGAGTTACAGAGAAAATCTAAAAGACTGGCACTGATGAGCTAGGTACGTAATGAGTGTAAATGTGCTGAAGAGTATGAAATCAGTTGGAATAACTTAAGAAAAGTTTTTATGTCTCACTTAGTATTGCTATAACTGTTCATCACATTGTTATCATTCTTCTTAAAAACGAAAATAATGAACCATTGAGTTTCTATATCTTTTTCCATTGCTACGTTGCTAACGTGTTCTTGTTGTTGGTTATTGAAGTAAAAGTGTTGCACTTTATGACTAGTTTCGAAAATATTAAAACAATAACTGGAGACCCAATAGTACGTAATTCATTAAAATATGGGCGTTTCACTTGTCTAGGTACATGTCAGAAAACCTTCTATAGATTCAAGTTAGCGATGAAACTTTATTGGATAACTTACCTCATTCTTGTCCATCGATTTATTTTGAAAACAGTTTGTTTCTCATCTCTACGTGCTATTTATATACAACTGTTTCATCTAGTACAATAATATTCCTTTATTATCATATAGATAGTAACCACACAGTATCTTACGCTATTTACTTGCATTTTACAGTTTGGATATTTCTAATTATAAAGACACATCTTATTCTGCTGTGAGTAAGAATATCCTAAGATATGGTAAGATAAACAAGTATGTAACATGTAGCACTTTGAATTTTCAGAAACAACACGTTTTCTCGAACTTTCCAAATGACAAATGGCGTAATGTTTAAACGATTAATAAACAGAGGGGCAGGTGCATTATTGTAAAACTGGTGATAATTCTGGTTTAAGAAATAGTATTAATTTGTGTGTTTTTCACTAAATGCACGAGATATTTTAAATAAATTAAGAGAGATGTGTAAATATACGTTTTAAAAAACATGCACCGAAACTCCAGCGAGTACCACAAAACACATATATGATTGTTTTTTAACACAAAATATGAAAGGTTTGTATATTTTTTAATTTTGAATTTCGCGCAAAGCTACACGAGGACTGTCTGCACTAGCCGTCCGTAATTTAGCAGTGTAAGACTAGAAGAAAGGCATCACCACCTACCGCTAACTCTTGGTCTATTCTTTTACCAACGAATAGTGGGATTGCCTGTAGAATTATAATGCTTCCGCGACTGAAAGGGCGAGTATGTTTAGTGCAACGTAAATTATAATCTGCGTTCCTCAGATTGCGAGTCAAACGCCTTAACCACCAAGCCATGCCGGGCCGAAAATACGAAAGGAAATAATAGAATACGACATGATCGATCATCCAGAAATATTCAGATGAAATGCTGTTCGTTTTTAGTTATTTTATGCGTTTATTTTTAGGTGAACTTTTGTATTCTCCAGTATATTTTTGCACTTAGATCAGTTTTAAAATTAGGTTTTCTTGTTATCTCCTGAGGGATATATATAGTATAATAAATATGATTCAAATAAAAATAACAGATGAAACATCTATGTAAACAAGTCACAAATATAGAAGTGAATTCCGCATGAATGCGCCCTTTATTTTTAACATCAAACATTGATAATTCCAAACGTAATGATAACTCATTATGTGGAACAACAACGTTTAATTATTTTTTACAATGTAAAGATATGATCATATATGAATATAAAATTTAAATTAACTCAAGTAACTCTGCAAACCTAAGGCATTGTTCATTACTATATATAGAAATAACGTTTTCATCTGAAAAAGTACCTTTTATCGAATTCATGCTTGGAAAAATCTCAAGCTTTAACATTTTGCATGTTATTTTAAAAATAATATAAATAAATTAAAATTAAGTGTTTTAAAGCTCCGTAAACACTTTCAGAACTCATACTACATAACTATGTATTAACTTCAGAAACTGACGCATACCCGAAAAGCTTTGAAAATAATTTTGAATTTCTATTATTATACAAGCATCATAATTATCATATTACAGTGTATATTTAGTTTTATCTCTTCGACGAAGCCTTTAAAAAAGATGTTAATGAAGACATATATATGTTACAAGTGTTTGACAACTTTTATTTACGTCATTAATGTTTTAAAGTTTTCAAGAAATATAAGTTGATATACATTAGAACCGTTTCATTCAATGGGCAATTGTCCAGTTTTCACTGCGCATGTTCAGTTATGGCCAGGTGTTTAAGGCACTAAACTCTTAACCTAAGGGTCACGGGTTCGAATCCCCATTACACCAAACATGCTCGCCCTTTCATACGTGGAAGCGTTATAATGTAACGATCAGTCCCGTTATTCGATAAAAAGAGTAGCCTAAGAGTTGGAGGCGGGTGGTGATGACTAGTTGCTTTCCCTTTAGTCTTACACTGCTAAATTTAAAATGGCTAGCGCAAATAGCCCTCGTGTAGCTTTGCGCGAAATACAAAACTAAAAACTAATCGAAGTCCACGGTATTTTCTTATGAGTAATGGGGTGCACTAAGTCAGTTCTTAAGGTGGCATTGATATATATATTAATATTATTTAAAATAAGACCATTTAATGCCTTCCTTAATTTTTGCATAATATTTAAGCTTTACTTATAGATTCAGCGTTTAGTAAGAATAACGAAAAACATATAATTTTAATACTACAAAAATGCCTCAGATAAAATTAACAGATAACTTAATGAACACTGACAGTTGTCACATGCTGACAGAGAGGGAAAAATCATAATATTTTTTTGTATTTTGTTTAAAAATACATTTTACAACGTTTATGACTTGTTTTCAAGTGTACAATTTGTAAACCTTTTCATCTTCCTTAGTCAATATTTTAAAGTAAGGCCACCACACTGATCTTGTTTTTGCCTTGTACGCGTTTAATTTCGCAATCCCCTAATAATCAGACAGGATCAGAGAGTGTGGTTATCGTATTTATAATCACATTACAACGTTATGGTTTTGTTCATGAATGCCGCAAAATGAACTCAATTTGCTTAAACTGTGGAGTGAAAAGTACGAGAAGAATGATATACAATAGTTATGTCTCAGTAAAAACCTAAGGAAGCGAACTATTATATAATGGTTGGTTTAAATGTTTTAGCGCAGGACAGTGAAAGAAAAATACAGAAAGCCACGAAAACCACAAAAACTGGATAACCATCTGGAGGAATTATTTTATAATGGTAAAAGATGCTGTACTTTCAAAGGAATTGTGATATGAATATATCGTAAAAAGTAAACTTCTGAAAAAGTAGGTTGAATCTTGGTCCACAGAGATTTATGATTACACTGAGATATAAGCATTAAATGTGAAACATTTCTCCCTTATTTAATGAGGGATGATTATGAAATTAACTGATATCTGATTATGTTACATATAATACGTGTTTCTTATGCATTCGCATTTCTTTGACAAAAGAACCTAAATTCCTATGTTTTACACTCGACATAGCCAGATGAGTTAAGGTGTTTGGCTCGTAATCTGAGGGTCGAGGGTTCGTATTCTCCCCGCACTAAATATGCTCGTCCTTTCAGCCGCGGGTGCGTTATAAGTGACGGTCAATCCCACTATCACTGCTAAATTAGGGACGGGTTGTGCAGATAACTCTCGAGTAGCTTTGCACGAAATTTAAAAACAAACAAACAAACCTATGTTTTAGGGATATTTGATATAATAATTGCTAAGTTATTGTTATTTGTCAGCATGGTATGTACTATAAATCCCTATCTTTTAACAATATTTGTTTCTCTCAGTACGTCACTATTTCTTTAACGGCATGACATATATAAGTACCTAAATTACTAATTATTTTATTTTTGCAACATTGTTAAAAAGACTGAATGTCTACTTTATACTGTTCACTTACCATTACTGTATGAGCTGAATATCTTAGTTAACATTTACTTTTGTGTAAAGTATTTAAGTTATCTCTTAATTATTACAACGGGTCTATATTTGCATTGCTTATTAATAAAAGTTGGCATTTCGTAAAATCAGCATAGTTTGTGCAGGTGAAGAACCTGGTGCTAGAATGAGTTTTATGTTTCTTTCTTGCCCAGATTTATAATTTTGGAGTTAATTAAAAAATTAAATCACTATTTATTTGTTCAATATCTTTACATATTACTCCTTACTTGCTAATATAACACCTACTTACCTAAATCACCATTTATTTACCAATCCTACATTACTATACACTTACCTGCTGTATACCTAGATCACCATTTATTAAATATTTACTTACTTGTATTAAGTTACCGTTCATTTACTAGTGCAATACCTACTGTGCACTTAAATCACCATTTATTTAACAGTCTTACATGTGCTGAGTTCCTACGTTACTATTAACTTACCACTGTTAAATCTACTTGTACCGAGTTCATTTATTTGGCAGTGCTGCTTGTATTAAGTACTGACATTAACATTACTATTAACTTACCAATGTTAAACCCACTATGTACCAAAATTGTCATTTAATCACCTCCTACACGTGCTAAGTACTTACTTTACTATTCACTTACAAGGATAGCACCTACTGTGAATCCAGATCATCATTTATTTAACAATGCCTGTATATGCTGAGTACCTACACTGCTATTCTCTTATCCTTGTTAAACCTACTGTGTACCTAAATCACCACTTATTCAATAGTCTTATATGTACTTTATTATTCACTTACTAGTATAGCACCTATTGTGTATTAAGATCATTATCTATTTAACAGTCTTACATGTGCTGGGTACCTACATTACTGCTAACTTACCAGAGTTACACCTGTTGAGTACTTAGATCACCATTACAGGTACTGGTTACCACATGTAGTAAATAATTAAATTATGAATCACTTAAATATGTTACAGACACCGAGTGTCAAATAAACACTTACTTAATACTCTTGTCCGTACTGTGTACCAAATCATAATATATTTAACAGTATTGCATGTGAGGGATAATGAGCTCTCTACAGGATTACATCAAATAATGTTATAAATGGATGTATTAGGTACCTGAAATGATTTTGACGCAACTTGTGAGGACCGAAATTAATATATTTAACAGAATCTTCAGTGATAAGTTTTAATCACTTTTTTAATTAAGTTTCATAATCACTACGTTGATAACTGAATTCTATGTTAGCATTAAGTTTTGGTAAGCATCACAACATGTCTTTTATAATTTTAGCCTCTCCATTCTCTATTGATTCAAGATGAAATAATAAGTTTAATCACGTCTTTCTTAAAGGAAGCCTGTTCGAGTTAGTAACGAATGACGTAATCAAAATTATGATAACTCCTTTCGTGTTCCGTTACATATATTTAATCATTTAATCACAAATTAACTTTAGCCCGTATACTCAGTATCTTACTTACTGCCTATCAGTGTTTCAGTTTTGATGATTGTTGAATTTTTATACTAGTGTATTTCCGCATATGAATAATAAACAGATATTAACTGTTTGTTCGTTTTTATAGAGCGAAACCACACTGAGATACATGCTGTGTCTACAACGGTAACTCGAACTACGAATTTTAGAGTTGTGACTCCTTAAAGTTACCGTCGGTTGTTACTGACTTTCTTTCTGATCAAAGGTTCTATATTCGAGATGGTTAGGCCTGGAACTATGAGTGTCTGACTTGGCTGTTTAAACCAAAGGCCCGTCAGGTGAGGTTTATATTGAAATTTCCAAACACTAAATACAAAGTAAGAACGTTATCAAAATGACAATACGTACTCATAACTACAAAAAACGTTCCGGATCCATATATTAAGAAAATGTTTAGCGTTTCAAAAATTAGAAATGTTGGTCAAAATTTTCAAACAATTTAAGTATAAATCATATACTCATAATGAAGTGGACTTAGCAGATAGCCGAATGTGACTTTTCAATAAAAAAAATACACACACTCATAATGAAATGAAATAAAAATTTTACTTCCTAACTTTTGTTTATCTGACTTTCGATATTTTACCGTGTGTTACGTTTTTTTTTATGTTTTATGTTTTTCGTAGACTAAACGCAACAGAAAGACACAGATAACAGCTTGTATAATTTATTACACTAAACTATTAACAGATGTAACATAAATTATATAATAACAATGACAGATATTAAGTTTAAACCTTCAAAATTAATTACAAAACAAAATGGTACTAGTTTCAACCTTCAAAATTAATCACAATACAAAATGGTACTGGCCTGTATCTAATATAATGATCTAAAATGAAAGTCTCAAATTCCAGTCTAGGGTGTGAATTTGGTCCAGCGAAGAAATTCCGAAGTTTAAATGAAGAAGTCCAGAAACAATTCACAGTTCAATAAATTCAATGAAGTTCTTTTCACGATGCCTCCGATGAACGTCACAAACTTGTCGCCTTCAATTTTTCCGATTTCCCGTAAATAGTTCCACACGTGTTGACTTTCAGTATAACCACTAATTCGAAAGAATCGTAGAGATTGACGAAATAAAATCACAGCTTCTGGTGATCTATCTTCAGTCACAAATTACAGCAAACACTTAAACCTTCTCAAACGAATGACTGACTCTCTTCTTTTGAATAAAACTAATGTCTGACTCTTCACTCCCTTTCTTGCGTCTTCGTCTGTTTATATATTGTAGGCCTAGACTTCTCGAACCACCGCGAAACTTCTACAGAACTCCAGAGCAATCCGCGCATGTCCGTTTTTGCACGAGACTCAACATCTAGACACGAGGCCGCCAACATTTCATTTACATACATGTGATTGGTATACTTAATTCTAGAAAATTCTAAATGTTACCCTAAATGAATAACAACATATTTTATTAGTTTAAACCTTGAAACAATAATATAAATATGGAAATATAAATAATAGAAATGAAAATTTAAACACAACACGACATGTTGTCGCTTACAAAACATTTACACGACATTTACATAACACCGTGTAATTGTTATTGTGTAGTTTTTAAGAAAATGAAAATTCAATGCTTCGTTACGAATTATGAGAAGGATAATAAATTTCATTATTTTTATTAGAGTGCGGGCTGGACTTGCAGTATATCTTTGGAACGCAGTATATCTGCTTTAGAATTTATTTGATACTACAATATTAAACTGGAATTTTAAAATGTTGGTACTTAATACGAATGGCAGTCAATCTCTTAATGTGGATTATAGATAGCAAGAAACTATTGACTGGTTGTCTTCTATGTGGTCAGTAGTTCAAAATTAGAAAGGGAGCGTATAGCATTAGCAATTTTTGCCATAATTGCAAACACAATGTCTAAATTAAGTAAAGATCCACTGTAACGGAACAATCAGTGAAAAAACTCGTTCCGTAATTGCGGATCTTAGTATTATTTTAAATTACTTTACAGAATATTTTATATTTATCTTCTATTACAAATATAAATTATTTTTCAGACGGTCCATGCGAATACTAATTGTGTTTTATATATAACAGCTGACAATATTGGAAAAAGTAATTTCTTTTCCTGCAGTAGTTATAAATATAGCACCTGCTAAGATCATGTATTGGAACTTTAACATTGCTGAAATTTTCAGCGATGAAAAATACATTATAACATACCCGCAACGTGACTGACTCAAATTAATCACTTCACATTACGGTAGTTCCCGCCATCAGATTTCCATATGCGTCTCTTGTGTATGCTTCAGATCTCTGTATTTCAGATCCAGAAATTTACTGTCTAGTTTTCGCGTCTTTAATGTTGAATTCTTAGAATGCAAATTGGCACAGATAAAACCTGTTGTTTGACCTCATAGTATCTACAGCTTTGCGGTTCCCTGTAAATACGTAATTGTGACACATTTTAAGAACATATATCTAGCATAATTTCTTTAAATTAATCAATAGAACTGTTCAATACACGCGAGGTAGCTCACCTGAAATTCCCTATAATAAACATAATTCTCATTGCTTCTACAAGTTATTCGTATTTATATTATCTATATGTGTGTTTTAGAATGTGTGAGAATGTTGTTAAATATTTTTTTTTCGAGATAAAAATATAAAGTTTAATAGTTTATTTGGCTGAAGTAACGGTTTGTTATTATTTTCCATAGAAAACAAAACAAAACTGGCACAGCTAGGTGGTGGGGGCGCACGACTCATAATCTGAGAATCCCGGGTTTGAATCCCCGTCATCCCAAATATGACTACCCTTTCAGCAGTGGGAGCGTTATAAGTAATGGTCAATTCCACTATTCGTTGATTAAAAGGAGTAGCCCAATAGTTGGTGATGACTAGTTACTTTCTCTCTAGTTTTACACTCCTAGATTAGGAACGGCTAGCCCTCGTGTAACTTTGATCCATATTCAGAAATTAGACAAACAAACAAATTAGAAAACATCTCAAAGCGTAGAAAAATATTCAAAAATGGTAAAACGTACGTCTAACACAAAACTTTTTTATTATTCTTTGCAACATTTTGGGCAGAAGCCCTGCGTCAAATAGCCGAACCATATTACGTGAAAAAAATAAAACTTTGGAATTTGTCTAAACCTTTTGATCCATGTTACACTGTTTATAATGACTTAAAAAGGGCTACTGCACGAAACACTGCAAGTAGTAATAAAAAATGTTTGGTTATAAAGACGTGTTTTAACATTTTCGAACACTGTTTCTTTATTTCCATGACTTGAGTAGTTGTACCATATTTTTAATAAAACATAAAGTTAAGACAAAAGACCAACGAGAAAATGTTTTTCATAATCTTCGATGGCAAATGTAAAAAAATATAATCTACCAAAAACTGAACCAACTGTTTGCTTCACTGATAATAATGTGATAATTTTCATGTCTAAATATACATATGTGTTTGTTTTGTTCGTAGTTAAGCACCATTATGTAGTTTAATGCTTAACTATCTGTGCTCTGCCCACCATGGCATCACGGGTATCGAAACCTGGCTTTTAGTGTTGTAAGTCTGCAGACGACACATTGTGCTACTGTAAGGCTATTATATATATATATGAGTGAATACGTCAATATAATTGTCGGTTACTAGGATCTTTTTTTTTCATACATCGATAAATTAGGAAGAGCTTATAAAACCAACAACCAAACTAACTTAACGTATATGTTTATGAAGGCTATCCAGTATAACAAACATACGAGATAAAATAATGTTACAAAATATACTCGCAAGAAAACTAAAACCTATAACGATTACATTCCATTTAGAAATATATAAATCTTGTTTACTTTAGATAAACAATGGCATTTGAATAATACCGAAAATAAATTAGACGTGATAAATTAGGCAACACTACATACTAATAAATCACCCAGACAAAATGCATTTGTTATTACTGGAACTTAATGAACGTCCAAACAATATATGTATTTTATATTTGGGCCTGGAAATATTTTTTTTAGTTTTAAACTAAAGTTGTTTCAGTTCTTTAAGCTTACTTGACCTCAAAAGTTTTAATACTAACTTTGTATCTATTCGAAAATGTATAGACATACGTTTTCTTCTTATTGAAGAATATATTTTTCAACATAGCTTATCATTAGTAGAGATTCAGGCGCAAAGAAGCATTCGCGTTTTCCACCCGAATAATTTAACCTTGAATATGGTACGGCCTGCTAGATTGTTCCTCGGAAGGTAAGAGCTAACTTTACAGACTTAGTTAAAATCAAGAGTTTGATTCTTTGCGGTAAATAGTGCAGTTAACTTTGCACTAAGAATGACATTAACAACGCCAAATTTTATAATCTTCCATTGCATGTAAATTCTCAAATGTTCTATTACGATGTAATTAACAGACAATTGTCAAAATTTTCCTGAAGTTTCATGTTTACAACTCTCTCAACATGAGATCACTTCAGTAACATATATTTATATACATACATATTAAATAAAACAGTCACTTGTGTATTGTAAACCTGGTGCAGTCCATTTCTTCGTCATAGCACGAATTCGGTCTTTATAGTTTACAGATATAATCTGTATTCTAGAAACTTTGGCTAGAGTTTCAAAGTGTTTAGGAAACAGATGAACGAGAGGATAGATCCACCAGCAGTGTATCAAGAGCACCCATCTTCAGATAATTATAGAAGTATCTGTTAAATAAACACGAGCTAAAACATTCCTCGTGATTGACGAAAATTATATCTAGTGGTTTATTTTGAAGAATCTTTTTTTTTTCGAGGCTATTTTGTTAATTCATGGCAAAGTTCTCAAAATCACATGCTAAAGGCCTTTCATAGCCGTTGTGATGAATATACATACAATCCGTGACCTCTTAAGAGAGATTATCTTTGAAGCCAAAAGTGCTACATAAATTGCCGAGTACAAACAAAAGCATTTAAAGAAAATGGTAATCTGTGGGAGGGGCTTCAACTGATTTCACTCGATAAGTAAAGCTCATTATTTGTTATTAGCCCAATCATTACAGCGCTAGGATCTCGACCAGTAAGCCGTGATATCTGATGATAGACAGCTTAAACGAGAAAAGTTAAGCTTAAATGTCGATCTTTATCCCACCGATTTATATGTAACAGAAACATATGTATGTAAATTATTATAACTTCTATTGAATAATACTTTTCCTCAAAGGATTTATATCAGAATAGCCCTATGTTTGCTTCAAATACATGATGGAGCTGATAACGGTAAGATCAGGGTAATCATGTCTGATATGTTGCTGTATAAACAGTGCAATGCCAGAGACCCCTGTCTTTAGTTCTTTCTTAGCCTTCACCTTGGTAATCTCCAAGCAGTCATCAACGTTATTCTTTCACCAAGCGATAGAACCGATTCTTTGCAACTGTACCATCCTCTTCCCATTACATTGTCCTCTTACTCAGAATAAGTTATTTTTCTGAAAGTTATATGTCATTCAAAATCGACGAACATCAGTTTTCTGTAGAAAACCTGACAGCAGTGTCTCTAGTATCACATTTCCAATCCTCTGACAGTCAATCTTCGGTGTCCACCTTTCAAACCTGTTAGTTCCAACCAGTGATTAAGCTGGAACTGTTCGGTAGGGAGTTCTGCCTTTAGAGTATTCCACTAGTATTCCAGGTTTTCTGGTTGAAATGTCAAAATGGATCACAGCAATTAATACCATCTCTTTCAAAACCCAATGTAATCGCTGGTTAAAACAGAAGAAACCAAAGCAATGAAAATCTTATAACCATAGAAACTTAAATAGTGAATAAATTAGGTATTATTACGAAATTGTGTAAAACTTTCAAAAAACAGAAATATCGCTGACAATATTGAATACAAGATCCCTACGTCATTTGCTCAATGCTACTCCAGCTTATAATGAATATAAAAGATCGTGATAAATTCTTTAACCCGACTTTAATGCTTTGAACATATCATTTCCATTATGTAAGAAAATTTGTAATTTTTTATAGCTTTATGGCTAAAATTTCTTAAAACAGTATAGTAATCGACATCTATTGTCATTTGTAAAACTGTTTATTTAAACAATGATTTTTACACTTACTTTTAGAATTGTTAATTGTTATTAAAAACTAAACAGAAACAGAATTTTTAAATATTTACATTTTTAACACCCATTGCTTCATTACGTTGTCCCCAGGTGGCATAGCGGAATTTTTGGGAACTTAAAACGCTAGAAACGAAGTTTCAATACCCGTGTAGGTCAGAATATAGGTAATCCATCGTGTAGCTTTGTGCTTAATTACAAACAAACAAATATTTATATTTTACAAGTATGCATTTTAAGACTAGTACTTTGTCAGTTATTTATTAGCTACTGGTTACACGTGACAGTGTTGCCATGCATGTACTGTTAGTTTGAGAATTCATGGTTTAGGATCCATTGGTGCTGAAATGTAAATTCTCTAACCAAATGACGGTGAAATCCTATTATTATATCAGATAATAATAGCCTAAGAGTTGGTGATTGTTGCTATTGACTAGGTGCTTTCATTCTCATATACCAGTTCAAAATTATGAAAGCAATGCGCAGATAACTTTTATGTAGCTTTGCGCGAAATTCTGAAACAAACAAATAGATACATACTATTGTAATCTATTGAATATACTTGGACAGCTGCCACGACCTGGTCTTACTTCTGTTTTGGCACTGAGAGACATAAACAATATGAAACCATACATACTTTCAACGTGCTAAACCCAGTTTTTTACGAAACATGTTATTGTAAACAGTTTTAAAATAGGTCTCGTTTCCACGATTTATTTTCAATATTGAGCAAAGACCTTGATTTAGCCTATGGTGATTTCATACTTTTGAATGTAGATAGTGGGGTTTGAACATGTAATCATTTTCTTGTGTTTCAAGTACGTGATATACAGCCGATAGTAACAAGTTTCACATCCAATAACAACAAAAAATTACGGTAATATGTAATATATGCTAAATAAATACACAAAATATACATGTATTGCTCCTTCACTGGAAAAAAGAAATAAACTGGTTGAAGAGATGGTGTGAAAAACGAAACGACTCTCTCAGCAATGTACGATGACTCTGAAGAAGTTCCTAAAGTTTATAATAATTTGAGTTTTAATACATAACACAAACATAAAACCTCCAAATAAAATAAAATAAAAACATTCCGGTAATAGCATCTGAGCAGCAATGCACGTTACTTGTATAAAGTTTGTATTAATATCTCAGAAACAATAAATTCGTATTAGCACAAATAAGAACATTCAGTTTTGATTATAGAAAGTGAATTGCTATTAAGTTTCTATTTGAGAGATCAATTTATCATTAAGTTTTGGTGACAGGTAGGCTCGTATTAAGGTTTGGCCTGGTAGAGTGGGTTATAGTTACGTTTCTGTTCAGAACAGTAGGTTGTTATTTAGTTACAGGTATGGAAAGTAGGTTAGTATTAAGTTTTGGTTTGGGAAAGGAAATCATTATTAACTTTCGAGTGCCCCGATGGACCAACCATAGTATTACAGACTTACAATACTAGCATCCGGATTCGATTCTCTGTCGTTTGTAGAGTGCAAATTATCTGTTGAGTAACTTTGTGTTAATAAAAACACAAAGAAACATTTAATTTTCACTCTGAGAGAGGGTGAGTTATCGTTTAGCGTTGGATTAGGTGAAATAGTTGTTATTAAAGGTTGTTTTGAGAGACTGGGTTATTAGTAATTTTTAGTTTCGAGTAAGAAAAGTGGGTTATTATTAAGATTTGACTTGAAATAGGAAACTGAAATATTTTTTTAAAATCTGGACGAAATTGATGAATTATGAATCTTAGAGTCCATGAATCGCATTCTACACTTTAGGTATGGGGTGCATTATAAGAGTGATGGTAAAATCTCATTATTACAATATACCTAAAGTCAACAGTGAGTACTGTTGTATTCTTGTCTTTCCTTTTCGCTGTAACTCAAATTTGTGACGACTAGCGAATATCTCAATCAAACAAATAAAGAAAGCTTACAAGCTAACGAATCTGAAAAACACACTTGACCTTTCCAGGATCAGACCTGAGTCTGCTTTGAGCCTCTGCCTCAGCAACTTCCTTTTTAACTGGGTCATAAAATGGTCAATACAACTCAAAAAAAGAATAATAAGAGGTTTTTTCATTAGTATCAGAAATAAACCTGTCTGCACACATTGTACACTTCATTACTCTTATACGTTTTCCAATGGTGATGTCTATTATTAAATTACCTCATTATTATTTCCGATTTATTACCTTTACCCACCATTTAGGGACATTTTGTAATCAATGATCAATAACAACTGCTGCCATCTACTTGCTGTTTTGTCTTAAAGAAACTGAAATGGATTTTAAAATTCAATCAGCTATTTGATACCACGCGTTTTGGAGTCATATTTGCAGCACTAGTCAGTTTTTGGTTCGTCGTAGGTTTATACAGTTGGAAGAACTTTTCTTATTCTAATAACAGAGAGAACTATTTAATAACTAGGGTTTAAGCAGTGTTTAGCTTCTTTTCACCAATAAAATAAAATTTTGTGACAGACAGCTCTTCATCTTTCTTCTAGTTTAGGCTTTCAAAAGATAATAAACTTTTGAAAAAACTTTTCAGATACGATTTAAAGGACGTTTATCTGATTTTCTGTATCTAGTATACAAATGTCTCAACGATGCGAGTTTCGTTTTGTTTATAACATACAAAGGTGTGAATGGATTATATAATACTATGTTTTCGAAGTCTAAGTATTTTTACCTTGTTCAAGCTTTTTCACTCAATTATCAGAGTTTTCTCTGGTATAGTTCAGACTTCCATAAGCTTTACTCTGGGACAACACCTTTACTTGTTTGACAGTTGTAAAGACTCAAGAGTCCCCACCGAAGTTGAAACAACTCAGTTATAGTTACATCTAAGGGTATTGAATTTTCTTAGGAGCTAGCTTACAATTACTATCCGCTTATACGTGAAGAATCAAAGTAACTAAAACAGATTCTCATTATTGGATATTATCTGTTACTAATTGTATTCATATTATTATAATTAGACCAGATGATGTATATGTGTATATATATATATGTGTAACACAATTAGCTGCTCTCGTAATTTTGTTCATAGGTCGAGTTATCGTTTGGTTCGAGTTTGGCATTAAACTTTCCATAGACGATAATACAGTTAAGAGGAAGAGAATGTAAAAGAAATATATATTTCCATTTGTTTTATATTTCAATTTACTTGTCTTTAACTGAAGTTTTTACTATATTATTATCTAGTTCTTATTTAATTTCTTTTATTTCTATTTATTCAATCATTTAAAAAACGAATACCATGATTAAGCACATGTACTGTCATCAACAAGTATCCAGTTGGAAAGATTGTCAAAATTTCAATAACAAAACACATGTTATACTTTTAAAACTCATTCATAATCATATGTTTCATAAAGGAAGATGGTGTACTTTTAATTCATTTAGCTTTTCGCCTTTATTTCTTACCTGACTGTAAATTTTCTTTTATATTCAAACTACTTATAATTAGGTAAAATGTTTTACAACATCCTGTCAGCTTTCAAGGTGTTTCATAATTTTTGTTCCCATTTTACTCCATTTGCTGTCTTTTAGCGGTCGATACATTTTAATAACTTTGATTATGATATCTATTTATACTTTCAACGTTACTTTTTGCAGAGACTTTTCTTTGTTTAAACAACAACCATACCTATCTATATGCACTACTATTGATCCCACGTTCACAAACAAGAGCTCCAAACACGCACATCATCTGCGCTCCACGTGCTCACCACGTGCCTTTAAACTGAAATCTTATTGGTTCGGTTGTTGTCGATGTTTCAAACGCGCCTTACAGGTAGAGTATTTCAAAGAAATCTTTCCACCTACTTAATTTCCCTTGAGGTAAAGATCGGTAAAATTTGTAATTTGTTCTATTAATAACAACGGATCCAATTTTATCGTGAATTAGAATGCTTTCGTAGGTTTTGTTACTTGATTCACTGTTTTAATCAACAAATATCGATATATTTTTATTAAAAACGTTCCAACAATAAACTAGAACAAATACACCTAAATAGATATTCACTGCAAATCTTATGCTTTAATATGTTCCTTAACAAAGTTAATTAACATAGAGGTGTCTATATACGGTGGGAGTTATACTATTTAGTTTAAATAAGTGGATGGGAACCTTTATACTACTATAATTCGTTTACTGATATACCAATTAGTGCCTTACTACCATAATGGAGGCTGGAATGCTAACTTCGAGAGGTAAATTTAATTAACTTACTTACCCCCAACTGATAGTACCTGATTGTCATTTTTTATGTATTTTATCACATTTATTTATTTTTATTCTTCGTTTTTTACTGTGGAGAACAGTCACCTTTCCACAACTGTATGCAGACAGTGAAGGGTAATATAGATGCGGGACGTTGTGGGCTTGAGCACCCATATTTTGCTCTCCTAATTTCTATTTCTATTATTCTATTGCTTTTTATTTATTTCATTTCTTTATGTGAGACTGGCAAATGGAGGTTAAAAATTGATAAACAGTGAATCCCCACCACTTTATGGGTCCTACGTCCAGAGCCACCTCCAAAACCTAGGATATTTTTTATGTCTCACATTATAGCTTGTACCCTAGGATCCTTTTAATTGGTGGAACGTTTTTATTTTTTATTTTGGTTTCAAAATGTTTTTGGTTGTAACAAACTATATATAACATTATTATGTAGAAAGACAATTAAAGACTGAAAACTTCCTTTAAAAGTCACTGCTTGCATGATATGAATGTTAATAACAAAATGAAAGAGTATCAGGGTGGAATCTCTGTAATATATAGACAAGTCATATAAAATTCACAGAATGGGAAAATATAGTAACACGCATGGTGTGGAAGACCTGTATAGAATTAACCGACTGAAAATTCATGTAAAGGTCTAATAATGTGAAAGTTTCAGAATCAATAATTCGCAACTATCTGATAAAATAAGACATTGTTATTTAAGATCATACAAGTTTTATAGTTTTAAAAGTTGTCATGTATTCTCATTGAAAGAGAAAATGATATAGAAATTTAAAAGCAAAGAACAGACTGAAAATCATACTGTCGACGATTTTTACACAAGTTATAGTGTTTTACGTTGATGTCAAAGCATCCGGAGCAGGACTTTCAAATCACATTACAGAGATGTATTAGTATAGAGTAGTTAATGAAACATCCATACAAAAGTCACAGACTAGATAATTCATATAAAGTACCTCGTGAAACATTCACATGGAAGTAACAGAGAAGATAATTTATACAAAATACCTAATGAAATATTCATACAAAAGTCATAGAGTGGATAATTTATATAAAGTACCAAGTCATTAAGTGGATAATTCATATACAGTACCAAATCATTAAGTGGATAATTCATATGAAGTACCTCCTGAAACATTCATATAAAAGTAACAGAGAAGATAATTTATACAAAATACCTAGTAAAATATTCATACAAAAGTCATAGAGTGGATAATTCATATAAAGTACCAAGTGAAATATTCATATAGAAATCACAGGGTATATAATTCATATAAAGTATCTAATAGAAGATTCAATAGAAGCCACAATGTACATTATTCCCATACATTTCTGAGTGAAAGATTCATGTATAACTCACAAAGTACATGATTCATATAAAGTACTTACTGGAAGATTTATACAGGCGTCACAAACTATTCAGTTTGTTTAAAGTACGTGTTGAAACATTCATTATGATGTTAATGAGTAGAAGAACCATATAATGCTCACATATTGAAATATTTCTCTAAACATACACATAGAACGGTAACATTTGATTTTACATGATAATAATTTTTTGAATAAGCAACTGTCTGATATTGTTCGTTTGTTTTTAATTTCGCGCAAAGCTATACGAGGACTATCAGCGCTAGCCGTTCTTAATTTAGCAGCGTAAGGCTGGAGGGAAGGCAACTAGTCATCACCACCCACCGCCGACTCTTGGGCTACTCTTTTAACAAAGAATAGTGGGATTGACCGTAACATTATAATGCCCCTACGGCTGAAAGGGCGAGCATCTTTGGTGTGACGGGGATTCAAACCCACGACCCTTGATTACAAGTCGAGGGCCTTAACCATCTGGTCATGCTGGGCCCTGTCTGATATTTAGATAAAGATATTTATTAAAGGTCATTACTTGCATATGAAAATTTGCTGATAAAGATGAATTACTGATTTGTACTAGGCCTTGTGTCGAGTTGCCAACGCTGTTGTTTTTACGAATATATTGTTTAGATGAGTTATTTATTAAGGAAATTATTTTTCTTCCTTCCCTTTCTTTCTCTTTTCTTGAAGATCGGAAATGTCATTGTTTTATGCCATTACTAATAAAAATACTTTTTTATATTTCTGTACTTTTCTTTTAACTTCCCTAATAAATACTAAAAAGATATCAGTTTGAAGTGATAATTGTGTTTCTTATCAACATTACTCTTTTTGTTTGTTTTATTTCGCTCAAAAATATATAAGTACAAAATAAATTATAACTACAATGTTTGGCTTAAGATATTCAAAGTGATAATTGTAGTTAAATTGTTATTGAAAGTTAACCATAGTTGTCTTTACACATTTCGATCAAAAAAGTGGAAGGAAATTTTATCCAAAACATTTTTTCCCACTTGGTCTCTTTCATTTTTGTACAATTTAATTATTTGATTTTTAAACGTTATGAAGAAAAATCATATAAATAGAATGAATACCTTTAACTCCACTCATCTTTATTAATGAAGCATTTTGATTTTAATTGTGTTCATTTGTTTAACAAAAGAAGTTGTTTAAAAAGGATTAATGATATGTTGAGAAGTTGTTCTATGTTCCATGCAATAAATGTGACTTTGACGTCACACGTTACCTGTTTACCATCTGTTGATACTGATTAGAGAGTGTCTGACGTCATAGCCGATCAATGTTTGTCCCTTACAAGATAAACAAGAATAAAGGTTTTCGTTTATTCAAGAAAACTTGGTAGTTTTGGAAGACTGTCTATAACAAAAAAACACAAATACGACTTCTAAAACTGGAAGTATTATATCAGATTTTGTGACAGAAAAGCTCATGCGAAGAGAAGCTAAGAATTACTATTTTTACTAACACTGCGTCTTATATGCCCGTTTAGGTTAAAAATCAGAAAAAAAATCAGTCAACAGATTAAAATGTTACATTTTTTTCTTAGGTGGTATATTGTATTCTTATATCGGTCATGTACTTTTCTTAGCCATAATAAACGGTAGTGAAGAATGCACACTAGAAGATTTTTTAAAAAATTACAGCCAGAAAACTAGAAAGATTTCATTCTGTACTTAATTTAACTCTTGTTTATTAAAATTATTTTTGTGCCTTTATAAACATCTTGGTAGATATCATATGATCAGAATTGTCCAAAGATCTTCCATTCTTTTCATCTGTTTAAAAACAGAAATGCTCCTTTTAAAATGTGTTTTAATGGTCTGTATCTATCTAGACATTTGTTGAGAACGTTTTGAACTGTACGAACAGCACAAAACGTCTGTCCAAAGTTTCCTAGGCTAGTGATGTCTATTAGCAACGCCTTTGAAGTATACACTCCTCTTCTAGAGCACTTACTCAAGCAAGAGATGCTCCTCTTGTTTTTCCTTAGTTATTGTTTTCCAACATTAAATGTTTCGTGTGACTATAATAACTCAAAATTGCTCTTATTTTATCCAAATTATTGTCTTTTAACATTTTAATACGCTTCATTTGTTTAACAAGTCTCCAATATTTGTCATGTCTTACCTCGATTATTCACTTCGTACATAGTGGTAACTTTAATCTATTTAACTTTTGCTTGTATAATCTGTGTTACTTTATTGTCATGACAGATCTGGTATAATTAGATTTGCCCAAAGTGTCTATTTTTACAAACTATCCTGCAAATAGCATTATAGTTCTCATTGTATCAAGGCAAACAAAAGTTTTATCTTATCTTAGTTACCTAAATATTCGTCTTTTTTTAGTTACTTCATTTTCAATATCAAAGTATATCTCATCTGTTTAAAGAAACTCAAATGTTCCTTCCTCCTCTGGCTGTTTACGTTCAACGTTGCGGTATGTTTCATCTGTTTAATAAAAATTAAACATTATTCTTGTCTTACCCGAGTTCCATTGTTCCAACATTGTGACATATTTCATTTGTTAAAAAAGCGTTCCTCCTATCTTTCCTTAGTTACTTTCTTTTAACATCGTGCCACATTCTATATGTTTAAAGAAACCCAAATGTTTCTTTTGTTTTCTCTCTGTCACTCTCTTTCAATAACATAGAATGTATATTTCATCTTCCTCATTTTTGGTTGCTTTATTTAAATCTCATGGTGTTTTTCTTGCATCACTCATTCATACAAATACCTTATTAAGAATGTCTTGTCTTATTTCATCTACTCCTGTGGATGTCAGTACAGTCATCATCCGATCAAAGAAACTTAAGCATTACTATTTATAATTAAACACTCTTTTGTCTTACTTTGGTTAATCTTATGACTTTGTTATTGAATTTGCGCATACCTATTCGATGACTAGTTGTCTGGTTATCACTAATTTTGAAATGTTAGACCAGAGGAAAGACAACTAATCGACACGATTTACTGACAAATCGTGGGCTACTCCATTCGAATAGTGGAATTCAAACGCACCCAAGATCCTAAAGTGCAGAGTGCCATTTTGTTTGAGGTTATTTTGTGTGTGTGTGTGATAACGGGACATGAAACTTGAATCCTCGGATCCACAATTCGGCGTGCTAACCACGCTCAATCCCACACATCTTGCGAACATCTTGAGAGGTTTCATCTTTTTAAAATCACACAGATGTTATTTTTCTTAATATTAGCTACCCGTACAAACCTAGCGGAAAGTTTCATCTGATTAAAATGATTAATGGAATCTAATTCATCATTTCAAACTGTTTGATAAAACTTATCTGATTAAAACAGCCCAAAGTTTTCTCTTCTCTGTTGACATCGGAGTATATCAATCAATTGATAATAGTTAGGGAAGTAATATTTATTATTGGTCACCTTTACCAGCTGTTAACAACTTGTTTATTTAATTTGAGTTTCCTTTGTCTTGGTGATTTATGAAATAAACGAAAAAGGATTTTCTTTGATACGTACTATCAGACTTCAGTGTCTGCACATTCTGGCTTGTTTAACTACATTCGGTTTTATGTTTATTTTTAGGGTAATCGGTGGATACAACTTTTGTCTATTTCAAGAAATTTATGTTATTTAGTTCTAAGACCTAATATTTACAGGTTTTTAATGGGTATTTAAACAATAACCCAAATTTAGGTTTGGATTTGTTCTTCTCGATTACTGTTCATTAAATAAAAAATAAACATCTGTTATTCACATATTTTGATCACAAGGCACAATTAAATAAAGAATGTACATCTATTGTTCACATAGTTTGATCACAAGGCACAACTGAATAAAGAATATACATCTATTGTTTATAAGGCACGATTAAATAAAGAATAAACATCTGTTGTTCAAAATCTCTATTTAAAATGCGCAACTGAATAAAGAATATACATTTATTTTTCACATTCCAAGAAACACTAGTTTCTTATCGACCAAAATGATTATTTTTTTTCATAGTGCCTTCGACAGTCAGGTGCTGTTGTCACTGCACAATTATACATGTTGTGCTTGTCATTTAAGGCTAATAAAAGGGGAAGATTTAGCAAAAACTGTGTTTTACTAAACGTTGTTTAAACACGGCTAAAATTCAGGATTGGAACCAAATAAGTTTTTTTCTAGGACTCACTGAGTTAACTCAGCTCCATCAGACAAATAAGGCATTAAAACTTCACTTTGTAATTGTGTGAAGGAAGAAATACTGAGATAATGGAACCTCAGTGTAATAGCTGAAGAACCAAAGTGGTCAGTCATTATACATTACGTGAGAGTTATAAATAAATTTAATTGTTATAGTTCAAATATCAAGAGTCAATGAACCAGTTTCATAAGGTTAGTCTGTAGTGTTTAACTTGCTCAATAAGTCCATCCGTAAAAAAACATATAACACTTCCGACCAACATCACGGCCACCCCTTTATACTTTTAAGAATACAACTAAGCTAACACCATATACTGACCCTATAAAACCAATTTACCGACTCTTGAGAGCTGAGCTGTTGTCATTAAATGTATTTGAAATTCTCAACCAATTTATAATGACTGGCCAGTTTCGTAACATCATTTGATACTTAAACCATCATACTGACGTTTACATGATGATTTTAAGCCTTTTCGTTTTTAAGGCTTAAAATGTAATGTATATTTCGTACTTAATACAACAAGTTGTGTTCACTACGTTCTTTGTCACCAAACTTGTGATCTTATTTTGATTCAATTGAAATTGGGGGTGAGTATTATTTTACTTGCTATTTTGTTATACATTTTGCTTATCTTTTTACATGGGACTAGATTTGTAATGAAAATTTAGAGAAGTATGAAAATAACATTCATGTCTCCCACAAATCACTGCCAAGCTCACCATTCGTCCAGTTCTGCAGTTATGGTCATTTTTATCACAGTTGTCACTTTTATTGGTTTCTCATACTTCGCCAGCTTTCGATAGTTAATTGTTTGTTTGTTTTTGGAATTTCGCACAAAGCTACTCTTCGATAGTTAAACCGTAACTTTTAAAGTATTATAGCCTAAAGAGCGAATTATGGATCAACTCTTTGACTGTGGCTTGTAGGAGACAAAAGACAGATCTGAAATGCTATTTTTTTTTTATTGTCGTTAATTTTGAATCCGAAGTGGACAAATAAAGAGAAATGTGTAAAACAAAGCTACCGTTTGCGAGAATATTAATGTGATCTTTATCACGAAAGTCAGCCCTTAGTCCTTTTGCTGTTTAATGCATCGGTTTTTAGTCATTTAAATAGAAACTTTAGTACTTTTATATAATTAAAGTATAATGTTTTACTGAGGCCTGTTAGTATTGAGTGAAGTCCGTGAAATGCACTAAATAAATCACTTAAAACACTAATTTTTCGCTGTATTCAACTTTTAATTTGCTGTACACCTTATTTGTTTCAATTGTCTATCTTTTGATCGTATAATCAACATTAATGAAAATGAAGTTTGTGTGAATCATAGCATATTTCTTTGTATCGAAATTATTTTTCCTCTTAAATTAATATCCTCTAATTGATTTTTAATGTAAATATTATGAATAGGTACACATGTTTGAGCTCATTATAAGTATAGCTATATCTTCCGATTCCACCACGTTACATGTGGTTTTGTCTGCATTTGTTGAACATAATTTCCTTAATTTTTCACAGCAGCATTATTGAACGTTAAATGTTAGATGTAAAAATATAATCCTATAAAATGGCCCAGCATAGCCAAGTTGTTGGGGCGTTCGACTCAAAATCTGAGGGTCACAGGTACGAATCCCTGTCATTCCAAAAATATTCGTCCTTTCAGCTGTGGGGGCATTACAAGGTGACGGTCAATCCCACTATTCGTTGGTAAAAGAGGAGCCCAAGCGTTGGCGGTGGGTGGTGATGACTAGCCTTACACTGCTAAATTAGGGTCGGCTAACACATAGTCCTCGTTTAGTTTTGGGCGAAATTCGAGAAAAAACACAACACAACAAACATTTAACAAAATCTATACAAATTACTAGGGAGAGATATAAGAAATGTATAAAACAACATCTGTTTTTTTTTCTGCAAAATGTCGAAATAATATTTGTTCCAGAGTATAAGAAAGTACATTTTCATACATTTAGTTAAATGTCTATCAGATTATCATTTTATCATCTTTCTTTTAATCTTTTCAAGAAATATATTTTAAAAATCAAAATATATTTATTTTAATAAAGTTGATATGCATAATTGCAAATGATATATCTTAACTAAAACTGGCATTTAAATTACTGAAAAAGTCATATGTAAATTGAATTGGTTCAAAACTTCAAGAGGTAAATGTAAAATCTGGTTCTGCCACATGTTCACATTGTCTATTTTAAAATAGTCTACGTATGTTTCTTTACGTGTATACTAGGCTTTATGTATTTTTGCATATTCTATGTGGTGAGTAATAGGAGTACACACCTTCTTTTAGCCATGGTAATAGATGCTACGGTATAAGCCAGATATTATGTAGAGAAAGCGTTGTAGTGCACAGATGCCTTATACCGAAACATATGCTGTACAGGCGTAAAGTGAACTCTAGGTTTTATAAAGTAAAAATATAGTGTAGTTTCTGAATGCTCAACAAAACTGATAATCTTATTTGCTTTACCTGTATCTATCTTTTTCTTCTGTCCGTCTTAATATCTATTTGTATGTTATAAAAAGCTTGTTATTAAACTTTGCTTGTGATAGAAGTGTAAATTGTCTCTCTTTCATCTGCAGGAGTCGCTGTTAGTCGTGATTTTTACTGTTCCTGATATTGGACGAGATGACGTGACGAGATGATACCGAAGCGGTATTACACAGAGTTTCAACCAAAACTCTACTTTTCCCCAGATCCTGTTCAAGTAAGTTACCATGGGAAAGTGCCGTGCTACAAACCGATAAAGGCCAGAAATTAGGCCTAGATACAATCGAAAAGAACTGTGTACTATAAGGTGTTTAGGCGCTGCCATCTCCGTTTCTTAGACGGACCCGGCTGGTCTCAAACAAAGGATAGTGTTTTCTGTCTGAGTTTTATCATCCGGCATCGCCACGCCGCTCTGTCCAAAGTCATTCACGGTAAACCGCTCGTGCATCTCATAAATGAAGGCCTTAGGGATGTGCAGACCTAAATAGGTGTATTTAATGTGTAAACTGGGCACTAAGTTCTCGTGACTAAGTCAAGAATATCCTGCATTTCACAACCATGTCTAAATAGCCTTGTGAATAGACTCTCGTACGTACGAAATAACTCTCGCACGTTCCACAAGATGTGATAGTAAACATACACCAAAACCTGTGAATTTCTGTTCAATATACATAAGATTTCGTGACACAGCCGTTTGTTGGATTCATTTATTTGCGTTGATTTCTGTTCAGTTTCAGAATCTCGTGATACAACCAGTTGATATATTTATATGAATGTGGGAAAAAATTGCCTTGGGGTGTTCTTTATCTGTGAGAAAATCTTACTCGATTAAATTTAAAATATTTAACGCAAGTAATTTTATTTTCGGTATATTGACATGAATCTACGTTTAATGTTTTTTGTAGATGCATAAGCATGATTTAAACTAACTGAATTGTAGATCATTGCACAACTTAAATCTTATGATTGTTTGTTTTTTGAATTTTGGGCAAAGGTACTCGAGGGCTATCTGTGCTAGCCGTCCCTAATTTCGCAGTATAAGACAAGAGGGAAGGCAGCGAGTCATCACCACCCACCGCCAACTCTTGGGCTCCTCTTTTACCAACGTCACATTATGGCGCCTTCACGGCTGAAAAGGCGAGCATGTTTGGTGCCACCGGGATTCGAACCCGCGACCCTCGGGTTACGAGTCGAACGCCTTAACACGTTTGGCCGGGCCTGAATCTTATGAAGTTGAAATATAAATTAACATTTAAATGATTTGAAGGTTCGTGGGTACTTTATTCTTTATATTTTTTTTCTGACACTTTATATTCACATTGTTTTATTTATCTCTTTCAGAGCTACAGAATCAGTTTTGCTAATTTAATGATCATTTTTGTCTTTATTGAATAAATGTATTATATGGTCAGTTTTTCAGAACGTATATATACATATATTCTTACACTCATCAGTAATGGATATTCACAAAGCCAGTCCATATAGCATTAAATCATATACTCCTTTTAATAAGCGTCCATATACGCACATAAACGGATTCTATAACGCAACAAACTGAGGGACATTCTGTATTTTATTGGTGAAATACTTGCACATTACAATTTAAAATACACGTCACGTTAACATTACGAGGACTATATCTGACTTTATCTCAGCACAGAAACAAAGTGCAGAATAATTTATAAAGTTATGGAATTCTTTGAAAATGCACATCACATCTACGAAGTGAGATCATAAGAACATGTCAGAGCGGCAGAACCTCATTCTAATAAAACTAGTTCTATATCCCGTTCTCTCTTATAAAGGGCATTCCTGTATTTTTTGATTGATTAACAAGTACACATTTGTGTGGACCCTTGTTGCAACACGTACACACAACACGCTCGACATATTTACGTATTAGCCTATATACAACTATCCTCATATATTTAGAATTTTTAAACTATGCTGGTGAAAGACACGACCTTATTTTTGCTTAGTTTTATCAATGGATATCGATTACGTATCTGTTCGTTAGGGAACGGTCATTTCGTCTTCACGACAACGACAAATAAAGTCCTTATAGACTTGCAGGTTAACGATGATATATCATACTTTTAAAACACAGCAGTACTCTCTGAATATAAACAAATTCGCACAGACGGAAGATAAATAAACACAGTTTTGAATGGTACAGAGATGAAAGGCGTTAATATCCAACACATTTTCAGCTTAAGAATGCAAGAGCAACAAACAGAACTTCGACATGATCAGTTCTCCAAAAGAATTAGCTGCAAGACTTGCATAATAAAGAATGCATGATTACCAGAAATTTAATTTTGAGCTGATAAGCGTGGCTTAATTGCCGCTTTCTCCCCAAAACTATCCTCGATTCTATGAAATATTCGTCGTTCAGAGTAAAATGTAATTTACCGCACATTCTACGAAAGTTGTCACACTGTGCGCATTTTTAATCTGACGCCCTGGTTATTTTATCTTGATTGCTTCGTAGAAAATGAGATTCCATCTTGCACGCTTTTATGTAAACTAAAACCAGTTGAATAGCGGAAACAGTAATGTAAGATTGAACTTTCGTGGCACATAAAATACAATTTTAGATTTTAAAAACGTGAAAAGTTTGGGTACAAAATACAATTTACGTTCTTTAGATGTAATTTTTCTTTTTTATTTGGTGAAAATAAATTAATGATAAAACAAGACTTACCTTAGAGACGTAAGTGCAAACGCAGGCGGAAGCAAAACAAATATACCTGGTAGGGGTATTTAAAGTGCAAATGAAACTCTGACGTGTAACTGTATGGAGGTCAGAGGTTATGACTGTCAGAAAGACTGACATTTACGGACTTCAGTTAGAGCA
This sequence comes from Carcinoscorpius rotundicauda, assembly GCA_011833715.1. Classification (NCBI taxonomy): domain Eukaryota; kingdom Metazoa; phylum Arthropoda; class Merostomata; order Xiphosura; family Limulidae; genus Carcinoscorpius; species Carcinoscorpius rotundicauda. The sequence goes on along the minus strand of CM022394.1, from coordinate 49,113,619 downwards.
ATTCCTAAACATACATAATAGTGCAACGCAAACATGTTATGTCTTGTAATTTGTGTAATCGTACACATAAAATTATGTGCATATTTTGTGTACATTTATTTACATACATATCTATTTAGTAAAGCGAACACGTATCTTAACAAATTGTAATCCTACTGGGTGTCTAAATCGTATCAGTGTTTTCACGAAGGCACTATTATATTCAGATATCGTGTTCTGTCTTTAACAGATGGCTGTATTATAATGTATATTTATGTCCTGATTTACTTATTGTCAATGGTACTAAGGTGCGAATAATGACTATTCCTACCTAAGATTTTGAAAGCTTACGGAAACCTAAAGACGTAATTACTTTAATTTGTTGTATTTAAGCTGCTAACTACACTGTATACATTTATAAGGATACTACGTGGATTCATGTCGAATGAAAATTTTTATCATTATAAATATTTGTCGTTGTTATCTGGAAGTAGAGAACAGCATTTTAATTATTTTTTGTATGATATACACATGCGTTGATGAAACATCCAGAACTGACGTTCTATGTGGTTTCGTTACACACAAAAAAACATTTCACTAAGTTCAAAGGTAATTAGGTTAGTTCCTTGTGCGCATCTGTTTACTGACTTGTTATACGTTGTTTCCTAATTATTTAATCAGCTCATTTGTAGCTAATCGGTTTTTTTTCACCCTCTATTTGACAGTTAGGTCCATTCTTTACTCGATGCTCCCCTAGTGACACAGATATTTGTATGTCTGTAGACTTACAATGCTAAAAATCGTATTTCGATACTTATGGTGGACAGAGCATAGATAGCCCATTATATAGCTTTGTGCTTAATTATAAACAAACTAAACTTTACCCAGTGTAGTAACATTATATTATCATGCAATATCAAACAGTTTTGTGTTGTATTATTCTGCGATTCAAAGTTCTATATAAATATAAACCAAGCCATGTTTGTGCTGTCTATAGAAAGTACAAGTCAGTGATATCTCAAGTAATAAAAAAGATTAAATAGATTAAATGCAATAAATGACATATTAAAGCTAATGGTCCAGTAAAGCTGCTAGAACATGAGTCAAAATGTTTGTACTACATTAATACACAATAAAATTATACTGACATACTAACACATGAAAATATTATCCTTTAAATATAATTTTCTGAAAAGTGATTTGTAGTTTTTCAGCTTTCTATTCACATTAAAAAAACAATGAAATATTTCCAGAATTTTACTAAATCACGGAGAACATTTTGTTTTTCTTAATCAGGTTCCTTAAAATATTTACTGCTGCGGTAGATAACTTTTCTCAAAATTCACTGCTTTTACTTTGCAGAAGTTTTATATTTTTTTACTGTGTACTACTGTAAGTGCAAATTATAAAACCTGAAAATATTTTATTCTATGACGTTAACAAGAACTAATGTTTAGTGTTTAGAACACTTACTTTGATTAAGTATGATTTCACTAGGAGATCAAGTATTATCAGAAGACTAATATCCAAAGCGTATTTCTACACTAGGAAAAAGGAACGACAAATTCGTATTCTAATACATCACGATGACCGAAATTCTACATCACCATGGTCACAGATGCGAGTATATGTAAACAAAACCTGATCAATGGTAAACGATTAAATTTTGTTGCATAAGAACCAATCTGTTTTTGTTAGTTGTTATTTATACAATTCTGTTCAAATTTGATATTACACGAAAGAAAAACCGTCTTGACACAACATAATAATAAAAAAATTGTTAATTTGCATTAATATCTTAGTTTCCTTTGTATTCCTTCGGTTCGTATTCAAACACAACAGATTTCGGATGTTATACGATTGCTCTATCAACTAAGCAGAAGGGTTAACACAGTAGTATCTTCTAGTAAAGCATTTTAAACATCAATTTACTCCCACAACTTTTTTCTCTCCTTGGCCCTTATCGTTCCACGTTCAAAGCCAGTTTTTCTGTGGTAATCCTTTCATTTTTTTTCCGTTTGATGCGAACAACAACTGGACACAAAGTGTTGGCAAGAAGAATATTGGAAGTTCCACATCACTACAGGAAGCTTCTTTATACAACATGATACGTATGTAACTGACATCGTGGGGGAATGTGTATATGAATAGCCTTTATGAGAAACATGACTTTTAGATGACAGATACTTCAAACAGTTTCACAATCCATAGCAAACAAAGCTTAGTGCAGTTTCCAACAATTGCAGCATCTGAGAATGAACGTCCGGTGGCAACAAGAAGAACAGTTTATTTTACTACCCAGAAGTGAAACTGTCCTCAGTTGCTTCGTGATAAGTCTTCTTACCAAGATTTATTGAAAAATATTCAGATCTATTGATGAAGTGTAGTGCAGCTTAACGCCTCAGCGAGTCATGGGAATTATTTACTGGAAGAACTCTCGTGGATCTGAAAAACAAGAATGTCATAACTGTGGTCGTAAACACAACTGTGACATTCGAATCAGTTCTGGGTGAGACAATGCAAGAAATAAGCTGTACAGCTAGTATCACTGTATGAAAGGTCAGAAATAGCCGCTTTCAAGATAAAATATGGTAAGTCTGATGACACATATTCACCTAAAGAGAGCATTTTACCAACTGACTTACAAGACTTATACAATTGAAGCTGTAGACATCTTAAACCTGATCAATCCCATGGATTACATGATTTGCATAAGGACAACCAAGTAGTCTTCCTCCTTCGTTAATTGTATTAAGTTTAGTGTAAAAAAATATTGATGTTGAAAGAGTTGAAAAAAGCAAACAACGTTTAGTTAGGCCTTAATAGAATGTGAAACTACAGTATTAAGTGGTTAGGAATTTTTTTAGATATAAATCCCCTTTTTGTTCATCTCCTATGAGGTTTATGAAATCCTTTATGTTAATAAGAATTATAACCATAATAACAAAAAACAGATGTACAACATTTTAAGAAATAATATAAATGACAGTCATTTAACAGAAAAAAGACCAGTAGATGCAGGAGCAAACAAACAAAGGGAGAGAGGAAGGAAGAAGTCATGCTGTCAGTGAAAAACGAAATCAATTTTAAATCTGTTTCTTATTGAGTTTATTAATAAACAGAGTTTTGCTATGTATTTTAGTATGAGCCAATTTCTTAGAGGTATAAGTACAACCTTAATAAAGTTGAAAACTACGAGAATTTGACAATCCACAACAAAGTGTAATCAGAAGTAAACCATCATAGCCTTGTTATTTAGGCTAGACAAAAAATATGCCTCATCAACTTAATACTGAAGATAATCACCTATTGTAATTGCAAAGAATGGTAGATATATAAAATTCAGCATGAACTACTAGAAGATGTCACAAAGAAGGATAACTAGCAAAGATACAAGAGTTGACTTTACTTTGTATATTTTATTTACAGTAATTTCATTGTTCTATCTAAAGAGTGGATATTAGCAGGCGCAAGTCGATGAAGCAAGCAAAGAAAAAATTGTCTTTAGTACTATAAATGAGATGAAACAATTTCTTGTGTTACCATTTGTATTAAGTAATATACGCACTACATTTCATTAACTAAAAGAATGTGTTCTCTTTGGAGTACCCTAAAATTTTGTATTTGTCTACTTGGATAGTACAATCATACATCAAAATACTTTTGATGATACTTGTACTGGGTTAAAAAAATACTTTATTGGTTAAGTAAAGATAATCTTACTCTAAACACTAAAAAGTGTGATTAATTCTGTCAATAGGCGAATTTCTTGAAGCACATCTGTAGATAATCTACAGATTCAGCTTAGGCTGAATGTTTCCAGAATTGACCAACACCAAAGAAATTGTTTCAAATAAGAGGATTTCTTACTTTCATAAAATCAATCACTTACGTAACTCATCCTCTACATAAGTTGTTTGAAAAAAAACACAAAAAGTTTTGGTGGACTGCTGATTACGAATAAGCGTTCAACAAACTGATAAAAATAATTAACCACTAATCTTGTATTAGCGTACTCAACGTTTGAAGACACTTCCGTCTTATAAGATACCAATGACTCTTCAGTGATATAAGTATTATCACAATGATAACATGTCACGTGATTGTTTACCATAACAAGGCAAATGAATGTTGCAAAAAGAATATTTTATGCAAATTTAAAAGAGCTGTTAAGTATTGTTTGAGTTCTGAGTCATTTCCATCCTTTTCTATATAAACAACAGTTTACGCTCTGGACAGATCATGCAGAATTTAATAGACTAGTGAATTTTTACAATTTTGAGGCCATGTAAGAAGGTGGCCCAAAAGCTTCAGGAATACAACTTTAGGATTGTACATTACAATTGCATTACCATAGAAAGCGATAAAAATACTGATGAATTATCCCAAAAACTCTGCATTAGTGAAAACATAAACACTATTAAAAAAGGAATCACAAAGTAGTGAAGATAAATCCAAGATGGAACATCTGCAAGAGATGATGAAAAACTAATATCGTCCACCATTTAACTAAAAGACATTCAAGAAAGAAACAAGTCTGTAATCAATAATTCAGTGGACAATTAAATAGCAGAACAATCCTTATTACAAAATGTGTCTCCTTACAGCCAAAACAGAAAGATGCATTGCACACAATTAGATTAAATATGTATACAGGAAGACTTATTATTTCCAATGTGAGAAGATACCAATGGACAGAAACTATGACTACAGTTGGTAATTCCAGATTCATTACAATTCGAAGCACTTGATATCTTCACAACCTTCCAATAGTTAAATATTTAACAGTGGAGTTTCGTGCTGGAAATCAATAGAGAAGTGATGGAAATCATGTAAACTATGCTTCAAGTAAAAAGGTTCATGAAAAACATTCCAAACAATTATAGCAGGATTCTTGATTTTCTGCTACAAAGTAATAGTAGAAACAAATACATTGCGGCGGTTATAGACTGTTTCATCAAATGGTCAAAAGCATATGCTGTTCCTAACCAAGATATGTATGGAATTCAGTGAGATCAAGAATGTAACTTTGAATTAGTCATGTTTTCAGGAATGTATCAAATACTTGAAATCAAAAAGACCATGACAACAGTTTTTCATCCATCTTTAAAGAGTATAGTGAAGACATAAAACTGTACACTTTTAAATTATTAACTATTTATTTGGATAAGCATAAGAAAAGTTGGATTAGAATCTTTCACTATTACTTGTAAGCTGTTCAACGGCAGTACACATGTAACACATCGTCATCACTGATGTTTGTGATAAAACCCAAAGTCCCACTGAAACTTCCGAACTCTATCCCTGAGGACAATCTCTCAGCAGTTTTACACAAAATTTGCAAAAAGAATAAAAAATGTCGTTTATACCATAAATGACTTTGTCCAAGAACGACTTAAATCAGCTAGTAATAAGAAGGGAAGTCAGTATGGTATAAACAACAGTAATACTAGATTTGATTATGGTATGGCTATACAATCTCAACAACAAAAGCAAACAAACTCTTTAAGAAAGGGAGCCCGTGCTGTGGTGAAAATAATCGATGGTGTGGCTTACAAAATTCATAATGACATACAGTCCAAGCTAAATGTCATTCACCATGATCACTTTGGAAGTACATTGGCGAGAGAACGGTCTGCTGAGTACTTCCAGAGAAGACTTCACCAGTAGTAAGTCAACCTGACATGGGGTCCACTTCAAAAGTATTACTAATGATAGAGCCACCAAAATATTCCTTCTATCACTACCTAGAGTGAACCCTACGGCAGAAAGTCAGTAAATGACAAAAAGGAGCAAGAGGTCGTCCCACCTTTGTACTGCAAACCATTGAATATAAAAACACCCAAAAAGATTTGGTGAATGGATCATTTAGACACAGTAAATAAGATAACAAAGTTTTGGTTTGTTAATTAGAATTTTCATTGTTAATTGTTTAAAATATTTAAATAAATAATATTGTAATTTTAATATTTATTTGTGTTTATCAATTTTGTCAATCTTAAATAGTGACTTTATTTCTATTTATATAAGTTCAACGTCAAAATATTGTTTTATTTGTTTATCACAATCATTCGCAGAAGGGTCAGTGCTGTTAAGTATGTTTTTAATAGTTTAATCAAGATATTCTGTTTTCTTTGCTTGATGGAGTCTTATCATGACTTAATGATGATGTATTATGTCTAGAAGTTTCCTAAAGATCTAAAGTTAACAAGACGTCTCGGGAAAATATTGAAGTAGGGGATATTTTGATATATGAAAACACAAGAAAGTCGTTGTTCTTGTTGTTGTTTTGAATTAAGCACAAAGCTACACAAGGGGCTATCTGTGCTTTGCCCACCACTGATATTGAAACCCCGTTTATAGCATTGTAAGTCCGCGCAGACATACTGCTGTGCCACTGGAGGACCACAAGAAAGTCAATCAACTGTTTGTTTTATTTGTTAATTAATCTGATTACCATGTTATTAATAGATTACTGAGGGTGTCAGTCAACCACCAGACAGTGAGTTAATTGATCAGCCAATGCAGTGCTATACATTTGTATAGGTGTGAACTTTTAGTTATGAATTTGTAGAACTTGTATGATACAGCCAAAGAAACACATAACCTGTTACAAATATTTTACCAAATAATAAAAACTCACCTAACGACAGAAACTATTGCAACAATGTAAATAAAAAAATGTATTTATCCAAGTAAATGTAGAATATCCGTGTTAAAATATAAAACTAATCATAAGGTTGGATATCAATTTGATACGAAGTAAAGAGCTGTGCATCAAATCCTTTTGAGGTTACTTGAGTAAATAAAGTATTTGTTTATGCTAAGTTATATGTACTTTTCAACTACAATTCCTTTCATTAATAACAGATTTAGTGAGATTTAGGTAAAGATCAAACAATAAGGTCATTATGAACAAAAATTTTCCAATTAATTTTCTTTCTTCTCCCTAGGCTTGGCCTTTATTACAAAAACTGACAGTACATTAATTTGTATATATTTTTTTCTATAAAAAGCTAAATAAATCAATATAATTTTATACATATATACACATAGGTGGAGATTAAATAACGTAAATTTATTGTCATCATTTAGTACGCTTTCTAATCGTAGTATAACAAATTTAATTTTTGTCTAATACAACATCAAATTTCTTAAGTATTTGGTTAATGCATACCGTAGAATTGTACTGAAACTAAGGTTTCAAAACAGTGTTAGAAAGATTAAAAAAGTATTTACATATCATTCGCTTAATGTGAGAGTGCTGCAATGAAAATTAAACATCTGTATCAATTACTTTTTAGCCCTTCCCCATAAGGACAAAGATTAGTGAACGATGAGTGACGGTTAACTACAAATTTATTGTAGTAACATCAGATCAGACGAGTTTTTTTAGGGTTTTATAGAATATTTTGAGGTTCAAGCTTTTACAAATTTTATGATGAACTTTTTCAATGAATAATTTGTTTACACACAATAACTGTTTCTTTTTTTTTCCTCAAGATAAACTTATTTCAGTTGAGCTATAATAATGACCGAAAATCTGTTTCCTTTTCTGTTTTCTTGTTTAAGAAAAGGTGTTTTTAGCCATTTCCAATACATTTTATTCTTCACGATAAACGCCTAAGATCTATCGACCAGCACTCAATTTCAAGGTTCAGAACCAATGGTTTAAACAAAGAAAACAGAGGGATGTAAGTTTTAAAACTGAGTAAATTCTAATATGAAAATATTCTAAAACGTAAAAGTCTGAGATAAAATAAACACTAGTGTTGAAAGTCAATATACAAGCGTCAAACACTTAAATACTCAATTGCAAGGCGCGCGTGACGTTTCAGAGGCTCTTGTTTTTATTTTTTAACCCTTTTATAGAGTATTCTTATAACGTTAAACATATAAACGTCATTTCTCCCAACTACCTGCTTTCTTTTACAGACCAAATTGCTACAAGAAAATCTTGTTCAGGTTACAGGTCATCGTCTAATAACAAGGGGTTAAAAACAGTTGGAATTATCTTCTAGCTGTAGAAACGATCTTCCTAAGTATCTCACGTGTTGATGGCGATCCGCTTGTTGATTGGTCGCATTAAGTACACGAGGAATAGTGTGTGATATTCTGTCGTATACTAATAGCGTTTTCTCCTTTCTAGCAGCAGAAAGCGATACTAAATGATATGAAGCATTGCTCATAACCAATAGTTTAAACCAAGAATCGAGAAATGGTATTTCTTTTTCTCTTTTTGGACACTGGTCTCGCCCCAGTCATCAACTTATCCTGAGCTCAGATAAATATCGACGGAAAGTTTTATCTTAACAAGAGACTAGCTGTTTTAAGTTTTCAAAATGGTTCATGAGCGTCACAGTTTGTCTAAACTTACTTTTTTTTTTAGAGCAGGTGGTGCGCTAATCAGACCTTCCATCAATTGTAAATTAATGTTGGCAAAATTAAGTCCACGAAACAAATAATAATTTTATTCACAAGCATCAGATTATTTTTCTTAAGAATATGTTTGAAACATCAAAAATTGAGTAAACTGGTTTGGTAGGAGAATAGTTAAATAAGTGACTGTTTTATTTATTTTATTTCCATTTCTTCTTATCAGTATAAAAATAACACTAGTTAATAATAACACAGCTAACAGATCTCTATATTCTGATGGCATTTGTTTATATTTTTCCCTCGTTATTCGGTCTAAATATATTTAGAAAACATGAAATTATTATTCTTAGTTATTTTAGATTATTTTCTAATAATCTCTAAAGAATCAATATCTGTTTGCAAGGAAAAAAGTATGGTCCACCATTTAAAGAAACAGCCACAAAGAAACAGGTGTTCTATTCTACATAAACGAAAAGTTAGATAAATGTGGAACAAAAGAGAAGGAACAGATTCCTTGGAAATGTATCAATTAAAAATCAAATCAATGTAGGACGAACATGAAACTAAAATATACGTCTCTTGTAAGAAGTAGGGAGAATAAAAAGAAACCAATGTAGTAATGTAGATACCAATATTATTCAGTAGAATAGACAAAGAACTAAGGAAATAGACGCATCTAATCTATTTTCTTAAGACCAAGTGAATACATTAAATGCAACAAAAGGTATAGATATAGATATGTTATATTTTAAAAAGAAAATGGTACCAAAGTAGATGTAAAACAATTTAGAAAGATCAACAATTTATCATCTGAGGAGCAAACCAGCACTGTAGATACAGAATGAATTGAAGAAATAAATATTCTAACCTCTATAAAACTCAGCAGTAAAAATAAAAATCATTTCAAAGGGATAAATATTTTGTCTTCTAAAGAACAAATCAATACAATGCATATGGAAGAGGGCAAATAATAAATATTCGATCACACAAAGAAAAAACAGCTTAGCAAATAAAGAATTATTCATAGAGCTAAATACTTTATCTACTTCAGAATAAACTATCAGAATGGATACAAAACAGGACAGGAAGAGAGATCCTATCATATAAAAAGAGATCAGAACAGTAGATAAAGAATAATTCAGAAAGGTGTAACAGGTAAACCGGATGGGAACAAAACAATTCATATAGGTAAATAATCCGTCGTCTAATACACAAAAAGCACAGTAGGTACATAACAATTTATATAGGTAAATAATCCATCCTCTAAAGGCCAAACAGCGCAGTGACTACAAAACAATTCATATAGGTAAATAATTCGTCCTATATAAGTCAAACAGAAAACTGGGTACAAAAAATTTCAAAAACATAGGCAAATAATTCATTCCCTAAACATCAAACATAACAATGGGTAAAGAACAATTCAAAAAAGTAAATAGTGCACTCTGCAAAGGACAAACAGCACAATAAGTGCAAAACAATTCATATTTGTAAATAATTCATTCTTTAAAGAACAAACAGAAAAGTGGGTACAGAAATATTCATACAGCAAAATAATTCATCCTCTATAAGTCAAACAGCACAGTGAGTACAGAAAAAATCATAGAGTTCAATAATTCATTCTCTAAAGGTAAAAATGCATATTTGATACAGTACAATATATATAGTTAAATAATTCATCCTTTAAAGGTCAAAGAGCTTAGTTGGTAAAAACAATTAATATAGTTAAATTATTCATATTCTAAAGGTCAAACAACACAGTGTGTACAGAAAAATTCATATTGGTAAATAATTCATCCCCTAAAGGTCAAACAGCAGAGTGGTACAGAACAATTCATACGGATAAGTAATTCATTCTCTATAGGTCAAACAGCACAATGAGCATAAAACAGTTCAGAGACGTTGGTAAATCTTCTTATTTCTAAAGAACAAGTTAGCAAAGAATATAAAAGACGATTTAGGAAACGAACATTGTATCTTTTAAAAAACACTTTAACAGAGTGGATAAAGGTCACTTCAGAATGTTAGATTTTATCCATTCTAAATAACTTGCATCATTTTTTTATTCTGCTCACTGCAAAAAAAAATATTCAGAACTACTTGTGTAATCATACCTTAAATGTCTTCCTTTGTTCATATCGATCATTGTACGTTGCAATATTGAAGAATTTAGTTCAGTTATGTTATTATAGTGAAGCTTCAGTGATGTCGAGAAACCCACTTGTTGAGAATTTTATATGCAAAAACGGCTCGTTTGGGTTGAGAAAATATTTTAAATAGAAGGTCGAAACGTTGTTCGCTCTTCTATTTAAAATATTTTCTCAACCCAAACGAGCCGTTTTTGCATATAAAATAGTGAAGCTTAATGTATACGTTCAAAACTCGAATCTCGTCCACTAATCATAACTGGGTACTATTTTTGTAACAAGACAGTATTTTTAAAGGTAAGAAATAAATAAAACAATTAAATTTTCCACAAAAATTATATGTTTCGCATTTAATCAATATAAATTACAAAAAGGAGAAAGGTTTAAACATAAAACAATAAAAAAATATGTTTTCATTTAGTAAAAATCCTATGACTGTTTCAACATAAAACCAAGGTACTGTCATTGGTAACAGTGTCCAAAAAGAAATACTTCAATGAATTCTACTTTAGGATGTATTGCTGTGGTGATAGCTCCTTTCAAAACTAAAATTTCAATAAAATATTTTTGCTCATGGGTGGTAAACATTACTAAATGTAAAGTATAAATATATTATTGTAGAACCGTCAGACAATTCCAGAAAAGGTCTCAGACTCAGAAGCCTTCAGCAGGAACTAGTAGCCATATCTGCCCAGAGGAAGGATATTTCTGCTTGTACTTTCGATGTACAGTCCCTCCATATGACAGAAACATCCATAACTAAAATCTCAGCCATTCCTCCAGTCGTACATTGGGAAAACATGAGGTATCAAACATGTTTCTGCTTTTTATCTTTTAGAAACATTGTATATACAATATAGTACTCTTTAACTAATGACTTTGTTGTTTTGTATTCAAGATTAAACCCAGCTAATCTCTCGCTGATATTTTTATTTTATTAATTAGATGTTGGAAGTTCTCTCCAATTTAAAGTTGTTCATTACTCCTCTTGTTACGCACTCTGAAATATTGTTTTACAAATTTTGAAAGTCTGTGTTAACCGCAAGATGTGGCTGAAACGTAAAAAGCACAAACACATTTTTGACGCCATGTCATTTCACCTAATTTTCTCGTCTCCTTATTCCTTCAGTAGAATATCGTGATGTTAATTTTTTAAACTATATCACATATTTTCACATCTCTTCAAATTTTTAGAAAATTACCATATGACTGCATTCTGTGTGAATTATAGATGAAATAAATCATTTCTATTATCGGAGTAGCTTGTGTTGAAGAAGCATCAGTTAATGGTCCTACAAAACGGTACATAAAGGGTTATATCTAATCTCTAGAAAGATATAAAAGAAACAATTAGAACGCTCTACTTGGCACATCATTCATAATTAAGTAATATTTAAACAAAAGACTATAAATAGCGATGAAGATATAAAACATCTGGTGAAACAAGTGGGCATTTTAAGTTATTTTCTATTTTTATAACCTTTGGTTTCAAATTTACAATGAACTATCTGAAAACAATCTGATAAAAAACACATTTAGTCAAACTTACGATGCTGTGTTTTCATACACACTGAAACTGATTCGTTGACATAGTTTTCAGTTTGTTATCGCTATTAGAGAGATTGACAGTATTTTATAATTCACGTCTTTATTTAAACCAACAATGTTTCCACTGTAAAAAACATGCATACTCTACATATTCTTACAAGAAATAATCTGATTAAGGTACTTCGCTTTTAATCCTGTTTTGTTTCTTCCAATTCTTTGGCTATTTCAGTTAAAAACACACGCATATATAATGTGCTAAATTATTCATCACTCCTTTTCCCTGCATTAAACCGAAGGGCCTACTGCATGATATCGGTTTCTATAGCTGCGTTGGACCGTAGAATCTAAAACATATATACTTGTCTTCTTTACATATGTCCCCACACAGATATATTTGCCTTGGCTATGAATATAATGCATCCCAGGAGAACCCCCAAGTTTTCTACTGATTATGTTATGTTATACACATTACATGACAAAATCACGTGACTGACGTAAATCTTCAGAAGAATAACCTACTTTCGCAGAAGTTGGGGAGGTAAATTTTGTTTCTTCTTTACTTCTGCAGCTGTAAATTGCCATTTTGTTTTGTCTTTCTTTCGTGTGTGTTTGTTGTTTTGTGTTGTGTTTTTTTTTTGGGGGGGGGGTATTTAAAAACAAACATAGCTACTTTCTCGCTTAATTGCTTATATTATTAATTATGTGTTGGAAATTCTCTCCAGAGTCAACCAGCACTTGTATAAGAGGTTTTCTACCCCATCATCCTAGGAATATTAAAGCAGTGATTGCTGGAGGCATCCCAAGATTTATCCGAAACATGTTTTTGAATAATGTCTGCCTGTAAAATGTGCATAAATATTTTTCATAACTGAAGTCTTAAAAATGTTGCACTAGAAATTTTTGAATGCTACTGCAAGATGAATAAATGTAACATTACAACACAAATGATTTTACCGTGAAATCATAAGGTGTCTGATTTAATTACTTTGAAACTATGTATTATTAACTACAATGTTATAACACATTTCTAAAAAAAAAGTTCGGTACAGGGAATAAACGCTGTTACTGCATTGCAACTGCTTAATCTCTGCAAAAACTAGTTACTAGAAGATATGAACATTTCATTATAAAAATGAACATGACTGAATTTTGCTCTCTTTTGAAAAGTCCACAAACTTCATGATGAAATATTAAAATAAAATACAGAAAACACTGCCAAAAAGTTTCAATATGCTACACATTCTTTAGCTGCTAATTTTTGTTTATGGCTGGAAATATAAGTTTATATTTAATATAGATAGATGACGTTGAGTACTGTCAAGAACTTTAAAACTTACACAGCTTTAAAAATTACCACAGATTAGTTGGAGAAATAAAAATATAACCAGTGCATCCTTTGAAACTAAATTATTGAGTAGACATTTAGTAGATATAAATGATTCATATCTCTTCTAAGATATTACACATTTCAAACGAAACATGTACGTTTATTTTCAGAAAAACGTATTTCATTTGAAGGAAACTAAATTCAAGTCGTTGTTGTTGTTTCATTGAAATGTAAAGTGTTTAAGCCATATCATTTAACATACTCATAAATCGGGTTTTATTTTCAATAACAAAAATAAAAAATAATCACTGTGTGTATAAAAGTTGAACTGAATAGACATAAAATGTAATACATTATAAACAATAACCTTAATAGTAACATTTTCCAACAACCTAACTGACAATGAAGAGTGAAATAAAACGTTACTGCTTGGTTTTAAATAATTTAAATTAATAAATCCATGTCTTCTTTTTATATGATGAAATACTTACTGATCACACTTCAAGATAAATTAATTATTGTGACTCATTGTTGGTGTTTTCAAGTCCCCTTTTGGTCTTCAGAGAAAACTAAGAGATATACTAGCGTTAACCATCAATAACATGCAAGGTAAAAATATGTTAAAAAATGGATTTTCTACTCTGAGAAAAAGTACATTGTTACGGTTATTTTAAATTATTCTCTTGATCTCGTCACTGATGGGAAAAACAATACTTTGTATTATCTGTTGCTGTTTTTAAATCTGGAACACATCTACTGTATACCTATCAGTGTTAAGTACATTCTTTCAACTACTATTCAAAAGTAAATTAATCTATTTGTCCGATACAACATATTATTGTATCGTCAGCAATTCTCTTTTTCGCAATATCATTATGCCTGCTCCATATCTGGTATATTTTAGTATTATTATTTCCCTATTTATTTATTTATCCTTAATTTGGAGTGGTTTCAAACATTCGCCATGTGGCTTGTTTATTGTTCTGTGTTTGGCATATCTTCCCTTTCAATGTTGTTTTATTCTTTTTTAAAGTAAGTTTTTTTCTTATTTTGTTTAGAGCCTCTGAGAAGAAACATTTTTGTGAAAAGAAATTAGTTTGCTTTTTTATTTGTTAAAACTAGATTGTTTTGTTTTATAATCATTACTTTCTAAGCAATGAATGAGAAAATAAAAGTTAGGTGATATTCAATGGCCAAATGATAAAAGCAGACATTTTTAAGAGCCCCATCCAGTGAGTAATTTTATAAACCGACAATGAAAGATTATTATTATAAAGGTAACTATTTTCTTGTAATATGTTTTATTTTAAGTAGAATTTTAGCACAATTTTGGTTCTTGACTTTTCAATAAAAGTGATCTCAGCCTGAAGTAGTTTTTGCAGTTATAGTATTATCCTATAGATGTCGCTACTAAGAAACGCTGAAATACGAAGCCTTATTAATTAGTGTTGTCGAGAATACCCACTTGTAGAGAAATATATGTGTAAAAACGGCTCGTTTGGGTTGAGAAAATATTTTACATCGAAAAGCGAACAACGTTTCGACCTTATTTGGTCATCGTAAGGTTCACAAAGAAAGAGGTAACTGACCGGAAGCTGATCACATGTTTGGAAGGGGTTGTGTAACTGAGTGTGGGAATGTAGAGGGCGGGGTTAGATGTTTGAATATATATTTTATTTAGTTTATTAAATTAATATAAGTATAAAGGCGTTCCTCTATATTGGTTTATTTTGGGTTTGAGCTGTTGTATAAATAAGGCTTCTTTAATTTTGCGTTTGTTTATGTTTGTTTCTTTGTTTAGTATTTGAGTGTTTTATATGGTTATGTTGTGTTTATTTGACTTGCAGTATTCGAAAATGTGTGAAGGTGACTTTTTATGTTCTTTGAATCTGTTTTCCATTTTTCTACTTGTTTCTTCAATATAGAAGTCGCGGCATTTTTCATTTTTCACATTGTATTTTATAAATAATGTTGGTGTGGTGTTTGTCAGTGTAGTTTTTACATAGTATAGACCTCAGTTTTGTACCTGTTTTTTGAATAAATTTGGTATTAACTGGAATGTCATATTTTGTTACTAGTTTTTGCCAAATGTTGGTTATTTGTCTGCTGATGTCAGGAATATATGGTGTGCAGCAGTATATGGTTTCATGATTTTTTTATTCGTGAGATGTATTTACTTTTGTTGGTTGATTTTGCTTTCTGTCTTGGTGTGTGCGTATAATGTTTTCTACGGTTTGTGGAGGAAATTTATTAATGTTGATAAAGAATTTTTTTTTGTCTAATTCATCGTTAATTTTATCTGGTAAGCATAGTTTTATGGCTGTGTTTATCTGGTTTCTTAGTATGCTGAGTTTTTGTTTTGTTTCATTTGCTGAGTCCCAAAGAATGTATAGTCCATTATGGGTGATTTTTCGGTGGATTTCTGTTTTGAATTGTGTGTCGGTTCTTGTAATTTTGAGGTTAAGAAATGATATTTGATTGCTTTCTTCCTCTTCACATGTGAAGTTAATGTTGGGATGTATAGAGTTAATGTGATTGAAAAAATTAAGTATGTGTTCTGTAGATCTGAATCTCGCAACCGTATCATCTACATATCTGTACCAGTATGGTGGTGGATGTAATGCTGTGTCAATTGCTTGTGTTTCAACTTATGTCATAAAAATATTGGTTAGAACTGGTGATACTGGGTTGCCCATGCTTAGGCCATTTGTTTGTACATAGTTGTGATTGTTGAACATGAACTCAAGTTCTACTTGTGTTATATTTAAGAATTTTCCTTGAGTTGTTTGTTTTATTTATTGTAAAGAAGAAAAAAAAACCTTGAGTCTGAACATTTGTCTTGTACAAGCTATGGAGTTGGGATACATTTGTGAGAAAGGTCGTATTTAGAAACAAGCTTCATTGCTTTATGATATAAGTACTGTTTTTATTTCCTCGTATAGTTTCGTTGCTTCTCAACAAAAGATAGAAAACTCGAGTCAGTTCAGCGAAATTAATCCTCTAAATTTCATTTCACGTACAGTTTTTATCGACTGACGTATGTTAGAACATGTGACGTATGTTAGAACATGTTGCTATTTTTAGTTCTTGTTTGTTTTTGACACTTAAAATCTCGTGCAAATGCAAACATTTTTGGTGCTTGGAAAAAAAAAACACAACAAACTCGATGTATAAAAAGCCTAATGTCATCACCATTTCCACCACTCAACCTGTAACAACAAATAATCCGCGCACGATTCTGCCTGTTGCTAAGGCGAAGAGTGCTTGCGCTGTTCCGATATTACAAATACACGCGGAATATAGCGCCATATTTGTCACTGGAGAGTAAAATATAACGATAAGAATAGCATATTGAAATAACCCGCTTTATTTTTAAGTAGAATTTTCTAGAATCTCAAAAATAAAACCGATTATTATGATTTCTAGGCAAAAACATTTAAAATCATGTTGTAGCTCGTTGTTTTAGGAAACAGTTTATTAATATATTTCATGCACATTTTTGGAACTTTTAAGTTTATTCAGTTCCATGGCTAACTGAAAGAAAAAATATAATTATAAATAGTATTTTTAATACGATGGATGTTAATAATTATGAACAATATTTTTAATATCACGGACTTCACTGACGAGGAGGTGTGTGTTAGGATCAGCTCTTTTGAACATAAACAGAATTGTAGTGGTTACGATTGTTGTTTATTATTGAGCACAAAGATGCACAAAAGCTTATCTCTGTCCATCACAGGTATCTAAACTTGGTTTCTGCCAGGAGAGGTCCGCAGACGTATTACTGTGACACTGAGAAGCTATTGGTTACGGAAAATTAAAAATGATGGTTAAAAAGTACCGTTATAGTTTTATATCCATAATTTCTTTCGTTTATAAATATATTTGTTCAATGTAATATAAACCTTTGGGTCATGCAACTGAGGTGTATATGTGTTCTTAATTTCAGAAGCGACTTCATACTTCAAACCCCAAAAATCCTGACCCCCAAATATATAGGGGCATCTTTATGCATTTGTTGTGTTTTTTTCAGTTATTAGAATACATCAGTGTTATACATATATATAATATGAGCCTAAGTTAACTGTTTAACATGTTTCATGCGACGAAGATGTGATTTTTTTTATCAGAAATACAATGAAGTAAACGAAAACACAAATCATTGAATAAGAAACTCATAAATAGTGAGATATGTTTGATATCGAAACTTATCAGTCTTGAATAATTATTTTTATTTGTTTCTTTGAAGTTTGTCAGTTATAACTTTTCTGAAAATCGTATGCGCCTGAATACGTGTATAATCTCACCATCTGACAATTATGGCCAATAAATATTCGTAACAAATAATTTAAGTTATTAGTGATGATACTTTATGGTAAAAAAAATAATACTTTGAAGGATCACTTACACTTCAAAACAAGAGGACATCGGTGAATAAATAAGCATTACTCTCAACAGATAAAATCATATTTAGTGAGACGTATAGATTGCCAGCTGCAACACAAGCAGATAGTTATTAAAAAAACAACAAATAAAAGTATTATCGAATAACAAATATATAAATAACTTGTGTTGACCTACATGGTGAAAATACATGCTTTAAGGTCCGGCATGGTCTGGTGCTTAAGGCGTTCGACTCGTAATCCGAGGGTTGCGAGTTCAAATCCCGGTAGCACCAAACATGCTTGCCCTTCCAAAGGTGGGGGTATTATAATGTGACGGCCAATCCCACTATTCATTGGTAAAAGAATAGTCTAAGAGTTGGCGGTGGGTGGTGATGACTAGCTGCCTTCCCTCTAGTCTTACACTGCTAAATTAGGGACGGCTAGCGCAGATTGCCCTCGCGTAGCTTTATGCGAAATTCAAAACAAACTAAACATATGCTTTACAATGATTTAAAATGCTATGTTACATGTCCATGCTTTCGTTTTATCATTAATTTACTTTTTTGTCTTTCCGTCTGTTTTCTGACTATTTATTTATATTATATCTTGTAGGAAGGTAGTTGTAGTCAGCTGTTGGAGGCTACAATTATGTTCTCGTTTACTTTCTACTAATTTTTTTAACGAAACAAGGAAAACAAAATAAATACCTGAAAAGGAATATTTTTGTTTTGTTTGAAGTGAACTATTCTTACTGTGTATGTAATGTCTATGTATATGTATATTATCAGATGTTCAAATACTCATGTTTGCATCTCTATGATACATCTCAATACATACTGGAATCACTAGAAATTAAAACATTATATGTTTATATAGAATAAATATTTCCCCATTATTACAGAGATGCCAACTATTTCAAATGACTGAGTGTAATGAGCGTACAGATATCGTACAACCACTAGATACAGTTTTTAGTCATCCATGTCTGTGGATCCATCTGTGGCTAAACTGTAAACACTGTTGGTAAGTATGCCTGAAATTATTTTGTCATCTTCACAACCCAACATTTGTGCAGTGGCTGTAGTTTTGGTTCTATCTCAGCCATAGTTTTTCGCTATATCAGAGTCTAGGAACATTTTTCTGAATAGATGCCTTGCAAAATCGGCTACAGCTAGGAATAAATTATGAGCAATGATGAATTGCGAACATCACTTCTGCATTTATGGTTTCATATTCTGAATTCTTACTCATAAATGTTGTTACCTGCATCGTTTTTGTCTTCGCCTCAGCCTTTTGTTGGTGAGATGCCGATTTTGTATGTCTGGAACAATCTTTTATCCTGCCATGTGCCACAGAAAAATCAATGTGACAAACTGTACAAAACGCATTACTGTCACTGACTTTTGATGCAATGACCGAATATTTTGCGCTATACTCTTTCCTAAATTTGTTATTCACAGTTTGAATTCTTTTAGGTTTGCCAGAAACAAGACAATCTGGTGAATGAGGCCTCTTTTTTTTCATTATGTGAACGATCGCATTGGTGTTTCTATGCCGCTTAGAAAACGAGAAATACCCATCTACGCCAGCGCTGATTGGCTGACAAGTACTGATGACGTAACTATGGATTCCCCCACATACCCAGTATAGAGAAACACCGCACTCAAACTATTAATCGTCGTCAGAGATACAAATATTTTTTATTATTTCAAGCACAAACATGATTATTGCAAGTAGCCATTTAGACTATGTCTTTCATTTATTTTCGGAATTTATTTGTATTTCACTAGAAATTTTCTTTTCAACCCTTTCAAGCCCTGGTGGAACAATTTATCACTTTATTGTATAGGCCTATATTATATATAATAATTTGGGAATTGCAACAAGTCGTAATATTTGTTCGTATGAGCATATAGTCGCAATGTATACACCAAAATCGTAATGATTACATTCAAACTGTAATGGTTGGCATCTCTGTTGTTAATTACATGAATTAAGTAACGTATTCTTATTTCATATAGATAAAACAAAGTAAAAGTTGTTTTGATATGAAACGTTGTGTATTTGTACTTTCATATGGTTTTACTTTAACAACTAACTAGTTTAAAATTTGGTCAGAATAACAAAGAAGACCTTTATACGAACTATTCCATCATTAGTTTCATACAAAGAGAACTATATTAACTTCATATTAGTTTGACATGTTAGATTATCAGTTGTTTAGTACAGAGAAATGGAAAAGTCAATAAATGAATAAAATGGCTTGACGAACAAAAATATTGGCAAATAACTGACAGACACACATGGATGAATAGACAAAATAATATTTAAAATACTCAAGGACCTTCACAGACAAACAGTAAAAACAGAGTAATATATGCATTAAAATACAATTACCAACAAATTGATATATAAAATAATAGACGAAGAAGCATGAGGATAGGAAGAGAGATAGATGACGAATTTAAAACGTTTATAATCTTAATCTCTTCACTTTTAATATCGAGAAACATACTTCTTGCCAATTAAATTCTAAAAGAGCAGGTGGCGCTATTTCTGCTACTTGTATGTAATGCGTCAACCATTAAACAATAAGAAAAGTAAAAACACGCACACACAGGAATACTTTTGCAGAGCTTTCAACATATTAATGCTCACTTACGGTCCTAAAAATAGCTACATTGATATAGTATTAAAGGAAAACTTGGACGAACGTGGGCTGATCGCCCTAGAGGACGATAAACAAGATGGAGGTGATTTGTGTTTTCGTTGGGCGAGCACCTGAAGATGAGGATCTTACGAGTCATGTATATGAGCTTGTTTACATTGCTAGAAGGGAAAAGTTTAATACAGTTCATAGTCTATCTGTCTGTCTATCAATCTATCTTTCTGTCTATACTTTTGTCAGAGTATTGTATGTGTTTATTCGTTCATCTGTATATTTAACTTTCGTCTATTTTTCTTTTTGTTTGTCGATATTCACATGTTTTATTTCATCCCCAAATATTTTGTCAGAGTTTTAAATTTCAAGAAAAAGTTTAAAATATAATTTACCTAGTCTGATACACTTGCTTTGTGAGTCTCTCTGAGCATTATATATTTTCATTTAAGGTTTTCATAATTACTATTTTACTAGGTATATTTTTCATTTTCAGAAATTAAATAGACCCTGATACAACTTAGTTTAATTTAAACCTGTTAGTGTGCTTGTATTAAGAATTAAAGTGTAAGGTGACTGTTTTATTACTGGTAAACGAACTAAGTTTCTGTCGTAGCAACTTTTACTAACATTTAATTCACTTACAAGATGTAAATTACATTCTGGTAATTTGCTCTTTATTTCGTTTAGTACCTAAACAAACATTGCACATTTTTCAATGACGTATACTTTACTTGAAATTTAATTCCATTTGTTTTTCTGTTTGTTTTTAAGTGCACCATCTTATTTGGTGAAGAGGTTTCCCCTCATTTATACTAATTATACAATCTTCAGATTGGAACCTATCACAGAGTCTATATAGTTTCCGACGTCATTTTACGTCAATATCGCGCTATGAAGCACGTGAACAGAACTGAAATCAATAAAACAGTTTTTAAAGCGTTATGGCGGATAAGCACAAGCTATTGAAATAGTCTTTCCACACACATCTACAAACGCAAAGAATAATAGTCTTTATAGACGTGTGTATTGAAAATTATGACAAGAGCTAGATGAATAAAAACAGTTTATATTCTTATTACATATTTAAATATTTAATTTTATGTAAACATTGTCGTAACAGATTGAAAATGCTTATAGACAATAACTGTCTCAAAACTAGATTGTGTGTTTTTAAACCTCCGTTGAAATCTAGCGTTTTTCACTCATATTACCAAGGTAGATGTAATTTTTATATGAAAAAGAAACCTCCTGTAAAAACATCTTTTCTGTCGAGCAGTACAGGTCAAAATAGAAGCTTATAATTAACATTGTTCGTCATTGTAACTTCTGAGAAGAACCGTCCTTCTTTGTTCAAATAAGATTCAATCTAAATCTAAAACATATTCGCGCATAAATGTCGCCATAACGGTTAACATTAAAACTTAAATCTTTGAATTTAAGTAACAAATTTATATGAAAATATGAAAAAAAACAAAAATAACACAGTTGACATTATAAGCTGGAATTCCGAAAAACTTTCGTACAACAATTGTTAATAAAGTAAACAGAATTTAGTAGCATAATAAAAACAATAAAATGTTTAACACTTTTGATTGTCATATAAAGCTATTATTCTATCAAATACAAACAAATGCAGAAAACAGCTAATAATTTACGCAGGTTACGAAAAACAATATAATTAATAGTGTAGTTAGAGCTTGATTTATTATTCTGTACAATATACTGTGAATGAATATAAATAAATATTTATTAAAACCCAGTCATCTGTAAAATTATGAATAGTTAATAGTCTGCTGAGCATTTTATTAATTTTTGACTTTACATGAGACTAAACAATGTCAGATACTACCCTTAGGCATGTTTTACGAAACAGAACTTTGCTTTATAAACTAACAAAAAGTAACTGTTGTGAGTAAAATATTTCGAATGATGTTCGTTGTACAAGATTTGTTTTAGAGTCAACACTAATAACTGGTGATAGCCATAGATCGAACTAAGTATCAAAATGTTTGTTTCAAGTAACGTCGCTGACTTTTTTGTACTCGTTTGATGTCATAAAATCCATTTCGCAACTACTATGCTCTATGACAAGGTGAGCATGTAGCGTTCACGTTTTTCTAATCTAGTTTTCATTGGATTCATCAAGCTCAAGACAAAGAAGAAGAAAAATTTGTTTCTTAGATATTTCAGAAATTTGGATCAATAAATTATCCTTCATATTTGTATTGTATTTAATTAAATACATTCAGTGAAATTCTTTTTCCTTTAATAAACCGCCCGATATGTCCAGGTGGTTAAGGCACTCGACTAGTAATCGGAGGGTCGCGGATTCGAATCCTTGGTCACACCAAACATGCTCGCCCTTTAGACGTAGGAGCGTTATTATGTGACGGTCAATCCCAGTATTCGTTGGTGAAAGAGTAGCCCAAGAGTTGGCGATGGGTGGTGATGACTAGCTTCCTTCTCTCTACTCTTACACTGCTAAATTAGGGACAGCTAGCGCAGATAGCCCTCGTATAGCTCTGCGCGAAATTCAAAAACAAACCTTTAATACACAATAGATGTGAGGGTTTATGGTTTTATTTATTGTTTCAATATGTAATACTTACCGAAAATAAACAATATTTTCATTCTATTTAACAATATGGATTAAATAGAAAGGTTAACGAGGTGGTTAGGATACGGTGATAGCTTAAAAGAATTGTAAGTTAAATATTTTAATAGTACGTGAAATTCCTTGATAAGTGTGAAAATAATTAATGACAAATAATAAAATGTATTCATTTTAATTAGACCGTATAAGTGATTTAACTGTACCTTCTACTCAACTAAAAATATAGTTTTAAATACCGCTCTTATTTTTAAACAGGAATAGCATCGTTGTTAAATTCAGCTCAGGTAAATCGAACGGAAAACTTACAGTGCTTCCATCTATAATCCGACAACAGCATTAGAAACATCATTTCACGAAATCATAGTGTGTGTATTTTGGTTTTTTTAGGTAATAAGATTATTTTGAATTTCCATTAACCCGAAATCCTTAAAACTGAAATTACTGCACCAGACAAAACTAATGTGTTAAATGGAAATGAAATGACAATCAGTCGATCAGCAAATAACAGCTAAATATATATATATATCATGTAAATAACAGAAGCACCCAAAAAGAGACTTCATACAAATTATAAACGATAAGCTTCATAAAATACTTTCATGTATATAAATTGAGATGAACACCCTAAAAGAACCTTCGTGTAAATAACTGAAATATTCGTGGCAAAAAAGTTTTTATGTAGATAATTGGAAATAAATGTTCTGAAAGCCCATTATGTAAATAAATTAAAATGAGTATCATAAAAAGGCTGTTATGCAAAAAAGTTAAGATAAATACCATGAAAGGACCTTCATGAAAATAATAGAAGATACCTCCCTAAGGGGGTTGTCATGTAAATAACACAAACTAAATAATCCAAGAAATGCCGTAATGAAAATAACAAGAAATAGCAACTATGGAAGATTTTGTGTAAATAACAGAAGATGATCACCCTAATTTTTTTAATGAAAAATCTCTCGATAAGACAGTGGTAAGTTAACGGACTTACAACGATCAAGCCCACATAAAATATCGCCCTTCCAGTAACACAGTATTAAGTATGGGATTTATAAAGCTAAAAACCAGGTTTCAATATCTATGATAGGGAAAATATAGATAGCCCATTATGTACCTTTTTTCGTAATAACAGACAAACAAAAAGTCATGTAAAGAATATAGAATTTGCACATAAAGGTGGTGTTATGTAAATAATAGTGTATATATTTGTGAAAATGATCAAATACTTTCAAGATGTTTCATAAAACTGTATATCAAATAACAACAAAAACAAAATATCATAGTTTATTGTTTACCCATGACATAACTTACTGATGTCATTCCAGAATTTTTTGTTATATATTGTAATTTCAAAAGCTATACAACAACACTCAGGCTTCACTTGAAAACACAATCAAAGTAGAATTAAAAGGAGGGGAAAATAACAGTTTCATTTTCTATAGATTTGAATATAATTTATTTTTAGTTTCCTTACTGTTTTTATATATAGAACAATTTTCTATTTAGATTGCTCACTGTAATTAACTACAAAGTTTCAAGAGAAGTTTTAATACAATTGTTTTTCTTTCTTTCATCTTTATATTTTGACTGTTGAAGCACGCATATTTTAAGGGACCCCACTCTCAATGGTGTCGCTAAACGTAAGCAGACTAAGCTTTGATTTGGATCTGACAAAAGATCCAAATTAAGTATACGAATAAACAGATAGACAGATAGATTAATAAATACCTTCCCATGTTTAACACTGAAAACTCTGTTAATGCTAGAAAGATTATAAAAAGACCTAACAGAAAAAGTTTCTTAAAATCAGTATCTAATCTATGTCCTATATACTGCCTTCCACTGATTTCAAATAAATGTGAAAAGGAACACACACAAAAACATGAGAAAATCATAAGTACCTAAACACAAGGCCCGACATGGCAGGTGGGTTAAGGCGTTTGATTCGTAATCTGAAGGTAATAGCCACACCAGCCCTCTTTAGAATACATAACTAAAGCAATACACTAGACATGTGCTCTCTTATCAAAGTCTGAATTTTGTTTTCAAGTATTTTCCACACGAGTAGACACCCCAGCTTAAGCTATTAATACTCTCCACGTGTTGTTTTATCACTAGCCCCTTCCAGTGGCTTGGCGGTACGTCTGCGGACTTACACGCTAAAATCCGCGTTTCGATACCCCTGGTGGGCAGAGCACATATAACCCATTGTGTAGCTTCATGCTTAATTCAAAACAACAACAACAACAGTTTTATCACTAAAGTATCGGCACATGGCTTTTTATTTCTATTTTGAAAAAAAAACAACCAAAATGACAACACTAATACACAATGAACCTTACAGATTGTCAGAGTCAGCAAGACTTCGTATGCAGGTGTTATCAAAAGATTTGAAATAAGCATTTTACAACCACAGTATAATCCAAACATGAGTTGTCAGCTTTCAATAGCATCGTCTAAAATCGTCTTTCAATGATGTTGCTATTACTAGAGTAAAACATTTCAACGTTTTCTCACACTTAAAAAGTTAATAATAAAAGATGTTTCATAAAAACTAAGGTTTTTAACTAGTTATTACCACTATAATAATAGGTACACCATAACTTTTTTTATTATTTATTACACGCTTAAACGAATCTTGGTTATATAATCTAGTGGTTTGCGCTACTTAGATTCCTCTAAAGTGATCTATAAGTGAAATTTAATAGTTTTTTTTATTTAATTCTTGCTTCAAAATTCAAATATAAAATACATGAATCTTTGATGTAAAATTACTTTATATAAGGCTGTCTGGACTTATGAACACATGCTCAATTACTAAAGTCATGTAGCCTTTGTAATCCTTTGTGGCGTGGATCAGATAAGTTTAGTATTTGTAAAATATCAGAGGAAAAGACCTCCTGCCATCTATTTTTCATTCCATATACTAGTACTAATATATAGTAGCATAAATTTTCATCTTCAAATTAACCACAAATATACGTCATTTTGCACACCCACGCCAGAGAATCAATTTTTTAGACCACTAAATCTTATATTTAAAAAAACTATACTCAAAATGAATTATTTAAAAATTTATTATCACTGCATAAATTTCATCACACTGGATATAAAGCGAAGCCAACATCTGAGAGTATGTTATGACAAAATAATGATAATCTTTTACAGTTTTCCTTTTTAATTTATTTACGCATCTTAGGTATGAGAAAATGGTCTTTTGTAATTTGACCTAATGGCTTATATTGAGACTTTTCTTGAGAAATCTTCTTCCATTACTTTAAAAACGATTGTAAAACTTTATGTGAAACATTTAAGTAACTTTCTGACGGCATTGAAAAGAGAAATTGTTAATCACTATCATTTCTTTTATTTACTAGACTTTCTAGTAAACAGTCTCATTCCTCCTTTTTCTTTGAAGACTTACATCTTCTTAATTTATTAAGAATAAGAACCATTTTGAAAAAACACATACCATTACGTAGTTTGCTCTTACATACTTTGAGTTTCTTTGTTTTTTAATTTCCCGCAAAGCTACATGAGGGCTATCTGCTGTAGTTGTCCTTAATTTAATAGTTTAAAACTAGAGGAAAGGCAGCTAGTTATTACCACTCACTTCCAATTCTTGGGCTACTCTTTTACCAAATAATAGTGCCACTGATCGTAACATTATAACACCTATGAGGCTGAAAGTGTGAACATGTTTCGTGTGATAGAGATTCAAACCCTCAGATTTCGAGTCGATCGCTCTAACCAACCTGGTACCACACTGTGGGAAACCCATGTTTAGCTGCAAAGGTTCACATGGTTCTTCAAAGATAAATTCTTCTGTATTTTATTATTATTATTACTATTTACATTTGAATATTCAGGTTGAACTCCAAATGGTTGTAAGATACTTTTGACACCAATTCATTCTGAACAATATTGTTAACCCTCATTATTATTAACATTGGAAAACCCAAGTTGAACTGCAAAAACTGAAGATCGTAAAGTTCTTCAGGCATAAGATCATTCTAATATTTTATTATTATTGACACTGAAAAGCGCATATTGAATTCCAAAGACGCTTTGTTTTGAACTGTTTTATTACCATTATTACTTAAATTGGGAGGGTCAGGTTTAATTACAAAGGTCCGTTAGGCAGTTTAGACCGGCAGCCTCTTATAAATTAATTTGTTACTATTATCATTCACACCAGGATGTCAATGTTAACTCCAATTACTAAATCTGTATAAAGTTTCACTCACCAGTTGTTTGTGAATTGTTATTATTATTAATATTCTGAAGCTCGAGTTGAACTGGAAAAAAATGAAGTCGATATGGTGCTTCCGACTACAATTTCTATTTTTTATTATTCACATTGAGAACCCCATGTTAAACTGTAAGAAATATGTTCGTGGTTTGTTTTGGATTTTTTTATTAACATTGCAAGCCAAAGAAGAACATAAACAACGACGTAGTTCTTGAAGCTAAAATGATTCCATGAAGTAAACTTTGGGCTGTGATTCAACAAGACAAACATTGTTTTCAACTTAAATCATTACGTTCAATCCTTTTTTTAAAAAAAAATCACTGATGGTGAGTTTTAAGTTCTGATTTATTCAGGAAACTAGCACGCAAATTAAACCTAGTCGTATTTATTTGTTTCCTTGTTTTGTCATCAGTTGAAAAACAACACAATGGGCTATCCAAACTGTGCCCATCACTGATATCGAATGCCGGTTTTTGGCGTTATAAGATTTACTACTAAGCCATTGGAGCCTTAATCTCACTTTAGTCCCGATGTTAATTTAGATAATTCCAAAAATAATAGTTCGTTGGTTGTTAAAACCTCGTTTGATAATAATTTATTTACAATATTATATTTGTTTAACTGAATTTAAATTGATTGAAATCTTCTATTATATGAATGACATACTTAAGTATTCTTACAGAAACGTAATTTTACACGAATATTTATATTTTTTAAAATTATTCTACAAAGCACTTTAAAACACATCACCATTACAATGAGTACTTTTTTCCACCCGCACTTCACTCTGCAATTTTATGCTCAGTTGAAAAGGTCGTGGTAGAAATAAACCTCAAATGAAAGCAAATAACAGGTACAACACAGTTTACTAAACACTGCAAGTTATTATACAATGTCAACCACACATTACAAAATATTATGAAGTTCAATATATTACATCCTTAATTAGGGCTACTACATCACATAAACAAATAAAAGTAGAAAGCCCTTTCGTGCTATCGTCCACGATGTTAGAATGAATCGTGCATGTACACATATGATATGAAAGATGGTATGATATATACGTTTTAGTAAAATAACAACAAAATCAAATATTTCCATTCCAAATAAAGTGGGAAACATATCCATAGCTAACAGAGTCTTTGTCACTTCAAAAAAGATCCTGACAATTTATTTTAATTATTCATAAATAACTTCAGAGTTTCTTTTTACATAACATCGTACATTGCCAAGAGCCAAATCTTTGCTCTCGTTATTGGAGTGCAATTTAAAAACAACCTCAATACCTTAATACTTTTATATAAAAAAATACAAATGACGCTCGATAAAAAAGTTTACTCTTCAGAGTTCATGGCAGTTTTGTTATAAAATATTTAAATGTTATATCTAAATTATGGGAAAGTCGTTTTTAGACTTTTGGAAGTAACAATTTGATCTTCAAAAATATGTGTAAATTAAAAAAGTTTTAAAACAATATGAAAAGTATATGAAACGAGTATTAAATCCTGATTCATTTAATTATTAATTTATTACGTACAGAAATAAATATTAAAATGAAAGCTTCTCTACATGCCACCTTTGGCTTTCTAAGTAAACAAAACATTAAATTCTGTCATAACTCTTTCATTCAAATGATGGTAACTTCAAGATGGCACGTGTGGAAAGATTTTGGCTCATATACATAAACACAGTTTATCCATATAGTCTACAGGATAGACTAATAATGTACATTTCAAATGTAAAATAGAAGTGAATGTGGTAGCAAGTGTGGTAATCCCATTTGTTTCTTACAGGTCACAGGATTAAACTACCAAATGATGGCTCTTTTTACTGAGCTAAAGAGTTAACCCCCACACCTAATGCAATGAGATGATTCTTGACACTCAGTTCACCTGGGTATGGCATTTGTCTTTCCTCACAAATAAGGCCTGTTCTTGAACCTAATCTAAAGTACTCTTACATCTGAGCTAAAGGGTTAAATCTCATAACTAGTGCTAGTAAGGCACTTTCTTTAATGCTCAAAGTATTTGATTACCACACAAGCTAATTATATCATGAGTTTTAACTATTATAAGTAAATTTAAATTTCATCAAAGCATTACATTCTAACATGTCTAAAGTGTTTGAGATTAACTGTTTACATCCATACATTTAGTCAGATTATAATGAAAGAATTATAACATTTTGCTTACTTTGTGGAATTAGTGAAAAGCTACTTGATTTTTGAATTATAGCAAATAACCCAGCTTCACGAAGATCATGTTATTTTATTCTATGTCACAATAATTATGCATCCAGAGAAACAATTTTTTTTGTTTGTTTAGAATTAATTGCAGAGCTACACAATGGACTGTCTGTGATGTGCCCACTAAGGTTATTGAAACTTGATTTCTAGTGTGGTAAGCCTGCAGACATACCACTGCACCACTAAGAGGTAAAGAAATAAAGTTCAATTTACAAAAAAAAAGGCAAAATTATATTTGCATTTTAGACTATTTGCTAAAAAAACACGACACGAACATACCTTTCTTCAAATGATATATTTAACCCAAAACTGTGCCTTAAGTTGGTTTTAATTCTACCATATCATCACATAATTGTAAATAAACTGCTAGACATAAGTTGGAAACTGATGTATTTGTCCTGTACAATTTAAAAGGTAAGGCCAAAATTATATCTAAGCCACCTCTAAAGAAAGGCAACCCTTGCTATTTTATGGCAATAGAAACATTGTAAACAGCTACAACTTTCACTTCCCCATCAAACAGACACGTGTAACATCCACAAGTATATAAAACAATGCACACTACCATATTATGTAACATTTTATAAGAAAAATGTCATTGCACGAAATACAACAGTCTACCTTATCTCTCTACTTAATCTATCTATACATGCAACACTTGTCATCTGTTATACCTACTGCTTATTCATATGTAACATCTCAATGTCAGTGGTCCCTTATATTGATCTACAGGTATGCATTACTACAATCAAAACTTTTATTATGTAGGTACGTATAGTTTAATCTGTTTACTTTCAGTTGCATATACCATAATAATAATAATAAAACAGAGTAAAGTGCACCTTTATAAACTTAAAAAAAACAGCAGAAAAATATAAAGGAAGAATGTTAGACAACTACAATATATATATATATTGTCATTTTCTTCATAACTTTTAGTAATATTTCTACAGGTATGCCAATTTAAAATGTTTATTTTTCATCCTATCCGTTTTTGTAGTCACTTAATAAGATCAGTTTTAAATTCGGTGTCTTGCAATAGCATGGAACACAAATGAGGTGGAACAGAGTGGAGAAGATCTCCTCGAAGGTTGCTACAATTCAGTATATCCCTGTGTGTCATCAGACCTGCTCGTGCACCTTTTGGAAAGGACGTTTCTAGAGAACGGTTACAAAGAGGGTGGCTTGAAGACAACTTTGATGCAGATGCATGACTTTGAGGAGTAGGTTTAATTGTAGTAGTTCTCGTAGATGACAGAATCGTTTGAGAAGTTTCTAATAAATTCCTGGATGAAAATGTAATGTTATGTGTATCTTGGCCCAATGTTTTAGTGTGTTCTTGTTCTAGAAGTGGAATACATGGAAAAGATGTTGGGTTTTCCATTCCTGTGTATTTATTCATTACTACATGTCGATTAATCTCATTTGAGGAAACTTTGGCATAAAATGATGAACTACTAAAAAATGGTGATGATGATCGTGACATACTAGTTAATGATGATGATGAAGCTGCTTGATGACTGACAGAACTGGATTGCAAAGCATGCCCTTTGTACTTCATATTGCTAGTAAAATCAACTGGCTCTTGTTTCTCTTTTTTTATTGATAAATCCAAACATTCTTCTTGAACTACATCGTGACTAAAATTTTCATTGTTTTGTGCATAACTTTGGCTAGCATTACTACTATATGACTTTTTCTTGAGGCTTAAATCAAGGACTTCACAATCTTCTGTACTGTCACCTGGTGAAGCATAGATATTGTGATAGTTCTGGTCAAGTGGTGGTGAAGATGTTGGAGTAACTGGAGAGACTGGAGCAATCACAGGAGATAATGGGCGATAATCATTTCTTGTTCTTTTTAACTGAGCATAGAAAGACCTAGCTGGAGTGAATGTGCTGTTAGAGGTCCTAGGTGTCAAGTGTGGGTTAGAATAATATTGTATACCCCCTAGATTAGACAAATAGGTTTGCTTACTAAGTTTAAATGATAAATCTCGCACTGTTCCTGCTACAGCTTCTGGCAGACGACTTGGAATAGGGTCTGCTATTCTTCCACAGACAGGAGATGGTCCCCTGATGTCAGTTTTTCGTTGTCCTTCTCCTGTATTGTACTCTGGCAAACAGTTTGCCATGGTTGAAGAAATACCATTCTCTTTGGATCCATGTCCATATTTTGACATTAATGAAGAATGCCAACTTGCAGAGGTGTTTTCAATTCTCTCGTGGCCTTGTGGAGTCTCTTCTAACAACTCAGGATCTGAAACTGGAGATATTCTTTCGTAAATTGGCTGAGAGATAACAGAGTTTTCATATGCTGATGCTTCTGATACAGGATAATGGATGACAGAAAAGCGTAGACTAGACTCATTTAATTCTTCTCGACTTCCTACTAATGAACTCTGTGGATGATGGTGTCCTGGATCCACATGATATCCATTTCTAATTAGGGCCTTTCGAGATTCCACAAGACACTTATCATTACTCTCTTCTGCAAGGCTTGTTGACATAGATTGCGGTGCCAAAGTTTTTCGAAAGGCTGATGATGAAATAATATTTGGAATATTAAGAAGTTTAGAATCAGTAACTTCTTTAACACCATGCTGTTGTATTCCTGAGAAATTCTTATGTCCATCTTCTTTATCATGAGGATGTCCAATATATCTATGCCCAGTGGACAGACATAAGGTGGTTGTATTCCTTGGTTGAGACACTGGCAAACCATTAAAATGAGAATTGTTTGAGAGTGGACTGCTACAAGAGGTAGAAGAAGGTGCATAATTTATTGTTTTATTCTTAGAATATGGTAAACTGTCTGAGTGGATTATATTTGAAAACAATAATGGATTATTCGTTTTTGATTCTTTCTGTGTTGCACGGCTTCCAGAGGCATGTCCACTAGTTGTGAATGAAGCATCCAAGTTTTCTCGAAACACAGCATTGTGAGAAGATGGTGTTGGTAAATTTCGAGATAAGTGTGCTCTTGAACCCTAGAGAAAAAATAACATTAGAATTTTTGTAACGATACATGAAAACAAAACCTTCAACTTAAGAGTGGATAAATAGTTGTTTGTATTACACACGAAAGTGCAAGTTTATCATAAAATAAAATACATAGATCAGAAAAATGTAAACTACAGTTACAAAATTATTTAATTGCATACAATGAATTAATATATTAAGTTATTTCATTCTGCAAACTTCACTGTACATTTTCAAAACTGGTTTATTTTTTATTTTCATATTATTTACAGTGTAATCCTTTAAAATGAATTATGACTTTTCATTACTTTATCAATAACATTCAACAGCCTTTCCTTTAGAATAGAAATATTTTAGCATTTTCACCTAATAAACTACTTACATTTACTCATTTAGGGGCTTATTTCAATTGCAAACAAACAGAAAGTTGTACTAGAACAAACCATTTATTACTTCAAAAATCTCCTCATACTGTAGCTATTATTTAACATGAATCTACAGAGTTGACGTAACCAAGTACGAAATGCATGTAGTAAAGAAAGGTTATTTACATTATTTAATATTAAGAAGTTAATGTTCAATTACAAATCAAAAACCAAAACTGAATAAAATAATTTGCACAAAAATCAACAAGATTAGAAATTTTGACAAAGTTCAACAGTTCTCAAAAAATGGCTCTATATTTGTGCTTATCTGCTAGATCTAATTAACTCATTGGTTTTCTATGTTATTAATCATTACTATAAGATTATCTTTAAATAAAGACAAAAGTCAATGTGTTAGTTTTTTAGTTTCAATGCCAAGCTACAAAATTGGCTTCATATGCTCTGTCTGTTGCTGAGAATCAAATGCCATATTTTAGCATTGTAAGTCTGTACATTTATTGCTGACCCACCAGAGGTTCAGAGGCCAGAATATCTTAAATTTCCTTTCTTCTTCAAATTCTTAGCTTCTCTTTCCTAACTGGTTTTATTTTCAAACAAATTTAGATAAACTTTGATAAACCACCAAAGAATACAAAAAATCTCAATAGCAATGTAAGCAATTACTGTCAAAAGTTAAGGGCAAAACAACATAATAAAATATCACAACACTAGACCACATATGAAACAACAGCAAAAAAAGGTTTATAGTGAATTAAAAAACAGGCATATGATGATCAGGTTTTGGTAACAACACAAATCCAGATCCAAGGACAAAAAAATGACAAAACAAATATCTGTACGCAACAGACATACCTGCTTTTCATTTGTTACAACCATCCAACTATGTTTCCATTGTTTCTCATATTCTTCCGAGTTCTTGTAAAAACCATTTACTAAGTTTTCCTTTTGCACTTCACAAGGTATGACGTTAGTTTCTAATGTAGATAGCGGGGGGCCATTGACAAATTTCTTGTTGTCAGTTCCTGTCACAACACGTTCGGGAATGTTCTGTGCCGTTTCACATCTGGATGTTTTTGCCAATAGCGTCTCATTCCTCTGAGAGCAGAGTTGAGTGATTCCGTCTTTGTTTTTGTCCCTATGCTCACCATAGATTTTCTTCACCCGAGGGCGGCCTCGCTGGGGAACAAAATGAGAATTTTTTTCGGTGTTTCTCATGTACTGTTCAAATGGAAGAAGTAATCTAAAAGATGCAAAAAATAAAAGCTCTTAAATACTATTTATTTTATATCAGTATGGTGTAATTTCAGAAGTGTTTGTAACTTCCATAAAGTATATAGAACAAACAAAACATAAAATACAGCAGAAATATGTAATAAATAAATAGTTATTATGATAAAATGTTCATTTTCTACAATATTTCATTTTTCAGTTTAATTAGAAAGAGAATATTTAGACATTCAAGTACACTAGTGTTAAACTGTTTTTATTTTATCATTTCTTCGTTCTGTTGACAACCTTGTTTTTCTATATATTCTGGAATTTATTTTATTTAATTATTCCATGTTTTCTTTTATTTTGATTACTTAATAAGACTTAGAAACAAACTCATAACGTAAGCCAAATTTGCAACCCACATTAAACAAAATTTCAGAATTAAGTGATGAACTTCTGTACAGTAGCAAAAGTTTTGAATCAAACTACAATATCACCTTGGACATATCTGTATGTTCTTACCCTTATACAGTCTTGGTCATTATAAAAATTAAGTATGTTCCATAATATTTTGGAAAATATTTTCTAGTAAAAGGAAAAATAACTTTCTAATAATAACATATCTTGCCATAGTCTCATTACTCACTTATCACGTGTTCTGTCAAAATATTTTCTGAAACTTTATGTCAGTAGATCTAAAAGAATCTGTTATCTATTTTCCAATATCACAGTTTTAATAAAAAGTGTATTGCACATTAATTTTCAACTTGTGATATGCATGAAAAGGTATGTGTTTACATGTCTTTCTAAAAAATTTGTAAAAGTTTTAAAACATGCCCTTGTAGTTTCATTTCTGTTTATATGTTTGCATTTTTATTTATTTATAACAAAGCTAGTATGGCTGTCTGGAATAATTTTTACTTACTAGAGAAAAGGCAACTAGTCAGAAACACTAATAGGCCCTGGCATGGCCAGGTGGTTAAACAGCTTGACTCATAATATGAGTGTTGAGAGTTCGAATCCCTATCACACAAAACATGCTCGTCCTTTCAGCCGTGGGAGCATTATAATATGCCAGTTAATCCTACTATTTGTTGGTAAAAGAGTAGTCCAAGAGTTGGCAGTTGGTGGTGATGACTAGCTGCCTTCCCTCTAGACTTACACTGCTAAATTAGGGGCAGCTAATGCAAATAACCCTCGTGTAGCTTTGCGCAAAATTTAAAAAAAAACAAAACACTCTATCACCCACCTAAGAAAATGACTGTGACCATTATAGAGCACCAATCTGCTCAATACCATTCAAGATCTTGAGAGCATGGACTTTTTTTTTTTACAATCAGAATTATTAATGCCTATTTGTACCGAGTCATAAAAATATGATAAATATAATAGCTCTCAATGAACAGTTTAAATCTAAATTTCTTTTTATTAGTTATATGGTTCCCCGCTGGTACAGCAGTAAATCTATGGATTTACAATGCTAAAATCAGGGGTTCGAATCCAATCGGTGGACTCAGCAGATAGCCCAATGTGGCTTTGCCATAAGTAAAACACATTCACACACATTAGTTGTATGTGAAAGAAAACATTTTGAATAAAACTGTTATGCCAGAGTCCTTGATATACTTGTTTATTTGCAATAATAAAGTCCTTTCTTTCTAAATGTAAATCTCCTGTACCAGTTTTATCCATTACGGTAAAATATCTCAAAAACTATTACATACGTTTATTACTTTTGTATAATAATTCAAACTATTAAATTGTTTGGATGGCTACAAAGAAAAACATACATTTTTGTTAGCATTATATAAGAAGTGGATTTTGTGGTGTCAGTGTTAATGATAATCCATTCAAATATGTTCCAACTCAAACATGTTGAATGAACTTTTCTTTATTTACATTATATTATATATTTTAATTTAGAATGATGTTGTATCTTGAGGAACATATAAAAATGAATAAAATTTTAAAAGTAATTTATAATAGAAAATTACCACCCTCCCCAAGAATAAATTAGTGCCTAAAATTTAAATTAAAAAGCAAAAAGTTACAAGTAAAGTGAAAGCTTAATTAAGTTTGTATTGCCATCTATTACTATAAAATGCAAGTAGATTCTTCTGAAAAATACAGTATTTGTAAGCCTTTATGAATTTATCAGATTTTACTTAAACAAAAAAATTAATATTTCTCTCCTAGGTAAAATAAATGGAACTCTATTTCCTCAGTTAATCAACAGTCACATAAAATATAGCATATATCTGTAAATATAAGCTTGTATATATACATAATAAAAATTAATATATATAGTGCTAACATGACGATGTATCTTCTATGAAAATTTCATATTAATAATTAATATACAACACAATGAAGGGCAGATCTGTTGCTTTAAAGGAAGAGGTAGACACATCACTGTATAACACAAATGACAATCAATAATTTAAATATTCGATATCAGAATTACAGCAGACTTGATTGCCAATCCGTTATTACCACATGATTATGTCGTTATTAACAATAAGATACTTTTAAAGTTAAGTTTAATATACTATTCCCCAAGTAAATCTTTTATTGGTATTTAATGTTTATTTTTATCACTCACACTCAAGAGATTACCTGCATTAAGTAGAGCGATTAAGTACAATTGTAATATACTTTTTCACATCTTTAAGAAATTGGTTTGATAGTTTCTTTTTATAAAATATATGAGCATAGCAGATAAAACAACATATAACTAATAGAAAATAAATTGACAGAGAACACTTAAATAATTGAAGGGCAAAAACCAAGCTGTTGCACTTTTTCTCGATATCTTGAGCAAGTTAAAACAATGTGTTATTTTATCACATTTTAAATGTGATATTCATGACTTTCTCAGAACCTCATGGAGATTAGTTACCTTTCATAATGTCTTCGTGTGCAGGTGGCAGCACTTGTGCTCCCTGGATTACCACCCAGGTCATCATAAATACGTTTCCAAAGTTTTTTGTCTGTGATCTAGTGCAAACAAGCAACAGTGAGCAAACAATATAATATAGAATTATAACATCGAGTAAAAATTTGACATAAAAAAATGCAATTGACATGAAAAAATAAAACATGAAATAAACAGAATATAGAAACATGTCGTGTACACACAAAGATTTAGTGAGTGGTTTATGAGAGATAGAAAATAACATCACATACATAATGTAATTATAGAAGGATTATGAAATCTCTCAGGTAAAGAGATCAACATTAGCACACATACGACTTAATAAACGTATATATATAGAAGATAAAATGCATAAAAAACTATACATTCTTAGAAATAACGAGAAAATTAATAAACTGATATTTCAAAACTGGTAGACAAGATAAATATAGTTGATACTATGTATTTCTGTATGTATGTTCCATAATAAAATACTGTCTAATTCCACATGATTTTCAGGAAGAAAATGTTTACCTTATATGAAACCAATAATAACATTTATTTAAAAAATGTTTAAATTATACAAAACCAACAAAACATATTTTAGCTCTGCAAGTCCACAGACTTGCTGCTTTCTCATCAAAGGACACACATACAAAATAAACATGTTTACATTTATGATTCAAAATCAAAAAAGTACAATTTGTTTCAGCAATGTACTAACATACTATTTTCAAATGTAAAAATCTTAATGTTATACAGTGTTCCCTCGTGTATCGCGGTAGATGCATTCCAAAACCCCCCGCGAAAGGAGATTTTCCGCGAAGTGGGATCGCCGATTTTTACGTATATATTTATGTGCATTTAGACTTTTAAAACCCTCCTTGTACAACTATTTAACCCTCGCATTACAATACTGTTCATTATTGCTGAAATAATAAGAACAATTATTATGATATTAAGCCTTAAAATTAAAAATTACATATCTTCAGCAGGTGGTGTCTTTTCAGAGGACACCACTTCTTCTTCTGTGGAAGGTGAATCGGCAATTTCTTCGTCGGTCGTTACAACTTCAGGAACAGTACTTGCCACCGGTACCCTTTCTTTTTTGCTCGGCTGGAAAAACATTGTTATTGGCAATTGTTTTCTCTGCCTCTTTAGCCTATCGAAAATAATTTGATAAGGAGTCATCAGTTCTTCTATTTTATTGCACAATTGTACTGATCGAACCATATCGTTGTCCCATTCCTGTGAGCACTCCTTCACTTCGTTAATTAGTTTCACAGCCCGTCTTACACTTCGCTACGCAGGAACCAGAGCCCGCGAGATTCCACAAGGAAAGATGCTGCCGTTGATGAAATCACCAATCACAGGCCAGACATGAATATTGACAGCACCAATCACAGGCAATCAAAATGGGTAGCTGTCATTGGCCGTCTTTCATTTCTGCACCAATCATAGCCCGTCTTGCACATCGCTACGCCATAAAGCTGATCTCGCGTAGCCTTCCCAGACGCACAATACGTACATCTATAGCCTTTCCAGTTGGTTCTGTTTCCATTTTTACGCTGTTATAAACTCAAATATATGTTTATATCTCAAAATATACCTGTTTTTTCTTTACACTATTAATTATATTTATTTTTAATAATTTAATGGTATTTAATGCTATATTTTAGATTTAATGTTTATTATTTTATATATATGTGGGGGTCGGCCGAGCCCGCGAAGTGGTGAAGCCGCGAAAGAGGATCCGCGAAGTGGCGAGGGAACATTGTATTGTTATTCTGAAACCTGCACAAAACAAAATAAAATATTGACCAGTAAAGCAAGCAAGTGTAATTTTCTTCTAACAAAAACTTTTTCATAAAGCTAATAATATATACTTTTCTTCAAAACTTTAGATTGTTTTAAAGTTCTAAAATGTTTACCCATGTAAAAGCTACACTAGTGTTATTTGTTACCATATTTATTAGATTGTTAATTATGCTTTGGTCCTCATTGAATAAAGCAATGTTTACAAGTAAATGTATTTAATGTTAAAAAATCCATATAAAGGTAACGAGTTTTTTTACCGTTTCATATCCTCCAAGTTTCTTGGCAAATTTGTAAAAGTAATACAAATTAACTGAAACAAGATAAATAATAAAATATTAGCACACACTTTTCATCGAAAACCTGTCAACCTTACTCATATAATAATAATAATTAGATAGAAATAATGTAATAATAGAAAATAACAATAAAAGATTCAAGTGAGTTACTGGAAACAATAATTATAGACAATGCTTCTTTAATGGATAATCATTACAACAACCTCAAGGGTATAAAGAGAGTTCAATTGACGTTTTTTTCAACTCATTTTTGTCTTATTAATTAGGATGATCAAATATTTAATGACAGATTGTCTTATTTATTCCTTTGTTCTAAAATTTGTGTATATAATTAGAGAAAAACAAAATTATGTGGTTAAAAGTTAAATTTTACCTAAATACGCCTAGTTTGACCGATTTGACTGAATATAAATTCTTTAATCTTATTATATAAAGCCTAAGCTGGTTCAGTAGGACAAAACAGCATTTATCCCATAATCTGTGCGTTATATGTATGATTAATGGATGTGGAAAAACGTTACGAAATCAACGATGCGTTGTACATTGTCTACGTTTCATTCGTATGCATACATGACTGAATACATGTATTTACCTGCAACGTATCTATACGCCAAACAACTTACAAAACCTGAAACTATGCCAATAACTTGCCATCTAGAGAAAAACATTAAAACTAAAAATAAAATTTTATCATTCAACTTTTTGAAATTATTATACGTACCCCATGTTTTTTAGTTTTGTTTATTCTAGAAAAATTTTGAAAGATGAACTATCTTACTCTGTTTGAAGCCTAGGCTTGGTACACGTTTAATGGGTGTTTTTCTGTTTTTCATAAACTGGAACAATTTCTCCAGAAATTCCCTTTCTTTCGTCCACAGCTCTCCTTTCTTAACCTGTGGGTAATGTTAATGTAATAATGTTTCAACTAATAATTTTAAAAAATGTCGGAATCTAAATTTTAATAACACAGACCGATCTTTATTTGTTTCGAAGAAAGCCACTGAACTATTCCACACACAAATATGTATATCGTTATTGATTGAAAGGTAACGTAATTATACATTTGAGCTTCATGTTTTCTTCGGGCTTCGGCCAACTCTCTGATGTCTTTCAATATACGTACTTAAGAATTACTAGTTAGAAACGAGTTGATGAAATATTCATCAACTACCTTTATCAAAATAAAACTTGGAGCGTTAAGTGCCAGGATAATATGTTCAAGACATTACAAAAGCAGCTAAAATATATATTTAATTTAAAGCGTATGGTAAAAACACATAACGCCCAACGAAAAAAAAGCGTAAAAAATACATGCTTAAATCTTCTATTGTGCGCGTTGAAGGACAGAAACAGGTTTCTAATAATTCATTTTTATTTCATAACATTAATCAGTTATTATTCAAACACCATTTTAATTCATTAATTTTCATAATTGTGGTTTGTTTTTAATTTCGTACAAAGCTACCCGAGGGCTATCTGCGTCCGTACTTTAGCAGTGTAAAACTAGAGGGAATGCAGCTAGTCATCACCACCCACCGCCTAATCTTGGGCTACTATTTTAATAACGAATATAGTGGGATTGACCTCACATTATAACGGTCCCAAGTCTGAAAGTGCGACGGGGATTAGAGCCCGTGACCCTCAGATTGTGAGCTGAATGCTTTAACCACCTGACCATGCCGGGCCAATTATCTTAGTACTGTAGTTTTCCTAAAATGTAAATAAAACATAA
Source organism: Carcinoscorpius rotundicauda (assembly GCA_011833715.1). Lineage (NCBI taxonomy): Eukaryota > Metazoa > Arthropoda > Merostomata > Xiphosura > Limulidae > Carcinoscorpius > Carcinoscorpius rotundicauda. The sequence continues at coordinate 49,072,745 of CM022394.1, read as the reverse complement.
GTTTGAATATTAATTAAATAAACTTGACTTTTAATTTTTATCTTTCATACAAATATTGTCGTAATTCACGAATTTCCATAACTGCAAATTTTACACGTTCTAGATTGTTACTTTATTACTATTGTTACAAATACAAAGAGTCTGCCTTACTTTAGTATTATAGTATTTTCCACCGTCTGACCCATTGGAATCGCTACTTGGGGAGCCAGATCTTTTTCCCAAAAGTTTCTTCTTTCTCGGACGACCTTTCAGATTTGGAGCTAAGGGTATACAGAAAAAAGTTTCGTTTATTAGGAATTCGGTAACAAAATACTTAACCTGCTCTATAATAATCATAACAGAAACGTTGCTGAGTGAGAAGCCTTACGCTGTTAACACTGCCCAACAAGTTTTTGAAAATGTTTGCTTCCTAAAAAGTTTTTGCTGATTGTGACAGATACCTGATGGGTATGCACACATATAGTTTTGGTTTTGCTTCATTATGTAGAAACTCTGAGAAATAGACAGTTAACTGGTTACCGGCCATAACGTATTTAAGTGCGTTTATGTTTTGCTCCTGATTTTCGTTTGTATTCAATGTCCGGTGCATCACGTTGCAGTGTCCAACAGTAATCACCAAGCATTGACGGATTCCAGTTGCCCTGATATCGTTTTTCCATTGTAACAATGTCTTGGTGAAACTGAAAAATTTTGATGAAACGGTACGTGATGGGCAAATTTGGATGTAATTCTCGTGATCAGCAGCCAAAATTCTATAATGAACACTCAACAGTGTTCAAGAAGCAAAAACTTTGTTGTGCAGTGTTATCGTAGTAGTTGTGGTAACTTTTAATACCGTGTTTTAAATATTAATACGTATAAGAAACTACAAAATGAAAGAGATATTAATCACATTTCAACAAGAATAAATACTTTCCAACGTTTGGAATGCGATATTATTTTACATAATGGATGTGATTGAAATAGGCATTAACAAGTTTCATTTAACATACAAGACAAGTAACAAGGTTTCAACCTGCTTAAGTCATCGTTAGTTTATGAATGACTTTGAAAAAGTGACTGCTGTTAATCACGTGTAGAGGAGACGATAATAATGACAGGTATAAGAGTGCTGTATATTGCTGTCCCCACGACACGTGATCAACAGCTGTAATTTTTCAGAGTCGTTTTTAACCTAATGATGACTTAAGCAGGTCGAAACCTTGTTACTTGTTTTGTGCTTTATGTAAATATTTAATGTCCATATTAGCTAGTTCTATTATATAAAATAAAGACACGTTCTAAGCACTGAATAGTACTAGTTTAGTTTGTAATTAATATATTTCTACAAACAGCAGGAAAAACACCATCTAAAAACATTTTAGTTTGAATCATTCCCACCAGGTAACGTAATAAAAAAGGAAATTTTTCGTATTAGGGGACTAATGTAGATATTTTTATACGTTAGCAAAGCTCTTGGTAGATAAAATTATACTTAAAAGGATCTTTAATACATTAAAACAATTACATGAAAAGCATGAAGTTCGATAAGAATAACACAAATTTAAATTTGTATTCTGATATTTACTGTAAAAATCATCAATTCTACTGCTACTCCTTGAAATAACGTTACTTTTTGAAAAAAAAAACAAACCAAACAGTTACGTAGTGGTCATTCGACCCGCTCCGGGATCAAAAAACTAACCTCCCGGTTTTCTGGTTCTTTTAATTTTCAGCGGCTTTAATTTCATAAAATAATGATTAATAATACAGCGTTAAAAATGTTTTCCCTGTTTCTGATAAATAATGACTTAAATAGAATTAACACTTCGCCAAATTAATCCAATTCACAAAACAAACAGTTGTTGTCACGCTAATATAAATAACGTCTTAACCACTACTACGTGTGTCGTATCTCAACTGGTATGGGAAGACTTGGTATTGACCAAAAGGCCTCTTCGACACTACATGCAGCCGATATGTATGGTTAAAATATTATCATACACTCTTTACATTCATCCAAATACTTTTCAATACCTGCCTACCTAAGTGATCACAGATGACTTCATTCTGCGCAAGAGCATCATGGTCAAAGGTGTCTCTGCAGAAAACTACGTACGCATTCTTTTCAGGAAGAGAAAAGCCACCCAAAGCTGCAACCAGCAAATTTTCTGTCCACTGGTCATTATTCCCTCCGTCTATACGTTTCAAAATAGCACGGTAGCGACAGTAGCGAGCGTACGAGAGTATCATCACAGAGGGTGCTGTACGAATGACTTTGTCACCTAGAGTATATATGTAAGTAGATATTTGTAAATGTGAAGTTTCTTGTCACGGGTTATTTTAATTTATAGTTACACTTGGTGTAGAAAAACCCCATGTTTTATAGCTATAAATAAACGGATATTTTTACCTTCTAGTTTTCTTGCTATTTATGTAATTAATTAGAATAATGCAGAAAAACTTTTATCACTGATGCGTTTATTTTAAAACTTGAACAATCAAATTCTCATTAAAGTTACATAGAAAATGACACCATTAACTTTATTGTGGAATATGCCTTTCCTTCAAGCAAATAGTAACAAATTAAGTGAACATTTTAGTCAAAATCTGGAAAATAGATAGGTAGATAGATACTTCATAAGAGTTCATAATATGACTATTTCTTAATTTAATACAGGTCGTTCAAACAGGGGAAACGAAGAAAACAAGTTCACAATAAAATACAGGTATACAAACATATGATTTAAATACGTTTGTTTCTTAATCACTGGCGATTTTGTTTTTAAATCTTCTATGGTCATCATCACTTGAGTGAACAGCGGTTATGTATTTTATAGACGCACACACACATACATATAAATATATAGCGAGAGACTGACAGATCTACATATTTATATAAATATATATGAATATCTAAATCTGTCACTCCATTGAATTATAACTAGCATCTAGCAGCCAATACCGAGCGACCATGGTTATACACTGAATCGATAAAAAATTATCAAAACTGGTATAAAGCCATTGCTTGGCAACCAACCTAATCGATCTTAACTGTATTGCAGTCACGTGACCCTAGTCCATCTTTCATGTGAAGATGGAAACTAAAATATACTCTTAATATAAAACAATATGGAAAAAATTGCTGTAGTAATCACTTGTCAAAATATCAACCGAATGAAATTAACTGGAAATAAGAATATAATTATTAATGTTAATTAATCAAAGCCCAAATATATAATTTATTTCTAATCTATACTTTAACCATTGGGTACGACTTCGATTTTAAGGTATCGAATATAAACAGGTTTTCAACTGAATGCTGACATTCTGGATTAATTAAACGCATACAGTTTCACCCAGTAAACAGTTTTGCTAATCTTAAAATATCTTAACATCTAATACGTGTAAAATACAAGTTCTTTAGGAAGAAACGCAATGTCACATAAAGTTACCAAAACGCCGATTTTCAATACTATTAAGCTTATTATTAGAACTATCAACTCCAAAAAGAACGATAAAACGCACTCAGGGAGCGGCTTGCAGGGGGTGAGGCTATTAAAAAACGTGGTTCTTCCTCCGTAATCCTCTCAGCCAAAGAAAAGTTCTTACTGCTAAAGCTAATTCACTTCCAAAATACAAGAATACGTGTGCCCACAATATATAGAGCGCAGCAACCCTCAAATGCTTGTCGAGTACATCTCACCGTGAAGAGACTGGCACCGCCCCTGCTTGCGTTAGTCCCTATAACAATGCTTACAGTATGGCTGAATATTAAATAAAAGGTGTACAACGTGTAGAACAAAACATCAAGTTTGTTTTTTTTCATTATTATTTTGACAACTTTCAGACCATTTGATTTACCGGTTGATTACAGGACAGTGGTGTTGCTTGAGGCTTCCAGGCGTACAATATTATCTTTCATACTGAAAACTTATTAGCGATTTTTATAGCGGTAAATGCTAATTGCTTCTGTATAACCCAGTTGTAAAGCCGAAATCAAACCATGTTTATTAGGAAACATGCCGAAGACGTATAAAACCGATTAACGTTTCACAAGCAGATTTGATACGTGTATTTTTTTTTTTTATAGTACTTAACAAGTTTTCTTAAGAATAAAACAAAACCCAAAGTAAATTGCGGATAAGACATTCTTATCCATACAAATATGGATGTCGTATTTGAGTTGGTTGAAGTAATAGCAGAGTATTTTTAAAAGATGATCACATTTTTCACTCAGTTTGACAATACAGTTAAACCATCTACTCGTGTAGTTTTTAACGCCCCTCTTTCTAACAGCTCTTGTAATCGAGGTAACAACAACAACAATCAAACGGGTTCAATACTGGAAAAACTTAAGGCAAAAGTCGGTAATTTATCACAATCTGTATTTTGAAACTTAACAGGTATTCTAAAGAATAAAAACAGAATTCCAAAAAGCTAGCGTAAATTTCAATAACACAATGTTGAAGGCACATATTGTGGTCTGGTTAATTACACTGTCTAAAACAAGAATAACGGTTGATAAAATACCTTAACGATTATCAACAAATGCGATAATAGAGGAAACATTCTCTCTCTCTCTTTCAATAAGTATGTATATACGTAGTATCAGAAACTGTATAAAATAAAAGGGATAATTTGCCAGATTTTAAATCCGAAACTTTTATTTATCAAAAAAGTGAAAGGAAAAGTAATTGTGTTAAAAATACACAGTAAAAAAACTTTAACATTTCTCAAAATTAAATAAACACAAATTAAATAAGCAAGAAAAAACACAGAAAGAAGATCAAAGAAAGAGTTAGAGATGACGCTCCCCCTGGTAGGTACAAATCTTATAAGAAAAGAAGTTATAATATATACCCTTTCTTGGTAGTTAGCATCTATTCTTTAGATGGCTGTATCAAAACTGTTGATTTGTGTGTATGTGGTTATTTAGAAACGTTAATATGCAAGGAACAGTCGTTTTGGGAATTTTTAACTTCAATTAAAATTAAAAGAAAAAATTCCACGTGAGTTTTCACCGGTTGCAAAACGGGATATTTTTGTTCTAATAAAAGCAACGACTTTATTATTGAATGAAGCCTAAGGATATTTATACATTTGTAGCCGATGATATTAACACTCGCAGTTTCTTTTTATCCATCTTGTGCATATATTTAAAGAAAATATTTTTTTTTGCCTTAAAACATCAGAAATGTTGCTGAGATTACAGGTCAATTATCAGTGTATTTGGTTACATCCGAAAAGATATAAATAAAATACCGTGCTTACTTTTGTGAGAAGGCATATAATACACCCAAAGCCATTAATACCTATTTGCGCTAGTCGCCCTAATTTTTGAATTTATAGACACCAGGGGAGGTATAGATCTTATGTTTGTTTGTTTTTTAAAATTTCGCGCAAAGCTACTCGAGGGCTATCTGCGCTAGCCGTCCCTAATTTAGCAGTGTAAGACTAGAGGGAAGGAAACTAATCATCACTACTCACTGCCAACTCTTGAGCTATTCTTTTACCAACGAATAGTGGGATTGGCCGTTACATTATAACGTTTTCACGGCTGAAATGGCGAGCATGGTTGGTTTGACGGGGATTAAAATCTGCGACCCTCAGATTACGAGTCAAACGCTTTAACCCACCTGGCCATAGACTTTATGTATCTTTGTCCGGCTCGCTAACCACTGCGTCGTGCTCGCCCCAAAATATTTTTGTTTTATTTTGTTTATTTGTTTATAATTAAGCAGAAACTCTACCATGAGCATTGAAACCCGGTTTCTAGCAGTATAACAACTCATCCCTAACCTGATGCGCATTTTCTCTGATTCATGATCACTGAAACGATTAATAAAAACATATCTAGTTTTATGTCACTTGTTTTGTTTGTTTGTTTTATTATATCCAAGCAAGATCGGGCTATCTGCTGTGTCTACCGAGGGGAACTGAACCTCCGATTTTAGTGTTGTATATCCGTAGACTTACCACTGTCTCAGCTGTTTACTTTACGTGATACATCATGCTTTCATTCAATTTAAGAAACAGTAATGATAAATATATATTTTTAGCGAATGTATTTAGACGCGGAAATATGCGCAATAATAACACTATGTAACACAAATTCTGTTCTTAGATTGTATGCGTTATTTCTTAATTGCTTACGTTGTAAAAGTGCAGAAAATGGCCATTACTCCCTTCAAACTTTGCTTTTGTGACATGGATAATGAAATTTAGAAATTAACCTATTTTCTATGCAAAAACGGGCAAATTTGCACATTTTCAATTACATACGGTCTGAATAAAACAGCATATGAATCAAGATTTACGTGTATTTGAAATAAAGTTAAATAAAAATAAACAAAAATGTTTAGAAGTAAGTAGTTTTTAGAGATTTGCGACTCTACTGTAAATCACTTTCACGTATCAGCCCCCAAATATAGTCTCTTATCATGTTTTCGTTATACGCTCCCAGGTCATAAAAGCAAAAATAGGCTTTTTCCATTTAATTTAGGCATAAGCAATTGGGAAATAACACTTTTTGCCCATACCGTTACATACTGTTATTTGGTAATTACTTTCAGTTTTTGTTTCGTCTACACAAATACGTTTGAAATTCACTTTTATAATAATAGTAATGTTATAAGTAATTCGGTAGGAACCTTAGAAACATGTGCAGCTACAAACATTTATTTCCAGTGATTGTTTCTTCATATTCAGTGTTCAAATATATCTGATTTCATTAAATATTTACGATTTACTTTGTTTTGAATGTCGCGCAAAGCTACACAAGGGCTATCTACGCTAGCCGTTCCTAATTTAGCAGTGTAAGACTAGAGGAAAGGCAGCTAGTCCTCACCATCCATCGCCAACTCTTGGGTTACTGTTTTACCAACGAATAGTGGAATTAACCGAATCATTATAACACTCCACGGCTAACGATTTGAAAATAAAATTCGTTGTCGTTCTTAAGCACAAATCTTAAGCTATCAGTGCTCTGCCCTCTGCAGATACTGAACCCTGATTTTTAGCGTCATAAGCCCTGAGATTTATCGCTAACATAGTGGATAGTGTAGAGGAAAGTAAACAAGCTGGAAATAATAGTACATAAATAGTTTTAAGAAACTAAAATTATCAATCTAATAAAACTGACAAAAAATACAACAGAATGTTATGGCAAAGAAAGAGAAGCTTGAAAAAAAAACAGGAACGATTTTGTTTGTTTGTTTGGAGGTTTAGATGGTTTAGTTTGTTTTGAATTTTGCGCACAGCTACACAAGATTAGCCGTTCCTAATTTAGTAGTGTAAAACTAGAGGGAAGGCAGCTACTCATCACCACCCGCCGCCAACTTTTGGGCTACTTTTTACCAACGAATAGTGGGATTGACCGTCACATTATAACGCCACCACGGCTGAAAGAGCAAGCATGTTTGGTGGGAAGGGGAGTCAAACCCGCGACACTCAGATTACGAGTCAAGCGCCCTAACCACCTGGTCATGGCAAACCAATTTTGTTTTAATAAAATTTTTTGCGCGAAGCTACACGATTGGCTGTCTGCGCGGTTTTTGTAATTATAACTCAATTACGAGAAAACATGGGGAATGAAAATACTAATTCGCAAATTGAGAAAATTCAAAAAATAAAATACACTAAAAAATAATAGAAAGACAAAAAACATTGTATGAAATTGTCAAAGACATTGCAAGAGAAAACTATCTACGTACAAAATATGAACCCGAGAAAAAGATCCAGGAAATACACAAATCACGCTCAGTCAGAAGAAGGTACGATATTAAATAAGAAAAATTTGAGAGATTAAAATGTTTTCCCCAAACCTGCTGTAGCATCTCGTTAATTCTGTACAACTTCCGAATGATTTGATACTGTCTACATGATATAGCCTTTTCATATTGTTACAGTGAATTTCTCCGTCTGATAATAATCCAGTTACTAGAGGAAGAGAGGGAAAAATAACAAAAAAAACCCGCCCTGACTGAAATAGAGGCAATCGAACTGGAGTGATGGAACCATATGTTACAATAGTTGCATAAAATTAAATACAATCGTTGAGATGTGTTCGTATAAGCCATAAAAATAGACTTTCTTTACTTTGAGCAAGTTAAAGTCACTAAGCTAAAAAAAACATTACCGTTGTTTTTGAATGAAACTTTGTCCTTGTTTAAAATTACATTTCGTAATATTTTTATTATACACTTAACTCTTATAAAACTAAAATTACATTAACTGCTCTCTGTGCTTAAACAATCTAGGTGTTTATTCTACGATCATTAAAAAAATGCGAATAATTAATTTCCAACATAACAGTACTTTTTCCAATTAATTTCCAACATGTACTTTAATAACAGAAAGCTGAGGTAACTAAGAACATAACTGCATTAAATATAAGGTTTATAAGCAATCCATTCTAAGCTATGTTTGAACGCTTGATTCTCAGTAAAGTAGAAAGTTTTATATACACGAAAACCAATTAATAATTCAGCTGTGACATAAGGTATAAAAACAAAATATTTTGACTATATTCAAAACAGGTTATTCTATATTAAATTAGAGTAAATACATACGCTACAGAATTGTATATCAAAATTTTATACTAAGTTTTTTATGTACGCAAGTTTGTTTCGAACAAAAAATATTAATAAAATAATGTTTAATAACCCTCAAAACGGTATAAATAGCTATGTATTAACATTGACACAACAGTCTTGATAATAAAGGTTTACAATTTTTATTAATAAAATGTTTCTACAACATATCTGATTTAAGATATTTTTCTGATATAACTGCACAATGTATAATTATAAAGTTATAGAATTAAAACATAAGGACTTTTACATTGATTTACGTAAACAAAAAAGTTTAAAAAAATAAAAGTTCATAATTTTTCCCTAGATGGCGGCATGATCATCAAACGTATACAAAGTAATAAAACAGGATCAATGTTCTAATAAACCCTGCATCAACAGAGCAGCTGTTTCAAATATCCGATGAATCATTTCTTTATTAAATAACATAAAGCTGTAAATATATTTCCATCAATGTTAGTCCAGATTTTTCATCATTTTAATGTTTTGATTATCAAGAAAAAAATTAAAATGTTCAAAATATAATATCTCATTATCTTAATTTGTACTTTATAAAATGTTAAAACAAATAAGTAAATGGGCGTTATTGTTTCAGAACGTAAGGTAAGGGAAATTATATACATTATCTATAATGTTAATAAACCTTAGGAAAATCATTTTAAAGAAGAAGGTGAAATACGCTGTTTAAACATGAAGTGGCGCACATTTTTACAGTGCAGTTTATAATAAGAGTTTATAAATGCATACATATAAATGCATATAATATTTCTGTTTATATAAAATCATAATGCAGAGAAATAAGCAGTAAACAAAATACTAAACTAAATCTGTGTAAAGAAAGATTCCTAGGTTAAAAAATTAAAATTTAATTTCCATTTTTATAATATATTAAAGACTTGTATAAAATAATTAAAGGGCGTAAATATAATATTGCTCTATCGAATAAGTGCAAAACAAAAAAAAATGTATGTATATATGCGATAGAAACGTACAGACGGGAAAAAAACCAGTTGCAGCTGTGTTTGTGCACCATGCAGTGTACACAATTCAGCATCTAATTTTATTACTCTATGCGCCCTCATACTCAGCGTTGATATTTGTAGCCAATGAGCGTACATCCAGATGCACGTGAATCACGAGCACATGACTACAAAAATTGCGAGATGCATGTAATAAAGCATATTCAGTACTTTCACTAAACATATGTTTTATATGTATGAATGCATGTATAAAAGCTGCACAGCATCCATTGCTTTTAATAAAATTAAAATAATGCTTATACCAGGCTTCAATCACCAGCTTATTCATCTATTGTGAAGTGCATTTGAATGGCTTCTTGTGAAACGTTTTGTATAATGTTTCTACTCATTTAAGTAGTTTGTTAAAACTCTGTCGTTCCGTCTTATATTAAATTCTCTTGTATATATTTGAATGTTCTACCAACGAATAAACCATCTGTAAGAAACGCTATAATACATGAGCTATAATTCAATCGATATTTCTTCAGAAGTTGCAATAATTCCAAGCCCTATACATGCATCTAATCGATACAGCTTACAAATCCTCTATACGTTCATATCGGCTAACGTCTGGCACACAATCATACAGATATTATACATAAATATATATATACTATATTTGATGAAGTATTATATATACAAATCGTTTCTTCTGCTTCATTGGTTTGTGCTATTACCTCCAAATGTTGGGTTTGTAGATTAACAATACTTAACTCTTACACTCATTATTAACTCTATAAAAGTTAAGATTTTGTGAGATATGATAAAAAATGTCAATTCGCACTATATTTTTCATACATAATCTTTTATTACTGAAAATACTCTAGTGTACTTTCTTGCTGTATTCGGTCTTTAGCTTATAAAACTAGGTAAAGCAAGCAATCTAAAAATTGGCTTGATGCCAAGAAAACTCGCCAAGCGGCTTTTGGCTTCTTTTTACTTTAGTGATATATTTTTTATAATGTAATCTTATACACATTAGTTACAAAATTCTAGTTCAATAAAAAGAACATTATGTTTCAAACTGGTTGAAATCTAATTTATTAAAATAAAAGAAATACTGTATTTAACAAAAGTGTATTTCAGGGAGAGAAAAAATATAGGCAGGCACTTTTTGTGTTTAAGTTTGAATATTGAATGAGATTTTAAATAAATAGATATCCAAGGTAAATTAGTCTGGAAGTTATTATATATACAAGTTAATAATACAACATATTAGCCATTTTCAAGTTTTTATCTTGTTGATTGAAGTCAGGGAAAAATAATGTGTTATATTTTATGTTGTAAATATTATTGAATATTTTCAAAGTAATTCAAATGCTACTTAAATAAGGAAAACATATTGAAGGAAGTACCCACTTAATTTTCCATTATAATACAATAGGCACTTAGTTGTATTCAAATCTTTATGCATCAGTGTTTCGTAAATAAGATAACCATCCCAACATTTAAACCATAAAAGATGCAAAAATATATTACTTTACGAGAAAAAAGAACATATAACTTGCAAATAAAACTAATAACACTTTCTTAACGACTGTATGGTATTTTTACATATTCTAAACATACAACGTGGTACTTATGTTTTCCGTTAAGAAGACATTACTGTCATATCTTCTAGACAGAACACATAACCATGCCATATTTTCCAAACATTCCAAACAAAATGCCTATTTCTGTTACAGTTTTGTTGTTGTTGTTTTAGGCAACACCATTACATCGTCTAAGTACAAGATATAGAAGTGTTTCATCTTCTAAACAATAACATCAATGTGTCTACAATCTTCAAAAGAAATGTTATAATGCGGTTACACTTTAACATGGGTCATTCTCATATTAATTCGAACATTTTCTTTTCAGAAAAAATTCTTGTTTGTTTTAATGTAATGTTCGTAAAGACATCTTTCTATACACTGGGCCACTATATGTTAATGTTTTCATATTAACAACAAATCACGTAGGCCCTGATGATTCACGTAAAATATTTTGTTACGTGCTTTCATTTCGGACATTCCTTCCACTTTAAATATAACGAAATTTGATTATCGATTTCTATCAACGACTATATGTATATACATGTAAGCGGAGTAATAAAAAGAGGGGAGTGAAAAGAACATCCTCTTTAGATTACCAGGAATTACTAATTTATCAGTCATTGTTTTAAATACTAAGAAAAATCTGTGGATGGAAAGAACAAAGAAAAAAGTAAGTTGCCCGTGACTAAAGTGTTTGTCAATCGTTCTGCGAAAAAACAACAACAACAAAATAATAACATTCATATACCTAAGAAAGCTGTAGGAAGCGGTAAGGCCATTCAAGCCGAGCCCTGGCCACTTTTTCTGGCATTTATAGCAACGAGTTACGTATTAAAATTTGTTTCTTTTAATTCAACACATAACATTGTGCGTGTACAGTATTTGTAATAAAAATAGCCTAAGATTCAATCCCAAAGCTATAAGTTTTCATAAATGCCCCGAGAAATAGCGTGCTTTACATGCCATTAGTGTGCTTTACACACATAACTTCTTACATTGTTTAACTGTGGCACTTGCCTAACCACCTAAAAAGTGCTTCATACAGCAATGCGTGAAGTTACTAAGCCCTGTAAATTTAAAAGTCAGGTTTGTATTTGCTAAAATATGTCGAGTTTATATTTAGCTTCTTGAAACAAAATTATATATATTTCTTTTATTCTATTTTATACTTAAAAAAACTAACTTTAAGTACTTCAGTTAGATGTATTTTAAGCATTATCAGAGAGTAAAACATGACTTATGAACTTTTCAGTACTTCAGTTAATTGTATTTTGAGCATTATGAGAGAGTAAAACATGACTTATAAAACTAACTTTCAACACTTCCGTTAGAAGACGTATTTTGATCATTATCAGAAAGTAAAACATACTTATGAAATTAACTTTTAGCACTTCAGTGAGATGTATTTTGAGTATTATCAGAGAGTAAGACATAAATATATTAACAAGTACTTTTTTCTGTTTTGCGTTACCTTTGTATGTCTTTCATACATTCATATTGAAATACAAGTGAATATTTTGATTTCCAGTCTTCGTGTTATACATGTATATTCAATAACGATCCAATAATTTCTTTATACAATAATCAGTGTAAACAACTTAACTATATAAGTAGTAATCAAGTAATAACGAACATCAGCTTCCCAGTAGGGATTTGTCGGCTCAGGCCGCACTCACCATCGTTGTCTAGGTAACGTGGGGAAGTGAAAGCTTTCTGGAGGAGACTGTACACAGGCGCAAGACGAAAAAAAACACAAAAAAAACAAACATTCATGAATAAGTTTCCAGATAAAAGTGGCAAACGTAAATGCCTGGATTACAGGGATATACATACACGGTAAGTTGGTGAGTTGTGTTTGATAAAAGTTTACTTGTAGTTAATTTGGAATAATATTCGAAATATAATTACCAAATATCATATCCATAATGAAAGTTTTACTAGTCGAAAAAAAATACAAAAAAATGTTAATATTTTCTAGACGAGTCTACATCGACAGAATCGCGAAAATCGTTATAACTTATTAAATTTCTACCTTATTTGAAAATAATAAGTAATACAAAAATTATGTTGAAATATTCGCTTTCATTGCTCTTTCTGAGATGAGAAGTTAAAACAAAAATCAGAGATACATATATGAACTTTCTATTTTAAATATTATGCATTTATATACACACGCAAAAGAACATCTTACAAAAGTGCCATCAATACACTCAACTTCTGTACAACAATTATTTATTAAATAAAACTAATAACGCTAGCCCTGCTCTCAATTTATCTTTTTGTAAGATCACGTGAAATAGATTAATTAGAGCATGAAATGAAATATACATTATCTTACAAGACACGTTATCCCAGGCCAGAAGTGTGAACGGCCTATTTCCCCACTTCTTACAGAATTGGTTTGGTTTGGTTTGTTTTGAATTTCGCGCAAAGCTATACAAGGGTTTTCTTCGCTAGCCATCCCTAATTTAGCAGTGTAAGACTAGCGGGAAGGCAGCTAGTGATCACCACCCACCGCCAACTCTTTTATCAATAAATAGTGGATGCACCGTCACATTATAACGCCCCACGGCTGAAAGGGCGAGCATGTTGGTGTGACGGGTATTCGAACCCGCGATCCTCACATTACGAGTCGAGTGATTTAACCACTTGGCCATACCGGGGTGATTTGTTACAGGAGGCAACACATTACAACAAATGTGTATGAATAAAAATGGTGTTGTAGCGTAATTATAAAAGTATATGTTAAGATACTTTAATAACCATCCCTATTTAATATACGCTAATGCTAGAAATGAAGTTAACGGCTTTATTCCCGGCGAATATGACAAATATGAACTGTGTGCTTGCATTTTTATAAATTATGTCGTATATTTTTCTGTACATACAGTGTGAACAAACAAACTTCAAATACAAACTACATTATGAGAAAAGGAAAAAGAAATTTCTAGTAAAATGGGCTGTAAAACCCACAGAGCAGTAGGAGTGAGGGTCGTAGCAGAGGTAAAACCAAACAATTAATCCAATGTTCAAAAATGTTTAGTTTATTTTTAATAAACACTTAACTTACATGCACATCACTTGAACTATTTTTGAAGAGGTCCAAGTTTGTTTGAACAAAGATCCACACACACAAATACTGTAGTGCTGGCAACGCCCCTGATAGGAACACATTTGTCTGTGGGATTTTGTCTCTAATGACAAATCTCGCGCGTGATATATACGAGTTCAAACTAAACAGTAAGATCGGTAATATATAACCTAGTAATTCTACCTACCCGAGCGGTAGGGACTCGCTGTCCATGAGATTTTGCAGAACTTGCAAGCGAAATTAAATTAGAATTTTGAATGAGGAATAGACGTGTTCAAGACCACGTTACACATCGAAAACTACCATTCACTACCCACAACCGGTTGCAATTGCTTCAGTAAAATAGAAATGCCAAGATAAATAGGTTGGTAATAAAGCGCTGTGTAGCACGTTGAAATACCATATCAAAATAAAAACGAAGGATTTCGTCATTGTGTAAGCTTCTAATTAATGGTTTACTACAGAGTTTATTAAATGATATTGAATTTCTTCCTTTGTAAATGCCCCCCAGTGGCTCAGCGGTATGTCTGCGGATTTACACGCTAAAATCCGGGTTTCGATACCCGTGGTGGGCAGAGCACAGATAGCCCATTGTGTAGCTTTGTGCTTAATTCAAAACAACAAAAAAATCCTTTGTAAATGTTTTAAAGATTCGTTTTTAAGATATACATCGGTGGATATAAAACTTTACACAGAAAAATAAAACATTCTCATAAACATTTATACACACGCAGAAAATCTTATTATAACGGTATACGGGCATATTTCCTAATTCCATATCTCTTCTTAAAGTACGTGGTAAATGTTCAAAGACATCAAAGAACGTAAAAATCTAGTTTATTCTTTCAAAATAATAGCACATTTTGACTATTTAATCATGCTGATATTTTACTAAACAAAATGCGATTGTGAATCAGGTCTGTAATTTATTGGAAAACTATACGGCTCTGATTCACACACTATTAGTTTTACTTTCACGTCAGAAAAAGACAATATCGCTTTGACAGTTTATATTCTTTCTTTTTTCTTTTATATTTTTTGCAAACAATACCACAACAGTCACCTGCACATAGCCATCCTTTTAAGCAACTAGTCAATAGCATTCATCGCTAACTCGTAGGTTATCTTTTCGAATTGAAAATTGGAATTTGATGGTCTCAGCACACCTTCAACCTAAAATTATAAAAAATAATTTAGTGGCAAGACCTGCGAATTAGATCCCTTGAGTTCACAGTCCGGTCAAACTAATTTATAGGCCATGGCTAAACCTATTTTAGCGAAGAAGAAATGATTATGTTGGAATATACACATGGCATGAAGAAATGGACACACCTGTTCCTAGCAGTCAGATAGAAGTTAAAGTTTGACATAAACTACGGCGGTTGTTGATCTTCACTCAAGCAGCTCAAAGTCAAGTGAGTTTCCTGTTAAAAGTTTGCTTTATTTATATATTTGATTAGTATTATATTCGAATAAGTTACAAGCAACACGCGAATTTTCTCATTAGCAAATCTGTACTTTAATGGTTCAATCAAATCGTCTCGTTTCATTGTGCGTCACCTAATGAAATAAAGTTCTTTATAAATGTTTTATTTTGATTGTAAAAGTGAGATAGAAACTGTACTTTATACTACACACACATCCCGCTTACTTTATGATTTCACATTTAATTTCCAAAACTCCTTTCTAAACATTGGAAGTAAATTCTTCGGGGAAAAAATGTTTAGTGAACACTTTATGCAGAGAGCGTCAACAGAAAGCTACACAATGGGCTATCTGTGCTCTGCCCATCAGGGGTATCGAAACCCGGATTTTAGCGTGTAAGTCCGCAGACATACCGCTGAGCCACTGGGGGGCAGAATAAACGATTTTGTTTATTATTAAGTGCAAAGCTATACAATATGCTGTCTGTGCTTTGCGAACCACGAGTATCAAAACCCGGTTTTTTTAACCTTATAAGCGTACTAAACTACAGTTGAACCACTAGGGGCGGATAAGTGATTCAGAATTCAAATGTTAAAATTTCTCAATAGTGAACGAGGTGTCATCTACAGAACAGCATTTGAGAAACGACTTCTATTCAAAATAAGATCAAAATTATATATATTGCATATGAAAAAAAAAACGTTTAAAACACGTTTGAAACTTATTTAGAAATAAGATGTTTTAAAAAGATAAAGTACTCAACTTATTTAGTAACTATTTCCTAGAATAATACAGGGTAAGCAAAAGAGTTTGAATACCTTTCCTTGCTTATAAAGCTCGTGAGATAATTCACTATGGGACTTAAACAGATTGTGGAAAAATAACGATATGAAACAGCTGGTGCTTTGCAACAAAAAGTAAGGTGTGACCTTACATAATAAGGAGAATATCAAATTGCACAAGAAGACGCACAATCCTATGTCATAAAAATGAAGGCCAACAGACAGACATTTTGGATTATTAAGCAAACCCTTTATTAGTCTGTATAAATTGAACATGTAAACATGGGAAAATAATATCTTAAGACAATACACTACTCGATGTATTTAGAAAGTAATTCTAAATAATAAATGACCCATCACATTTACAAAGGTTTTATTATATTAAAACAATATATTGGTTTGAATTTTGTGCAAAGCAACGCGACGGTTAGCTGCTCTAGTTGTGTCTAATTTAGCAGTCATAAATTAGAGGTAAGGCGGCTAGCTAATCAAGAACACCCACCTCTAACTCTGGGGTTCTTTTATCAATTATTAGTGGCGAGAACTATTACATTACAAGAGTCATCCGGCTGGAGGACGAGTATGTTCGGTGTGATAGGGGTTTGAACCTCCAACCTTCAAATTATGAGAAGAGCGCCCTAATCACAGGATCATAAACAAAGTATTAGTGATTTTATTTAAAAACAGATTGATTTTATTGAAATAATGAATTAATTTATTTATTTAGAAATTCATTTAATATCTTAAAATAGTAAATTAGTCGAGTTATTTAAAAACTGCTTTAGTATCCTAAAATAATAAATTACCCAAGAAACTGATTTAATATCTTAAAATAATAAATTACAAGTTATTTAGAAACTAATTTAATACCTTAGAATAATACATTACCCACTTATTTAAAACAGGTTTAATATTTTGAAATCACCACACCAACAGTAGAAATAAAGTCTGTTAAAGATATCAGCTTCACTCGATAATCACTGGTTTGATATGATATTTTTGTGATTTATTATCTTTAAAAGTTCTTTATAGAGATTCGTTTTCTTTTCAATTTTCAGTTTGCACTGCACTTAAATGTTTTCTATGTAGTCTTTAGATATGGGGAAAATGGCAGTATATTCGTTTGTATTTATGTAAGTACAGTATGTCGAGATGTTTCTTCGTAAGTCAATAACAAATGAGTCTGTGTATTGATTTTACTTCGGTATATTTCTCATGTTGAAGTTTCCCTACTGATTACTTTCTCTGTAGACCGAATGAAACGTTCTAGATATTTTACTTTGACCCAACTTTTTCATCGTTTCTTTTAAATTGTGGTAATGCATATTCTTGAAGTTATTGGTTTATTTTTTACCTTTATACTTGCACTAAAATGAATGGCGTGAAGTTTATCGATTTTGTACTCAAACCTTTCTACCAAATCATGTATAGGACACTACTTTTTTATTTAGTTTTTCTTAAGTTTAAACTAGAGAGTTTAGGTTGAGTCCTACATAACTTATCCTTGAATGTTTTGTATATGCAAAGTATTTTATGCAAACGGACAAGGGTTAACATATGACGTATATTTTAATACCGCTGATACTCATGAGAAGTTACCGCTTTTCTTAATGAATTTTTCGAAGTCTGTTATAAGTAGAAAATAAATGTAACTATACAGTGAAAGATGTGAAAGCATTTCGAATAAAACAATATTTACATGTATATTCATAATAAACAAACATTCCATGATTAAATTTTTCAACTTTTTCGATCAGCTTATGTAACACAAAATTTCTCACGCAGACATAATTTTACAATTCAAAGTACATTTCACACCATCATTTTCAAATTAATATCTACTAGTGTAAGTCTAATAATTTACAACAATAAATCTAAGGGCCGATTCCCCAAGGTGGATATTAGCTGATAGCTGAATGTGGCTTTCCTCTAAAAGAAACAAGAAATAAATAAAGTTAATAATAGAAAGTGAACTGGTTCTCGTACATTTACCGACAAAACTTAAATAAAAAAAACAGCTCTCTATCTGCAAATAAATTTGCGTGCATTCTACAGTATTCACAGCTGTCTGCAGTTAAACATAACTGCTAAAAAAAGGAAATATAACATCGAATTCACAATTCTATTTTTAAACAACTAATTAAAATCCTGGATTTTTTTTTCATACACTTATTTATTGCTTTGTCGATATTTTATAAAAAGTCCAGAAAAGAAGTACACAGTTTTGTTAAGTAGTACATTTAGTAGTACACAATTTTTTGTTAAGGCAGTTATTCGACGTTCTTTTAATTACTGGTCAATGTATACAGTATGCTATTTTACTTATAATAATAACAATACAAGCTTGGCAGTTCATCTAGATAGGGTAAACCCATACACACAGAGTAGAACGGGTGTGGCGTTTGCACGGCTTGATCAACAGCTGTTTGGACGACTCCATCACGCCGCCAGGTGTCTCTGCATCCACAAATCAAATAATTAAATTCCTCATATTTATCATATAAAGAACAATTAGAGCGTAACTACCAATGTATTTGAAGGGTAGAATATAACATAACGCAATACATTTCCGTAACAACTAATAACGATCTTAAAGTGAATAACGTATTTTTACAATGCTACTGTATGGAAAGACGGGTGGATAAGACAAATGAATCGATAAATAAGATTGGTGGACGAACGGATGGCCTGGCGAATGAATAAATGAGATACGAACGGATAGACAGCTGGATGAGTGGATTAACATAAGAGCAAAAATGAACATATTCTAACATACAAAGATATATATATATATATGTGTGTGTGTGTGTGTGTGTATAACAATAAAAAAACAACTATAGTTCACTAGTAACAATTAATATTATTAGTAACTAATCACTTCAAAAACAACACCTGAAACGTTGAGAGAGAAAGACACAAAGACTCAGTCTAACAAATAATCTAACAAAGCGTTAACATGGTGTATGTACAACAAGTGTGCCATGCAAAACAAGAATTGCTTGGTTTTGAATTTCGTACAAAGCTATACGAGGGCTATTTGCACTAGCCCTCCATAGAGGGAAGGCAGCAAGTTATCACCGCTTACAGTCAATTCTTGGACTACTCATTTACCAACGAATAGTGGAATTAGCTGTAACGTTATAACGCCCCCACGTCTGATAGGGCGAGCATATTTGGTGTAACGGGAATTCGAACCCGTGACCCTCAGATCATGAGTTGAGCACTCGAATCAACTGGCGATGCCGGGCCGAAAACAAGAGTCAAAAACGAGACACCAAAAATTTCATATCTACACTATTTATGAATGTAATGTATTTGAAAAAAAAAAAATATGAAAGAAATATCAACATATAGTGCAAATGCAACTAGATATTTCATTGTTAGTATTGTATGCCTCCAAGTGGCACAACGGTAAGTCTGCGGACTTACAACACGATAATCCGGGTTTCGATAACAGTGGTGGGCAGAGTACAGGTATCCTATTGTGTTACTTTGTACTTAAATTCAAAACAAACAAACAATTTTATTTTTATTTTAATTGGAATAATATCAGAGAAAATACTTTTATTTTTTGCTGCTTAAGACTATACAATAAAGTGTCGTTCATTTTCTTGAACTGCACAGCGAACGAAAAAAACAACAAAACAATGTCCATCATATTAATTATTCTTTACAAAATTGACATTCGATAAATTGACACAGCTTTCATAATGGTAGTTTAAACTATAAAAGGTAATAATGCAACTAATCGACTGCTTCAGAAATAGTTTTACTAAAAAAAGAAAAAAGCACATTAAATCTGTAATAGAAAAATGGTTCACATATAAATTTTAGGATTCTAAAATGAAATATTTCCCATATGCACACAAAACCACACACTCATGTATGCATAAAACCACTTCTAAGGAAAATAAATTAATTTTTAAGAAAAAGTCTATTGTATGCTTAAACTTGCGCAAAATCCCCACGATTATAATGAAACTAATCTTTTTATTTTTTAATATATATTTTTTTAATTATATGGGCTTAGTTTTGTTTTGTTTGTTGTTTTTTTGGAGGGGTTAATATATTTGATGGTCATAAATACCATAATACGTGAATGTACATCCATACATATATTCAACCAATTTTACGATAATGATAAACTGAAATAACTGGCATGTATGCTTGTGATAAAGGCTAAATTTTTTTGTAATTTTGATTCAAAATATTAAAATTACGAGAACAAAACACTACAAACAATGTTCTATTTAAAATAGTTACAATGCAAACAAATTATAATTTTCCTTCTCGAGGATTGCATAAAGTTTTCTTTTACAAATTATGTAGATGCATATATCTAGTTTTTGATCAAAGTCCAAGTTTTTTATAATTAGTTGTCAACTAAATAATCATCTAAGATTAAACAGGTTTTTCGATACCACAAAAGCACACCCTCTCTCTCTCTCTCTCGTAAGTGTGGCTTAAATGATTAACGCTCAAATGAGGTCGCATCCATCTATAGACACAGAATTGCATTTAGATAAAATCACCGAACAACGGCTGGTGTAGGATGGCCTTCACAATCACTAATAATCATATTTCTCAGAAATTACTCGTTAAAGTTAAGACCGAGAAGCACAAAAGTGAAATAATTTTATGACAATGAACAGCATTTACGGTAAGACTCGTTTTAAAAACACGTTTCGAACGTCACTCTCGAGCACCCAAGTTTCATGAGAAACAATTGGATGAGCTAATTGTCCCTCGAGGGAACAGCGGCAAGTCTACGAGCTTGTAACTCTGAAATTTGTGATTTCATTCCCGACTGTGGACAGAGTGGATAGTCTAATGTAGCACTGCTCTTAAAAATGAGACAGACAATTAACTGATATACGTAGTAAATTAACATTAAATTTAGAAAATCATTTCTCTTTTGTTATGAAATGTAAACATTTTTCACACTGCATTTTTCTCACGACTATTAATTCGTAAACTCATTAACTGAAAACTTTTTACCTGTCTATTTATTTATTTCACTGTCCAACGTTACAATACACATTAAACGAGCATTAGCCTCGGATCAAGTCATTATTGTGCGGAATTTTTTTCTGGGTTGCCACTCTTCGATACAAAATTGCTTTACTAGTCAACGTTTAAATTCACACCGGTATGATCGTGTTAATCTTGTAAAACTTTAATGAAAACGTACCATAACTACGAGTTAAGGTCCTCTACAAACTTCAGTAAAATATATTATGTAACATATTGCTACCAATGTTCAATAATAACTTGTGCGCACACTAATAAAACCACTAATTATAATTAGTTACAACAAGCCAGGTTTTAGATAAACTAATAACAAAATTTTAATTGAATTCTGTAAGATGTATGAAGGGATCTGGAAAGATATACAATGATATTATCGAACAATAAATCAAAATTACAACAACAAATTAACAACGTCAGTGTCGGAACTTTAGTGTATCGTTGACGTACTGAAGTAGGTTTACGCTAATTTTAGCTGTTTCAATCTGTGTTGAAGTATAAAAAAGGAACTATATTTAAACATCCCACTCTTACATGGTAAACAGATACAATATCGATTTAAATCTACAATGGAAGAAAAAATCAGCAAAACCTTTCCCCAGTTTGTATCTGCCACAAAACATTCCTTGAAATGCGAGTGATTAGTAATGATTTATTTACGAACGAATAGTGAGTTGAAAGTAACATTATAACACCTCCACAACTGAAAGGGCGAGCATGTTTGGTGGGACGGGGTTTCGAACCCGTGGCCCTCAGATTATGAGTCAAGCGCCTTAACCACCCGGCCATGCTGGGTTTCTTCCAGAGTTCTCACGCAAACTATTCCAAACTTTAAGTTTGAAAGTACTTTGATAAAGCTTTCAAATAAAAACTGTTCCAGTTAAACTAGTATAGTACACGTTTTTTATTACGCTTTTATCTTAATGTGTACAAAATAATTTAATGGAATGTATAACAACTTCTAGGTTTAATCTGGACGTTTATAGTTTTTAATTGAATCTGTAGTAACGTTTCGGCTCCTTCGACTGAATACTAAACAAATGAATTGGTAGGAAATTTTCAGGAATTATTGCAAATGTTTTATTTTTAACAGTAATCACTCAAACTCTGATGTATATGTAATATATACGTACGTATATTTATCTTACACATTGTTTATTTTGTTTTGGAATTTCGCACAAAGCTACTCAAGGGCTATCTGTGCTAGCCGTCCCTAATTTAGCAGTGTAAGACTAGAGGGAACGTGTTTCTTTCACGTTACATTTAATAACATAATTAAATTATCTTGGGTTCAACGATTAATTTTATTTTTTCGCTTTATGTTTCTTTTTTTTCCTGTCATGTTTCTAATGACGATAAAGAAATCGTCACGGAAAGCTTGGAGTAATAGAGGTTACTAGAAATAAAAATGTGCCAGTGAAAGTCAAGTTCCACAAAATACTGATTTCATTTGCTAGAACCCGCTAATGATAAAAAAAAATGATAACCATAATAGAAATGTGATCAAATCTCCGCAGAAAATGCAATAAAGAGAAACTGATGTATACGAAGGCTAAAAAATCTTTGATAAACATGTTATTAAACATTCTGTAATATTACAAAGAAACTGATTTATACTGTAAATTAATAAATGAAAATCCTTCATAAACACATTATTAAACATTCTGCAGCAATTTTTAAACAAAAAGATCCGTATCGTTTCAAAGAAAATTCTGTAATCCTGATAGGTTAGGAATTCCGTCCTACTTATTTTTTTAGCTCTTCACATGTGCAAAAATACCATCTGTAACTTTTATATATAAGAAAGCCCATTAGCTCTCCTAAAATTATCAAGGGAAATGAAAACGTTGACCTGTAGCAGAAGTTATTCCTTTATTCTGCCTACAGCAACACAAATGTTTAGAAGCTGGGCTTTAGAATTTTCAATTCTGAACACACACACACACACACACACACAGTTTAATAGAGTTTCCACAACAAAAAGGTTCATTCAGTACTATAATCTTTAATGGTTCCAGTGAAGGTTATGGAATTTTTACCCATTTTAGTCAAGAGTTTTACTATGCTATAGACATATAATAACTGTTTTTATAAGAGGAATTTTAGAAGATTTCCCTTGACGCACTTTTCAATCGACATGTGAGATCGCTAGATATGTAGATCCAAGGGTACGAGAAGTACGGATACTGAGGGTTTAGGAGAATCCTGTGGTTTGACGAACCTCAGCACCGCACATACGTTGTTTGTCATGTGCAGGAATTGTAGTTTTATTAAATAGTTTTCAGCAGCTCAGACTGCAGACATTGTTTCAGTGTTAATATGTAGAATTTTTGGTGAGACCACTATATAGAGAACTTTCTCACTGCATAAACACGAGTCCTACTGGCTGGGGAACTCAGCGTATGTTTAAGGACATATATTACTAAATTCTGCGGTTCGCTTTCGTGAAGTGAAAAGAGTGCGAATAATCTATTGTGTAGCCTTGTGCTAAGAAAACACAAAATCTGACTGCTTTCCACGTTACACCACACTAACACACTCCTTTTCGCAAAGCGGTATTTCTGCGGAGAACTCATTCACATTATATGCCATTGCTAAAAACACAGCTTGGTGAAAAGTCTACTTGACAAGAAAATCACAAGAATAGGTACGTGTGTGTGTGTGTGTCACCATTAATTTGTGAGTATCTGCATTAAAATATTGGGATGTCTTAAATTCTCTAAAGAGTTTGCAGTTAGAAGCGTCATTAACTTTATTGTCAGTACATCAAACTCGAATTATAATTTTAAAATTGGAGTGTTTATGCTAATCTTATCATATTTGATAGACGTGGTTTGTAAATATCTGATGTTAATTCAATTTTTCCCCAAGTGTTAACTTATGATTTATAGGTCTTCACATAACCAAATCAAAGACGTGTATCTCTTTAGAACGTTTTATATAATTAACTAATTTGGGCCTGAAAAAAGCTCAAATGAATCACATTACTCGGTGAACAATGTTTCAGACAACGAAAACCAATCAAGATTTTGGTTTAAGTAATAAGCATTGTTATGAAAGTTATTTTCTAGAACTAAATGTTGAGACAATATTACGCAGCGTAAGAGTTTTGACTAAGGTTTGTTGTGACAAATTTAGGTCGATTACTGAATTAATTAACACTGTTAAACGAACAAATGGCACTGAGCGTTTCTAACTATACAGGTTGTGAAAAGATGATGTAAATGTGAAATGATGTAGAGATGTCAGTACCAAAAAGAATGCAAACAAGAATATAGGAATGATACAAATTTACACAAATCATCACTGGATGACTTAACATAAAAATTTAATATTACACTGAAAAATGCACTTTTATAATTTAATATTACTGCAGTTGGAAGTTATATATTCCTGACTGCTGATATGCAGTTTATCATAATCATATCAGGGTAAGCATCAATATAGTGTAGCTAATCCCCTAGGATTTGCGTACAAAGAAAACCAAGTTGAGTCAAGCATGTCTTACAGGAAACTCGCTACCAGGTCGATCAATTTTACCGACCTCGTAAGCGTTTTATACTCGTTCATTTTACAATGTAGTATTAAATTTTAATATTAAAAGTAATGTAGGGATTGCCTATACATATAACTGTATAATTTCATTGTTCTTGTGTCTGACTGTCATCCCTTCATCATTTTACATTTACAAAAATGTTTTTATTACTTGTTTTCCCCCTGATTAAAAATTAGTGTATTCTGTCAGTATGTGTAATAATATTTAATAGTAAGTGAATTGCCTTTTTTTACTTCTTCACTTCATACACAATACAGTGGTTGGCTTTCTAAAAACATCGACTGTATAGCGTACAAAAATGTTACAGTCATCTGACGTTCATTTATAAGAACATCGTTTACACTATAATTATATTGTTGTTATTTTATTTGTTATAGTTATTACGATTAAAGTATTACATCGTTTACTGCCCAGAAACACAAAAAGCGGATTTAGGCTTAAATTGACGTTAGTTAAAAATAGTAGTTATCTTGAATGAAACAAGGAGACGAAAAATGAAACATTTGGTGGATTCGTCACTTTCTAATTTGGTATCTTAGCGTTAGTTTCTTGTATTAATTTGGGGCTTCTTGTGTAGAAAAAACAAATTAAAGTGGGTGGCAAATCATCTTTCAAAGTAAAACTCTGCGATTGTTGTTTTTATATTTGTTTGGCTACATATTTTTATTATGCCTATAAAGTACCTTGGTCATATATACGTATATAGTCTACTGACCGTATGATAACATTGGAATGCCAATTACTACCAAGACTAGATACTTAGCTATGAATGATGTGCCAATGCTTTGTTACAACAACTCATAAAACTAGGTTGCTTTTATCGCTAACAATGTTGAAATTACGCTAACCAATGTATGTTTGTGTTTTGTTTTTTGTTGTAGAAGTGATATTTCTATGATAATTTTTACTGTGATTACATTCCTTATCTAGCAAATCACATGAAACAACGCCAATTAGGGTAAGCATTTTTTACTATGTAAAAATTGTTATAGTATTTAACTTGTATTAAAAAAAGACTCGACCTATATATCTCCGGGTGAAAAATAAATAAAAAAAACCTGGCTTCATAAACCTGAAGTAACCATAATGAATAATTTGGATTTCACACAAGTATAAATTATGCAATCAAGATATCGTTACGTTATTCTTGCTGGAAACTCGCATACATCTAGTAAAGAAACATTTGTTAAAAGCTATCATCAGACTGCTAGTCACACGAAACACTAGTTTAGTGAGCACGCTTCAAAGGCACAAGATGTTATACATTATAACATCATCGAATTAGCTTTATTTGCGCAGTAGCTACTATTACTGAGACAATGTTGAACGGATATTTTCGCTTACTTAGCTAAAATTGACAAAACATGGAACTTTATTCGATAACATTAAATCTACTATAATCACAACCATATATTCTTAGTACGTTAAAAGTGTTTAGATAATAGCTACCAAGGCTAAATTTATTCTTATATTTACAATTGTCTACCCAATGCTAATTCAGACTTGATGACTCGACTAGTTACTTCCACAGTGAATTTAGTTTAAATATTACACTTTAATTATAACAATAATACTCCTTGTATTTTCTCTAACTATTGATGAAAAATACTTTATTAATAATTTTACAAACTGGGCTTTAGAGTATTTTCATAATTTTTGAAATAACCATCTGGATATAACCCTTCTTTTTACTATCAATCAATAAACAAAGGTTATTTCTTTTTCTTCTTATTTTTAGCTCAAGTCAACCTAAAGTGTCCATCAGATGAAATCAAACCTCGCAAACTTCGGCATTGTAAGTAGGTACACTTACCGTTAATCCACCAGAGGGAGAAGATAACTAAATTTTAATCTCGTGAACAGCTATAAATGAAAATCTTGTAAAGTGTAACAGTTATTCAAAACAGGGTACATGCTGAACTATACGTGGAAATAATTATTTATATAAAAAAACAGAAGGAAAAGATATAGTGTGGAATCATGTGGTTTATAATAAGTGAAGATAGAGAAACGTTCCGGGATATTTGTTCGAAGAAATTTTCTTCTGTTTTTATCAGTGTGGCCTTTCGTAGTTTTTATTCTGTTTATATCAGTTTCACTTCGTAGAACTTTAATGATGATTTTTAGATATGTTGTATTCAACTTTTTTTTAATGTTCAAAAACTAGGCCTTTAAAAATGTTCTTTGATTGTTATGTTTAACTCTCTATCAGTTTCACCAAAATAAAATTGTTCATGTACGTTACATTTTATTTCATATATTATTTTTTACTTTCGTTTGTTTTGGATAATTTCTTCCAACAATGGATGATTGAATGATTGAATAAAGGATAACGTGTTAAAAATATAACAGGTCTGATACGAATGCCTTATGACAAGTATAATAACGTCTTATTTTAATATCCGGTTTTCATGTGATTAACGAGTTAATATCAATATTGCGCTATTTGATGAGATGTTTTTTTATATTCCAAGAAGACTGTCACTGACATTTAGAGTAAAACGGATGGTGATGGTCACGATATAGTTTGCGTTGAATGTCTGGTGGTTTCTTTGTTTCAGTTGGAATGTCGTAGTTTTTTTTTTTCAGTTGGAATGCCTGGTGGTTTATTTGTTTCAGTTGGAATGCTTGGTGGTTTATTTGTTTCAGTTTCATTAACTGTTGTTTTGTTGCTTTTTTGTAACTTTTCCTTCAGGTAACCATTTTTATTCATTGGAATTTCAAACATTCTTTTTAATTCACTGTTTTAATTGTTGGGATACACATGTCAAATTCAGTCTGAATTATACAAATAAAATTATCGTTACGTTTTTTACTTGTGTTTGTTGAAGAAGATTCGTAATTTTAATTGCTTAAAATATCATTTACACTAAAGACATTCACGGTATTAAATTTAACTATCTCGTGAAATCCTTATTTCTTAATTATTCTTCAATTTCATTTCAAATATAAAATTAAAATTATAATATATAAAGTATGGAAACAGTACAAAATGACACAATCTTGTTAGGTTACAAATAATGTAATATTAAAGAGAATAAGTAATTATAATATTGGGTTTAATTTTTTATCCAATTCTAAGTTACTTTTAAAAGGAGAACTGCAACATCAAGACATGACAAAACGTTAATTTATAAACAGCTTCTAGGTTCTTGCAATACCATTTGTGAAGCGGTAACAGAGTTTAAAAGCAATATATATCAGAAAGGGAGAATGTTTAAACGGCATAACAATGAAAATGATTGAGGCATAAATCATTATACAAACACAAACAATAATTCACACATAAACTCGGTTTAATACGTTTAATAATTCACACAAAACAACCATTTAGTACTTTTAATACTTCACACAAAACAACCATTTAGTACTTTTATTAATTCACAAGGAAATGCTGTTAGGTACTTTTAATGGTGCACACAGAACTACCGTTTAGTACATTTAATGATTCACACAGAACTACCGATTAGTACTTTAAATAATTCGTACAGAAATACTGTTTAGTATTGTTGATGATTCACACGAAATCATTATTTACCACTTTTAATGATTCATGCAAACTACCATTAAGCACTTTAAAAAGATAACACGCAAGTGCTGAGTATTTTTAACGATTCACGCGCAAACACCTTAAATGATCCACACAGAAACGCTGTTTAGTGCTTTGAATGATTCATACAGAACTCGTTCAGTTCTTTTATTTTTTAATTATTAGTAAAATTGAAATAAAAAAAATGTTAATCAGATCATGTTGACTGAATATTTTAACAGTATTGTTTTGTTCTTTTTCAAGTAACAACACATGGGTTTTTCAAGTGTGGCTAAAATTTGCACAAGTACGAAGTGTGACCATTTATGCTTTAGTCACTTGTAGAGTCGTCTCTCTTAAACATGCCAAAACATAATTTGTGATTATGAGTATTCAACTAATGTATTAAGAAACAAAACAAATATCATTAATAGGCGTTTAACCTATACCGATATTAACTGTTATATCCATATCTTACCTGCTTGTTCTTTAATCTGTATAATATCCTTCATATCGACTGCAGGAACGGATTCCATAAAAGCTTTAGCCAGATCTGATTCATTTGACGCCGTTCCCCCAATCGGAAGTGATGTCATGGCTTTCGCAGGCTTTACTTTCTTATTGATAAGTGCTAACAGACCATGTGTCCATTCTACTTCTTCCGTTATCCACTGGACGAGGTCGTCCAATCGAAGGATTACTTTGTCGGAAGCTGCAACGACCTCGTGCTGTCATAAAGAATTTATGCAATTTATTAAAGATTCTCTGCGTGATTTGCGCTAATTACAATTTTTCCAATATTAATTTCATTAAGAAATATAAGGTTATCGTAAGAAATTAAACGACAAAGTCATTATTAATAAATTATAACCAAAAATAAGCCATGACTAAATTTATTAAAATACCCAAAAGACCATAACTAAAAAATAATTAAAATACAACATAAATCATAATTAACACAATTCAAAATAAAATACAAATTAATGAAGATTATCCGATAAAATAAACTAATTTTTATTATTTAACGTTATAAGTCAATGTGTCAGAAAATAAATCTTATAATTATCATTAAATTATTATTTGGGTTTGTCGCTGTTAATGACATTTTTGGTCACAATAGCGATTACTTTATCGCAAGCTTAGGAAATTTAGATTAGTCCTAAACGTAGAAACTAAGCCAACAATGCAAAATAAATGTAATTACAATTACAAAAATGCTTAAACATTATTAAAACCAATAACATTTAACGAAACTTGACCATGTGAAACTGCAATCGGTTATTATTTACAAAACACATTAAAATGCCAATTAACGATGTAAAAATAAAACAAAGTAAAATACTTTTAGTAAATATTCATGAAATATTTCGAAGTCAAGTCTGAAAGAATATTATTATACATTGATAATATTTCAACATATTACTATGTATTTATTATATTCACGTACAGATACACACATACATGTATAGAAATATCATAAATGAGTTACTTTTAACTGCCAATTCAAGTGAAGTTATACATCACACCAACGACATTTTCTCTCTGATAATTTATGTGCATACAGATTACGCATGAGTTAATATATTATATGTTGTCTTCGGTAATTCCCCTTTTGGCATTTGGAGAAATACGATCTATCTGATATTTCTATATACATAACTAGAAATCAGTCATTATACGCACACGTCCGCTCGCTTTCCATCGTAGATCATGAAAAGTTAATTAGCATATTTATATTAATAGATACAGTTCCCTCCAACCTAAAATGTACTATGCATGATACGAATATTGTGATAACCTACAAGTCTATATAAATTACACAGGCGTTTATTTATTCATGCATTTATCCTGTCTATTGTTAAGTCTTCTCAAATAGCTCTGTAATCTGTATAGTTTCAAATGTTTTGTCATTCTCACACTGACTTCTCAATCGACTCTGTGTAACTATAAAGCACTGTGTAGACTGTTATAATTAACCTGAAACAGATTAGTACTCCAATAAACAATAAATGATAAGATTTAAAAAGGCACAGCTCGTCAGTTAATATCTTAGCTCCTAATGTACCATCACATACAAGTTTCAAGAAGACAGGAAACGGAACTGAAATTTTCAACTTGAACAATATCTTATCACGTACGTGAGCTCAACTAGACCAATGACTCCCTAGGGTTCGGGTATGGCTGTTCCTACTTTTGAACTATTGACCTGAGAGAGCCAGATAACAACATCCAATGCTTCAAGACCTTTGTCCGACGCTTTGAATCGAAGTAATGACAGTATTTTTTTTTATAAAAAGTACGCAACGTATTCAACGGTGTAACGTCTCCAACTTTTTATTCTCGGATATGTAGCCCAGCACGCTAACCACTAGTGACGTACATACTCTTTCGAACCTGCTAATGTAGTATGTTGTACGTGAACCTGTATGAGAGAGACAACTATGAACATTTCCCAATCGGTAGTGACGTCATGGCTTGTTCAGGTTTTACGTTCTTACTGATAGGTGCTAACAGCCTATGTGTCCATTCTACGTTTTCCGTTGTCCATTGAACAAGGTCGTCCAGTCGAAGGACGACTTTATCGGAAGCTGCTACGGCCTCGCGCTATCATTAAAACATGTGCAAGTTATTTGAAATTATATGCGTGATTCACCCAGGTAAAGAACACCAAAGGGCACTTTCTTTACTTCTTTAGAGCATAGTTATCAGCCATTCATTCTTCTACTTTATAGTTTCATTTTGAATTTACCAACTTATGAAATATGTTACAACTTACAGCTTTTACAGTAAATAAAGTATATTTTGTAGAACAGTTGCGATCAAGTACACACATTTTTACAATAAACAACAAACCAGTGATCAAAATATCGTATCCGTTCAAAAAACTAATTTTATTGTATAAACTGTAACCTGTAATAAACATCTCATACTTTGTTTAACTATTTTAACGAACTGTTATTTATTTGGCTATAGCCTTAAGTTAATGCCCTTCATTTAAAATATTTTTATTTAATTACAACATGATGCATGTCTCTTACTGTTTACGGCAGTGGTGCACCCAGCGGCATTAAAGTATCTCTGCGGACTTATGACGCTAGAAAACAGATTTTGATACTCGTGGTGGGCAGAGCAGATAGCCTATTGTGTGGCCTTGTGCTTAAATTCAAACAAACAAATGGAAGGAGTTCTCAAACGTTTTCGTATCAAACTACTCCGGCGGACAAAACATCCCGCGAACAACTCACCAGTCCTACCCACAAAACATCAGGATTAATTATAAGAATGATACTGAAGCAGCTCGCCAAAAACATGAGAGCCACTGACTGGTTAATGGTATTTGCTTCAAAGAGCAGCAGCTCAAGACCCAGTAAGATACAAAAATGAAGTTTTTAGCTTTTCTGTGTGTTATATTTCATATTTACGAATTTTCCTGGTGACAGATGGATGGTAACCTAAGTACACAAAACACGCACGTGATTACATTACAAGAGCAGCGCCAATCATAAAGAGTATTATATTCATAATAGTATAACTTAGAAATCCAAGATAAATATCTGTTTCCACAGAAGACGATGCTTCCTCCTGCGACAATAATGTTCGATTCAAAGGTGATTCTGATATCTTTCATCATAATCATTATATCTTTGTTCTTATTACGCTATTTCATTGATATTTTATCGTTAAATTGGGGTAATTAAATCGTCTTATCCAGGATAAACATTTAATTATGTGGCTTGCAACTGATGCGTACTTTTATATATAAAGTATAAGACAATTTTTAGTGTGTTGTTTTCTGTCTATAAAATACGTTGATCAGGAAAAAATAAGTAGACATAAAAGTTCTGCTAAAAAAAAAGTCAACGTGTTTAAGTGTGAAAAGAATGACCTCTGTTCAAGGCAAAATGATTCTGTCATCGTTAGTTTCATAGTTTGTTTTACAACAGTCACATCGTGTCCACCGAATGCAATGAAGTGTATTCATAAACTTACTATTGTCCCATTGTTTCAAAAAGTATAAATAAGTGATAGGGCAGGTCAGCAAAAGGTTATTGCCACCTAGTTATAGTTTGCAATTTTGGTGATGTGGAGGAAAAAAACACGCTTTCAAACAGTTTAAATACTGAATTAGAAGAGTAAACTGATACAGTTGATGTCATTTGATGTCAACCTATATAAATATAGATCATTCATGATGAGTCAAGAACAACCAGAACTACCACACGTGATCGCAGCTAGCTCCCTGCAAGGTGACGTATCTCGTTTTTTACCTTCCTTTTGTCCAGTGACTGGTGATAAATTAAATTCTTTAAACCATTCTGATTCAGTAACACGTAATAAATACAAGAACAGATTGGGTATTTCGTTTCTTTCTCATTACAGAGTCTAGTGTCAATGAGATTAAAAATGAAAACCCGTGAAAGTATGGGCAGAAGTAATACGTTAGTATATAACACGTTTCAATTTACTCTTTTAACAATCACGCAGAAAAACACGTGTAAACTTACTTGCCCCCCTCGAAACGTATCACTTTTTGTAACAGTTATAAAGTAATAAAAGAAAATCTTTTTGTAACACAATATGCTACTCGACTCATTCATGCGGCCAGGCCTGACCAGGTGGTTGAAGCGCTCGACTCGTAATTCGAGTGTCGCGGATTCCAATTCCCGTCATATCAAACATACTAGCCCTTTCAACCATTAGGTCGTTATAGTGTAACGGTCAATCCCACTATTCGTTGGTTAAAAAGTAGCTTGAGAGTTGGAGGTGAGTGGTGATGGCCAGCTGCCTTCCCTAGTCTAGCCTTACACTACTAAGGGATGGTTAGCACAAATAGTCCTCCTGTAACTTTGCGCGAAATTCAAAACAAAACAAACTACTCGAGTCTTCTTTTATCACTTTTCGTTCCTCATTTTTTCGTCATCTGCCTTCGGTATTGGTTAATATAACATTTCAAGTAAATCAGTGAAATGCGAGGGAAACGCTATTCTGAAATGTTTTGTTTGTTTCTTTCCAAAGTTAGAAAATGTCCTACATCACACTTTTGTTCTCTTATGATTGTTTCTCTTATCGACACATACTTTTTTTGTTAAATTTTTCTGTATACTTTTGAAAAGTAAACAGAAATGAAAACGTTATTGTCTCCCAAATTCAATAAAATCTCTTTGGATTACTTAAACATCTGTTTAGGTTGTTTAATATTTTAATTTGATGTTTAAGTATTAACTTATTTCAATGAGTCAACTTTTTAAAATATTCATTTATTTATTGTTCAACTCTTATCATTTCGAAATACCTTAACGATTCAAGAATTACATGGATTTATACATTTAATTTCCTTGAAACCTGAGTGAATTATTGGAAACATTTCCGTTAATGTCGTTGTTCTTGTTTACATTCATTGTATTGAAGCGCCACCTACAAGAATGATGATGACTCAGCTATGAAAACTCCCATATTATTAACATACTACTGAAACAAATATTTCACTTTGCTGTCTATAATGGTTATAATCCTTGCTTTGTTTTTTATGTTCCCTTTCCTGCTTATAAATTCTTAGGCATTTTGAATAAAAGTTTCTGGCAAGCTTTCAAAATATGAATGAATAAAAATCCAGGAAGGCTGTTTCTTGCCTATTGGGGCACGCTTATGCAGCACAAATACAATCATATATATTATATCCCAAATAAGTATAGCAAAATAAAAACAAACTTAAAAAACTAAGTTTATCGTGATCTAAAACATATAGAACTTTCCAAGCTCATTGTTTTCTTTATAAGTATTTCATTTTCCAATAATAAAGATAAATAAAACAAATGGAGCAGATTTCTAAACGAAAGCGAAGCCCTGTTTTAATGGTAAGACTGTAACTTCCAGAGTACCGCTGTAATAGTTGAACTGAAAGCCAACAATTTTAAAATACTGCCTCAAAACAATATGTTTGATTTGATTCTTTCATATGTAGTTCTTTCTTAACTTTCTATAAACAGACAAATGGAATATAATGGGAAACAATAAAAGAGACCAAGTGTAATCCATTCGGCATCTTATTTGAACGAACATGGGCACAGTAAACATATGCACTGTATCTTCTAATAAATGTATATTTTATTATTAAGCACTAAAGAAAATTTATTTCTGAATATATGTTTAAAACAAATAAAATCGACAGTTGAAATCAATAAATCAAGGGTTGACAGGTAGAGCACCATAAGGCACAGCGTGGGTCATGTAATTAACATTTTGAATACTGCACGTGGAAGATACGAACGTTCAGCCTAATTATTAAATGACCACAAACAGATATTTTCTTTCGATCGAGTTGATGAACACACAAATATAACTTTATTTTATTTTAAAATAAGTTCACCAATATTACGATTAATGGCAGTATTAAACATATAAAGAAGTCTGACTTCTACTTTTGCGCCACTCAGGCTGTCACTTCACTGTTGTCATACTCTAACACGAATTTCTAGACCGTTAATCATATATTTTATTTTATATGTACGCAACGTAGTTCACATTGTGATATACCAGTTCCAGAAGTGTGGGATTCTAACAAAAACCTTCATATATAGTTTCGATAATTACCAGAGGACCTTAGTGTGAGATTACACGTTATAAGTTACTGAGATTATTTCAATTAAAAAGAACAAATGTCCTTGTAATTGTTCATGAAGACCAATATATATACATGTGTTTCTGTAGCGAATTCTGATGCATACCAATGTTACATATTTATTTTACATAGTTAAAATAATTATAATAGCAATAAATATATATATAAATTATGTTTTTTATTCATCTACAGTATGTATCTTAGAAAAATTGTCACTGTCATAACGTATATATTTATCCAACAAACTGGACTTTCATTCTTACAAATAGGGTACCACGACCAAAGTACAAATAACATACATTTGTGTTCCTGTGTTTATGTGTGATAATCTTATGTAAACAGAAAACCCGAGCACTTTCTAATCTTCTACATGAGACAATGTGTATGCAAATGCTCTGGAAAATTTTAAGGAGAATATAATGAAAGTATAAAGAAAAAATGGTTTGCTCGCTGAGTACACATTAAAACACTTAAGCCTTGGCAAAAACATTTACTCCTTTCTAGCTAATTAGAACAGAATGTTAACATTCTAAATTAAGTTACTGTGTTTATACACACCTATATTATATTAATTATATCTGGTTATAGAGTCGTATTACACGCAAAGAGAAATATATATAAACACGTATTACTAAGTATGCGAAAAATCTGTGAACACGTGTGTGTATGGAATGTACTCCTTAATCCTTGTAATGATTTTATAACTACGGGTCCCATTTAAACACCGATTGTTTTGAAACGGGCCCAGTTTCAATTTAGAAAACTGTTTGATACATTTTCTCTTTTCTTCGCTACTATCAATGACACATAACTGTGTTTAATGAGTTTTCGAATTTGAAGTGTTAACAACTTTAAGTATTGCTTACGTTCTTTCTCAGTCATGACAGAGCTTATATACCACTGTAAAATTATAAGCTTTTATTAGAGTCTAACGTATAAACTTCTAACAGGATGAAAAAATTAAGATTGTATTGGCTTGTTTAAGTATGTAAAGATAAATACGGTTTATACTATACCAATTACAATCTTACTTCATCAAAGAGTAACAGAACTGTTTATTTATAATTTCAAGGGATATGTCAAAAAGTCTCCACTTAAAAATGTCTGTGATCACTCAAAGTAAAAAAAAAAATCCTTTTAAACTATTATGTACAAATGACTGCATCTACACAGTTTCTTCTTACAAATAACTGCATGGTGTTCGTTCTAAAGATTTCTGACTTCAAAAGATATACAAATGCAGTTAACTGTAGAAAATAGTTGAATGACTAATCTAATATTATATAAATAGTAATAAGCCCTTACGATAAAATTTAGACTTATTTTAGTTGTTTCACGTATTCACGCAAAATCCTCTACAAATAAAAGCTGTATTCTATGATGCAGAGAGAAAAAAAAAACTGGAGAAATAGAGCACAGTGAGAGAAGTTATAAAGAAAGAGAGGGAAAAACGATTTGGGTTTAGAGGAAATCGATTACAATATGGCTAGTAGGAAATAAAACCTGTACATAAAACATATATATACGTTTGTGTGTGTGGGCGCGCAAAATATTTTTAAAATATTCCTAATATTGAAAATAAAAATATTATTTCCAATACAGTTTGTACATTAAAAGATATTTCAAGCAACTCTTTTGCTTTAGTTACTCGTCAATCTGTAAACTGGAGAACATAACAGGAATCTTCCGTTTCACTTCAATTCCTAACATTATAGCATTGTACGAATCTTTGCTGTATCTTCCGTTTCACTTGAAATACAAACATTTTAGAATTATGGAACGTCCATTGTATTTTCTGTTTCATTTCAAAATTCTTAAATTATATATTCTATATTTGTCTTCAATCCCGTCTTACTTCATTTATCAAGAAAGAAAAATACAACACGGCTTTGAGCAAATGTTTTGCTTTGATTCCTGACACCTGTAAATATATAATGCATCTCTATTCACATGAATTTCTTACATCTTGGCACATAAATATATATATTCTACGATCATTTTCGTTCACATATTTTATAAAATAAGTAAGAGCTTCAATGTTTAAAAACGTAAAATGATTTATTCTACAAAATTAAAAGCAAAATATACAATCATAATTCTATGTGTTTTGGTGGAAAAGTTTCCGCCATCTTCAAAACATATTTAGAAGAAACTCAGGAAATTTAATTTTTATACATGAACAAATGTACGTTTATAAATGCATTTATACAGTGCCCTCTACAGAATAGATTTCCAAAAATCTGCTTCTGTTAAATATATAATGATTTTGACTAGAAATCTAAGCTTGAATTTTTGATATAATAACGCAACTTTTTGTATTGCTTATTTCTAATTATAATTCCTAATGAATATAGACAATTAAAATCATAAATGCTTTGTTACACCAGTCTGAATATATTTTTACTAGATAGTCCATGAGCATGAATTGAAGAATTTACAAACTGAGCTAATAAAAACATTAAATAGAAATGCGAGAGGTTTTCGATTCTAAATTAATTATACCAAGCATCTCTATCACTAACGTATATCTAATGCTCAACATGAGATTTGGCTCTAAATTAATTTTTTGTTTTTGTTTTAATATTGTTTCACATTATAACTTATAAGCTTTTCAACAACGATGAAATTTGTTTTTGAATAATAAACACACGCAACACCAAACATGTTTGTATTTTCAGCCATGGGGACGTTATAATGTACAGCCAAACCCACTATTCGTTGGTAAAAGAATAGTCCAAGAGTAGGCGGTGGGGACTAGTTAACTTTCCTCTAATCTTACACTGCTAAATTATGCACGGTTAGCGCAAATAGCTCTCGGGTAGCTTTACGCTAAATTTAAAAAAAAAACCACCGCGCAACACAACTTTGCACCGGTGTAACTGTCTTTGAAAATTCTATATCTTTCTCTCGGAAAAATAAAGATAATTCACATTTCATGTCGATATAATATATGCAATTCCAAAATTAATTTTAATATAATAATGGACAAAGAATTCTATGAAATTGTTTTAATTATTTCTAATCCACTGTCTTATATTCTCCTTCCAAACTAAACAATTACCTGTTTATTTCAAAATAAATTCACAACCTACGTTAACTTCCAAGGTAAGTGTCCTCAGGCTATTGTATTTTGCTCTATTCTCAAGCTCACGTGTATGAAATGCACGCAAAGAACGCGACTAAGCCGAGGCACAGGTGTTCTCTTGCCCCCTGCATGTGACTGCGTACACGCACCAATATGAATACATGTGTAAACATATATCGTTTCCAGATGTCCATACGTTTTCGTTATTATAGAAAGAAGTTTTAAAAATATGGTGCAGAATATTCGGGCAATAGGTAATTAAAATTATTCAAAAAAATTTAAAAGTTGTCCTTTTTTACTTACGAACATTCCTTATTAATAAATTTGTAATATTAAGAATATATTTATAAATATGTAATACATCTGTTTATTTTCGGTAATGCAAATAACAACAATATTTTCTTACGTTTCTTCATCGTCAAATTTGATGTTTTTCATCTTAATTTTGATTAAAACAAAGCGTTAAAAATGTTAATACCTTGTATTAATATTGAAATCGATTGTGTATTATTATGAACGTGTGGGGGGGGGGCGGTCTCTGTGCTGGTGAACTCAATTTAGCCTTGTACGCTAAGCCCTGTAGCAGTAGTCGTTTTAAAGGAACGACCTTGAAAAAATACAGAACCTATAAACACACGGTATAAACCACGACAAAGAGCAGGGTTTTCCAAACTTTTGCTTAACGCGACCCTTCTCTTTATTAGTATTCATACTTCGTTCACTAACCTGCATTATATTTATAACACCAGAAATTTGAACGTGTATATACCAAAACAATCAACATTAGTTAACTATCAATGGTATTTAGGAGGATATTTATTTATTATCAAGAAAGGAAAATTATTAATATTATATGTCTTCGCATGCAACGCACAGTTTAGTTTGCTTGTTTCTTTGTTGTTAAGCGCAAGGCTACACAGAGGGATACCTGTGCTGTGCCCATCACGGCTATCGGAACCCGGTTTTACCATATGTATTTTCAGGGTTATCACGACGCCACCGGAGGGCCACACATATATTTGAAAATTCTGTTATGGCGAAACGAAAACAAATCATGTCTTCATTACACCGATTAACGTGTAACCTCATTAGCATATCTGTTACATATTATATTTTCTATATTACTTATTTAGATACAAGTAATCATAATTGATGCAAACAAGTTTATATTACGCATCTCCAATGTTTAAAAAATTGAATATTTGAAATTTCAAGCTTTTATTTTCGTTTATTAGTATTTTTGTAGTATTTAAATACCTAACCGTATGATGTGTAAATAAGAGACGGGAAAAATCCACCGCAAAAAACTTTTTACAGTTTAAAAAGGAACAACTAAAAAATATGAAAATTCTTTCAGGTTACAGCGTATTAAACCAATACGTCTTTGATACATTTTTGGATAGTGGTATAGTAGCCTCACAACGACTACAACTCAGCCCTGCATAGAATCTATAAGGTCAGTAAAACGTGATTTAAACTAGACTGTAACTCGATTGGTTTGGTTTGAATTTCGCGGAAAGCTACTTGAGGATTATCTTCGCTCGCTATCTCTGATTTAGCAGCGTAAGAGTAGAGAGAAGGCAACTAATCATCACCACCCACGGTCAACTCTTGGGCGACTCTTTTACCAATGAATAGGGGAATTGACAGCCACATTATAACGCCCCCATGGCTTAAAGTGTTTGGTGTGATCGAGATTCGAACCTGCGACCCTCGGATTACGAGTCGAGTGCGTTAACCACCAGGCAATGCCGGGCCACTTTGACTCGAATGTGGTGGAAAAAGAACCATCAAAATATTCGAACACCAAGCAAGAATACATCCACACAAAATAATATATGCTACAAATATAAGTTGAGTTAGAAACTTGGTATTTTAAAGTTATTATATATTTATTTTCTTTTTACACGTTTCTAGACACAAGTTAGAAACGTTCAACAAAAACGACAACGTTCATACACACAAAAAGTTAAATTTTTTGTTTTTTGTTTTTTGTAATTTCGCACAAAACTACTCGAGGGCTATCTGTGCTAGCCGTCCCTAATTTTGCAGTGTAAGACTAGAGGGAAGGCAGCTAGTCATCACCACCAACCGCCAACTCTTGGGCTACTCTTTTACCAACGAATAGTGGGATTGACCGTCACATTATACACCCCCACGGCTGGGAGGGCGAGCATGTTTAGCGCGACGCGGGCGCGAACCCGCGACCCTCGGATTACGAGTGCACGCCTTAACGCGCTCGGCCATGCCAAGCCTAAAAGTTAAAGTATGGTAAAATAATAAAACTAAAATCACTTTAAGAAAATAAAAATAGTCCAAAGTATACTGGGTATGATAATGAAATATATTCAAAATATATGAAACGCATGATACAGTCATACATTACTCAATTTCACATACATTTAGAAACATGAAATATCAAACTTGAAAGTAAAATGACAACGAGATGGTTATATCAATGGCAGCGTAGCAACGCAATCCTTCACGTTTCGGAAGATATGTGCATATTCTATTTGATGTTAACAAGGGGAAACGGGATGAGAACCGTGATTAGTAGCACTATATCTGAATACGGTGTTCAACACTGCGCAAACCGCTTACTGTCACAGAAAACGTGACTTGTACGCGTATTTTGCCAGATAAGCCCGAATGGATCAGGTCCATTCAAGCTTCTTCCGTCACCCGTGACATCATCCCCTGAAACCTTCTTTCAGCTGATTGATTGGTATAAATCATATAATACCAGTATACCACGATAAATTCAAATCGCTTAGCCCTTTCAAAGTTTTTCCATTGATGAATGGATTTAAGAAGATTTTAAACTTTGGAAATACTAGTGTATTGGAAAGCGATTCATGATTCATGTTTATTTTTATGTAAAGCAAATCAATTTGGAACGAAACAAGAAAAATACAGCTCAGCCGAAACGACGTGGTCATTGCTATAGACATATACACACATGTAAATACAAATATTTAAAGAGTATAAAACCCCATGCAGGATTTATGAAAATATCTACAGACGCTGGTAAACTTTTTTATTTATTCTTTTCTTAATATTTTTACCTTCCCCGTTCCAAGCGGAACAGTTTGCAGACTTGTAACGTTAAAATTTTATATTCAGTTCCCCGTTATAGATAAAGCCCCAATTGCGAAGCGTTGCATTAAAACATACAAACAATAAAACATTTTATAAAGCTTAGAAGAATTGTAATTTCAAATACGTTCTGTAGATGAGCGTCCTGGAAATAACAGAACACAAATTACAGAAGTTCAAACTATTTAGTGACGTCAGAATCTATCTGATTTGATCAAGTGAGACTAACAAATGCACTGAGGACTTGTAATAAAGTTTTGAAAATTTTATACAAAAACCAGCAGAGATATTCGCTTTTGTTGTTAGCTAGACTTATAAAAATGTTTTGTTTTCAAATTGTGCTCTATCTTTCTGGGTACGTTTATAATATTATCTGAAAGAATGAGAACACAAATAAGATTATTTAAAAAAAAAAAATCACGATGTTATGTTTTCTTTTCCATCACTAAAATAAATTATAACTTATAAGTTTGCTTATATAAATTGTTATAAAAATACATTTATTTTGCAATATTCATCAAACTATTTCACACCGGTAATTAGATAAATTACTAAAAACTTGTTAAAACAGTTCCGCCTGGTGATAATTATGTCTTCATAACGTCATGTATCCTCGTTTATTATTGTATCTGTTTTTTGAAAGCACTCAACACAACTAAGAGGAATATAAGGCCAATTTACAGGTTTATTCTCATTAAGATAAGTTAACGTGGCCTCTTATAGTTACAAGAATTCAAATCTACATTTTAAAACGAGTTTGGTGAGTGCTATATTGTACTAAACCACTTCAAGTCTCAGCAACCCACGCTAGAAACGTTTCAAGTACAACACCCTAATTAGGAAGGCTGCCTACCCCTGTTTCCGCCTGTCCCAGTGATGGCAGGGAGGAAAATGAGGGGTTGAAGGACCACAGACCACGGAGATTTTAATGCTGCAGATTTAGCAGAACGAGAAATAAAAGTCGTTTTTTAGATTAACTTCAAACGTATCACCAACCATGCATCCTATTTTTATATAAAGAAATCACAACTACTTAGTAACATGAAATATATCTTAGCACCCTTGCAAACAATACCTTGTTTCAGTGAACGAAAAAAATACAGAAAAATAAGAACATGTATATCCAATATAAGTAAAAAAAAACCAACATGTAAAGAAAATTACATACAAACATTAGTTCATTATGATGTCCACTGCTGCATGGTTACGACTAAGCTTTTTAACTCGAAATAGAAATCCATTAAAATTTCATTTCCAAGGTTATTTCTCATTAAAAAAATAAAAAGACTAATTTCGTGTTAAACTCTGAATATTTTATTTCAGAGCACAAAACGATTTGTTTGTTTGATTTGTTTTGAATTTCGAGCAAAGCTACACGAGGGCTATCTGCGCTAGCCGTCCCTAATTTAGCAGTGTAACATTAGATGGAAGACAACTAGTCATCACCACCCACTCTTGGGCTACTCTTTTACCAACAAATAATGGGATTGACCGTATCATTACAATGTCCCTACTGTCTGTGGCTGAAAGAGAGAGCATGATTGGTGTGAAGGTGATTCGAATCCAAGAAGTAAAAAACGAATGTTTTTTTAATTTTTTGTTTTTATAAAATGATCGTTTTATATTTCATAGTTTTAATAAGCGCGTTACTTCCACATTTCACAAAATATATTTTTGTAAAGTATAGTCTTATGTATTGATTTTCATACAAAAGCGTTTTACAAGAGCATGTCAACTTCCACAAAATCTGTAAAGTAGCTATAATTATGCCGCCCGCTGGTACAGCTGTGTCTCCGGATTTACAACGCTAAAATCATGGGTTCGATTCCCCTCGGTGGGCTGAGCAGATAGCCTGAAGTGGCTTTGCTATATAAAACACACACACAAACACCCAGTTATAATTATGATATCAAAAAATTACACATTAAGTAATAAAGCCTGCGGTAATACCAAATGAGGACGAAAATACACTTCCTCACTTGAAGGAAATTACCACACAGTTCAAAAAGAAAGATTACTTCTTTCTGTTTGTTATCGTGGTAGTAATGTTATAATATAAATACTATTTTATTCTACTGGTAACATCTTATCAAACGAATAGAAAATATAATTACTGAAAATCTGATCCGAAACATTATAATGCCACCACAGCTGAAAGGGCGAGCATGTTTGATGTCACGGAGACTCGAACTCGCGATCCTCGGATTACGAGTCGGGTGAGTGCCTAAACCACCTGACCATTCCGAGCCTTATAAACACAATGAAAATTAGTTTATCTGCAAAACATACTGATGTTTCAACACAATATGTAATACGTTACCTGCATAGAATAATTTTCATCATATTTGTTAACCACTGTTTGTCAATTTATTATCGTATTATAATAATCTTCTGTACACGAGTATTCATTCAAGTTTGTAAGCATTTCACTAGCGATTGCATATCTTTATATATTTGAACTAAGATTTACTATGAGAAAAAGTTTATAACAGGCGACCAAGGGCTTTTCGTTGCTAAAGCAGCATTAAACAA
Organism: Carcinoscorpius rotundicauda; assembly: GCA_011833715.1. NCBI lineage: Eukaryota > Metazoa > Arthropoda > Merostomata > Xiphosura > Limulidae > Carcinoscorpius > Carcinoscorpius rotundicauda. The sequence goes on along the minus strand of CM022394.1, from coordinate 49,028,875 downwards.
AACAAAGCAAAAATTCTCTGCTTTGAAATTTTCTGGGAAGAACAGTTTTCATACGAAGTTCGCTCAGTTCGATTAAGTGATAACAATGGAGTAAACTTGCTGTCCTCAAACTTCCAGGGATCTATCGCCAAAGTAAACGATACTTACATTTCACTTGTTTCTTCATTCATCATATAAATAGTTATTTTCAAATTATTATTACCTAATTAATAATGAACTTAATACACCAATGGTTCGAGTCTACTTTCTGAATAAATTATCTGATAGTTTTCTCGTTTAGACAGGTAAACGTGGTTAAACATTCCCCCTATTTTATGACAGTAATGGTGCTCTCTCTACTTTTCTTTCAATATTAGAGAGAAAACCAATTAATTCAAGAATTATTGATTTTTCACATAAAAAACATTTCTATGCATTAAATGAATTATGCTTACACAATCTAAAATGTGTGTATATTGATAAAAACTGTAGTGCATTCTAGGAACACACTCTTGACATAAACAAGTTTGATATTCCTACCAAAGCATGTTATATCCTTTGAATTTTTCTCTGTAACGAAGGAAAAATTAACTCGGAGAAGAACAATTTATCGATAAGAAAAGTAAACATCTGTTATTCATTCATCGAAATTTGTAGATAATCCCGAAAATCGATTTACCATATAGATTGTTACGTAAACGTTGAAAAACATGATACACTTCAATGATTTCAAGGTACTGTATTCAGAACGGCAGATATTAAAAGCACAAATTTATAAAAAAAGTTTTAACTTTGAAATCTTAAAAAACATCTGAAGATTGTACGTAAATCTCACCTCTGTGTACGTATTTGATCGGGCCTACCATGGCCAAGCGTGTTAAGGCATGCGACTCCTAATCTGAGGGTCACGGGTTCGCATCCCCTTCACGCCCAACATGCTCGCCCTTTCAGCCGTGGGAGCGTTATAATGTTACGGTCAATTCCACTATTCGTTGGTAAAAGAGTAGCCCAAGAGTTGGCGGTGGGTGGTGATGACTAGCTGCCTTCCCTCTAGTCTTACACTACTAAATTAGGGACGGCTAGTAGAGATAGCTCTCGAGTAGCTTTGTGCGAAATTCAATAAACAAACAAACGTATCTGATCTTGTTAAAGGAGTTAATCAAGGACATTCTAATATCAAACAATTATCAATATCTCCAAATAAATTAAATGTTTTCTCTTTCTTTCTGATTTCCAATTTTTTCAAGAAAATTATGTATCGAAATATCTTTCTTCTCGTTCTGACTTCAGAAAGACATGGTTTATAAATATTTTTATAAGAAAATTATATAAGGAATTACAGTGTTTTACCGATGATCAGGGAATAACGAGTTTGCTTTACAATATCCACAACTATGTATTGTTTATTTTCTGTTTCCGATGCTTCCGAGCCCACTTGTTGGATTGAAGACAAACTTAATAGTGTATATTTTTTCTAATGTTATTTTCCTTTCACAATCTATAAAATCGGTCTACTTAGTAACAAAGTAAAACAGAAGGAGTGTTTTTGAAAGATATTACAAAAAATCGGAATGGTTCAGGGTGTTAAGCGTTAACTTACAAGTTTATGAGATGAAAATTTATTGGCTCACTACTTTTCAAGGTGAGTAGGTTTTTAAGTTAGAATTCATTAACTGAGTGGCAATGCTGAAACACGTAGTTTCACTTTAGGTACAAACTATTAACAGTTAAGAAAGACAGCCTTGATTACACGTAAGGCGTATTCATTCACGTATAAAATGTGCGAGCTTCCTGTTCACACCAGATCCTTTAATTTACACCATCTACCTATCTGTCCATCCACCTTTTTCTCTATATATAAATATCTATTTTATTGAAATCAAATATTTGAAGCACGTGTCATTAACGCCACATTAACTCATACATCGAATTATATAGGCTTTATCTTCTACATTTTACGTTCAATGGCTTTAAAACTTAAAATATCGTTTTTGCATTAAACTTTCCCCTCCTTCATTAAAGCAATTTTATAAAGTAAATATGAAAGTTTCTTAGTTGCACGAAGGCAAAACATTCAATAAAGAATTGGAATTTTAAACCTGAACGATATTTTATGTACAATTAAGCAAAATGGACCAGGCTAGGTGTTAAGTATCGTGGTCCCTAATTTTGAATCACATAGTTGAAAGGGGCAAACAGCCAGCAGCACACACCGCTACACATTGGCTATGTGTGGATCTTTGGGTCATACAATGGAATTGACTATCACTTTTACAACACGTCCACAGCTGAAAATACAGGGAGTATTAAACGGTATCACATTTAGAACTTTGCGTCCTTCGGTCCAAAGCCCGACACGTTAAGCGTTAAGTTATGTATGGTCAGCATGTAATTAGGATTACGTATTTTTGTGACAATTTAAAACAAAACATGTAGTGATTGTGACTTTATTAACTATTTTTGTACAAACAATTTTAAAATAATTAACTCAAATAGAACTATACTATATACTTAACAACCAATAAATAAACAGTGAGTGTCACAGTAATTATTATTTTCTGTCTGCGGAAAAAGAAATCTAAATAATACACCAATGAGAACTGTCCTCTTTGTCTGCTAAGACTTTTCATAACGATACACCCTATGAAAACAGTATACTTCTCTCTGTAAAATAAATTAAAAAATCGGATAAAAAATATGGAGCAATCCACCTAGTGAAAGCTCTATTCTTTGTCAATCACACAATACAAGCCAACAACTACGTTGGTAACTTGTTTAAAGTTAAGCACAAAGTTACTCAATGGGCTATCTGTGTTCTGCTCACCATAGTTATCGAAATCCGGTTTCTAGCATTGTAAGTTCGCAGATATGCCGCTATGCCACTGGGGGGGATTTGACAAAGAAAAAACACGTTCAATGGCAAAAGCATTTTTATCCGCTTAAGCCTTATAAATCAGCGTATTTAACATTAAACAATTCAAGAAAACTAACAACGTTATTATTTAATAACGTAACGAATTCGAATTTTCATAATTTAATCAGCTCATCTGTTCCTGATGTTTTGTTTGGAAACTGGAGAGAATATTATGATATCTAACAGCAATGACTGCAATCAGTCGTGACTCATGATAGCGCATTCTTAATGTATATGACAGTACAGACATCTGTATTACAATGTTAAAATAACACCAGTACAAACTAAAATTTAAAAAGTCGAACATTTCTCCATTAGCAATTATTTATCTTAGTGGAAATGAAATCCACTTTTATATTTTTACTTCAAACCGTCTCTGCAATTTGACTGTGAAAGTCTAAGAAAAAGATAAGCCTACAAACCACATCTATTTATAACTGTAGCGAATGAATAAAAAAACGATACCGAACTATAAAAAAGAAAGCAAATATATCGTTCTGTTTTTGTAATGAAACTCGTTGGCTAAAAAAATTCCTCACTTGAAAACTAAAACAGATCTCGTTACCTGCTTGCTTTCATTCATTCATTAAAGTAATGAATATGATGCTTAGTAAATAATTTTCCATTTGATTTTCTTTCTTTCAATAAAAGGCATTTGTAAATAATCTATTATTATTCTGCTATTATTGTTATTGTTAAAATTTGTAAATTCTAAACATGTTCTCATGTTATGAAGAGCAAATCAAAATATTTAATGCCAGAAATAATTTATTACATAGTTTGTTCTCATTGAAACGTACTGACTTTTATATGATTTGATAACATTCAGGAACACCTGCTTCATAGAAGAGTCAACATTAAAATGTCATATAAAGAAATACAACTTTTCTACATAAGAATTACGATCATTTCGCGCGAACAAGTAAGAGAATAACTAGTTTTAACTTAACAAACTTTGCAAAGATTAGTGTTTATATACCTAAAGTACACGCATATATTTCAGTGTAAAATATACGATTTACTGAAATTAACTGTATATATGAATTAATTTTACGACATACGCTGAAAATATACTCTTTTCGTTACCGTGAAGCGAAAATTATTTATATCAATCCAATTCTCAATCTTATTTTTTAAATGAAATAAATTTCAATGAATTTTTAATCTTCTCACAGACATGTTTAGCAAGTAAACCAAACGCCCTCGAACTACCAATTAGAATGAAACTAACGGTATCGTTAACGTTTAATACACTCACGAGCAAATAACATAGACTTACAAGCTACTCAAGAAGCTTGCTCTATGAGTTATTTGGCGGAAATCCTACAGAAAACGTTGCAGGAAAAGATTGGTTGAATGTGCCGTTTTCTTTTTCGTCAGCAGCGAGAGCCAATGAAACGGTCGATAAATCAATATAACAATGGATATGTACACTTTCTACAGACTAGAAGGACCAGAGTGAAACTCTGAATTTGTAATATACGTCATGGAATGAATGCTGGTGCCATATACGTCAGTAAAATGCAGGAAAAAACTCTTGTAGAACGTCAAATTAAAACTCGCAGCACGTTCGTAGAGTCATCTATCCGTAAAGAAAGAGAATATACAATTTACATTATATCAGTTATAGTTTAATATCTATCCATTAAACGTCAAACTGTTTATTTTTTCTCTCCTTTGTATTCACTATTATTGCTGAAATATTTATAAGTTTTCACTGAATTGATTTATCATTATAATATTTTCGGATCCTACTTTGAATCACGCTGGTATTCTATATGCATCCAACATATTCTCGGATAATTAGAAATGTAATATCACATTATTAGTTATTTTAAAGAAAGCGTACTGCTATAAATCATGCTTATTTAACATAAACTTAAACATTATCTGTCTTTTCTAAAAGTTATAATCAAATTATTTCTTGCGAAAATTACGTATTCCGTAAAAACTCAAACAGCACAAAAAATTACAAACTCATTAAAGAGCTGCGTGTTTCCCATGTGCCATGGAAATGAACGATGTTTTTATGTTAAAATATCACAAATTTAAATCACGATAATATCATAGCGATAAAAACTTGTTCTATATACACATGAAAATAATTTCCTTTACAAACAATAAGTAAACCAAAAAAATCCTACAGAAAAAGCGTCCTCCCAGTTTTTTATCTTGAAATATTTTCATTGCGCTAAGTAGCAATTTCAGTTTTGTTGTGTATGATACATAACACATGTATAACACACAACCAAATCCGGTTTTATTCATCATAATACGCTTCGTAGTTCTACTAAATAAACGTTCATTTTTTCCTGGCTCTGTATGTCATGGTTTTGAACACACACTAAGTAGAGGAAATATGTTGCCATTCGGGTAACGTGAAAAGCTCTTCAAAAAGAAAAAAATGTAATTAATCATCACTGAAGTTAACAATAGCTCCACACAACTTTTTAATTATATATAAATATTATGTCAAAAATCAAAGTGATGTAATGTTTAAAAAAGATAGTAGATTTTTCTGAACACTTATACTAATAAAGGCTACACAAAGTAGAAATTCTTCTTTTCTACTCGTTAAAAAAATCAATGAAGTTGTTGATATCTGAATTTAATAATGTGTATTAAAACAATATTTTCAATTTATCGATGAATATTAGTTATCTTACCTTTATAAAATTACCTAAAGCATATAAATTATCAAATGTATTGTTAAGGCTATCAAATTTTTATGTCTTGTAATGAACACTAAAAAAAGTAAATTATTTTTATATTGTTTGAGCGAGCGTTTTTAATAACACAGTTAAGTACAGATGTGCGCGCGCACACACGTACACACATGCATTTACACGTGTGTAATAACAACGAACAATTTCATGAACAAATCTCATTATTTCCCGACTCAATAATATAAATTTACGTATTTAAATAGCAGTTTTGTAGTTGGCTTATTTAAGATGTTCAAATTCTCACTAAAGGCGAGAAGACAACTTAAATTGCCAGAATAAAGTCAAATTTTATTTTTTTTTCACGTGAAAAACTTGTTTTGAAACATATTCAAATTAATAACTCTGAAACTTAATCAGTAATGATATGATCTTATAAAGAACAATAGACTGGGTAAAATTAAATTTTTAACCATGTATTTTAAATTGCATAGTAATTTGTCACGTACATATTCCTTGTGGTTTCATCTTGTAAGTTCTATTTTAAATGCAAAAAATCAATAACAAACAGATTTTTAAATCATAGCATCGCACATGAATCTATTGTCACACACATCATTGTTCAAATATTTTTTCTTCAAAAATTAGTACACAACCGTGCATAATATATGTATGTATACAAATACGCGCGGCTTTGTGCTATATCTTAAAAACGTATACAGTATTTTATAGTGATGCTAATACGTAACGAAATTTCAACATAAAGATAGAAATGTGTTCAATAGTATGAAATATTAGTTCCGAGTAGCCATTTATTTGTTGCTGTTTTATTTCAGTCCAACGACCATCCAATAAACGAGATGCGAACCAAGAAATACGCCAAAATATTTCAGCACAACAGAAGGAAAAATCGATGTGGAATATCAAACCACCTACCTTACTTCCCAGCTTCAACAAGCGTGTATTTAGAACGGCCTTTCTGCGTTCTAATGTAGTTCACGCCACACACACATGCAAAGGAAGAAGCTTAGGAAGTCATCTTTGGACTAACATAAAATATATTAGATAAAACGTAATAATTTCATTTAAATAATGTTCATGAAGTTATTATATGCATTGCTATATTAAATACAAATATCTTATTACATCAAATTCCTTAATACATTTGATCATAAAACTATTAAATGGATAAACAGTATTTTCGGCTGTAAACCTAAATTGATTAAAACATAAGAGAACTTGTAATGGATTTAACCTGGAATCATTACCAACTAATTTACCATTACTTATGACATCTGAAAATGTGTTTACATTCTTCCCCAAAGTAGAAAATTTTACGATTTTTGCGATGATTTGCATGTCATGTTGGAAATGTTTTCTGAGTTGAACACATCACAGAGAACCGAACTCATTTGGGTCGTTCTGATTTAAAATAGAAACAAAACTGTTTGCACTATATACAAATCTTGTAGAATATATAAAAGTACTCAATCTGTTTCATAAATCTGTGAAGTAAAAGTTCTCGATAAAGCTGGGTTTAAATTTGTTATTTTGATATGGATTTTATATTCGTCAACCTAGTGTTCGTATATAATAAGAGCATACATAAATGAAGGCAAAAACTTTTGCTTTGAACGTCACGCGCCAGCAACTGATGAAAGTAGTCCTACACCGTATCTGCTGTATAAATATATGACCCACGGCTGTTTAGAGAAACGTTACACGCCCTTAAAAAGAATGGATTTACATACATATATACATGCACGCTCAATCGAGACCTTTATACACTATGTATAACACCTAAACACGTAAAACACCTGAATTTGAAAGTTTTATGACATGAAAAATACAACATAATTGAAGTTCGGTTAAAATTGGTGAGTTTTGGTGTTCTACAGTAACATGCGGACTGTATCTTAAATGTAAACATTCAAATATTTGTTTGAAGTTCTTGCAATTACTTGAAAAATAAAATTATACTACCAAAGTTGACACAATGCATCCCAAGTTTATGTGTTTAAATTTCTCTTATGTAACTCCGTGTCCAAAAACCGCAGATGATTATTTACAAAATTTATTGTCGAAATGATAGTGTTTATCACGTCTTATGTTCTCCAGTGACTCCATGGTAAGTCTAAAAGCTTATAATGCTAAATACTAGGTTTTGATACCCGTAGTAGGCACAGCACAAATATCTTGTTGTATAGCTCAACACTTAAAAAAAAAAGAAAAAAGTCCTGTCTTAATATGAACATGTACATCACAAAATTTCTAAACGCAAATTTTCACCTATACAGTTTCAGGCACGTTTTTCTTCACCTTTTTTTTTTCGTTTTGTCTGTCAGTGACGTATAAAACTATAATAACGTTAGTGAATAAAGAAGCAAATACAAGAGAACGACCAAAAACAGCTAGGCATGCAGGAGGACCTGCTTAGTAACGGCATTGGTTTCAACAGACTCTGGAGAAGTAAGTAGAAACTATAGTACCAGACCAATCTTCTGATACAAACTACAAATGAGGGTTAGCACCGAGGGAGAGGAAAAGGGGATCTATATGCAATACTACATACACACCCTTTTCATGTGAATAGAAACCACTGAAGGAACACCAATGGAAAGGCTACAGGGAAGGCACAGAATAAATGCATAACAGAGAGAGAGAGAATGCTTCTTGAAGCATTACGAAAATTAACACCGTCAAAATTGAATAGCTTCTGTTTAATATGTGCATAAAGTAAGCATATACCAATAGCATTATTAATCTCAATTACGTTTGCATACAAATTCGCTTTAACTGATAAAAATAAAATTAATACAGAATGGTTACGAATATATATGTGTGTGTGTATGTGTGACATTATGAAGCTTCATACGGATTTGTTTTTAATTTACTGAAGCGTAAAAAAAATATTGTTGACTTGCATACAAATAAATGTTTGTGTATAATGGAACAAAACGATCTGGTTTAAAATAGGTTTTGTATTTTGTTTTATATGGATAGGCAAGATTGTCAGTACAAAAACAATATCTCAAAATGTGCCTTTGTTACATTCTTGTAAATAAAAATTATCAACTACAAGTGGGTGGTCAAATTAGGACATTAATTAACATTAACCTCTGATTAGAACAAAGCTAAAAATCAACGTGATATTGGGTAAAACTAAATATACTTTTCTCACGTTCTTACTTACAGAGATCAGAATGCGTTGATTCGTCATGCTCATACACAAACATGTTTCACAATACTTCTCGTCGATACACACAGCATTCTCAATACCAGGTACATTAACCTATTATCATACTAAGCATGGTAAAATTCTGTTTTATGATTACGACGTTGTTTTATTAGTATAGGATATTCCATTATTTGGGCAATTTGTTGCTGTTGTTTTTCTTTTTGGTTGGGGGATATTTTTTAACCCTATTAAATTTTAATAGTGTCATTTAGAAACCTGTAAAACTTCAAGAAAATAAACCCAATAGCCATTAAAAGTCTGTCAGAAGACTTGTAAGCAACATAAGTAGGAACTCCTGATGGTTCTTGATGATTGTAACGTTGCTAATATAGTTCTTATCTTCTAAAAGGGCCTTAGAGAGGATTTTGATCCATTCAAGGCTGACAGTAAAGTTTAACGCCCGTTGTTGGTAAGTATTATGAACAAAAATAAAAACATTAAAGAGAAAAGTATTAAGAACTAGCAAAATAATCTGAAGAAATAAACCGGAGTTTCTTCTTCAAAGATGCTGTCAAAGTTTGTTTTTGTAAGTCTTCACCTGGAACAGTTAAAAGCGACAATAAATTAATAGAAGTATAACATACTATTGAGTTTCAGAGAATGTTTCAAATGTTAATTAGTAATTGTAATTATAGTACGTGTAGGAAGAAGATTTAGAATCGGAAATTAGTTTCAAGTCTTGAAGGTAATAGAATAAACTCAAAATCTTTTCGATGAAGTCAGCAAAGTGCAATCTTACCGTTTAACCTACGTTGTATTTAAAAACGTATTATAACACTAACTTAAGACTTACGGAAATGGCAAGTTACATATTTGTACACAAATATGTACATTTTATCTATCGAACAGGGAGACCTCATTTACACGTTCAACATGATACAGATTAAGCAATAAATTCTAATAAATGTTCTTTGTGACTGTGATACAATCAAAATATTTTGGGAGAATATTGTCCTCAGAAATGTGCTATAATTTAAAACAAACGCAGGTAACTATTTCTAAAACATTAAATACAAATAAACAACCACCCATATAATCCGTCTGACGTCGGAGGTAACAAAGCGTGAAACTTTAATCTACAAAGTATACTGAATCACATGCGTGTATGGAAAAGCTCTACAGAAGTTGTTACTGTACCTCCTAAACAGGAAACATATAAAATGTAAAAATAAAATTAATAATTTTAAGTGAAAATTACAATTTTTTTTCAAGTGTTTATTAATGCTTCCAGACTCCCCAGTATAACTCTGCTACTGATTTTTTTTCTCTTAACTCCAGCAAGTCAGTGAAAATGTAGATATTTTTACAAAGGAACATTGAACTAGACCTAATCCTTCTTTCAACAGATATTTAACTAGATCCGATGAGATTATCCGCTCGATTTAATCATATAAATAAACGGGAAAGTAAAGTAAAATATTTCTGTCCTTAAACGTACAATCGCAGTGTTTACGGAAATCAAACTTCGAAGCGCGTTCACTATTAATCTATTTCAAGCTTGATCGATAATATGTATTATACGTAAAGACAGCGCACACAAAAAGTGTGAACAAACACGTTTAACAAGCTGTGTTAAGTACTCAACTTCAGTATGCATGTGATCGTAAATCATTTATTTTTAGGACAATTGCAGTTTTAAAGATATAATGATGAAAACATACTGCTGACGCACGTCATCTCTGATATTGATTTTTACATCAACTGTGATGTTCGGCTATAACGAGTAATATATATATTAAACTAAGTGATGACTAAACAAACGATAATGCTGACATATACATATATATATAGTCAAAATTATAAACTCTAGAGAAGTAATTATATTAAAAAATGAAATGTCTTCCTTTATTATATATAACATGTAAATTTGATGATATAATGTTTAATGTATTTGACGCTTAATTTCATATTTATAATTATTCATTTTTTAATAAATTATAATAAGATCCCTATATGCGTTTTCTACATTACTATTACTATATTGAGGTCACTTGCTTGCGAATGTATTGAAACATATGTTCATTTTCATTTTATTAAAAAAACACGAACAAATTGAAAACATAATTCAGTCTACATATTGAAAAAAACCTTGGCAATAGTTAACCTACTTGGAAAACAATTACATTAATTACACAAAACCTGTTAGAGTTTTGCAGAAATTAAAGTAAAGAAACATCCTAGCCCTTTGTCTCGTATATTGATAATAATCAACGCCGAGCCTTCAACACAATTGAAATAAAGCTTAATGTACGATTTAAACACAATGTTTGGTTTAGTTTTATCACAAGTTATAAATACAGTGTAAAGAATGTGCTTGAAGTATGTATATATTTATTCCATCTCACCTACTGTTTAGTTACCTCAGTTTACTGTTTAGTTAAAAATTGCCTTGCAGCTGGAAAATTTTAAGATTCTGCTAACAGGAACCTATAAATTTGGAATTAATCATGTAAGCAAAATATTAGTGCAGCAACTGAGAATTCGTAAAAACGGAAAATCTACCCTATTCATGTTTTCACATCATTTTAATATATTAAGCATGGTTACCAGTATTACCAATATTTAACTATCTATTATTATCCTCCCCTTTTTGTCTTCTGTTTGTGCGTGTGTGCATGCTCAAGCAAGCAACGTTAGCAAAACACATACTATTATTTCAATGGGTAATGCACACTGAGCAATCCAAAAGCGGGAACCAGGCTCCACTCACGGATCTACAGCCACGTATCCCACGTGCACGAAGACATATAAGAAGGCGGGGCTAGCCTGATATAGCGTACACGTCACACACAAAAGACCAGCCTGCTCTATATGTATCCAGGCTGCGTTTCACTATAATTTATAATTCTACCAAACCGTTTTTCACCAAGCGACAAAATATTCTTGTATATTCCAATTAAAATATAGAATATATGGTAACGTTTCAGCACTTATCTCTTTTAATTATAAATATTAACATATTTATATATATGAAAATAAAGCTAGTAAATTGTATTAATTTAATTCGAATGAGATCGATAAATCTATCAAATATCTAAAAAGGAAAAAAAACTCAATAAAAGTTTTAGCTTTTAATTATATTACATTTTACTTATTTAAAAATAAATATTGAAATGCGAATGTATATATTAATGGAAACACAAACAGAAATATTAATTTACAAATTCACCACAGCAATAATCTTACAAAAACTTTAGAAACGTCAAAGTATGACTTAAAAGTAAAGTTTTATCTCAACTATTAACTATTATAATAGAGACATTTTCAATAAAGAAGCAATAATATTTCGTATTTTTGGCAACAAATATCTAAATGCTGCAAGTTTTGATGAAAATGACTACAATGTAAACCGTACAAAACATAATGAATGTAAACTTGGATAGCGTATCACTTCAAAGGAATATGTATTATAGAACGCCTACAGAAATAAGCAATGGGTATTAACTGAAAAGAAATATTTGCTACAAGAAACATTATGCTATAAAAATAAAAGTTCGAATAGCAATCTAATAAAATCGCATATACAACCATTCGAGGTAAATTGCCTTCAAATTTCATAGTTTAATTCGAAAAATCAGGTCAACATTCCTCTATACGTGGATTAATCAGCCCACACGAGCGAAATGAATAGTTGTAGTGATGAGCGAGCGAGAGAATTAAACCCCAAGAGCAACCAGGTTAAAATCAATACTTGTTCAGGGAACACTTTCTATCAGTGTTGTCACTTATGTAAATTACAACTAGTATGAAACTCTTAAAATTAATTTGTACAAAAAATTAGCAAAAAAAAAGAGGAAAATAAAATAAGGAAAGTAAAAAATCCAGCTTACCTCTCCATGATAATGTTGCCGTCCTTCAGGTGTTTGTTCTGGAAGAAAATATAACCTCATACTTGACAATGCTTGATCGCTGTTCTTGTCCTCCCATAGTAACTGCAATTCACCGATACAAGGATCTTCTTTCGGGGAAATTCGCACAAAGAAAAATTCACCGAGTGTCAAAATTTTTTGTTTTTCTGGGCTCCCGCATTTAAAGGCTTTGTAAAAAGTGTATAATCCATGTTGGCCGCAAGGAGGTCCTACAAACTGAGAAAATGACATTTTTAAAATCACTCTTCACACACCGAGAATATCGCGTGCTCGCTAAGAAGCAAGCACATGCTATTCTAACCGCTGCGACAGTACACCAGCAGGAAAATTGCTTCCGACCCCTACCCTATATTTCCCCCACTCACCTTCCCCTAACATCGTTCCATTTCTCTAATATTAAATCTATGTTAAATAAAAATATATGTATTTATGAAGAAATGCTAATGCCAGAATATAATCTGCATAGACTGAAACACTTACCTGAAGAATTTTATTTTTCTCTGACGATTCTGTCATTTCTCAGTGTTTCAATATAAATAAACAGCTGGATGACAGATATTAAACTAACAACTGATAAACCTAAATTTTATCATAATTTATTCTGTTAAGATTATTGTAGCAAATTTATAGCTATTTGTAATAAACACTATTTGATTATGTAAGTTTATCTTACATAAAATATCTGCACAGAATAAATACTGCACGCAAGGCAAAGTTAGAACGAATAAATAAAAGAGCTAACAATATCATGCACGATGCGAGCCAATGCAATGCTGTTGTTGATCTCCAGTTATCCCATCATGCGTTGCGACTGTCAAGATGGACGGAAGTTGCGAGAGTGATTGGATAGTTGATATATAACTTTCAAAAACTAATAGTGTGGAAATCATTCCGAAGTTAATGTAAGACATTGTAATAAGTTATATGATTTTACTATAATAAGACCTGTTTAGATTCTGTTACCAACTTGTTCTTCGAGTGTTGTGAGTCAGCTGTATTTCACGGTAACAATTCTACAAACTATAGTACAGACTCGTTCTTTATGGAAAGTAAAATTTAAGTTTTAATTTTAATAAAAAGTGTATATTGATCATATAAATTGCCACTGAATTTCTTAAAATTAAATTAGTTTTATATTTTTCAATAACTATAGAAGTTTCATCATTGCAAAGCTTTTTATCGAATATTTAAATGTTTTGAAAAGCTCAAGTATCTGGTACTGATTTTTTTTCTTTCATAACGACAACAACTTAACCTATGATTTCGAAGTTCAATCTAGTAGTTTTATGTTAGACTGCAGTGTATACTTTTGTATTAGCTATTGTTACTATTGAAAAAGGTTGCTTTTGTTATTTTAATATCCAAGTATCTTTTTGTAGTAAATACGGCAGAGTAGCTTCATTATTTTTAATATTGTGTGTTTTGTTGTTTTTATCAATATAACGTTGTTGCATTGAGTCTATTTTTTTTTTTAGGAGGAAGCCTGGCATTAACAAGAGGCAAAAGTTTTGATAGTAACAATGACGTTAAATAACTCACATTTTCAATATATTTTCTTTGTGTTATTTATTTATTTTTTACTGATTTAGAAATAATTAATCCCAATGAAAAGATAAGCTTTACGTTTGACAGGAAACACTTGGCTTTCCACAGCCCTTATAAACATTCCTTAGAAAAAAAATATGTAACTAAAACTTTATGAAACTTTAAAGTTGTGCATTTTGATATTAAACTTAAAATTGTAATTTCGTTAATCAGTGTTAGCCCAATGTGGCTTTGCCATAAGAAAATATACACAGTCAGTGCTGCACACTTCTCCTCGGAGGGAAAAAAGTGATCATGTATTATATTATTTTTACACTTAAATTTGCTTCGTTCTAGAAAGAATATATTTGTTTTGAAGAGCTCAGGAATATGCTGTCAATGTTAAGCTTGTATTATAATAATAACATTACCAAGTTACATATATATGTGTCTGTGCACAAGTAGTTATTTTGTTCAGACATGAACAAAATTTCAAGTAAGATATGGAATTTGAAATTTATGTTTGCTTTTTTACTGTTATTTCATGCATGTGATTGCGTATTGCAATTTGATTAAATACTTTCGTAAACTGACAGTAGATGGTGCTAGTGGAATAGTTGCCAGTCACAGTGAAAAATGTATATCTAAAATGAAGAAAAAAAATTAAATGCTACTACTTTATACAAATTCTTCTTGGCTTTCTTACAAATATCTAACCAATGAATAAAGGACAGCTTAAAAATATTAAATATATGAGTACTGTTGCCATAGTCATAGTTAAATCATATTTATAGACTTTAGACAACAAAAAATTTAGTATACAAGACTATTGCATAGAAAGGAAATGTTGCAGATTTTTCAAAATGTTGATAAACAACCAAAAAACAAAATTCAATGATTTCCCCTTATTTTCCAGATTAGGAAGTGAAAGCAGTGTAGACATTGACAAGCTGAATGTTAATTTTAAAACATTTAATTAAAATTGATTAATTTTTTTGATATTGAAAATGAACAGTTAATGAAAAAATAAAGCACATTTTTCTCATGAAACATTTAGATGTTTGTTTTATTTGTAACGTTTTCAAAGTAACAATTATCATGTGTTGTTGTTCGTGGAAGATATACTCATATTTTTCATTTAAGTACACTAAGTTTCAGATTTTCTTTGAGAAAGGACTTCTAAACCAGAACAAGTTGCCATATATATCCACTAACCTTTATGAATGATGTACTACTAATTAGGACTTTTATTGCAGTAGAAACACAATATTTATAGGTTAATACTTTATTATGTCAGCTGTAAAGAAATGACTTCTCTTTTAAACTGTACCACATGCTTAAGTCCAACTTGGCTTGTAACCTTGATGTTAATTTATAAGTAATTCCAAAACTTTTATTAGCTTAAGTTTTTTCTTAGGCTCAATTACATTACTAGTAGTTGGAATTTGGAAAAACTTCTTTTGTTTTCCATCATGTGCTTCTATAATATTTATGCTATTGTATATCTTAACTAAGCTTTATCTTAATATTTTACAGAAAATAATAAAAATAAGACAGACGGTCATATTAATAAACTTATTCCGTACTTATATTCTTGGGCCTAGTATGACCAAGTGGTTCGGGTGCTCAACTCATAAATGAGGATTGCAGGTTAGAATCCCCATCTCACCAAACATGCTCACCCTTTCAACCATGGGGGGTATTATAAAGTGACAGTCAATACCATATTTTTTGGTAAAAGAGTGGCTCAAAAGTTGTTGGTGAGTGGTGATGATTAGCTGCCTTCCCTCTAGTCTTGCAGTACTAAATTAGGGACTGCTAGCACAGACAGCTTTCATGTAGTTTTGCTTAAAAGCTACAAAACATTTTTTTTCATTTTTTTTAAGTTATCTTAAAAGTTGCCTTCAATAAACATTATCTAAAGATGACATGTGTCAAATGCAGGTAGAAAAACTTTTAATTTGATATTTTAAACTTATTGTTTTTTTATTTTTAGAGAAATACTATGTATAATTGTACATTGTTATGCAAAAGTTTAATTTTAAGTTATTTTAAAATAATTTGTATAATATGTTTAATTTTAACATAATTGAAATGCTCTTCCAAATAGAAAGCACAAGACAGTTTTAATATTGATATTAAAAATTATCAAGAAAGGACAAAACATTTTAAATATTTCTTTACAAAATGTTTTACATATTCTCAGTTTTAGTAATTCTTCATGCTTTTGAAAGGTTCAAAAGGTTCAAGAAATTAAACTCAATAAAAAATCTGCAACAAGACTTGATGTGTTTTAAGACTGAACTGTAAGTCCAATGTATAAGTGTGCATAAAGATATTATGTGAACAAAGTTCATATTCAAATACATTTTACATCTATGTTGGTGCATACATAGCACCTGATTTAATAATGCCTCCTAATGATTTAATTTTTCAAAAGGAAAGTACTAATTTTATACAGTTCTCTCTATTTTTCTCAATGTATGGCAACTTTTAATTGTCTAGTCATTGAAAAATTCGTATTTGTTTTCCATTTTTTCTATAGGACTCTTAATAAATTTCATCATGTTGGATCTTTAGAAGCTGTTACTAGTTGTTTTCAAATGTACAGTTTTACTGTTTTAATAAAATTACCATACAGGAAGTAGATGAAATGTTGAGGCTAAATATCATTGAAAAATATTTTTTTCACAACCAGTTGCTGTCACATCAAACATGCTCGCCCTATTAGCCATGGGGGTGTTATTATGTGACAATCAATCCCACTGTTCATTGTTAAAGGAGTAGCCCAAGAGTTGGTGCTGGGTGGTGATTACTAGCTGCCTTCCCTCTAGTCTTACACTGCTAAATTAGGGATAGTTAGGACAAACGGCCCTTGTATAGCTTTGTGCAAAATTCAAAACAAACCAAACTGCAAACTATTGTTTTTTTCTAGAGTTTTGTTTACACAGTTTCCTAAGAGAGCATTATTGTTGAAGATTAAAATTATATGTAATATGCAGTTTTTGTAAAAATACAATGTGTAAGAGATTCAAAGACACAGTAAAAATAATTTAAAGTATTAAGAAATTGAACATGCAATGTAATCTAAGGCAGAGTGTGTAATCTGAAAAATGTATGTGCAACTCAAGATTTGTCTGACTATTACTAAAAATAAAAATAGGAGACAAGGTGATTACTTTCATAACTTTCTGCTGTAAATGTTTCAAAATGCACAAATCAACTACTTTGTGGTGAAAATATACATTATTAAGCCAAACTCAAACCATGGAACAAGAGAAAATTATTCAAAAATCACATATATACAGTTTTAACTTAAGAAAAGTACAATAAATCTGTCTCTTCATTTGGTATTCTTGTTTAACATTTAAAAAATAAAGTTTTATCAACCTGTGTAATTTGATAAATGTATTAAACAGTATTCTTTATTACTAAATATCCTTTAATAATTCATGCTGTAATGTAAAATAAAAGATATTAATATCCCTTAGTGATATGTTATTTTTAAGTTAAGAACAATAAGGTTTCTAATTATTAAGAATTTCTATTATACACTTTACTTTCTCTTCGTATGCCAATCACATTATATTAGCCATATCCTGTACCTAATACAACAGTGACACTGAAACACTTGAAGAAAAACAAAATGCTACCAACAAATTGTAATAACTTAATGATATAATTTTAAAGAAAGTTATTTTCTTGAATAATCACAAATACATTTGCTTTTGTTTATTAAATTTTAAATGTAACATATTTGAAAATTTTTAAGTCTTTTAAACAAAATAAATGTTTTTCGCTTTTAACCTGCTATTAATTTCCTTTGTATATATATATATCTCAGAAGATGAGGTTTATGGTTGGAAAACTATCATCTTGCAAAAAATTTCACAATGTTTAAGCTGTATCATATACTATTTCAAGAGATGCATTTTCATATAAATTACTAAAATGAATACTGTGTCAAGTTTTATTCTCTTTTTAATTTTTGTTTGAAATTAATTTAATGAAAGGTTAAATAATGCATCATATAATTTCCAAGAATAATATCAGCAGAAAAGGGGAATTTATTATTTTGTCACTTTATTTTTAACTACACAAAAGAAAGTCAATATAATTGAATTCCAAGGAAGGAATGACAAAAGTTCTGCCTTTTAAATAAAATGTTTTTATAATGACTGTTGTTTCCCCAGTGAGTGAACTGTAAGTTTATAAACATCCAACACTAAAACTGTGTCTTTGGGGAGGGGTGATTATCTGTGCTTGACAAATAACCTATCCTATAGCTTTTTTTTTTAAATAAATATTTTAAATCCATCTAATGACAACAGTTGATTGGGGTTGTTGACATTTTGGAATGTAAGTACAGGAATATTGTTAGTGGAGTTATTGTTTTATTTTTTGTATTTGGTAGGGTGGTACATAGGATATTGTAGGATATAAGTGACTGTTTTAATTGTACTTGTAAGTGTGAAATTACCTTTTTTACATAAACATTATGATCAGCAATGCAGAATTTTCCAAATATATAATTAAATAACCACTTTCTTTAAACATACTATAAGAAATTAAGTTAGTATTGACTTTTATTTCAGATACAGGAAGAGAACATAATTTTTTTCCATAGAATTTAAACATATAACATGACAAACAGTTCTACATTTTGTTCACAAAGGTTAGTCCAAAAGTTGGTAATGATAGTGTTTAACTGTACCCCTCCAATCTATCACTTCTAAGTTAGGAAGTACCAGAGCAAATAACCTTTGAAAAGCTTTGTGCAGATTTGAACAAACAAGCCAAGGAAAGTATAAATTCAAATATAAGCCAATGGGAATCATGTGATTGGTGAAATCTTAATTTTACAATGAAAAATACAACATTGAGACCTGTTGCCAGAAGGTTCCAATTTCTTGTAGGATTTATCCATTTCATTTGACTCTTTGTTACCCACAAGGCACTACATTTCCAAAATATCAACATCTAATCTGTCAAGATATTTCAATACTCAAAGGTTTTATCAGTTATTTCACATTTGAAACCTTTCTCAGATCCTGCCATCACCTATTCTTATTCAGGATCTTTTTTTTTCCAAATATTATCATCCACAAAAACCAAATTTATCTTCTCTAAGATTCTTGACTTTAAATTTTCATTTATCTAAAGCATGGCAGTCATTATTAAAACTGGAGCCTGTATCTGATACAGTGGTAAGTCTACGGAATTATAACAGTAAAAACAGGGGTTAGATTGTCCACCGTGAACTCAGCAGATAGTCCGATGTGGATTTGTTATATGGAAACACACACATCAACGGCCCGGCATGGTCAGGTGGGTTAGGGCGTTCAACTCATAAGCTGAGGGTCGCAGGTTCGAATCCCCGCCGCGCTAAACATGCTAGCTCTTTCAGCCATGGGGGCGTTATAATGTTACGGTCAATCCCACTATTCGTTGGTAAAACAGTAGCCCAAGAGTTGGCGGTGGGTGGTGATAACTAGCTGCCTTCTGCTGCTATATTAGGGACGGAAAGTGCAGATAGCCATCGTGTTGTTTTGCGTAAAATTCAAAATAAATACACGCATTAAAGCTTGAACTGCCAACATGTTCGCAACAAACTAATCCGTCTAAAACTCTTGAACTCAGAATTAAATGTTGCACTGACAAAAACTTTCACGTAAAAGATATATCGAAACATCATTTGAAAACAGTAGTGTACCAGTAATGAACTACTGAATATCCCTAAAAAACCAAAACAACTGAACGCGATATAATGTAGTGCAGTGAAGTTCAAAATTGGCAGTAGAAAATGCTCAAATTATTAATACAAGGTACGTATATGTAGTGTACAAGTGTGTAAAAATGTGATCGTATGCAATCATTATTTGCAAACAAATGCATATATCTGCATTAAAAATAATACTAACTTAATTCCTCAAAGTGCCAACATATATGACAAACAAGGATAAATTTAGGGTGGGAGGTAAGTGGGTGTAATTGAACCAAGACCCCGAATCGAAAGAACCTCCGACTGAGAGAAGTGAAAAAAAACAACAACTGAATGTCTTATTGAAAACGTTTGCTAGTGTGTTACTACAACAACAAGAATTTTAATCGCTTCATATAAACCTATTATTTAGTAATTTTTCATCAGTAAGATCGTTCAACATGTTCTTTCATGAATGTTTGCTCAACCTTTTAACAAAACTTTTGTCATCATTAATATAGGTGGTAGAATACAAATTTTATATATTACCTACCCATCACTTGTGTGAGTGTATTACTCAAACTGTAGTTAATAACTTATATTGAAGTGTTTCATTTATTTATGAGGGTTTATTTGTTTTTGAATTTTGCATAAAGCTACTCGAGGACGATCTGTGCTAGCCGTCCCTAATTTAGACTAGAGGGGAGGCAGCTAGTTATCACCACTCACCGCCAACTCTTGGGCTACTCTTTTACCAACGAATAGTGAGATTGACCGTAACATTATAACGCCCCCACGGCTGAAAGAGCGAGCATGTTTGTTGCGACAGGGATTTGAACCCGCGACCCTCCGATTACGAGTCGAACGCCTAAACCCACCTGGCCATACCAGGCCAATGACTTCTAGAGGTAGGCGGTATGAGTAGCTCAGAACTTTGGCTCTGATTGAATCCAAAAGTGTAACACAATTAACCTTTGTATCTCAGAACGGCTGGTATGGGTATTAACACTTACTGATAAGCAGAGAACAACATTTCGACTTTCCTAGGTCATCTTCATGTTGACAAAGAGAGAGTTTGCAGCTGACCGTTGCTGGACACGTCTTACAAATGAAAGTGGTTTTCTTGTCATCACAAAAACTTTTGACGTCACTGGGGACGGGTACTTTACCTTGTGTTTTTATAAAATAATCACCACGTGTTTCAGCCGATGCAATTAAATGTTGACATTTAAAATATTCCCAGTAACTAGTTGTATTTATTATCTTTTTTGCAGTATTTGTTATTTTACACTTTTAATTACATCAACGAATAATCATAGTACATATATTCCTAATCGCTGTGATAAAAATAGCATATACAACATTAAGTTTACAAATATGTAAATAGAAAAGTTACTGCTGTTAGTAAAATTACTCTTTTGTAAGATTTTGTGAAATAAATATAAAATTTAAGACGTCACATTGAGGGCGAATACAACATGTCTACGCCGCAGAATCGCAGTATTGCGAATTTTCGATACCAGAGAAATCATGAAAAACACAAATAAATGTGCAGGTCCAGCAACCTAATTTTTCAATGTGCAGAATAGTATATTTTTACAAAATTCCATGCAAATTGGTCCAAACAAGGCTAAGTAACTGACCACAACACCAAAGATGATAGGCTTATTTAATTTTTAATGCATTCGTATAATGCTCATAAATGGACATATTCCATATTTTTGTAGGTATGTACGCATAGGACCTATAAACATCATTTCACCAAATCCAATGTAAGTTAACCGAAATACGGCGGAATAACTGTAAATAAATCCTAGTGTGCGAATTTTCATTTTAATTTCTTTAAATATGATAGTTTGAACTTGTTTCACCTTTGACCCCATAAAATAGTTTAAAAACCCTAAATTAATAAATAAGGGCGTTTGGGCGTATTGGACCAAGGTATAGCCCTACCAAGTTTTCAATCAATTGCTGATAAATGAAGAAATGGCTGTTGATTTAAAAATCTTTGGAAGAAGAAAAAAAACGTTTCTGTTTGTTTGTTTTTTAATTTCGCACAAAGCTACTCGAGGGCTATCTGTGCGAGCCGTCCCTAATTTAGCAGTGTAAGACGAGAAAGAAGGCAGCTAGTGATTACCACCCACCGCCAACTCTTGGGCTACTGTTTTACCAACGAATAGTGGGATTGACCGTAAAATTATAATGCCCTCACGGCTGAAAGGGCGAGCATGTTTGGCGCGACAAGAATTCGAACCCGCGACTTTCAGATTACGAGTCGCACGCCTTAACATGCTTGGCCATGCCAGGCCAAACTGTAAGAAAGGAAACTATTTAACAATACACACTGCTAACTATTGAGTTACTGCAACCAATTTCTGGGATTTAATTGTTAAATGAATTGTCACTGACTCCGAAATTTAAAAATGTAACACTATATACTCGTATATAAAACTTATATTTCTGCCTAACAACGTCTAGTAGCCTGAAATGTATTAATTAAATTACTCTAACAGGTAATTTTAGAGCAGCTTTGAGATCTGAGATAAATTTACACCACACGAAATTACTTGTAGAGTCCGGTAGTGCTATGATACAAATAGCATAGCAAAAAACTAATAGTTGTGAAGTTAATAAATGTATATACTCTAAAATTGTGTAATAAATAAAAGGTTCAAACATCAATGTAAATGTAATGAATGGAAGATGTAATTTTCCTGTCCTCTGCTGAGACAGCGGTAAATCCTCAGACTTACAACGCTAAAATTTGAGGTTTGATTCCTCACTGTGATCACAACAGAAAGCCTTATGTGGCTTTACTGTGAGAAAACACACAAACACACTTTTGATGACATGAAAACGATAAACAAATTCCATAAGTTATCAAAGAGCAACATATTACTTGAAGCAAACAATGAGTACCGAAATTCGTTATTCCTAAGGATGCTTTCATTAGTCCCAGTTTCAACACTCAATGTACCATAAAAACTAATGTAGGCTTTCTGTTAATAAAAGTAATATAAAGTTCCCTACGTATAATGTATGCGTTGGATTACAACCTTGAACTCACAAAAGTCATGAGATGTGAAAGCATTTATGCATATGCTAGTACAAAATTTTCCACTCTTTTAAAACTGGATTAATAATATTATTTTATTTAGGTAAACTTTTAAAGCTACTTCATGCAGACATATTGCCTTTAGTCATTTCCTCGTTAATAGGATGTAGGTAGTCATATGAATTTCTTATATCATTAAACAAAGATCACTTGCTTCGTTTAGAAGGAGGATAGCCTAACATAATACGGAAAATTATCATGTGAAAATAAAACCATTTAACGAAAAATGATGTATGTTATTAACGTTCAATCAATCCCCTTACTGACATATAAATACACCTGTGTATACAAAGTTTAGCCACTGTTCGTTTTAGTTATGACTACTGTAAATCACGAGCAAAAACAAGATGGCAAAAAGGTGCTCTGCGATAAAGTGCTGCTGTATCTCATATCCATGCATCTGTCACGAATAATATTTATATACATATGTCTAGCATCAATGCTATTTAATATGAGTGTGACGTGCATCGTGTTATATGATTGTTTTATTTACTTCGTAAAGTTTCGAAAGTGTTCAAAATACAACTTTTAAAAACGCCCATGTGTACAAAGACAAAAATAAAACATTTGAGCATAGCAAAATTCTCAATGCGAGAAGCTAAGAAACTTCTTGAAAATTAAATGAAATTCAGCGATTTTACACCTATGAAAAACAAAATATTTCACTTAAAAACTCATGGCATAGGAAAAGTTGTGTTGTTTTAAATTAAGCACAAAGCTACACAATGGGCTATCTGTGCTCTGCCCACCACGGGTATCGAAACCCGGATTTTAGCGTGTAACTCCGCAGACATACCGCTGAGCCACTGGGGGGCCATAGGAAAAGTAAAACTATTTAACTGTAATTTAACATGTAAAGAAAATGCCTTTTAAGTGACAAAATAACAAAATAAAGTTTAACTTAATTTTTTAATAGAAGAAACATATAGGCTTGTGTATATATATAGGGGAAAGTAGAATGAACACAAAAAGTGCAAAATCTTACCTGAGCTAAACTAAAAATAAGCAAAAGGTACAGTTTAAAATGTCCTGTTTTATCATGGAGAAATTTTTGAGATTTAAATAATGGTGAACCCATAATAACAATGGAAACTTCTAATTGGAACTTTAATACTGGATATCTAAATTTAAATGCAAGGTTGGATGAAATTTAATTGGTCAGAAATTCAGCTTAGTGCATAAATTAAAAAAAGACCTTAACATGGGGCTACAACCATGAACTTTGATGTCAGACATTGGTCAAGTGAAATTATTATGGACTTTGCATATTCTTATGCCCTCTATTTCCTGTACAACATATATCTAAAGAACCTGTCAATTACTAATCTTCAGTAGGCTGATCAACTATCAGTAGCTGTGCCACCCTGTATTGTCCATTTGGACACAATGTACAATTTACTCTTCATTCTTTTTACCATCTTATTGTCATCTAGACAGCAACCTGTTCAAGTAGAAAGAAATAATATTCAAGTCTACAATGGACTCTTACACATTCAAGTTGATTCAGATTAGTCAATATCAATTATTACCTTAAGTCTATTGTTTTCATCAACACTTCCATTATTTTACCTTCAGTTATAAGTTTAGTACTAGTTTTTGGCATGATCTGTGAAATTTTCTGTAAGTAAATGTTACTTTCTGACTGTAGTTTTATGTTTTAATACTGCACCTTCAATTGAAAAAATGGTAAAAATATATAAAGAAATGTACACACTTATTAAAAATATTTCAATCGGCGTGACTGACAATATTATATTACAATATAAAACAAACACAAGATACACTAAGTTTATATCTCTTATGATATTTAAACTCCTGTCAGTGAATTTGCCTTACTACTGGTAATTTCACCTATTCATGAATATTTCAAATTAGTCTAATCGAAATATCTTTTGCACCACTCAAAACTGTGTTATAAGGAACCACAGGTGAAGCTGTACTTTCATTCATATGTAATATAATCCTTTTTGTTACTTTTATTTCTTTCGATATCATCCAATACAAATATCTCATTTAGTGAAACTTTGGTCAGATATCTTAGAAAACAATAACAGCTAAACACTTTTTGTCCTGTTAATTTTACGATGAACAAACTGCCTTAACTTTGATAATCTAGTAGTAAACCTACAATGTATATAATACATCCTATCTTACAAAAGTATATGATAACTCAGAAAGTAAGAGTGACAAAGCTCTTTCTGCCTTTGCTTTCTCAACCAATTAACTGTTTTAACTGGTGACAATCGAGTAGTAGTCACAAAATGTAATTCACATATTCTCTCAACAGGAACTACACAATAAGTTAGAAAATGAAATTCAAAAGGCCTTTTTTATCATTCTTTTGTTAACCAAACAACTGTTCTAATTCGTGTGTATTAAGTGGTAACCCTATAATGTAGTACACATATCCTATCTTACAATTCTACCAATAACACAGAAAACAAGTGTCACAACACCCTTTCAGTTATCAGTTGCTATTCTTGATTCTTGAATAACAAGTAGAATTTTAACAATTTAGTATGTACATGCTGCTGAAAATATCGCTTAATCGCTTGGAAAGCAGTTATTGTCTCTTATTTTAAATCACTGGTTTACTGATATGATGATTGTCATAGCCGAAGATATTTTGCTAGAAACAATAGAGTTTAGTGGATACACTGTGATTCATGCTACCTCGGAAAATAATGGTCGCAACAACTTTTCGCTCACCAATCTTTTGATCACCTGACCATTCTAGCTTATTAATAGAAGTGGAATAGTCGACCAACATCCGCAGCCAGACCAACTAACAAAGCTATCTTTATTTCTAACCCAACAATTCTTTATCAAGGACAGCCAAATAAATGTTTTGAGTTTTCTTCCTCTTTGGGTGAACTGATATGACTTGCAATAGCATCCTTATACTCCTCTGACTCGCTAATCTCAATCTCAGACTTTTGATCAAGTCAATCTACAGGAAGTTTCTTCTGAGAAGTACAGATGTAGCTTATTGATGTATTCCATGTGTTTTATGTACCTTACATCTTCTATAATTCATACATCAATTAACAAATCTCCCAGAATGTGAAGTATGGACTAATCCAGCTGGATCCATGCTGCTTACATGATGTCAGCACATACCACAACTAGACCAAACTCCACGCTGGAACATCTATTCTTTCACCTTCTGTCATAGCATTTTATCTATCTTTGTAAGGCCTTTTTTTATCTTAACTTTTGTTGGACGCATCCACTTGCATCATCCGTTGTACTTCTAAACACTACATATATTCCTGTAAATATTGCAGAACTATTTCTTATTAAGGAATACTGTACATTCCATAATAACGTAGTGTTTTATTCCTGCACATGACCATGCTCAGCAAACAACCTGTGGATCATGGCTCAGTTGTACTTTATCTCATCATCACAGTAGGGTCAGATCAGTATCAGTAAACTTCACAATCGTCTGCATGGTAGTGTTTATACCCATTCTTTCAAAGTATCAGACTGCGGATGATGAGGTAAAACAAGTCTTTGTCACAACTATCACTTTACAAACATTGGAGAATAAATGGTGTTGAAATTGGATCCTTAATAAATGTGAATTTATTCTGGTGCTCTGAATCACACTCGCTAGTATCCTGCTAACGAATCGTTGTCTGGCTGTGCCATCATATCTACCAATGGATGAGTCTTGGTCCGCTTTATTAATTATTTGATGGCAATGGATGTATATTGATGATTTCTGCTAGTTCATGGGAGTGGAAGAGGGATAACTAGAGGTATACTTTGCAGGGAAAACCAACCAATTTCCTTTTGAAGTTCACCCTGTCTCAGCTGAGTTTTTCTCTTATTTACAGTAACTGTCCAGTATTCACACCAGTGTCAAACATATTGAATTAACCTATAAGAACCATTATCAAAAGTTAGCACAACTGAGGGTAATACCTTGGCTACTTTCAGGCTTTGTTTCTTGCAAAATCTGGAGAATTTCTTACTACAGAGCTCAAGGAACCGTTAACTGTAAAACTATATTGTACCATGGCTTATTGGTTTATAGCAATAGTTCAGCACTTTTACCTATACTTCTGTTTGATCACACAAATGTCCGAGGTTGCATGAATACGTGCTAAGCTGATCTGTGAGTACAGGTTAGGCTTTACTTTGCAGTACAGCAAAGTATTCCCATGATTAGTTTGTTCTTCCTGAAGTTTCCAAACTATTAATTGTGACATCCATCCACAAGCAGAATTACCTACTTCATGGTTAGATTTTGCTATGTGGGAAATAACTATGGTTTCAACTTCCACGTGATGTCCAGAATCAGGGCTTTCTATGAATGGACAGGATCTTACTCTATGGTGAGATAAACCATCTACATTTCTATATTGCAGGCCAAGGCAATGTAAGTGACAAAGTCCTATTCTTCCAACATTGCTATCCAGCATGTTATCATTCTTTCTGGATTTTTAAATTTTGTTAGCTATTTCAGCTATCCATTATCTACCTGAAGTGTGAACTTCCTATTTAAAAGCTAGTAATTCATCAAGACCACAACTTTAAGCAATTCTTCATGTTGGACGGCATCTCCACATTGGATTTTCTTGCTGCTGGCATTGGCATTTAACATAATCTTTCTTTCTATTATAAATAGGCTAGCACTAGAAAATCAATGTTGCAAGAATTAAAGGACCAGCTTGCTTGGCCTCATTTCTTATTCTACACAAAGCGCATCTTGACCTTCGTGAGAGCGGATAATGGTGTTATTCTGCTAGCCTGGAAAACTTTACTATAAATCTTGAATGTTATGACATAAAACCAAATACACTGTGGACTACTCACTTTGTTACAAATCGAGACTAATTTCTCAGTTGTTTTCGGCTTTTTATGTGCATCACCTGTACCTACGTTGTGGCAAGTTACTATTATCCAGCCCAATAAGCCATCTGATCCCACAAGGGCATCAGCTTATTCAACCAACTGATTAGTTTTTACTGCATTGGGTTTAAATTGCTTGCACATTTTCCAACCAGTAACTCAGATGTCTTGATAGCCACATACGTAATTTTAGTTTTCATACTAGAGAGGCCAATATATGATTTGTCACCCCATCCCTCAAATTTACAATAAAAAGGGTAAAACTAACGTTGTACTTTCTTACTTTACCAAAAAATATATTCAGAATATTTTATTTTTTCTGACAAGTTTTATGTCTTCGGCGTCAATCAGGAACTTATTATGCCTCCTTTGTACCCTTATGGGTATATACCAAACTAATTCCTGAGAGAGCTGGGCTAAGTATTGAACTCTTTGGCGTAAGTTTTCTACTGTGCTCTTTCACGTCAGAAGTATGGCCCGACTTCAGCTCAAAGAGTCTTTTGAAAAATTTACCATAGTATCTATTACTTGGTGATAGTTGTCTCGGGTCTACAAAGCAGTTAGATAGGATCAATAATATTGTATATTTTTCTTCTCATCAAAGTGTGGATGCTGTTACGTGGCTTGCATTTAATGAGCCATCAACTGAAACTGACAGCCCTGTCATTTTTGCTGCTTACCAAAGTAGCCAGCTAATCTACCAATGCCTCACTAGTTTGCAAGTAAAGCAGATACTTTATTCCTCATGTCATAGATTATGTACATTCCTTGGCTGCAGCATGTATAGACAAATCTGAATAGCTTTGCCCATTTACTAAAATCAGTATGGTTGAATCATAGTGCTGGGATGAGTAAACAGTTGGTTAATTCTTGGTAAGACTTTAACTCAATATGGTGGAAGTACCTAAGTAGGACAATTTATTTGAGATACTCCCACGACAACTGACACTGTAAGATTTTTATTCTTTATTGACTGTTTAAAAACTATTACTTTATAGTATGTTAAGATGGAGGCTGACTCGAGTAAGGTGGGGATGTCTCTCACACCGTTGCGGTACTTAACTTTACCAGAAAGTCCCGAAATGAACTTATTTACGAGAATATCCTGTACTGTTGTTGTTATAGGGTTAGCTATACCATGTAATTAGTGCAGATAATCCATGTAACTTGTCCAATTCTTGATTCTTGTTCTTTTTTGAGCCTTGAACTTGGTTAGCTAAATAGAAACTTATTTTCCAAAGTGTTTAATCATCGAAACAATATAGGTATCATTGTTAGCAGATTTTTCCGTCTCTCCTAATACAAGTGATCATTTCAATCCAATTTTAAACAGTCTAGTCTCAGAATCAGTCAATGGACCACCTGCTTCTAAATACAACCATTTCAGACAGTTACCAACCTGAAACACCTCAAGAAACCTATTCCAGGTTTTTTGTATCACTACCTTAGAAATGAGGAAAATATGATTTTCTTCACGCGCAGAGCCATGTGTGGCAGGTCAAAGCCTTTCCTTTGCAACTTCTGAACCATTTCCTAGTTAATATGTTATCAATATTGCAAGTGTGAGGCAATAACTGTTCTCAAGGACTATAAAATCCAAGTGCATAATTGGTCTTTGTTCCAAAGTGTTAAAAAACGAGATCTTTGAGACATCCCATTGCATTGCCCTGCATGATTTCGTGTTTCTTTGTGAAATATAGTTATAATTACAAAATATCTATCACTTCAAAGAGGTTTGCTGCCCCATGGTTCATGCTTTTTACCTACCAGGGAAACAGCCATAAATCGCAGAAGTAATCCACCAAAGGCACTTCTAATAATTTTAAATTGATTGTGGATGGTTTTGTTCAGAATTGGAATTATGGTACTTTGGCTAGTAACAGTCTTGGAATCTGCGGACTTTTCATGCGTCATTCCATATCAGCGACTTTCAGTTATCTTCACCCTTATATTAAGGCTGATCTTTAAGTGTATGGTTTGTTCTTTCAGTCTGGGTAAAAGCCGTATGTCTACGAGAAAAAGTTTTTGAATTTACTTCGTATCTCATATAACCATTTTTTTCCACTGACAACATCCGTGATTTGGCACAGAGTACTTCTACCTTTAAAAAAATTCTAATCTGTCACTAAAATAATTACTTTATAATGGTTTAAGTTCAAGACATCAAGTAAAGACCAATATGCACATTAATAAGAAAATAAAAAATTAAATAAATTCTGTATTTACAACACCTAAATTTTTCATTTTTACTTACTCTATAGCATTCTCAGACTAGACTGATTTCTTCACTAGCATTAGATTTATTATCCTTATAAAAGATTCATAGAATTATACTAAATGAAAATAATTTTTTAAAATTCCTTCATTAATAAAAGGATGTTGAAAACGTATGGTACACTTGCATAATACACTGCTATCTCCTTATTCCATCAAACCCTGCAGTTTAAAGCAATGATTATCACATCCACAAAGCTAACTGGGCTAACATAGGAGTTTTTTGCCAGAAATAGTCGAATTGATCAATGAAAAATTAGTCACGGCAACTAGTACCTCATTTAGAAAATGTCATAGCGACATTGATTATACCATTAACAATGTAGATTAAGAAGCAAAAAGAACACGTTATGTGCGTTTAATTGCAAACACATATTTACAGATTTACTAAATATATTTAATTTAATTACGATGTTAAGTTTACCTCATAATATGTTCATATTTTTGTAAAATATAAGTGAACAAATACCACTCTTGTCTATTCCTACGGGTGTCTATGGTTATTGCGAAACATGAATTTCATTTTTCCTTCATATTTTTAATTCTTACTATGCCATAACATTTTTTTGGTCTATGATTTTTCACCTACCGTGTTGATCTTTGTTTTTTATTTACTCAACATCTACACAGAATTTTTGTGAACTTAGTTTATTTCATTTTGTTTGTTTTTTGACATTCGCGCAAAGCTACACAAGGGCTATCTGCGATAGCCGTCCCTAATTTAGCAATGTGAGACTAAAGGCAAGGCAGCTAGTCATCACCACCCACTGCCAACTCTTAGGCTACTCCTTTAGCAACGAATAGTGGGATTGATCGTACATTATAACGCCCCCACGGATGAAATTGTATGCATGTTAAGTATGACGGTGATTCGAACGAGTTGAGTGCCGGGCCCCTTCATTTTAGTATAACCATATCCAGCTTAACATTTAGTGAATATTTAACCTCCGTTGTGTTGGGGTCTGCGCTTTAAGGTTTGTGTAAATAATTATTTAGTTCTCAGTTCTGTTTTATGATAAATTACAGTAATTTCCTTAGATTTAATCTGAATTTTATTCTGATTATCATTCTGTTGTTTTCTTATTGTTGACAGTTTGTTTGTTTTTTGAATTTTGCACTAGAGGTCGATCTGTGCTAGCCGTCCCTAATTTAGCAATGTAAAACTAGAGAGAAGGCAGCTAGTCATCACCACCCATCGCCAATTCTTGGGCTACTCTTTTACCAACGAATTGTTGATTGATCGAACATTATAATGTCCCCACGGCTGAAAGGGCAAGCATGTTTGGCACGACGGGAATGCGAACCCGCGACCCTCAGATTACGAATCGCATGCCTTAACACGTTTGACTATGCCAGACTTATATTGTTGACAGATTATCCTTAGTTACACTCGCAATTTCAGTTGAGTAATTTCAACTTATTCATTTTACTTTATACGAGTGTATTTAATTTATGCAATATTTAGTTTAACATTACCGATGTTGGATTTAGGTTTCTGTTTGTTTGTTGAATTTCGGGCAAATCTATACGAG
The DNA here is from genome assembly GCA_011833715.1 of Carcinoscorpius rotundicauda. Lineage (NCBI taxonomy): Eukaryota > Metazoa > Arthropoda > Merostomata > Xiphosura > Limulidae > Carcinoscorpius > Carcinoscorpius rotundicauda. The sequence continues at coordinate 48,997,206 of CM022394.1, read as the reverse complement.
AGGTATCTGCGCTAGCCGTTCCTAATTTAGCAATGAAAGACTGGAGGGAAAGCAGCTAGTCCTCACCACCTACCGTCAACTCTTGGGCTACTCTTTTACCAATGAACCAATGAATAGGGAAAATGATAATAACATTTTAAACCCCTTGTGACTAAAATGGCGGATATGTTTAGTGGGATGAGAATTTGAACCCGCGACCCTCTGATTAGGAGACAAGCGCCATAATTACCTGGGTCTAGAATAAATTGTACAACTTTTTAGCATTAAAATAATGCAAATTTGTTGGGTGTACTTAAATATATATTACTGTTTATTAATACTTGTTACACTCCCAAATATAAAATGTATAGAACTTTACGTTTTAAGTGGATATTTGCACTGATACAAGTTTTCTTATGATGTGGTGTCATTTGGCCCTTCAACACAAAACTAGCTTAGTCTGATAGAGAGTTAGCATCCAAAAGACATCAAAACGCTCATAAAATCGAACCCATAAAAATAATCGGAATATCTAATGTCTGGTTCATCTGGCTATGTACATCCGAAAGACACACTCCTCCAGCTCTTTGTTCAATCCTCTGTCGCGCAAGGAATTGTTACATAATTATAATGAAAATAGAGAGAGGAAGAAAATACTAGCTTTATAGCCTTTCATTATAACTACCAATAAAGCTGTGTGATGTGACAGTGCAGATTAGGCAAAAGTAAAGTGATGATACGATTGCCGCCTATTGGATGTTCCAATAACCAACATAATCTTCGCTATGGGTTAAAAATGGTAGGGTTCTTGTATCTATCCACCTCTCAAAAGGCCTTATGACCGAATAGCCATGACATCTTTACTCTTTCTTAACTCGTTTTAGATTTTTCAACATTTCATATACTGTTTATCTTACGTAATTATGTAATTTTATTTTGTTCATATGTTAATGGTTATATAACTGAATATTGAAAATATAAATGTTAAAACATGAATTGTTTTCAATTTTTGTGAGTTTTTTCCTGAGGTGAAATGAAATTATACATGGTGGTTTTTATTGTTATATATTATACACTTTATACAAGGGAACTAAATATTTTTTAAAATTATTTTAACCACTCTAGACAAACACAGTATTTAACTCTAAACGTAGGTATGTGAAAGATATTTTTCATGTCCCCCCTGGTGAACTATATAGGAAATCCTAATCCAAAGGATTGAGACCGCCATTTGCGTACGGTTGTGTAAAAAGTTTAGAAGTCGTGTTAGTTTTGTATTTCGTACAGTAACATTCAGCTCGTAATTTCAAGGGGAGAATTTATAGGAAGTAACTCCAGTCATGTCGAAACGTCATCGCATTGACGTCGGTGATAGTTATCCTAGCAAAAAAAGGTAATTACTAATAGTAAACAATTTTATCTGTGAAGAATAAGCCTAAAATAGGAAACAAACGTCTTTTGTCAGGCCTCTTGCATTGTAACGTTAGGCTTAAATAAGTAGAGTAATAAAGCCGATGTTCCAACAGTAGTGAAGCCTAATGTGGAGTATGCTTTTTTGCGTTTTTATTTCAATTTGAAGAATTATTAATAAAGTTACCACTGCTAGCGGTGTATTGCCACGCTGAGATTATTTTACTGTTATTAGTTGAAATTAGTTTTCCAAGAATACAAAAGTAATATTGATTAAGTTACCCAAGTTTTTCCTTTTTTTTTTTTATAATGTTTATACATTTGGATGTTGTGTGTACTTGCGTGTAATAGATGTTTTTGGTGATTTTTTAAATAATGAAAATAAAACATTCACACTGCTAGGATTCTCCAGTAAAAAAAATAATAGATTTACCCTTTGTTCAAGTATATAGCTAATACACAAGTTAATTAAAAAATGGCCGTTTGCTCCATACAGCCCTCTCATTGGAGCAATGTTGAGGAAATTATAATGTCTGGTATCAAATTATCACTTTAACTGGTAAACTGATACTGTGCAACAAATGTGTCAAGACATGAGAAAATGTAATCCCAATAAAGTACAGACTTGTACATATGAATTCATATTTATATTATTTGGATAAATGAAATGAAAATTATCAATAACCAAGTGTTAATAATGGAATATGAGTTTATCTATGCACTTATAATAGTAGAGAACTTATTGACTGTAAATTTAAATATTGTTATTGACAGATATATACAGGTAGTAACTTCTACATATTTGCATTAAACCATGATGTAATTGATAGATTATTTTTACTATTTTTATCACATTGTTGTAGCAAATTAACCTGTGTGAATTTAAAGTTTTTCTAGATTTTATTACCAGTGCCCCTAGTGTTTTTCTTTCTTAAATTATTTAGTAAGTTCCTTTGCTCTAGTCTCAATCAATCATATGACATAAAGCAACTTATGACACCAATGTGTAGTCTGTTAACATTATCCATTCATAATTTATTTACATATTGTTAGATTTAATCAGACATATCAGTTTATGCATTATGCAATCTGTACTAGAATTTTTTTTTCTACAGATTTAAAGGCTAAAAGGAATTTTAATTGTTTTTTGAAGTTTCATTTGTGTTTTCAAATAGTAATTGTTTCTGGATCCAGTTAAACTTCCCTGACCAAAGAATAACATGAATGGACCTATCATTTAAAATATTACCAATTCTTATTGGTTTAGCTAATTTGAACTGAAACATTGTTTTTGATTTTAACATTTGCTTGCTGGTCAGTGCCAAATGGTGGAGAATGAGTTTAGCAATCATCATAGTGTTTTTAAGCCAGTTTATAGCTAGTGGGTTTGTAGTTACCCTGACATTTTTATACTGTAGACACCTGAATTGTTTCTTTTCATTGAGCATTTTGTAAATAACTTCTTTATTAAGGGTGCATTGCTTGCTCAAAAGTTTGGGAGTATGTGGCATAAAGATATTGGGAATTATAGTCATATAAATCATTTTTTAATGTAATTGTAACACCAGTATAAAATGCTGTATGGCATTCTCACATTTACTTTCTCATTTTTCTACTGCTTTTTTTATGTCAAAACACTGTTTTTATAATGCTTCAAATAGTACCCTTTTCATACATGTATTTTATCACATGCCCAATAACTTCGATATTTTCTTATTTATAATTTCTTTTAAAAATTTTGTGTAATAATTGCACTGACAGAAAGAACTAGCCTTTAGCTTGAATGTTTTTAAAATTTGTTTATAATCCTTACATTTAATGATAAACTCAAAAAAATATACTTATGTATTTTTTAATAGCCGGGATCGTGAGAAGGAGGAAAAGGATGACAAAAAAAATTCATCTACTGTCACACCAACAGCAGTGGTAGTACCTCAAGTTCAGGTGAGGTACAATGTAAAATATTCATAATACATGCATTAAAATATTTTGGCTAATAGTTTTGAAGTTTTATAAATGCATTCTTGGCATAATTGGGCTGATTAAATAGTGCTTATAATATATCATCATGTTTTGTCTGTCTTTCATTTTAAGAAATACTTTTCATTATTAATTTTAGTTATGTTTTTAATTGGTGTGTATAACTGTGACACATTTTTAACATGTCCAAGCATTTATGGTTTCTGGATCTAATTTAATATGTACTTATAGTACAGGTCTTGAAAAATCTTTTGGGCAAGAATAAAAATATATTTATGTATAAGTAATTTTATTGATATTATGTCCTTAATCTGAAAACTTGCCTACATTCAATTTTTAGTATAACATTGCCCAACAAAACAGTTGTAGAACACCCATTTCCAAGGAAATGAAAAGTAAAATTTCAGACAAAACATGCCATTGATTGTGCAATTTGTTTATGTATCTCGTTACTTTTTTCTTGGTTAAAAATATTCATTAAAATAGCATTAAAAAATACAAAAAATGTACAGAATGTATCTCTAAGTATCAAAAACTCTAGCTTGGCATCTCCTACTCTCCAACCTACAGAAACTTTTCATTGTTTTCCTTTTTCACCACTGAAAACTGGATAAAAATCCAATTATATCATTCATAAAATAATTCAACATATATTTAGAAATTACTAGATTTGAAAGTTTTTCAATCAACAATGCATGTTACATTATTATGTCTTTCCTTAAAGTTTTTATTAATTGAATGAAAGTTATTGGAGGAACAAGTTAGAATGCTGGTGTTTCAGTGCTTAAATGTATTACCTCTAACCTTTTCAGCATGAACCTATGTAATATGCTATCTAATGACAACAGTGTATATGGAAACAATGCATACTATAAATCTGAGCTTTTTTGAAGTACCTTTTCAAAAATTGGCAAGATTTAATATTTAATAAAGATTTCATATATTTTGTTCACCAAAATTAATATTTAATTATTTTTACTAAATATTTGTTATATTAAACAAATTATTCAATCTTTCAAATATGTATTTTAAAACACACACAATGCACAATTCACTAAAATATAGAAGTGGAGCCTAGTGCAATTTAACTGTCCATCTAACTAATCTCTATATAGTTAAGAGAAAAATGGTAAATGCTATGGAAAGTAGAATAGCCTCACAACTATCAGAAATTGTACTTAATAATAAATACTGCTCAGCATTTTCAAAACAACCATTGGGAGCTTGTATTTTAATATAAACTTTCTATTAGTAATAACCATGTAAGACAATTGTATATGGCTTGGAAATCTTAAGTCTGTCAAAGTTGGGTATAGTTTCTGTCATTGGATAGCCTAATTTATTTCTTGTGTTCAATAAATTGAACTGGAGGATTTGTAAACAAGCATATATAATGTAATAGATGTAGATTGTATCTAGACACAATATACAGTCTCGGTCTAGTGTTATTCAACTTAATAGAAATTAAAAGTTAAAAATTGTGAATGCTTGTAAAGTGATTTTTGTTTTAAAACTTAGGTAATATAAAATATTCAATTATAAACATTATAATAATTTTATTAGCATAAATATTAAGTTTTACTAAATTTTGGATATCACTGTGTTGAAAAGTTTCATATATAAGTTGCATTTTAGATTTTTCATTCATTAGAGGGCATTTCAATAAATCTTTATTATTAAGGTCCTTTAAATAGTTATTCTAGCAATAAGATTGCTAAAACTTTATAATTTTATAAGTAGATTTCATCAATCTTGTACAATTTCTTATGAAATTTTAAAATTTGTGATAAATATATCTCAGAATTCAAATGTTTTAACTGTAGCTGTACACCTTAAGAATGCTTTTTAATCATCACATTTATGTTGATAAGATTTATAGTGTCTCGGCTGTGCATGGGCAAATTCTGAAGGCTTGATTAAGTAACCAAAAATTGTTGAAACACATGGAGGATGCTTATAAATGACATAGCATGAATTCCTATTTGTTCTTGGACCCTCTGTAAAAAGTGGTGTCATTCATACAAGGTTGGATGCTTTGTTATAGACAGGACATACTTTATTAGTATCCATTCTATACAGATATGATAGTTCCTTACAATACAGTGATGTTAGCATATTACACTATTGCACAAAATTTATAGGTTCTGTAAATGTGTAGCCTATTCTTGTAGCTGTAAATTGCAACAACCATAAATTCCATGGAAAACATTTGCAGTTTGATCTGTTCCATTTTTGAAATGTTATTTCACTAGCAAGATGACTGAATTATCTAGAAATATGGATATATTTAAGTAGACTTCATTTTTGAGATTTCATTACTGCTTGTATCTTTTTTGACAGTGCTCTTTTAGTATTTTTTTGGAAAAGCTTGTGAATATGGCTTGTGGCACTTTTGCAGACTTAATGGAAAGAAATATTCCTACTTAGCTGAAGTAAACTGTTGTGTTTTCTTTATGACACTAACTTTCATTAACTACCCTGAAGAACAGCTAGCAACACGTACTGGAGTTGCCATTTTTGTGCTGGAATTGTACTTTCTCTTGTTTTGCCAGTAGTACTGTTCACAAGGATCATACCTTGAATTTTAATTAGACTCAAGGCTTTCAGGAACTCGAATGTTTTAAAGTAGTAAGTAAGTCTTGAAATAAACTTGACTATAATGGATGAATCTGTTTAGAATCTATTAAAAATTAAATTGTCTTGCTATACATTTTTTGGAAGTATAATATTATTAAAACTTTAAACCAGAATATTTCATCATATTCTGTTGATTTTAAAAGTAATGCAAGCTCACCATTGGATCTTTACCATCAGTTGCATTACCATTAGTTATTTGAGTTAATTGACATAAAAATGATTTGCCATATGTGGAAATTTGACTTTTAAGGATAAATGACTAAATAAAAAAGGTGCAAATGTCATGATTGAGAAGACTTTCTAAATTGTCATGTGAAGATAAAAAATATGGCAGTTTACCATGCAATGTGCTGGATCGACAAGATATGTTGGCAGTGTTTGTTTATGTACAAGTATGTTCCAGGAATGTAAATATATGCATTTAATGAAATATTAATTCATAAGTGTAAAAAACATCAGTAGTGCTTTCTGAGTGAAAAAAGACAGTTTTGATTTCAAGAATGTGTTGAATCTGTAGTGTCTAGCTAGGTTCAACTTGACCTTAGAAAAAATGCATCACTGAATTGAAAAAATAAAGAAAATAAACTTGTAGCTATTCTTTCACATGGTAACAAAAATATTCATAATTTTCTGTATTCAACAACAACTTTTTATGTATAAAATATCAGATTTTGATAATGTTGATTTAAGCACTCTTTGAATAAAGAAACACTGCTTCTGGATTTTCCTAATTTTTTTGAGAATAATATAACACAACTTTATAGGATGAAAATTAAAATAGTTTTGGACAAAATAGTGCCACATTATACTTTATAACTTCAACATAGTTGTAGTTTCACCAGTTTCAGGCAGTCAGTTTATCAACTTCCATTGAAAAGCCATAGGCTAGTAATTTAAACATTAATTCTCTATATATAGACTGATCAAAGTGTGCATATTAGTTTTTAGAATTACCTTCAAAATTTAAGCTATTCTTGTTCAGTGCTGCCATCTGTACGTGTACTTTTTTATGCATGCCACAAACCTTAGCTTCCCTCTTGTTGGAATTACTGTATTCCAAAATATACTTACTGTCCACATTGGTCTCTCAAGCTCCACTCTTTCATACCCCACTTAAGTTTGCAAATTTCTTCACCCTTGTTGATGTGGTTTGTCTTGGTACTGTATAGAAGTACCTCACTTAAAGTAATCACTTTTTCTTGGCATGGTGTTTTTCACATTTTTCTCTAATTGAGTGTTATACATCATCCCATTATGAAATGCAATTTTTGCACTGCCTTGTGGATTTCACCATAATTATAATTTGAACAAAAAAATATTAGACATGATACTTGTAGGTGTGAATTACCATATTACCGTTGTTAGCAGTAATATGACCTTTCATGCTTCTCCTTTTTCATCTGTCATCTCTATATGATCTGCGGGGGGGGGGTCACTTTCAGTTGAGTTTTTTTTTTATCTGCTAAGAGGTGGAAACATTGATTTAGCTTGGGTTTTTCTGAAAGCTTCTGAAGTTACCTTTTTTGTTGTTGATCCTGGGAATAATTTGGATTCTGTTTTTTGAACAGAAACTTTTGAAACTTTCTTTACTCAGGTGACTTACCACAAGTACAGTTTTTATACTATTCCTATTTTTCAAGGAATTTTTGTGGTGATCTTCAGGACAGTGAATTCATTAGAAACTTCAGTTTTCCTTAATTTTCTTCATTTTCATAAAGGTAGATTTCCAGATATCAGTTTTGCATATTTGAATTATGCAGTCCATTTTTCAGATTCGGTAAATTTGTTTTTTGCTATCCATTTCTTTTATCTAGTGAGGGTCATTTTATGGATTGGTATTTATACTTCTCCAAGTGATTTTCTCTCATGCTCTTTATGTGTGTCAGCTTTTTCCTGAGAGCTTCCATCTATCCTATATGGCTATTTTTTTTTAACAACATCTGCTAGATTATGAAGAGGAAGGAGTACTTTTGTCACAAATAAAAAGCTATAATCTTACATTGATAAGACAGTGGATGGGATTGATTTAAATTAAGAAATTAAAACAGGGAACTCCTTTCTGAAATTATTGGAAGGAAAACCCATGAAGTATATCATCCATTAAGGATAGTGGACAGCATGGCTGCGCATCACTCAGTGGGAGACAAAGATGGTACAGAATAGGTCCTGTGAAAAGAACATACTGCATGATGCTATAGTGTCACGTGAAAAGGCAGTATGAAAAATTGTCCAGCTTGTCAGTGGTTGACAGGATGTATATATAGTGTGGCTAGGACAATAAATCAGGTCATACTGTACTGAAGAATTACATTTAATAACAGGGTGCAGAGAGGAATGGATCATCCCAGATCTTGCTTTTTGATGAGTATACAAGACCCATCTGACTAATCTGTGCTATACTTTCAAGTAAACATTTCAGCTGTATTTCTCATCAAGGGGTTAGCCAACTTGTTCACATACCAGGGGTATTATTACACTTGCTACAAAAAAAACAACAATTTCATATTGATGTCCTCTACAGCATGGACTGATAGAGCAAGGGTTTTCCTGTTATTCTAATGGAAATAAAAATGGGAAGGGAGAATTTGTGGTGGAGATCAGAATACTGTAGAAGTACTCTGATAAAATTGGCTCAGCAGGTTCTAGACAGATGGGAGAGCAGGCAAATATTCAGTGCTATCATATTTTCATTACGTTTTCTTCTGAAGAAAAACCAAAGGAAGCAAATGGTTGAAAAATACATTGGCAGGTACAGAAGGGACATGAGACTTAAATCTTGGTCATTCACATTCTACAAAAGTACACTCTTGGAGTTGGAAAAACATTCCCCTTGAACCAACAAACAACATGGGTTTGACCAAAAGACTAAAAATCCCAGAGTAGTGTGGGTAAATTCATACATGGTGTTAACTGTGTGAGATAGGGAGTGTAAAGATATGAAAAAACAAGTGTAACCTTTGTTTTCAGCATAGGAAGTTCACAGGTGTATAAATTGCAAGAGCTGAGAACCATCAAACTGAACCTTAGGGGCTGCTTTCAAGATCCTGATGGCCAGTCCTCAGAAAGAAGATAAGGTGTTGGACAGGAATAAAGATTAGAAACAGGAGTGTTGTAAATGTTATGAAACTGTATAAAACATGAATTTTAATGGGGTTACTGGTCCAAAAGAAAGTAAAAAATATACCAAAGAGAGGAGATAACTGCTGACGAGTTGCATCAGCTCAAGTTTTCAAGGTATAAGAAACATCCAAAAAGTATTTCACTGAAAGGAAAAGAACATAGATGACCCTCAGAGAAAAGTGAGGGAAGCAGTGACAGAAAGTGAAACACCCCAATAGAGTACACCCCAAAAACAACAAAAAATAAGTCAAGTTTCTGTCTTGAACTTTTATAGATTTATATTCAAAATTTAATTAAACTACTTTATTATAAATATATACCAATAAACATAGCATTCAATTGTAGTTAATAATTGAAGTATAATATTTTATACATTTTAATTATTTAATTTAAAACAAAAATGGAAATAAGTCCTCAGTATCATAACATCTGTTCTCTCAGTTTTGTCTATTCTCTAATTTCTTTATGGCCCTTCTCTGAAGTATGAAGTATATGATAAATTACATATTATAATAAAGATATTACTAAGATAAAGAATTTTGATATATCAAAATTTTCTTTGTTTGTGGAGACAAAAACTAGAAAGTCAAACCCATTTTTTACATTGATCTGCCAGTGGTTCTAACATTTTATATCACTTGTAACAAAAAGTAATACAAAGTTTTAATCTGTCAAATGATATATAATGTTACAATATTATCAGTACATTAGAGTTGCCTATTTCATCTTCAGTTTGTAGATGTACATTTAAAGTGTGATAGTAGGATAGGCCATCCAGCCACTTTTTGTACTCTGCCCTGCTGCTTTTTTAATCCATTAACCACAAGCTTTTGATATATATAGATGTGTATAATGTGTGTGTGTGTATATATATATATATATATGTATATATATATAACAAATGGCTGATATTGGTATAGAAAACTGGAAATTTGAATTAAGAAGTTAAATGCTAATATGTAAATTTATAATATTTGCCAACAAGATTTGCACACAGTTTCTTTAACACAAATATATTTTGATGTACAAACAAAAATGATACAATTTATAATAATGGTTATTTCTAATAGCTATTACAAATGATGTCTTATGTACAAGAATTTTAGACTTTCAAACAATCCTGAGTCTTATATTTGGTCTATAACTGAATACTTTATTGACAATCCAGGTCTACAATGATCAAATTAATTTTGAGTTGATAATGTTACACCTCACTTAGCTAACTAGTTCAGTCAGCCTAACACATTTACAAGCGAAAAATACTAACGTCCAAAGTTGATTTACTGAAGCCAAATGATTTGTAATGTTTGAAATCTATAAATGTTCCAGGTTCAATTCTGTAGTTTCTGATTAGTAGGTGTGATTCACAGTTATGGCTTCCAAAGCATATAGCACACTAAATGTAGCTTAGAAATAATAATAATGCTCTAATACTGTATTTTGGTTATCTACTTTAATATGAATCATGCAAGATTCTACAATGTTCAAAGTTCAACACACTAGTGTTTTCATAAAAAAAATATTGTTGGTTCTTACTTTCAAGAATCTTTTACAAATTTAGAGAAGAGGCAGGAATTTAATATGCATCTAACAACGCAAGTCACATGCATAAAAAAAGTTACTGAAACAAATGTAGGCACTAAAATAACTGTACAACTTTACACCCTATAAATTCTGTTAGCAAACACCTTGAAAGTTAGACAGAAGAGAAAGACTTCTCTAGTGCATTTGAGAACAGGTGGGTCTTTTGCAATACATGTTTAACAGTATAAGTTATATACATTTCTAAATATGTATTAAACCTATTACACTACTTACCATCCTCCAGATGTACATTTCCAGCAGATCCAGTGTTGGTTGTTGATGGCCGAGCTAATAAGTCCTTATTTATAAGCTTGCTGGTATCCCTTATCCTTACAGGGATTGGGTGACAAATTCCTCCTGTCATCAGATTTTGGGCTAGAGATCCACCCTAGGTTTGCAGTTCCTCTTCCTTTCATCTACTTGATATCATTTCCTTGCAGGTCTGATATTGGTTGTTGCTGGAGATAACACATTTTCCCACTTGTGCACAACTGAGTATTCTCCTACTGTGGACTGGAGTACCCATTACCATGAGGTTTTAAACTAATTATGCCATCCCTTTAGGGCTTTTCACCTTCCTACCATCCACTAGATACAAGTTTCTGGTTGATCTGGTGTTTGTTATATTGGAAATACACACAAGTGGAGGGAGATTTTAGTACAGAAATTCTTCTCTATAAATTCTCGTTTTTAGGTGAAGTGGTAGGTAATCCTCTACTTACCACAGATCTTATGTACCATTCCAGATACTGCCTGTTGTTGGATGAGGTTGTGAAATACTGCATTATGTCACGTCCTAGTCACTTGACACCCAGGCATTCCATTATTCATTCATACAAATTCTGGGATTCCCTTGTGTTTTTCCACCTTTTATGTTTGCAACATAATCATAAAAGAGAAAAAAGCATATCAGGATCAGATGTGGAGTGTTCTCTTACTCAGGTGTGACGTTTTCTCTTTTGATTCCTCACCATCTGGTCTCTCTGGGCACTTCCTAAAGGGGGATAATTTTTTCACTGGCCCTGAGGAGATAAAATATTTTATCAGAAGTTAGAATTTTCTTACTCCAAATGTATATTTCCAGAAGATCCTTACTTCATGTTTATTATCTACTATCCCAGTGTAAATGGTGTATGCCTTCTGACCAGTCTCAAAGTGATTGAGTTCAAGTTTAAAGAGAATGCTAGTTACAGTAGGAATTATCTTGCACTAAAATTGGTGGAAAGCTGCTGCATGATCATTTGCATTCTATATATGCAGAATTATAAATAGGAAACTGGTGACAATCATTGAAAACTTGTACTGATAAAGGGCAACACTAATCAAAAACATTTTATGAGATGTAAGTCTTAACAATGAGCAATTAATTCATTAATTTATATCATCTGTTACCTATAGAAGTTGATTACATTGATTAATGTAAAAAATAATGAACTAATTGTACTATTATCATTATGCTGTTACACTATTTTTAATTAATGCAGGGTTGCTCATCTTAACCATTGTTGTGACTTAAAAATAATCAACTGGTTCAAGTTATTGTTTTAAATTATTTGATTCTGATTATTCTAAATAGTTATGATCTGAGAATAATCTGCTAGTTGAATGTAATTGATTATCAAATTCCACTAAACATTTGGCTGTATTAGGAAGTAGTAAGATAAACTTTTGTGAAGGAATGTAATTATATCATCAAAATATGAAATCTAAGAGTTTTGGGTAAATGACTAATATTGAAGGTTTTTTGAAATGGTTTCTAGAAAGTCTTGAATTTATTATAAGAAAGTATATTTTCAGTAATTGTATTTAAAGATTTAAATGTTAAAAAAGTTGAATTATAATATTTTCATGCATGTTATTGTTTTGTGTAACATATTAGAATTATCTTATTTAAACTGAATTAAAAAAGTATTTGTAACAAGAATGTAGTGATTTTATGACTATTTCATTTCTAGGAAAAATGTTTAAATATTAGGTAAATTGTATATTTTCCAGGTTCAATTAAATCCATTTAATGGCCTTCCATACACTACCCGGTACTATGAACATTTTAGAAAAAGGATTACCCTTCCTGTATGGGAGTATAGGGACAAGTTTTTGGATCTACTAAATACTAATCAAATAGTTGTTTTAGTAGGAGAAACAGGATCTGGTAAAACTACTCAGGTAATGATTGTTTAAAGTCTTTAAATGTGTTTAATGTACATGAAAAGTTTTAGATTTTAGATTTTTTTATGCAAACAAGATTTCTGGTCTATTCCTGGCAAATTATTTTGGGAAAGATATTTTTGCCTTTGGTTTACATCTTTTACATACAGATGTATTGACAGCCTTTGTACCAATAGATAAGCATGGCTTTATTTGTGAACATGGAGCATACCTAATTTGAACTATAATTAAGCAATGAAAATGTACAAAGACAATAGGTTTGCAGCTTCAGTATATTTCTTATGGTAATTAGTTATTTATGTATGTGTAAAATTTAAATATATCTTTGCTGTACAGGTAGAAATTAAAGTCAGACAAGGAAAAAATCAAAATTTTGAGTTTGGATTTTATTTTCAAAAGGAATATTAATCAAACTTGTATGAAAACAAAATTCTAGATCTGAGAGTTCCAGCAGAACTTTTCACTTGCCCTTGCAAAAAATGAAATACTGGGCTGGAAAGGAATAATACTTTAATACATGTAATAGCATGCAATGTTTGGTCCATGAGTTTTAACTCTTTTGGTAAATTATCAGCACTTTTAATAAAATCTATTGAGACATTAATTATTTATCAAAAAAAGTAAAAAAAAATTATAAGTTTGAGTGTTGAATTTGTGGGCTAGATGCAGTAAAAATATAATTAGGTTTTATTCAAAGTAGCAATAAAAACGTGATTTATTTTGGGTTAAAACAATTAAAGATTGTGTTCTACTTCAAAAGTAAAAATGTGGCAAGCTAATCCTTGTACAAATTTTGATTTTTTGTTTCTTAGAGCATAACTACAGTAATATATAATGGTGAGTTGACAGGAGTGTCATGAACCATCAAATGATATTGTGTTAAAAAAATGAAGAAAATGTTGTACAAGTATTTACAGGGTCCATACTCTCCCTGGAAAGTGCTGGAAAACTAATGTGCTCATGTAAAAGATTCTTAAAACTTCTGGTAATATGCAGTTTCCTGGAAACTTCTAAAATCAATTTACTATTAAAAATTATTTTCTTGTCTGTTTATTTTTCATAAACTCAAAATTAATATTTAAGAAAAAAAATGTGGTAATGTATACACTGGCTTACTATAACCTTCATGACTTAGGCTCTTGTAAATGTAATGCATAGACTCTGAGAAATGCTACCTAATTTAGTGTTGTTTATGCTGTTCTAATTAATTATTCACATGTGTGTAATGCAGTTTGTGGTTTTGTTGAATCTTTATAAAGCATTGATGTATTACACTTAATACCTGACCAAACATGAAAAGTAAATTAAAGTTGTGCCTGGTGGGGAAAGGACCTTTAATGTCTTGTGTCTTGATCACGTTGAATATGTTGATTGACTTGTACATGATGGTTCAGCTATACGCAATGCTAGTTGCAACACATGCAAGAAAATTTTCGTCATTGCAAATGTGGACAAAACTGCACTTAAAAGCTACATTAAAGGACTTAAGCATGTTGTATTATATAAACAATGCCAACAGATGTATTGCAGAATGGCTGGTATGGGTATTAACACTTTTATTGACAAGGAGAGAACCTTTTTGACCTTCCTAGGTCATCTTCAGATTAAAAGAAAAATATCTCGGAGAGAAGCAGTAGGATATTGCCTGTTGCCATGATGCTTAGACTTTGTAATGCCAATGGTAGCAAACCTACTTTAGCTAATAGTACTACAGGATTGATTAACACTAGCAGTCGTATTACATCTGTGATTGTGGACATTTTAATGCTATGTCTAAGGCTCATCAGCAGTGCTTCAGTTATTATTTAACTGGAAATAATGTGAACCTTGAAAGTTGTAACATCATATTACTTATGTCACAGTATTCGTCAAGTATTTACTACAGTGTTTCCTCAGAGGGACTTGAAACATTGTTTACATAACTAATATATGGTATTGCACCATATATACATTGTCTGCTTGATTGTTCCTGGACATTTATTGATTCAGTTCTGAATTTTTTTCAACTTGTGTTTATATGTTGTTTTAAAATAAGCCATCTCTGACTTAACAGCAAATAATATGGCTATTTTAGTAGGTAGTGGGATATTCCACCAGATCACAAAATCCCAAAGCCTAAAACTGAGGATATGATTCAGGAATCATACCCTGCATTATTTAAATCTAAGTAACTATTAAGGTGTTTCTATTCTACTACTGGCTGTGATGATTTTTGTTTTGACATTATTGTAGTACTATTCTGTTCTTAGTAAAATTAAATCTTACTTGGCTTTTTACCAGGAACATTCTTTACTGTGCATGTCAGGACTTCTAATGTTTACAGAAATTTTGCCACATTTTGTGAAGATAAACATACAATATTAAAATTTAGTATTATCTAAACTTACAAATACAGTTTAATAAATTCAATTCAACTGAACCTGTGTAGAGAGAGTTAACCTTTGTCAAGTTAATTTTTTTCCCTCCCCACCATCCCATTCAAGCAGAAGCAATACCATTTAATATTTTTGGTTCTTTTAGTGTGTTCTTTTCTTTTAATCTTTTATCTCATCTTAGATTCCTCAATGGTGTGTAGAGTATTTACGAAACAAGTTTGTAGGAAAAAAAGGAGTTGCCTGTACACAGCCAAGAAGAGTGGCAGCAATGAGTGTTGCAGCTCGAGTTGCTGAAGAGATGGATGTCATGCTGGGTCAAGAAGTTGGCTACAGTATACGATTTGAAGATTGTTCCTCAGCAAAAACAGTATTGAAGTAAGAAGCCCAAAATTCTCAAATTTGTCATTATAATAAAACTTTACCCAGAGTATTGTTAATAGTAAATTGCAGAGTTTGATTTTAACAGGTAATAATTCATAAATTACTTAGCTTGATATTTCCTGATAAAAAAAAACAACAGAAAAGAAACACTATTATATGGTAAGTATTACCAGAAGTGAAATCAGGATCTTCAGCTGCCCCTTTTTACTTTATGGTTGCTGTGATCTGTATATTTTCATGTTCATGCAATGCACAGTTCAGCATTTTGAACATGTGCATTGATATCTGATAACATGTTAAGTGTTTACAACATGTTGATGTTTACTATACCTGATTATTGGTCCTTGAAATTAACAGTATTCAAAAAATATTTGAGATTACTATCATGAATCTATTACATTATCAAGACATTATGCTGGTTATACTCCATGTTTTAATATCAAGCTCAGTCAAGAGTGTGGTCTCAGGACACTTCACTGTTTTTAACATTTGCTTGAATAACTTGACTTTCTGCAACTTACCAGTAAGGGACTTTTATTTATTAGTACATAAAATTGTAACTAGTAACCAATATTAATGAGAGATAAATTAAAATCAAATCAAGATGAACTTGTACATAATTCTGCATGTGCAGGCACGATATAATGCATCTCTGTACATAATATTATTCTGAGGGAATGAATATGATGTATATAAAAGCCAAAGTGCAAATATCCAGAGAGAATAGCTTGATTGCTGTCTGCCCATAACAATTTTAGTGACAGGAGTGCAAGGGGGCTATGAAACCTTATTATAGTGAGTGTTGATACAACTAAAAACGTTAAATCACCAAGCCTAGATGTAAGTACATAAAATATGTTACAAAAGTAAAAATATTGATTTAAATAAATTGTTTCTGAATTAAACTATTTTCTATAATAGCATCAATGTTTTTTTTTTATAAAAGCAGACCTCTACTCAACAGAAATTCACTTAAGAATTCAACAAATTTTTCAGTTTTGCTGTCTCTTTCATTTTATACTTTCAATGCATAAACTTAACAACAACAGTAAGTAATACTTTTATTGCTAAGCAACATGACATAAAATCCATTTTTTGGAATGTTGTGTCACCAAAATAACTGGCTTTTCTATATATTAGGCGTTATTAACCCTTACCAGATGGATCATAGGTCAAAGGTCATGTCACTGCATTTGTTGACTTGAATTCAAAATTTTTAAACTACTGTTTTATTAGTTCATCTCCTTATGTTTCCAAGAAAGAATATAAGTTTTTTTTCTTTTTGTTGAGCTGTCACTATATTTAATGAATCAAATACAGTGGCACCTTCAACTCTACATTTTTGGAAGTGGTCCCTTATATACACTTGCATATATAATGTTAATAACTATAATAACCAATCAGAAGCTTGGAATATCTCCTTAGTTATTTTTTCAGCTATTTTCAAATGTAATGGCATCCACTCTTTTCAGACAAACCTTCATGCTGGTAAGTCTTTAGCCTCTTTGAAATTTCATATTTTTCAAGATATAAATACAGCTTAGTAATTAAACATGATCTGTTATAGTGGAATTCTGTTGTATTGATGAAGTAATTTATGATTTTTTGGTTATTCGAATGTATATATAAAACCTGAAAAAAATTGTTTCACATCCTCCTCATGCAAAATTTCATACAAGCTATGATAAGAAGTAACCCAGTTGAAGATCATAACTAGAAGAGAGAATTCTTTGCATTCTTTAGTTATTTACTGTTCTGTGTTTTGAGAAGAATTAAAGTTAATAAATTGTTTGTGAATTGTTAAAATAGTAATTTTTTATGTACATATACAATTTATAAATATTGAAGTGTAACTGTATTGTACTTAATGTGACTCCACTGAAACACAGTCGAAATAGATTACTCTGTAAAAACTAATGGTCAATTTTATATTGTTAAATACAGTAGCATGAGTACATGTGTTATGTCATTGTAACTTCTGTATTAGCCAGGCACAGCTAAAAGGTCAATCCAATAAAAAAGCCTGTGTACATTTATAATGTTATGAGATATATTTTGTTTATTTTTAACATTTTTATGATTTTGTTTTATAATTTGTAGTCATATGGAATGAAAAAGGCATAATTTATATTTATTGTAGTTACAAGATTGGTCAAATTGACTCAACCCACATAGAGATTTGTTAGTGAAAATAAGTTTTTTATTATATGAATCATTTTATACTACTATCTGAATGTTATAAATTTCATTTGTGAAATTTGAAAATTTTTTTGATGCATAAAAGTATTCTTAATCTTAAAAAATGAAAGTGACTGAATGTTGGATAAGCAACATACAAAAGTAAAAAGGCATGTGAAAAAATTAGTATTTTGCATATGAAAGCTTTGTCATGTTTACTGATAATTTGTCATATTTCTTGAACTTGTGCTTACTAATTTAAAAGTAATAGCATGAAAACTAGAACAAACAAAAAGTGGTTATGAGGTCACTCTTAAAAAATGAGCTTGTGTTAAAGAAAGTGAATCTAACTAACTCTAACTGATTTTCTGATTTTTTACCAATAATTTTATAAATATGTCATGAATTAATTTCTTGAATGATTTCAATTTTTTTGGCTGACAATGGAATTTACTGATGTTTGACTACTTCAACTGCACTTTTCTTCCTCTTTGTTGGTTTTGCAAAAGTTATATAATTTAGTTAGCTATGAAATATGAGGTTATAATACACTGTGAGGTGAAGATAGTAGTGCTTGCCCTGGCACATTTGACAGGCTATATGTTAGTGAAGTATAAAGTACACTTTATTTTAGTCCTGCCACTGAAAAAATGTTTGATACTGTAAAAAATGAGTGAGTGTGCACATATACATATTTATCTCTTTCCATTTGGGCATCCTTTCTAAACAAGTCATGCAGTTTTACTGGGTTACATTCTAGGTTTAATTAAGCTATTTATTTTAATGTTTTTTTTAAAAATAAACTTAGCATGAAACATGGTTAATGAATCAAATGTTAATACAAGTATTTTTAGTTTTATTAGGAAATGTAAAAAGATCCTTATGAGAATTTTGACATTTGCATTGTAGGTGTTGTCTAATTTATTTGCTGTCCATTCCACAAAATATGAAATTTAATGTAAATTATGCATTCTAATGCTGTTATTGCTCAGGTAAGGCATAAATTTTAATAATAATCAATTGGTTACAGAACCATAAACTGGAAAATCACACACCTCTCACCATGTTCTTCTGTCACATTCTCTCATCACAAATTGCTGATAGTTTCATGTGATGTATTAAAACTGTTTAATAGAAAGATAACATATTTATCTGTCAAATAATGTGTTATGTTTGTTTTCTGTACAGAAAAAGTGTCTATTTTGCTTAGAGTTCAAACTTCATTCCCATAGAAAATATATTGAGCTGAGTTGAATTTTCAGTGTCTGTTGTTGCATGGTTAAAAAAGCCAGAAAAATATGGTAGTTGTTGGATATTTCCTTTTTACATTCTGTGTTTTAGTTTCATTATTTAAATAAATAAAAAAAATCTTTAATGCAGTAGTGCCATTAACATAAAGTAGGTGTAAGATTCTGATGTCTTAAGTACTCAGTTATTGAATATCTTTTTTATTCTTGTAATGTTCAAACAAATGAAAAAATGCATTATTTTTATTGAAAAGAAACTATACTTTTTAAATTTAAATTGATTTATAAAGAATGTTATCAAATATCATGAATAGTAGTCAAATGAGAGGAGCAATGTAAACATTTTGGAAGGAGAGGAAAAGGTGGATCATCAACTTTGTCAAGTTTTGCTTTGTTTCATATGGTTTATAGTTAAAAGTAGTGACTACTCTAAAAGCTAAAATAAAATATTAAAAGTAATATATTAATGAAATTGAAACTAACTGGATATATAAAAATGGAACTTTTTGGTCAACAGTAAACAAATTGAAACTATAAGAATATAGGAAATAATTTAGCAATTTTCACAACAGTATTTTTTAACTTAAAAATGACAAATCCTAAGTGAAATTAAATGCACTCGACTCGTAATCTGAGGGTCATGGGTTTGAATCCCCGTCACACCAAACATGTTCACTTTTTTAACAGTGGAGGCATTGTAAGTGACAGTCAATCTTACCATTTATTGGTAAAAAGAATAGCCCAAGGGTGGTGGTGGGTGGTGATGACTAGCTGCCTTTCCTCTAGTCTTGCACTGCTGAGTTAAGGACATTGCTCTTGAGTAGCTTTGCATGAAATTCAAAACAGAAGTGGATTTTTAAAAGCCAGATTTCTCTTGTTAAATATGTAATAAATTTCATGTAATGTGGTTTAAGTATTTTGAATGTAAAAAAAAAAAAAAAAGATAGTTACACCTTTCTGGTCTGTAAATGGTTAAATTGTACACCCTGTCATCAAGGTTGAATACATAAATATTACAATAGGACATACACATGAACAAGTGCCATTAAGGAAAAGGTTGTGTTTTTTCTAAATACTTACTTTTAAAAAATCTCTTTACCTCTGCAAGAAAGACATTGTTCCTATATATGAGAGAAAAGTCAGAGTTTTATATTTTGCATCAGTGGCATATAAACACCAATGGGATTATTTTACAGATATAGACTGGGATAAGTCAGTGAATTTCAAGTGACTCAATGTTTTTAAACATGATGAAAAAATTAAATTATCAATAGCCAAGAAGTCACAAACTATTTCTGGCACATTAACACATTGATGTGTATAATTTATGCATGCAATTTTTTTTTCAACAATAAATGTCATGAAGTATGAAGGCAGCCATAATAGATTGCAAAAACAAATTTCTCAAGTGGGAAGTAGTTTGTCATCAACTATAGATCTCGTACTTTCAGATACCAAAATGTTACTTTTGTATGGCTTGTTTTGTTACATTGTCAAAAAAACAACTATAGAATGAAATACCTTGAACCAGTAGAGGATCTTCTGATTTTCTTGTATGTGTTTGAATTTGAAGCATTAAAGATTCAAAAAAGTCATTTTGTGTTTTTGAAAAATGAGTACATGTTTACATCTGTTGTAAATAATCAGACTAACATTTTTTATTAATAATCAGAAGGTTTCACTTGATATAGGTAATGAGTTAACACATCTATACAGATATTTTTTTTTACACATCCTTTTGGTAATTTACTTGTGTTAATAAGGCATAGTATAAACATGACCAAACAGATAATTACCTAATTTAATATAGTTGTCATAGCTATCTAATTGTTTGACCAAAGTTTTAATTTCTTTTATCCATCTTGGCATCTTAGTTTGGGATACATTGGTGGTGTTAGCTAGTTGTCTAGCTTTGGTTTCATTTTTAAACTTCAGAATATTAAATTTTGATAAGTACTTGTATTTAAAATTTAATAATTCTTTTAATTCTTTTTTCCATCTTTGTGTAGAGTTAACTGAGCTACATGATTTAACAGTTTTGATTAATTCTGCCCTCTTCAGTGTTGTGCAAAAGCAGTATGTTTGTATCATCCAACCAATTTAAGAAGTAAAATGTTCAGTTTTTGGCTTTTATAATTTTGTTGAAATATCTAAGTACATTAAGTTTAAATACCAATAATTGTTTCTTGTAATATTACATTTAGAAGAAAGTATAGAAATAATGATTGCATCAGTAACGACTTATCACCAAAATAGTTGATTGTGATCTAATCATTCCAGTATTTATTTTTTTGATACCTTTTGTAATATACCTGAATTAGCTGAAACCTGCTTAAAGCTCTAATAATGCAATAAATGTTTTCTGCTAGATACATGACTGATGGTATGCTGCTTCGAGAAGCCATGAGTGATCCTCTACTTGAAACATATGGTGTAGTCTTATTGGATGAAGCTCATGAAAGAACTCTTGCAACTGACATTTTGATGGGAGTTCTTAAGCAAGTTATCACCCAACGTGGTGACTTAAAAATTGTTGTTATGAGTGCAACATTGGATGCTGGAAAATTCCAAGTGAGTTTGATGTATACTTAAAAAAAAAAGTGTTATTTTTGGTACTACAACTAATTTATAATAATCTATGCAATTCTTTCAACAGAAGATAAGAAGATAAAGTGGTAATTCGTCTTGAATATATTTGAGATATAATGTTTAAACATTTGGTGTTTGTACAGGTATGGAAGTCCCATAAAAGTCGATTTCTGCTAATTTTACTTGTGTGATAACAATATGGCATTTATTACCCCTTTTTTGTTTGTTTAGTTAATAAGCACTTCATTAAAATATGAATTTGGGGCTGTTAGTACAGTTGCTCTATTAATAAAGCATAACAATAATCATAATAGCAGACAGCCTACCAGAAATAAAATAGACACCCCAGAAAATTAACCATCATTGAAGCATTATGTGCTAATAAATCTAATATGTAAATATAAGTATAATTCAGTATAGGTGTTCAAATTCAAACAGTTATGTCACAAATTAATCAGTTTCATAAATTAGCCATAGTTTCAAATAGTTGTACTGTAAAGTGGTGCTCAAAGTCAGTGAAAAAGTACTAGGTCATTTATACCATTGTTAGCACTGAATAGAGTAACAGAATAACTCCAGTTATGTTAGAAAATAACAGTTTTGGCATGGTTTAGATGTCCAAAATAAATATAATGAAATCCTTGTGATGCAAGTAGATGAATGGATAATGACCTACCTCAAATAGCTTTAACTGTTGCAGGACTAGAACTGGGAAATTAACTCAGTCAAAATAATCAGTTACCCATGAGCATCGATCACTTGTATTAATAATATGCAAAATAAATAGCTATTTGAGATTACAATTAAATTGATGAATGTATCAAAAGTGATTAATTGGAATTAGTAAAAACAGTGCTTCATCACGAGGAACAATTAGCAGACATATTTTGTAGATTCTTCACCCAGCCAACTTTAAGGAAATAGTAATTGCATTGTTTCCCCAAATAAAAAAACTACACCATTACCTTATATTCTAACAATATAACTGTGGTATATTTCTCAAATCTTTCACGTGCTACAATTACTGCACTTACTAACCAGTAAACCGTAAGCTTTTTTGTAAATAGTGTCTTGCTGTTGTAGTTTTTAAACATCTGTCCATTACTAAATGATGTGTTTTTGGGTGGCTTTCATTAAAAAAATAAAAATAAATTTTCCCAATGATTACAATAATAAAGTACATGAAACTCAAAATTATGAACAAGATAATAAAATCCCTGAATTAGATGTTCCTTGAGTTTCTCTGTGCAGTAAGTGTTTAGTCTGCCTATACCTAGTGCTACTATTGGACATTTTTATTTTCAATTATTACCATTATACAAGTAATCAAATTATTGCCATTTCACTTTTTCTTGTTTTTGCATAATTCAAGGTTCTTCAGCTTAATCAAGTAGTGTTATGATGCACAAGAACAGACTAATCAAAATTAATGTTTGATTATTTCTGTTATTATTCCAACTATCCAACCATTGTGAGAATAACTGATTAGTTGAATGTAATGTGAGGAGGGATGGTCAATGTGTACATACCATGTTTTACAGTGCCATTTAATGTCATGTTATGTATTTGATGTCAGAATTATCAGATATTCCTTTTAACTCATTACCGATTTAATGGTAGCTCATGATAAACAGCAATTACTGGGTACAGTGTATAGAGATACTTAAAAACTGTAGGTGTGCATTTTGGGTGCTCTAGAAATTATGCAAATGTAATGTACAAACTTGACAAAAAGCAAAAGTATGTCTAATTTTCACATTACCTCGCTCTGCACCCTCCCTTTTGTAAAACTGACATCATCAGTTCACAGCCATATCTGATTTACAAGTACTTTCATAACATATCTGAATTTCTGTGTGCATTAGTTTTATACAATGTATGAAATGTTTACCACATTTCATGTAGATGTAATAGTAAATTTGGAATAAAAGTCAACATGCCTTTATCAATACAGATTAAGCTCAAAGTACCAAATTCTATTTACATTTAGTTAACAAATATTAATAAATTTTCTTTATTATCCATTTGTGTATGGGATGTGTGCAGATGTGCACCGATATCATCAGAATGCATCCTCATAGCATGAGATACAATGGCAAAATAGCTACAGAGAAGCAATTCTTTGCTTTATGCAGTATTGCACATCAGAAGTGATAGGTATCACAGGTGCTATCATGCTATCACACCTCTTTTCCTCTTGAAACACTCGTTCTTTTTAAGTTCAGATTTGTACAATTGTTTGACAGTGAATGCACGAGTTTGGCAATTATCCTTCTGGGAATTTTTATAACAAAATTCTGTGGGGTTTCCTGTATGGTGTGTAGTACTATTTGGAGAACTGGTTGATCACAAGTGGTGGTATATGAAGAGATAGTTACTGCAGATCAGTATATTACAGTTATGCCATTGAACAGATTAAAAGACAACAGTATTTTCATGCAAGATTAGAATTTGTTTTTTCTTCCCAAAGTTGCATCCACTTCCTGAAAGCAGTTGGGCTCTTGTGTTTCTATCTTTTCTCACATTGACTTTTTTGTTATTTAAATTTGCTTATTGGTATCACAAGCTACTCAGTATTATTATAATGCTGTTCATTCCGAATTTGAACCTGAGATTACAACATTACACTTATACCATTTAAATACAGCTGTTTTTTTGTTATAGCACAGCCCAGATTTGTTTCAAAGGTGGAATAATCAATAATACCTTTGAGATCATAATCATTCAAGCATTTGTTTTTCATTTGTACTCAAATGAGATTAAAACACTTATAACATTGAATAAAATTTATTCAGTCTGAAATCACATTGATAGTTAATCCATTCAGAAGTTGGGGCAGCATTAGTAGTATCAGTTGGAAGATTTTGAAATAAAAGACGTTTAACCAAATAGATTAAAGGAGGGGGGTTCTTGTTGGAATTCTACAGTCACAGAAAAGGAAATTAAAAAAAACTTAAACAGTTACAGTATTGTTTAAATAATAAAATCACAGTAAGTTAAAGATGAAAGTAAAAAAATAAAATAAAAAAATAGAACCTCTATTAACAGACACCTCTTTATTCCAAATTGAGGGCAGTGTACTTGGTCTCTTTCTCTGTCCAAGCACTTGATAAAGTGGGCAGTTATTTGTGTGTATGTGTACAATATGCTGCTAAATTCCAAGGATCTTAAAATGATTATCAGTATTCAAAAACTTGTAATGTTTATTGGATTGCTGTGAACCATATACTGTATGGTGTACCATTTGTCATGTTTTCATGACTAGGTCCGTGTTGAGTTATTTTTGTATGCGTGATTCATTGATTTTGAAAGTATTAAATTAGAATATTACGTAAACAGTGTAATGACAAGTGGTGATTTGTTGCTTTATTTTCTCTGAATTTCTACTTTGGAAATAAATGTGAATTATCTAGCGTTTCAAACTCTGAAAAGAAATACTTTGAACCTTTGTGACAAATAATAATGAAAAAGATGACACAGTTAATCCACCCTTTGAGACCTGTTGACAGTGCTCCATCTCATAGCAATGTACAACACAAAACAACATTGTATCTTTCAAATAGACTAATTTTAATATAAAAATTAGTCTATTTGAAATATACAATATTGTTTGTTTGTTTTCATATAAGACTTTAGATAAACTTAGTGTATTCAGTCTAAGCATGTAAATAATAGAATCTGTATTGTTTATTGGAAAGAAACTAGTTACTGCACTTAAATTGATTTCAACTTAGAATAATTTTGGCAAAACTCGTAATACCAAATCTAAGAAAGAAAAGTTATATTCTCTCAAAAGGCAAAGACTTAGATTAATAATAAATCCTTATCAGTTTTTATATTTTGTGAGTGACAGCTGGAAGGTATAATTAATGCAATGAGCAAAATTAAAGAAATTTATTAAATTTTAATGAAAGTGAAACTAGCTGGATATATGAAATGAAACTTTCTGATCAACCATGAAAATATTTTAAATTCTAAGGCAAAAGGAAGTGTTTTGGGGGTATTTTTCATGACGGATCTTACAACAAAATTTTCAGTTTTACAACATAAAAAAAAAATTAAAGATACCAAAACAAATGAAGATGAATGTTTTTGAACAGGAGATAGACACTGTTTAATGTATTCATATTATATGAAATTATGGTTATTGAACATCATTAAGTAATATGATTATTATTTAACCCTTTCCATAAAGATCCCAGGTCAAAAGCCATATCTCATTTGACCCACATTCAATAGTTTACTGAACTACTGTTTTATGAATTTATGCCATTAAGTTTGGTATTAAATTGTAGATTGTAATTTTCATACTATACATTGCTTAATTTCTTAATTTAAAAGTAAATGTTAAAAAAAATATTTGTGAAATTGTAAAGTTTTTATTTTTATATGATTTAGGAATTCAAATTACTGGTATTTAAAAGCTTAGATATAAAATAAAAACCTCCTGTCTTTCTGTTTGCTGAGATATATTGCTCATGTACTGAATCAAACAGTGTTACTGCTAGCCTTTTTTCCTTCCTGGAAATGGTCCTTTATATATACCTTTGAATAACAGTGTAGAATAGTAGATTTAGAATAGTGTAGAAGTAGATGTAAAGTAGTGTGAATAGTAGAATAGTGTAGAAGTAGATTTCTCAGCCATTTTCAGATACCTCTGTGTAAATCTTTTTTTTTTTGAGACAAACCTTTGTGCATATTTTGTTAGATTCAAATACAGCTTAGTTACTAAAGTTAATAAATTAGAACAGATTTCTGTGGCATTGATGTAGTAATTTATGATTTTTTTTTATCATTCAGATGTACATATGAAACCTTAAAATTATTGTTTCACATCCTTCATATGGACAATTTCTTAAGGCTTAGTAACCTATAACAAGTTTTAACTTAAATATAAAGGTTGTAATTACAAGAAGTAAATGGTTGCTTTACTTTTCTATTTACTATTCTAGATCTTAAGGAAAATAAGTTTAAAAACTTATTTATATATAGTAATAATGTATATACTTGTATGATTTATTGTATCTGAAATTTGACTATTTTACAAAATAGTAGATCACTAAAATTTGGCCAAGATAGGTCACTTTGTAAATGTCAGTTTTATATTCTTGGATATGGTAAAAGTGCACATGTGCCACATCATTATAACTTCCATGATGTTAGCTGAAAGATCAGTACCATAAAAATATGAAATGTTATGACATTAAAACATTTAGACTAAACATTTGTGATCTTCAATTATAATGTGTAGGCATTCTAAAAAGAAAGAAGCATATTTTATATATATTTCCTAAATATTTTATGATGGTTATAAGATCAGTCAAACTTTCTGAACACAATCAGAGATTAATTTTGATAGTGAAAATAACATAAAATATAGTTGTTTTTCTTAATTACTTGGAGGTTATAAATATTTCACTTGTAAAATTTGAAAGTGTTCTAATAGATAATTTTTTTTTATCTTAAAATGGAAATTATTCTGCATGTTTGATAATCAACATTCTAAAAGAAACAAATTTACAAGAAAATATTTAATATAATCTTAATATTTTATTCAAAAATCTGATGTTTTGTGCAATGAAAGTCTTGTAATGTTTACTAGTAACTTGAAAAGTTTGTAAATGTGCATATATTGTAGTATAATTTCTCCTATGGTTACAAGCTGGGTGGATTCCACCCAATCCATAGTGAAAGGGTTAAGTACTAGATTGTTCTGTGAAATCTTTTGCCCATCTGTGTGATAGTTAGACATTGAAAAGTCTGTATCTGCTTCTTTCTATACGTGATATTAGACCTTAATAGGTCCATTTCTGCTTCTTTCTTGATGTGATATTAGATAGTGATAGGTCTATATCTGCATTTTTATAAATGTGATGTTAGATATTGACAAGCAAGTCCATTTCTGCTTCCAAAATGTAATGTATTGTTATAAAATTTCTGAAAACAGTTAATGTAATTGTATTCTCATTATTTTTGATTCAAAAACAGTGTGAAGAATTTAGATGTTTAACAACTTTATCTTGAAGCTACATTTAAAAATGAATATTGAAGATTAGCTTATTACTAATTCAATAGGAAATATTGATAGATAGGTTCAACTCGTATTTTATTTCAGTTTATTTTTGTTATCTGGATAATTATATTCTATGCTGATATTTGGGATAATCTGATGGGAAGTTGTATTAATTGTACTTGTAATCTCAAAACATTTCAAGCATTCTATGATTAACCAGTTTAACTGTGTACATTAATGTACCTTTGTGAAAGACCTCAGAACACGAGTGTTGCAGTGTTCTTTTGCATTTTCAACCAGTTTGTAACAGTAGAAAATAATTTTGTAATATTACTGCCAAATATTACTGTAAGCTTTCAATTTCTGTGTGAAATTCATAAACTTGTCACAAGTTTTATAATGATATGAATTTCTAGAGATTTCATTAAATCATGATTAATCTCTGTTGTTGTTAAAAAGTATTGTAGTTCTTTAAAATATCTCCTTCAAAATAATTATTTATATTTTCTAAACATTAAATTATGCTTTTTAAAAAGGGAAATATCAATGAGTCTGTTTTTTATAAAATACTTTTTCATGCATTAGTGCTTTATATAAAATTTTTACAGCACTACTTTGATAATGCACCCTTGATGAATGTACCAGGCAGAACACACCCTGTAGAGATATTTTACACTCCAGAGCCTGAGCGAGACTATCTGGAGGCTGCTATCAGAACAGTAATACAAATCCACATGTGTGAAGAAGCTGAGGGAGATGTTCTGCTTTTCCTAACTGGACAAGAAGTAAGAAGTGTTTTTTATTCTTATTATAAAATGTTGTTGGTATAGAATATCAATTTGCTGACAGGTTTTGCTTATATAATTTTTAAAGTAACACTGAATCACCTGAATATATTTGACAGGAAATAGAAGAGGCTTGTAAAAGGATAAAACGAGAGGTGGATAATATGGGACCTGAAGTTGGTGAACTGAAATGTATACCTTTATATTCTACTCTGCCACCCAATCTCCAACAAAGAATTTTTGAGCCACCACCACCTAAAAAACCAAATGGTGGTATTGGACGTAAAGTGGTAGTCTCTACTAACATAGCAGAAACTTCTCTTACTATTGATGGTGTGGTGTTTGTGATTGACCCTGGTTTTGCTAAGCAGAAGGTATACACTAATGTTTTATCAAAATTTTTGAAACTTCTAACACTAAGCATAATTTATTACCATTATTTTATGAATTATAGGTTTTGTTATTTATTAGTGTATTTTAGTTAGTATGAAATGCATCAGCACTAATAATGTTTCAGTATAAATTAGTTTGTAATTTGTAACTGAAATGAAACTTCAGAGATACATAAAACCAATTTGTACAGAATAGCCACTATAATTCTCTAAAAAGAAAAAGTTCTCTCATCTTTAGAAAATTTACAGTGACTTTTTAATTACTTTAAGTTCCAGTATTATGTTGTAACTATAAACAGTTTCAAAATGTGTGGAAATGTAAATGTAGTTAACTTCATTTTTGTATCAAGGTCTATAATCCCCGTATCAGAGTGGAGTCATTGTTGGTGTCACCTATTAGTAAAGCTAGTGCTCAACAAAGGGCTGGCAGGGCTGGTAGAACCAGACCAGGGAAATGTTTCCGATTGTACACAGAGAAAGCATATAAGACTGAGATGCAAGATAATACTTACCCAGAAATTCTTCGGTCCAACTTGGGTTCTGTTGTCTTACAGCTTAAGAAGCTCGGGATTGATGATCTTGTACATTTTGACTTTATGGATCCACCAGGTAGATTCTAACCCATAGTTAAAAAAGAAAAAAATAATTTCTTTAGTGCTGTTGTTTTTACATATTTGTAAATTTAGATAGAGCTTAATTACTGAGAACAAATCAAGATGGGAATCACAACTGTATGCTTACCCTCAAAAATGAGGGAAGAACAGTTTTACACTTAATATGAATAAAGATTTATATGACTAAGCTTGACATTTGTGTAATGTTACACTTGGTCATGCCATCATGGCCCATTGTTGTAAGAGCTAATGTTAATATAGCATTGTACACACATTTGGATTTTATAGCATTGTGAGTTAGCAACAAATAGGATTTAGCTGTTCCATTTCAGCAGAGGTTTCAGATTTGTTGTTATTAACATTATACTTGACTATATTCTTGATAGTTTCCAACGTATAATGTCAAAAATACTGTTTATAAATAAGAATTCTAGTTCTCACCAATAACAAAATTAGGATTACAAATTTGGTTTCAACATGAAGTCATCTATTGTTAAGCTGGAAATATAAAGGCAAGGAAAAGTAGTTAATGGAAATAGATGTTATCAGACATTCTCCAGTATTTGTTGAATGTCTCTTCATGAGCATAAATTCCAGCTAAAGAAATGGTTGGAATGTTTACGCTATAAGATATGAAGAAAGTAGCACAATTGTGTAACTGAATACTTGTGGGCCAAAAAAGGTTCAGTAGAACATATTTATTCCATTGTGAATTCAATAAGCATTTTATCCTAAAAAATATCTTTATGTATGTTTCAGAATTTCCCTAAATTCCATGATCAGAATTAATATCTCAAAAAAAAATTAATTCATTTTATTCAAACTACAGGAAACAACATCAGCGTTGACAGTTTCATATTCAGTTGGAAGTTTAAAAAAAACATTTAAATGTTAACAATAAAAGGGAATGTACGATGAAATGTACAGCAGATCCATGTTTAATAATTAATGTTAAGAAAAACGTGGAGAAAGGTTAACTATAAGTATAAACATTGTATCTTTATAATAATAAAAATCAAATATCATTGATAATCATGAAATCATTACATTAATGACAACTGGGAGGAGTTGATGTTATTAGTTACTGTTGGTTAATCTTTATGAAAGAAAGCCTCTCCATTTTCACAAATCACCTAACTCACTCCTGTTGTTAACGTGATTAGTTCTGGATTCTTAGTGTTTTTTGTATGATATTTATTGCTATTTTAAAGAAGCATTTATATTTAAGCATTTCTCAGTAATAGTTTCTCTTGTGTATTTATTAAGTTTTTGTGCTACGTGTTTCATTGTACTCACCATAACATTGTTACCTTTTAAGTTTGTTCCTTCTTAACTTCCAGTTGAATACAAAACTTGCTAAATGCTGATGTTTTTGTAGTTCTAATGTTATGAACTCTCTCTTTGAGATGTTAACCCTGATGAAAGAAGTTAAGGAAATTCCAAAACATCTGTATTAAAAATGGATTTTTTAGTAGTACCATGTTTTTGATATTTGTTATAACTTCTTTTTCCACCTTATAAATCATTTTGTATCCTTTTTATAAATGTAATAAGTGCTTTTAAATGAAACCCCTGTTAGTAGAAAGTGATTTCAAATTAACCTCTGTTTTTGGACATGAAATGCAAGTTAAGGAAGTAATTTTGAATTTGCATGTAAGTAGTTTATAACAAAATTATTAATGAGAATTATGTTTATTGCTCTTGCTTAGCACCAGAGACTTTAATGAGAGCTTTAGAGTTGCTGAACTACCTTAGTTGTTTAGATGATACAGGTGAATTAACTGAGTTGGGCTCTGTTATGGCTGAGTTTCCTCTTGATCCTCAACTTGGGAAGATGCTCATAGCATCTTGTGATAACAATTGCTCCAATGAAACCCTCTCAATTACTGCAATGTTATCAGGTGAGAAATACATTTCTTCTCTGGTGTGATTATTGTTTTAAAGCATTTCATGGGTTTAACTGCTAATGTTATAACTACAGTTGAAGTAAAGTGTAAAATCAGTGTTTTTAGATCTTTTAAAAGTTTGTTCTGATCATAAAACTCATTGAAAATGGAATAAACAGCTTATATCTTGACATTAAAGTTAAACAAAAATTAGTGTATTTGCACAGGAGACTTTGTTCTTAGAAACCAACTATATTGATATAATCTTCAAAAACAACATTCTTTATTTGATTCCAAAAGAAAATATTGTATTTATAATTAATTCATGTTCATGTAAGGTAAAATTGTTTTGAGCTTTCTTGTATGCATATATAAATTAAACATTAATTTGTGATTTGGAAGGAAAAAGAGTAAGTACTTTAACACGTGAAAAACTGAAAGTATCTCTTTCTTTCTCACTCTATCTGTATATATATGTAAATAAAAATATATAAAACGTCTTTGCCCAAAGGCATGGTATAGTAATATTTGGCCAAATGGGTCAAGTTAAGGCCAGGCCAAATGTTGCTCGGGTTTTCGTTGCACTAAGCTCGATGGATGTGGGGTTGCTTATTTTTTTGCGGCCCCCCCATCCAACACTGTTTAGTTCCACAGTGTTTTGTACGGCCTAACGAAGCAAAGAAAGCAGCAGATGAAGCAAAGATGAGATTTGCCCACATCGATGGAGACCACCTGACCTTGCTGAATGTGTACCATGCTTTTAAACAGAGTAAGCATATATTATTTAATTCATAATAGGAAAAACTTAAATTATGATATTTTATTTCACATTTTAATTATGAGTGGCAATTATAATTTTTGATGTTTAAAATTTTTTAAGCTGATTAATAATTTTATTCAGATAACAGTTAAATTAATCCCAGTAATGCTAATTGATTAATCCGACATATATTTAAATGTAATTTTTAATTTACTACAATTAAGTGTTTAGATGCATGTTTTTAAGATGTATTGAATGTAATTTATTTTTGTAAGTTTTAGGTTAAGATGAACCGTGTTTCTCGGAATGAACCTACAATTTTTTTTATTTGCTTAAATACTTCCCAAACAGAGATTTTCACCATTCATAACATATTGTCTTATTAAATATCTTGTTTTGGAGTTTAATTTCTGAAATTATTGAATTAAATGTTTAAAATATATCAATGATATCAGAACTGTTGTTGTATAAGGTACCACATAAAATTATTTAAAAAAAAATTGTGTAGGTGTAGGGGATAAGTTAGTTAATTGAGTAGAAGAGTGGCTGAAAGGAAGGAAACAGAGGTTTGTCATAAATAAAGTATAATCAAACTGTATTAATATCACAAGTGGTGTCTCAGGACTCAGTCTTAGGACCTTTGGTTATTTTTTATCTTCATCAGTGAAATGGATGAAAGAATAGCAAATAAATTACTTAAATTTGTGATGACATTAAGGTCTTGTGTGTTTGACTCTGAGGGAGATTCTGCTATTTTACAGAAAAAAAGATTTAGATCATTTAGTGACTTTGACGAATAAGTGGTGGGCGGGATTTATTTATAGTAAATGTAAGATAATGCATGTGTATTATCATAATTTGAGTTATAAGCATAATTTAGGTGGGAGTAACCTTAATATTGTCATGAGAGAAAAGAATCTTGGTGTAATGGATGATTGGTCTGAAGTCATCCAAGCAGTGTGCAGTAGAGGGGATATAGGATTTTAGGTTGCATCTACAGAAATATTGAATACAAATGTAAAGTGGTTATTTCTTTGTAAAAAGTCATCAGTTAGGCCACAGTTGGAGTATTGTGCTAAATCTTGGGCTCTTTACTTTTAGGAAGAATACTAAGTTGTTAGAGGAGGGCTACTAAAATGCTGCCAGAAATGGAAGGGCTGTCATGTGAGGAGAATTTAAACTCTCTGAAATTTTCTCTTGAAAAAAGAAGAGGTACAAGTGATGTGATTGATGCAATTAAGATTGTTAAGGGAATTGATAGCATTATCTTTTGTCTTACTTAGTTTTGATAATGGTAGAACTAGGGGAATAATACATTTTGGCAGGGTAGGAGACATCTTTAGCTCAAACAGTTTTACTTTTCTAACAAGTTGGTTGGTCTCCTGAGTGGGTTTTTATCAAATGTTGTGAAGGCAGTGCATTTAAGATAAAGCTTGATATGAATGAAGGGCTGGTGGTGAGGGTTTCTTTTTGATTAGTTTAGTTTAAAGAATGGGGCAGCCTGGATGGACCAGTAAGTCCCTAAACATTATGCAAGGTTATAATATCTTGGTATGTATCAGTGAGCTTCATTAATATCGTGTCTCTTACCATGTAGATCATGAAGATCCACAGTGGTGTTATGACAACTTTGTAAACTACCGCTCCCTGAAAAGTGCAGACAATGTAAGGCAACAGTTATCTAGGATCATGGATCGATTCAACTTGAGACGGTCATCAACTGACTTCACAAGCAAGGATTATTACATAAACATTCGAAAA
Source organism: Carcinoscorpius rotundicauda (assembly GCA_011833715.1). Classification (NCBI taxonomy): domain Eukaryota; kingdom Metazoa; phylum Arthropoda; class Merostomata; order Xiphosura; family Limulidae; genus Carcinoscorpius; species Carcinoscorpius rotundicauda. The sequence goes on along the minus strand of CM022394.1, from coordinate 48,963,346 downwards.
GCACTTGTCTCTGGTTTTTTTATGCAGGTAATTTATGTATTATCTTTAACTATAAACATTTTAAGCATGTTTACCCTGTTCTCAAGCTAGAAATATTTTGAATGTAAAACTAATACCACATAGGATTCAAAACTAATACTCCTGTTGGGCAAATGCTTTATTTAGCTTAGCTACTGTATCTCTTGGAATTTGATAAGATGTTTGAGCTGTACACTACAACAAATCATTTAAATTTCTTCTTTCAATCAATGTAATAAATGGAAGCTATATCTTTCAACCCTTTCACAATGGGCTTGATATACATAAGTTTGTCTACATATTTTTATGATAAGTATTTGGATCATAAATTTTGATATAGCATGTGTATCTTCACAAAATTTAGTAGACTTTTAATAAATGTTAGTTTTTTTTATACAAAAAAGATTTTATAATGAAATATTCTTTACTAAAGATTTCTTTGTGAAAATATCAAACTGTTTTGTTATTAGTCTGAGTGCAAAGTCATTTTAGGTTATTAAAAAAATATATTCTTTGCCCCAAAAGTCTCAAACATTATTTGCTTGATCTCTAAAACATCCTAAATACACTTCAAATGTTTGTTTTCAGAAAGGCTTCATTGATGTTTTATGTTATTTTGTGGGGTTTGTCACTTGACCAATCTTCCAACTATTATAAAAACAAAAAGGAGAAATATAAATTGTGCCTTTTTGTGCTGGAATGACTACATATAACATAAATACAAATGTTTAGTCTAAGAAGCTTAAGTCTCATAACACTATATATTTATTATACTTACCTTCCAGTTTTTCCAAGCTAATATTACACAACTTGGATTGACATAGTGCATGTGCACTCGTGTTACTTATCCAGTATTATAAACTGACATTTAATCTCCCTTGTCTTGGCTGTGTTTTAGTGGACTTGTATTTTGCAATCTACAGTCATATTTCAATTATTATATATGTTATATAGGTTATTACTATTTAGAAATAACTTATTAAACTTATTTTTCTTAAAATACAGAACTATAAATGAAGAAATAAAGTAAACAATTATCTCTTGCTATGATCTTGGAACTCAGTTGCTGAATCTTTTAAATTCTCACATGAGGAGGATATCAAACAATTTTTTTTTAGGTTTTTATATATACAGTTAAATAACCAAAAATCATATAACTATGCTTGTAATTTCTTATGACTTAGTAACTGAGATGTATTTAGGTTTCAAAAAATATAAAACTTTAGCAGACTAAAGATGCGACCTGTTTTCATGAAATCTTGGTCTGAAAGAAAGTGGTAACCTTTTCACCGATTAAAATATCTATGAAGACCCCTTGGGAGACATTCTAAGCTTTTATTTGGTCATTCATATGTCATATATTGAAGTGTACATAGACTATTTCCAAAAGTGAAGAAGTAAATGGAGTTGCTGTTTGATATAGTACATAACCCATATTTCAGCAAAACATGCAGACTTCTTTGACCCTGTGTGAAGAAATGAGTCTCGTCACTGAATAACATCTTCCTCCATTATTCTTGTACCCAGTTCTTGTATTTTAGACCCCATTGATAATGTTTTTTCTTCATTGAGTTGGTAAGAAGTCGTTTTTTGACTGGTCTCAGATGAAGTAATATTCCTCAAGATTTCGTCATATATCCCAAAAATAGATCGATTGTACTGCAAAACATAGCTAATAATGCCATCTGTGTGAAAAGATGACTAGTAAAGGAAATCAGCGGGTCCAGTGAGCCTACATCGGTCACCATGCTGAAAATATTGTAAAATGACCATTTGTTTCAATTAATTTGCACAAGGGTGTACACTGCTAAATTAGGGATGGCTAGTACAGATAGCCCTCATGTAGCTTTTTGCAAAATTCAAACCAAACCTAACTTGATTGACATCACTGAGGAGTTTGCAATGGTCTTTCCATATTAACCAATTAAACAGATCATGATTTTGGCTTCAGTTTCTACTCTACTAATGAATAATGTATGTCATGTTAGCCTTTATGCATATTTGATTTCAAAACAAATTCAAACTGTTCAACTTTTTGGAATGTTTTAAATCTTCAAAACACCTATCTTTTTCAAACCAAGTTTGAAACTAAGCATTTTAATATAAGGCTAGTAAAGTTATGTGCAATTTTTAAAATTAGTTTTAGACAACTTAAACTTTCATTGAGTGTTCATTTAACTTTTAAAATTAGTGTTAATCAAACTGTTCTTTTGTTGTTTTTTAGACTGCCCATTTAGAGAGGACTGGTCATTATTTGACCATGAAGGACAACCAGATAGTTCAGCTTCATCCATCCACCTGCCTGGACCATAAACCTGAATGGGTCATCTATAATGAATTTGTATTAACCACCAAAAACTATATTCGAACAGTTACAGATATTAAAGCAGAGTGGTGAGTACTGTCATTACATATATTGAAAAGAGAAGTACAATATAATTATCTGAACTTGTAATAAAGTTTGTATAGTGATAAGGTCATTCTTAAAATTTAAAAAAACAACAAAGAAACCATTGTGATTTAGTGTTCTTAATGCATTTAATATTATTGTGGGCTTCCCTTCTGCAACATTTAATAAAACTGTGTATCAAAATATCGATTTAAGATTCTCCCATTTTTTTATGGTCTTCTATTACTTTCTGGCAGTCTGGAAAATTTGAGTATTCAATTATTTTATTGGTGGGAAATTTTTTGGGTTAAGTATGTGTCCAATACTCTAGTTTTAGACTAAATTAGTAGGAACTGAGTAACATATAACAGTGAATTGATGCTGTTTGAATAGCTTTGATAATCTTTTATGTAAAATATATAAGGTCTGAAGATCTTCAAGTTATTGTATATTGCCGCTGATTCCTTCTCAATATCAGAATGACCTTCAAATATGTTCATGTTGTTTGTCTTAACATTTCTATTAATGGATCTTTTATGTTTGTTTTTGGAAAGTCTTGTTTTTATTGCTTCCGTTTGGAGGGGAGCATATTATTAATAAGTGTCGAAGATTTCATTTGTAGGTAGGAGCTGGGTGAACATAGATTTTCAGTTGTGTTTTCTCTAAATCACTGTTATGATTAAGCATATCTTTGGTCGTGTTTAAGTTTATGTACACTTCTCTCTTGTTTTGCTTATCTGTGTTTGGAGTCTAAAAGTATTTTAGCTTCAAGAGTGTGTGCCCTGAAACAAGATATACTCTGCTGGTTGTAGTCGATAAGATTTCATTTTCAGGAATTTTTGCCATGATTTATTGAAACTTATTTAACTTCTGTTTAAATGCTAGGTAACATCAACAGTTTCTCTGTGTTAGCTCACCCTGTTAACATGAATCAAGTGTTTTTCAGATGTATTTGTAACAGTGAAGATAAGCATATATGTTTTAAAATGTTTGAAAAGGTTCATTTGAAACCATAAAAATCACATTTTCTGATTCATGTGTAGATGGTATAACTAGTGATTTTGTTTCTTATTTAACATCTTGTATTTATTCATTTTTTATCATGTCAAGAATTGTTTATAAGTTTACATGTGGAAATTACGGTTAGATACAAGTTGAATTATTGATCATGTACGTGATGAATAATAGAAGCTTTTCATGAAAACTAAATGTAATTGTTAGGCTGTAAGTTAACATACTTTAAACTAGCTCAATATTTTTATGGACCACACCATCTATTTTGCAGGAATACACAATGTTTGATCCTTGTTTTAGACTGTTTTATAAGAAATGTCTTATTGCATTTTATGTATTTTGTTTTTTAACATCTATTTTAAATTCTATTAAGCAAGCTTTTTAGGATGTTTGAAATGTAAACATATTTTTATTTTAGTTCTTGTACTCTTAGTACTTGCATATATGACAATTTTTTCCCCATAAAAGTTTACAAAAACATTTCACAAAATTGTTAATTAGATTTTTTTAAATTATATGCTTTTTTATTATTTTGGATCTGTTTATGTGTAGAATTATACATAGCTTAATAATTATTTATGCTGAATATATATATATATTGTATCAGAAAGTTCCCTCTGGCCTTAGTCTCTTCTGTGTCACTACAGTTATAGCCTAATTTTCTGAATAGATCTACATTAATAGGGGGATTTGAGTGTCTCTTTTTGTTCCTACACTTAGTTGTCTTATTTTTCTAGGTTAATAAAGATCGCACCAAATTATTACGACATGAGCAACTTTCCTCAGTGTGAAGCCAAGAGACAGTTGGAACTTATTATAGCAAAGCTGGAATCCAAACAGTATCAAGAAGGGTTTTAACACATTAGATGTAATGAACCATTAGAAACTAGTGACATAAATCTTTCAAGAACCCCATACATCATTGGTGTATATTTCAGTGCTCTTATGTTGACACTCATTTAACATAGTTTTCTTAGCAAAAGTTCTTTAATTATGAAAAAAAATGTAAATTCAATTCTTGAATGTTTTCATATCTCAATTTAAGCTAATGTTTATTTTGCTAAAACTAGCATTTTCTAGCATGTGTGTATGTGTGTGTGTTTATTTTCTTCATGCAATAAGATATTGAACTTTTGTAAAGTTTTCAAAAACTATTGGTTTTGTTTTTCAATAAAAACTGCTTCCATCACAGAGTGAAAGGTTTATTTGTGCCTGACAGTATGTTTTGTTGTTACTGTCCGATAAAACGTAAAAGCTGTTATGTTTGTAAGATATATCACCCATTGTTGTCTCCTACTTTATTATGTATACTTCTTTAGGTTTTGCTATTCTTTGTTGTATTGTAATAAACAAAAAATGTTAAAATGGCTGTCTATGTAAAAGTGTAGTAATTTGTAAGAGTGTCTTTATCAAAGTTTAATGACATCTGAGTATTTTGAAGCTTTAATATTTTGAGTAGTTTGTTCTCTAAACAGAGCAATGAAATTTGATAGGTACTGGAAAAGCAAGCTGGCATTTTATATGCATGTTTTTAACAAGTATCTGTTTTTACTTTTTAAACTAGTAATGACCGTACACAATAGTTTCTTGTTTTCTCTTCCTTTTTTTCTTTTAAATTAAATAACTGGAATTGAAAAATTTGAGTTTTGTAACTTAGTGTTAAAATTTAAAATTAGTATTTATAAATTTGTACAAAGTGAAAACTGGTGTGTAGGAAGATAAAAGTTTCATCTGATTATAAATGGAATCTGACATTAATTTGAAGTAGATTATCAGGTATATCATGTTCAATAAAGAATTAAGCTGATGTGTTCTGGAGATATATTGTAAAGTGTAGTTACTTTTAAAAGAAAAGCTTTCTTTTCTTCCTGATAGTGTTTTGAGGAGTGGGGAATAATTTTAGAAAATTGTGGAAAAATATATTTAGCATAAATAGTACTTATATTAGACTGTTCTAGTAAGAGATGTTGAGGTACAAAACAAAAATCTGTTTTGGAAATGGAGCATTATAAATAGTACAGCTTCATCAGGAGCTGTGGAAATCCTATAAGTTCCTTAACTCGTAAGATATTGATAGCTCCTGATAAAGCTGTAATAATGAAATATTGAGCTATTAAAGTTGCATTCTGGATATATAGGTCATGGTTTTATGTTTATAGAAATGTCTCATAATAATCTCTAGTTTGTGCTGAAGAAAAGTTAATATGAAAAGATGAACCTGTTAGTCAAAAGAGATGACAGAGTATAAAAGATTTTACGAGACAGTAATGAGAGAAAAGTAGTCTTGTTAACGTGTGCAAAAATAAGATGAACAAAACATGTTAATGCTTAATAATCTGTCATATTGAATTACAAACTTTACCTTTTTAAAAAAAGGTATGATGATTTTACACGAGGTTTTTTTGGTGGGTGGGGGCTACTTTATTGCTGATACACTGTATTTTTTATAGTAAAGCTATATTGGGCTATTTTTTTGTGTCTGCCAATGGGGTTTGAATCTCTTGTCCTCGAATTTACAATGTTAAATCTTACCACTGTTTCGTCAGGACACTCCCTGAAACACATGAAAAGCATTAAACACAGGAGTGAACTTGATTCTAGATCACTGGTTTGTAAGGCAACCTGTTATTGAAGTGAAACAGAACTACTTCCCAACAATATCAGAATATGAAGCAATTTAGACTAAAAGGTATTTTCAGCTTATTAATTAAATGTAAGCTTCAATTATTGTATCTCACCTAATGATGTCAGGTAAACGTAAAAATTTTTTTCGCTATGTACAACTAATATAGAAACTTGTGAAATCTGATGAAAGATTTTAAACTCATAAAAGTTTATGATAATTTATGTGTAGGATGGTGTGGTGAGAGATGTTACAAAATTAGTCATTAGAATAATTATTGTTATAGAGTAATTGTATATATCATTATTCTAATAACGATACGAATAATTTTACAATTGAGAAAAATATCGACTAGCTTAGGGACGATCTGGTGAAATAATCTATGTACTTGCAGGGACATTTTTCAAGGTAACTAATTTTTACGTATATTTTGATATCCGATATTAAGTGGTTCGTTAACTACCGTCTTCATAATACAGCAAGTTTTGTTCTTCATGTATAATATGTGTAATAAATGTTTTTATTTATCTTAATATCGCATGGCAATCCGACATTCGCTCAACTATTCTACTGTTGAACAGTTGTAGACGTAGTTGTATTCAAAGTTTCATGTAATAAAGATGGGTGAGTACGATGTACAGAAAAGATTTTGAATAGACAAATCACAGATATACAGAAAATGCAGTATTCACAGTTTGTAGATAATGTGGTGCTATCTAAAGGTTAGTTTTTGTTTGGTAAATTTTGAAGTCTTTCGATGTAAAATACATATATTCAAATCATAAAGATATGATCAGACCTGGGATTGGAAATTTATAAAAACAAAACGTTTCTATTAATGTAATTAGAAAACAAGGAAATTTGGAGCAACTTTTGTGGTGGAGACCATTTAGAAGTGCGCCGCCGGTACAGTGGTAAGTCTGCAAATTTACAACGCTAAAATCATGGCTTCGATTCATCTCTGTTGGCTCAGCAGATAGCTCTATGTGGTTGTGCTATAAGAAAAACACATCATTTAGAAATACGTAAACGAATGAATCCACAAACTAAGATTAATGGCAAAAACATTTCACGTGCCCAGTGCACAACATAGTCAAGAAGTATCTGCGTTAGTAAAAGAAATGCGTCTTCCGGCAGTGAAGGGGGGGGGGCGAGAACACCCTTGTGGGAGACAAAGTGTAAATATCCTGTAGTCCAGCTTTTCATAAAGAGAACAACAAAAGCATTCACGTCGCGTGTAAACAACTTTCTTTCCTCGCGTATACATTCGTCCATAGCATATTCCAATCTATTAAAAAATGAAATGGGTATTCCATTTACCCTGATGTTCCATCAAAAGATATACCTTAAGATCAAGTCGCTCTATGCAGGGTATTTCAATTTTCGAAAAATGATCGTTAAAAGGTCGCTGAACAACTGTCGTTTTTGTGCACTATATAGCTTATTGAAAAGCCTGCAGAACGGGTGCGAATTGAAAAAAAGCAACAAATTAAATGGGCAAGGGTTCAGTTTTACAAAATGGACTTACCAACTGGGGTGTTCAGGGATATTGATACCCCCTTCGCCCCAAATTAAATATAATAGCCTCATGACAGAACCCATAAGAGAATTAATGCTAAATATGTACTTTCAGGAGACAGAGTAGCACAGGACATGAGAACGTGCACTGTAACGATGTGGTGCTGCAAGTTTGTTTCAATATAACATAATCATCCTGTCTTGTATTACCGTCGTTTCTCAAAGTTCTCTTACTTTGTTTGTTGGAATTTTTCTAATTCTCGGTTACAGCTGGAACTTACCTTTCGACGACTCGAATAAAACTTCATCAGTCACATATAGGAGGACTTGGTTTTTCGTACCTTATCCTTGCAAACAAAGTACTGATCGCTGTAAAAGTATGAGTCTAAACTTGAAAAGCTGTAAACTACGTTCCTTAAGGTTTAAGTGCGAGATAAAAAAAACAACCAAAAAAACTATCGAATACCTGTAATATTTTTTTTATGGTGTTTTTCATTCTAGTATAGCGATTTATGAAAAAAAGTAATTGTGTGATGCATATTAAAAATTTGAAAACATTGACAAGTTGAAAATGGAATGAAAAAAAAATTACTTAGTTGATTTCAGTTTACTATTTTATGTATTGTTGGCGCATTCAAACAAACTATTTATAGCCTTCACCTTATATAAAGAATGGAGACAATTTGTTAATAATTATATAAAAGATTTTAAGTGTGATGGAGTCTAGATGCAAGTGAAAATTCGTTAAACAAAAGTACGAAGTTGTCCCTTTGCGAGTGCTTAAGAGCACGAAATAAAAGCCTATTCTCGGCAGGGTAGAAGTGCAAAGATCAGACGCTTGTTATCCATCACAGTGTATAACAGTTGGTAAGGATTGTTGTTGTTTTGAATTAAGCACAAAGCTACACAAGTTTAGATTTATACTTTTACGGTGATCTGGGCTCTGCCCACCACGGCTATCGAGACCTGGATTTTAGCGTTGTAAGTCCGCAGGCATACCGCTGTTGGGCAGTTAGGCCAGGAAAACAAATTCTTCACTTCGAAACTTAATGGTTTACATTTTTTACTAAAAGACAGAGATTTCGTTTCATTCTATGTTTTCCAAAAGTTTCTATTTTTCGTTACAACCATTGTAGCATACGTAAGGCTAAATTTTCTATAACTACACTGTATATTTATTTTTAAGGAAAAATAACGTTTTCATATTTTATATGATACGAAATAAATGTGGAAGCTTAGTATGTACTAAACTAATGACGCTATTGTGGAGGATAAAAAAAATACATATATAACTATCAAGTAATTGGTTTTGTCAGTAACTGTAATTGGGTGGAATGGATGTTGAAGTAAATTTTAAATATTTTTTGCTGAAATTTGACAAGTAACTGTCAAGCAAAACTCGAAGCAATTGTTACAAGTATCACGAATTTCAATTAATATATAATTACGTAAGATTAGGACTCGAAAGACACATTTACGTTTTGTAAAATTAATGTGTTGAACATGTGTTATAATGTTTTGCAATACCAAAGTATACAAATAGCCTTGTTTTTTGTCATCAATTTTTTTTTTATGGGGTAAAATAACTTCTGTCAAAGAAATATACTGTAACACTTTGAAAAAAAAATTATCTATTGAAGATGAGTAGATTATTTGTTTTTTAGCTTCGGTATAATATTTTTACAATTCGTATGGCTATAGTCAGGTAGGTAACTGTCGTATATTTCGTGAATATTTCAAACTACGCTACGGTACACTAAGGATGGCCACACTTGTGTTTAAAACATTGTTAGAAAGTTTTCAAAATAAATCACTTACATGCTATATTTCAGGAATTTTATTTAGTGTTGTCTGTGTCTTAAAGCTTTGTGAAGTCTCTACAATTAAACCATATTATATTAGTTTAAATAGTGTTTTTGAATCATAAATAAATGTTCGTTTGTTTTCAAATTAAATTGAAAGAATTGCGATATGGTCGTGTTTTATCTAGTTGTTATCCTCAAATTTATTTTCTTTTTCTTTTTATCAGATGTATAACTTCTTATAACATCTAGACGTTTCCTATAAGTATAGTTATACTTAAGTCTCCATGGAAACTAAATCACGCCTGTTTTTAGTTATTATGTATGTTTACGTTCAAAACCAGCACTCCTTAACTTGCCTTTCACGCTGTATTGCGTAAAAATGATTAAGTGTTGTTGATGTCAGGCTGTAATATTTATTTCTTGGAATAACTGGAGTGTATATTAAAAAGAAAAAAAAAATCTGTGTTTTTGTACCATCCTAGACACTTTGAGCATAAAGTACAAAGTGAACAATCGAAAATCACTGAACGTTTGTTATCGTGAAACCCTCAACAACAACAGAAAGTTTGTCCTCTAGAAGTTTCATAATCAATCAAATTTTTTATGTTATTATTTTTCCTTTCCATCTTTACTACTGTCTAAATGTTCATAGTGTAAATTGCTGTATATGTTTGTTCATAATTTTTTATGCTTAGTAATCGTATTAATTTATCATTTTTCACTGTAAAACATCAGGAAAGTAGTAGGAGATAACTGAGTTTTAAAGTTTTGTATATTGTGGGCTTTTTTATTCAATTATAAAGTAAAAATAACTACTGGGACTAATTATTTTTAAAAAGATTTGTATTAAGAACTTGCTCGGAGATATTTGCCTTCTTGTTTTAGTAAATATAATTAAATTTACTTAGTATCCGGAAACTACCCATATATAAATCTGTATTGAAACCTAATGAAACAAGTTTCTTTAGATCGACTCTTGTGCGACATTACAAAAACTGATGATAGTTCTTACAGGCACTGTAAAAGTGTAGGAAGTAAATTAAAAGTGGGGTTGGGGCAAGATTTATTTGACCAAGAAAATCGAGGGAATGTACGCCATAGGCGCACCCATTACTCCCGAGATCCAAGCGTTGTTTGTATTTGGTCGATTTGCTCAATCTGGGAGAATCGGGATCACTGTAGACTTCTTCCTCCATCTTTTACTATTTATTGGTTATACATGTTGAATGTTACAAAGTTATTCAAGAAATCAGGGCTGACGTAGAACACTGCGTAGAAACTCATTTTACATTCCTCTTCAGAGCCGTATCTGTAGCATTTAGTGCTATTTCACAATTTCTCTTCATGTGGTCATACATTCTCGCAAAGAACTCGATGGGAAACTAAAATAACTATCAAGTGTGTACTTCATATATAAAATTCTATTTTTAAATACACCCGTGATACTTAACTCTGAATGAAAATTTCTAGTGCAGGTGGACCTACAGTAAACAATAAGTGGGAAAGATACTTAAGACTCCAGTAATCATGTATGATACTGCGATTAATGAGTAGTTTTTAAACAATTTTTATCTAAGTTTTGGAGTAACCAGTCTGTCTTTGTTTTCATGTTTGCATATTTATGCATGAACTTAATATTAGTTGATCTCGATACTATGTAATATGTAGCGATTATGTGTGTATTGCATTAGTCCAACCATATTCCATTACTGATCTAGTGTACTGTTTGTAGGTTTTGATTATGTTTTCTGGTGTGACTCCTGGGTTTACCTGTTATCCTCTTAACATTATTTCCTCATTGCTATTCCTTATTCGAGTGATATGCTTCTTCCATGTTAATTTTGAATCGTAATTTATATTGATAAATTTTGTCGATGTGATGACAAAGGTGTGTGTGTGCGTTTTCTTATAGCAAAGCCGCATCGGGCTGTCTACTGTGTTCATCTAGGGGAGTCGAACCCCCTGATTTTAGCATTTTAAATCCGAAGACTCACCGCTGTCCCAGCGGGAGACATTTTAGAAAAGCCCTTGAACTTTATTTTTAGTTTGTTTTATGCATATAATTATATTTGTGTTATCTTTCTTGCATAATCATTGTTGCCTAAATTATATGTATTTGTTCCAGTGACTGGGAAATCTGGTGTGTATATATGTTTATTTTATGTAGTTGTTTACTGTATTAAAATAATATTTGTCCAAGTCTGGTTCATTATGTGTTTTAATGGTTTTCCTCGATTGTTCTTTGAGCATTTCTGGTTTTTATTTGTTTGTGTATGGTATTTCGTTTTCATGACGTAAAGTTGGATATGCTTTATACTTAATTTGGCTATTTGTAAACCATTTCAGATGAGATCAAAAGTTTTATTTAGGATTTGTGTGTTCATTCAGTTTTGAACAAAAAATGTTCCATTTATATTAATTATTTCATTTTCTTCCTTGGTGTGTTTATTTAAATTTTGATGTATGGTTCTTTTCAGCTAATGTATTGGCTTCTCAACCTACGACGCACTTTAATCGTGTTTTTAATATGGGTCTGATATTTCCATCTATTTTGAGTAATGTATTGGCTTTGCATATGTATTGTCTGTTCTGCAGCTTTAGTAAGGCATTGAGTAGTTCTTTGACATTAATTATTAATATCGGATGGTTTCTCTGCTAGATTATTGTTGATTCTGGTAAAAACTGAGCTAAAAAGTGTGTATATTATTCAAAGCAGTTTGAATTGAATTTTATTAAGGATTTATTATAATGGAATACAAGATGGAAAACACGTTATTGATAGGTGATAACTATCAATATTAAATCCAATATTACAGTTTGAACATTTATTACTAACAGTTGATTATTATATACACAGAACTAATATATCATTACTATTATATTGAAAGCTTCAGTGTGTTGGAGTTGTATTTTTCAACGGTATACATTCACTACGTTCCAGAAATTCCAACAATTCTCGTACATTAGATGTGGTTTTCTTACATCCAAAATATTTGTTTCCTATTTACATCTTTACTTATTATTGGATTATTATGGTGTTGATTTAGGTCATTTAGTAAGTTAATATCTGTTTTTATGGCTGCAAAACAGTATGTTCCTGCTATTTTTATACTTTTGTTATTTGATAAATGTATATCTATTGTTGTACATTCGTTGGTAGTTTCAGTCCCAATCAGTGTTACAGATGGGATTGTTTTATAAATTACAGCAATACATCTGTTTGGTCATTGTTATTTACTTCGTCTTTTCTTATTGAATTATAACCAATCATTTTAAAGTGTTATATATATTTAACATAGTTTCTGCTATACAGCAGTATTTGCGTCTAAACATAAATCTTCGCTATTGTGCCTCTTTGAAGCAAGACCATTCTGAATAGTTATGTATTGTACAGTGAAACGTTAAGATGTGAATATGTCAAGGAGTTGTTGAAATGAGTTGTTTGATGGAATGTACTTTTTCGCTATTGAAATTATAAATGTTATGCGATCTTGTTTATTTTCAGGGTTTTGGAGTTCTTTAACAAACTCATAGAAAGCATTTTTAATTGCTTCAATCATTGGATGTTTTTCTTTTGGTGTAACATCTGCATTTGTAGTTTTTTCTCTTATAATTTGTTTATGTTGTGGAATGGAGGTAATTTCATTTGTTTGCTTATTTTGTAGTTTTGATTATTTAAATTTTGTTACTTGTTTGGTTGAAAACTGCAGCTGCATATGTTTATGTATTTGTTTGCTGGGTGTTAGATGTAGGTATAAGAGATGTTTTAACTTGTTTTTGTTTTGTTTCCTCTGAGTTTGGTCATGTTATGCTTCGGTTAATGTTATATACTCTTGTGTTAATTTCTTTGTGTATTTTTGTCAACCTTTATAACTTGTTATATGTTGTTCTTTACAATCACAATAAAAGGGGTTTTTATTGTTCTCTCTTGCACTGACTAATGTGATGTTCCCACCACAAACTGCATAACGTGGGAGAGATTTAAAGACCAATTCTGTATGACTATTCCGTTAGCAGTTGTATCATTGCGAGATAACTACTGCAGGCAACTTAGTTTTTTCTACCTAAAGCCTCTGATATCAAAGGACGTTACCATCTGATATGAAACTAGATATGTTGTGGGTTTTTTCTATATACTTGGATTATACAGTCCTCCGAATATAAACTACATAAATTTTTGTATTGTGTCTTTTTTATGTATTGTATTTAGGACATCTTGTTTCAATGACCAGCAGTAGTCTGCCATCATCCTGATGTTGCACCTTCCCCGATACATCCTCTCCATTTCTTTGATGTTTTAATGAAACCATTCCCTTCGCTTTGCGCTGACGGTACCTAGATTTTTAGAGAAATAATCAATATGTAAGTGTAATAAATGAACTTTCAAGTTCATATGTAACACAACTCTTTGAATTTATCCAGCATGTTATTGACAACATTTCATAATTCGGTTCCTAAATATTTATTAATAGCGTATTTAAAGGCAATCAGCGCTTCGTTTTTAACTTTCATTGTTGTTGTTTTGAACTGTTCATCCGAATTAATTCTTAATCTGAAGCCTAACAAAATTACTTTCTTTGAGCTTCATTTTTGAAAAAGCTTGGAACCGCCCACATAGAAACTTCAAACACTCTCTAAGGTTTTTATAGACTTTTAAATATCTACAAAGTATGCAACTATGTTCCAATATAGATGTAATACACTGTTTTGATAAATTCAGTAACGTTTTGCCTTTGTTTCTTTACAACAAATTTGCTACAAGTATAACAGTATTGTCTTAGCGACGATTAAATAACACTGAAAAGAAAAAAAAATGTCAAAATGCACACACAAACAAACAATATCCAGAAATGACACGTCATGCGGTATGTTAACCGTCTATATACTAGTGGTGTGTTTCTCGTGGGTTTTATAACGATCAGTAAGACTCTCACATCGCGATTGATCAAAAGAAATCTATAGCCAGTGGTTCAACATTTTAAGTATAACAAAATGTAACCCGATTTCAATGAAAATGATTCACGCTTATATAAAAGTATGTATAATATTTTGTGAAAAATCTGTATATGATGGAGAAAATGAATATCGTTTTCAAATTCAGCGTACAAGAAGTACTATAGAACGTAAAAATTTCAAGACAGTAAAACCATCACCTGTGTTATGTTTGTAGGCTTCTGTGTTTTTATTGATGTAGTTCTTTCCAAGCTCTCTCTTCCTCCCTAGTGGCACAGAAATATGTCTACTGACTTACAGCACTTGGAATCGTGTTTTTATATCTGTGATGGATAAAGCACATATAGTTTATTATGTAGCTTTGTGCTTAACTTCAAACAACAACAACAATTTTTTCACCTTTGTCAAAGATATATTCTTTTGTGTTCTACTTCTTCTGTGTGTTGTGTTTGAATGTTGTAACGAGTTCCTCTGACTTCAAAAGATTTTGTTGCTGGCTTTATCTCTGTTAAAAAAAATCTTTCCAGGTTTAGAAGCATCTTCTGGTCAATCCTGAAGTAGTTTATTTCGATCACCCGTCTCTGCATCTTTGATTAAAAAGATGCCTTTAGCTAAGTGTTTGATGGCTGTTATCTTAGTATTTGGTTTACATCTCTTGTCTTCAGCCGCTAACTCTGGTTCTTTATACACATATGAGCCTGGTATACCTTTACCTTCAATTATCGTGGGAAGCTATTTTGTTGTTTGTTTTACCTTGTGTTTGGTTAATACTTCTTACTAGCTACAAGTGTGAAACCATGACTGTTGTTTTGTATTTGTGATTTCTTTGAGTCATCCACTGTTACATGATAAATTATGCCCATTTTGATTTCACTAATTTTATGGTCAGGAAAGATACAGCTTTCTATAGATCTCTTTACCGTTTTACGTTTCTTAGAAAAAGTTTCAAGCTTTTTATTAGCAACTAAAATAAGGTTGTGTAAGTTAGGACTTGAGTCTAAGCTTGTTTTACTGTTATTACTAGAAAGAGGTCTCTTCGTCTACACGTGTAAAAATGGGTACGTTAGTCTCCGTAATTGATATCCTTGTCGAATTCTTGAAAAAAAGCAACACATATAACAACCACTCGCCTTTCGTAATTATCTTTGTCCAGTTAGGCTGGTGTCAGAATTTGGCCGAAGTCCAGGGCTCACTTTAGAACCGTGGAAAGTCTTGGCTACTGTATTACATATGATGCATTCTCCGGCTTTTTCTGGGAGTAATTTTCCTCATTTTGATACATTTTTACTGAGACAATCTGAAAAGTGAGGTTCAGCCCCCTCACTTGCCTACTACGTTATTGTCTTTTACGGGTTTCCAGTAAAAAGAAAATAATAGCACTCGTAGTGGCCCGGATAAGATCCCGTGTTGAGCAAAAGGCCTTGTTGGTTGCGGCGTGCAGTACACAAGGTATGCAATCGAGATACTTTTGTATTTTTATTGCAGTTGCCTGTATGACAAGCAAAGAAATATTTGTTATTATGATGCAATGTCACAAGATCAACTGATTACGCTTCGCCGGAATAAGGCATTATATACCATTACAATTGAAAAAAAACACACACCTTACTTTTAGAAAATACTTTTTCATGTGACTACGTCACATTTTATGTTATTACCTATGTCCCCTTTCATTACCACAACACTAGAATTCATTCGTGCATGTATTTGAGCACAGAGATAACAGCAGAGATTAATATCATTGTGATTTGTTTTTTTTAATTCCTTCTTAGAAATCTAACTGGCAACATGCATTGTTTCTATCCATTTTATATAGGTAGAACTGCTTGTTTAAGTTTTATTGGATATTTATTCATTGTAATTAGAAGGGAACTAACTAATTAATGTTCAAAGTATTTATTGGTTTGTTTGAACTTCGCGCAAAGCTACAGGAGAGCTATTTGCGCTAGTCGTCCCTAATTTAGCAGTGTAAGACTAAAAGAAAGGTACCACCCACCGTTAACTCTTGGACTACTTTTCTACCAATGAATAGTGGGATTGACCGTCACATTATAACGCCCCCACGGTTGAAAGAGAGAACACGTTTGGAGTGACGGGGTTTTAAACCCCCGCCCCTCGTGTGGCTTAACCACCTTGCTATGCTGGGTCTCGAAATAATTATATTTAAATAGTAACTGAGTTATTATTGATAGTTTTTTGTAAGATTTATATATTTTAATGTTATATGAATTATATTGATACTTACACGAGTGTCAATATGAACATTTTTTATGTCGTTGATTTTGTGCATGGAGTTCAGTCAACAACAAATCTCGTAAGCTGTAATGTTATTGATTTTTTTGTCCAAAAACTTGCCAACTTGTGATTAGCTTTTCATATTTCATTAAAGTTTTTAAGTTGTTATAGATGTATAAATATATACACATCACTCTCTCTATATATTTATTAATAGAGATTACACAACACTTTTTAAAACAATACGGCAAACTTAAACAAGGGTGTTGTAAATGAAAAAAATCAGACGAATAAAACTGTAGGAAGAAACTACACAACATTTAATGTGTTTCTATATGCATTAGATTTAACCATTCGCAAGTTTTACGCGTGAAGGGAGGGAGAGTTAAATTCAAAGTGAGTGTGAGTTCTAGCCCAAACTCCCCATATTTATAAACTAACATTCACCGTCTGTATAGTGCAAAACCACTGTCTTAAATTATGTTTGTTTCTAAATTTCGCTCAAACCTACACGAGGGCTATCTGCGCTAGCCGCCCCTGAAATAGTAGTGTAAGATTTAGAGAGGACAGCCAATCATCACCACCCACCGCCAACTTTTTGGCTAGTCTTTTTACCAACAAAGAATGGAATTGACCGTCACATTATAAAGTTCCCACGGCTGAAAGGGCTAGCATGTTTGGTGTGACAAGGATTCAAACCCGCGATCCTTAGATTACAAGTCGAATGCCTTAACCAGCTGCCTATACCAGGCCTTTAAATTATGCTCTTTGGTCGTTCAGCAATTGACTTGAGGACTACTTATGACGCTAAAATTATGGTTTGATCTTTGTAGTGGCCACGGCCATTAGATAGCCCTTTGTGTAACAGTATTCTAAGATAGCCAGCCAGTTTATATTCCATTCCCATTACTTGTAATTGAAGTAGCTAACGTATTTCCTATTCACACAAAGTAATGATAACTAATCAACTTTCGTTTATACGAACGAATATTATTATCGGGACAGAAACCCAAACTTTCTCCGGTAATTAAACTTTTTTGTTCTTTTATTTTGCATGTTTCCTTTGTGATTGGTTAATTTGATATTTCTAACAAGACACTTTTCATAGCAGTGTAATATTTAAGGTAGCAAATTAATGGCTATGTTTTTGACATAAGGAGTAACCCATTTTCACATTGTCAAAGAGAAGTAACAACAAATGAACAAAACAAATAAGCTACCGGGGAACTTATCATCCATAGCTCTTAGATTTGAAAAGAAATATGCATCTTAGCATTTTCAGCTATAGGGACATTGTAAATGGTAGTAAATTCCGCAACTTGACTTACTGTAGTTGTGTAGACTGTTGGTGTTTACTGTTGAGTCACCAGCTCAAAATTTGGAATGGCCCTGCACAAGCATTGAGGGTCTCTGGCCTAGCCGTGTGGTTTCTGTTGCATAAGATATTGTTCAGGTTGAATATAAAAGATACAGTTTATAATTCTGTTTGATTACGATACTCGCACGGCTAAATAAGGGCTATCTGCGCTAAATGTTAGTAGCTTTGAACTGATAAATTATAAGGTTTGTTTGTTTGATTTTGAATTTTGCACAAAGTTACTCGAGTGCTAGCCGTCCCTAATTTAGCAGTGAAAGACTAGTGGGAAGTCATTACCACCCACCGCCAACTCTTGGGCTACTCTTTTACCAACGAATAGCGGGATTGACTGTCACATTATAACGCCACCACGGCTGAAAGGGCGAGCATGTTTGGCACAACGGGGATGCGAACCCGCGAACCTCAGATTACGAGTCGCACGTCTTAACACGCTTGGCCATGCCGGGCCAAACTATAAGGACTGAAACTATTTAATAATACACACTGCTAACTATTGAGTTACTGGCCTGGCATGGCCGAGCGCGTTAAGGCGTGCACTCGTAATTCGCGGGTTCGCGCCCGCGTCGCGCTAAACATGCTCGCTCTCCCAGCCGTGGGGGTGTATAATGTGACGGTCAATCCCACTATTCGTTGGTAAAAGAGTAGCCCAAGAGTTGGCGGTGGGTGGTGATGACTAGCTGCCTTCCCTCTAGTCTTACACTGCTAAATTAGGGACGGATAGCACAGAGTAGCTTTGTGCGAAATTCCAAAACAAACAAACAAAATTGAGTTACTGCAATTAAATACCAGGGTTTAAACGTCAGTCTTTTAATCCATCCATAGAACCAAAATTGAAAACACGATGTTGAGACAACATGAAGCGATTTTTAAATTCGTAGTATGATACGCTGATGAGTGGGCCACGCTCAGTCTTCGCTGCCTTTTGTTCTTCTTTTCTCATTTGTATATCCTCGTGGCAACACAAATTATCCACGTTCAGGTTTTTATTTTATTTCATATAAAGTATCGCAATATCAATGGCCCCTTTTTCAGCTTTGTTTTAATATTAAACAAACGAACACGCAACTATAGGTACCAGAATCTGTTATTTCGTTTTACGTGGTAAAATTTAAAGTTGATTTACGAATGACAAGTAAAAATTATTAAGTATAAGATTTTAAATATTTTCCAGTTCGCTGGACAGTAAAAACAGATACAAATTAACAGTAATTTGGGTCGATGGTTTTAATACTTGCCGCACCAAACATGCTCGCCCTTTCAGCCGTGGGGGCGTTGTAATGTGATGGTCAATCCAACTATTCATTAGTAAAAGAGTAGCCCAAGAGTTAGCGCTGGGTGGTGATACTAGCTCTTTTCTCTCTAGTCTTGCACTGCTAAATTATGGCGGCTTGCGCAATAAGCCCTCGTGTAGCTTTGCTGTGAAATTCAAAAACAAACGAAAATGATGAAATTTTATCTAACTCGTCACTAAAATGTTTAACCAAAGCCTAAAACATTGAAGCCGAATACATAAAATAGATCCCTTCTTCTTTGCTTTTTTTTTCAGTTATATAGAATGCTTCTACAGTTAGAAAAACAGATTTGAAAAATGTTCCATATCTGTAGGTTCAAAGTAATCTAAGCAGAATATTACAAGAGTTTCTGGTAGTTCACGGAATAAAAACAACAACAAAAAGTTGTAATACATAACACATGAATCAACAAGACTTTTTTATAACACAAACACTAGCATATCGATTTTTATGACACATTAGTGGTATTTCTTTGTTTCTACTTAACTGATAGAGATTAACTAAATAATGAAGCCGTTCATATTTTTTAGACATGTTCAGTTATACCTGTTTGCTTTCTTACCTTTATACCAACTTTACCACTTTATTGTTGTACCAAATATTTTTAAACTTTGAAATGCATTACGTAATGAAATGTCCCTGAAGTATGTATATTTTAGCTAAATTCCTGAACTTACTCAATCATAGTAATGCAATCAGAACTAAATCTTTTATGAGCACATTGTAGATAAAAAAGTCTTTGTTAAAACGTCTTTTGTTTCTTTTTTGGCCAATTGGAAATTATCATTCAACTGTTCGAGAAAACGTGATTGGTTAAAAATTTACTTCCATAAAAGGCCACAATATTACGACCTGTTCGAATTATATATTTTGAACTGGGAGGCTAAATTCCGACGTTTAGATGTCAGTTTGTTACGTTTGGACAGGGAAAATCGTCGTGTGTCGTTACCATTTCTCTCATAGGTTTAAATAATCATCGATAGATGTCACTGTCAATCATGATATTTTTTATGACACTTCAGTAAAGTGCAAAACCGATGTCGAAGTTCCTTTATCAGTTTTTCTGTGTATATACATACATACATATATATAAACAGTTCAACATTTGTAGCGTTGTAAACATAGAACAGATGCTCATATGTCATTCTAGTCATAAAACATAAATTTAGCGATCTTACGGGTATACAGATGGTATTATATCGTGTTGATGCGTAAAATAGTTCATTGAACTATTATTAGTTTTTAATAAGCTCTTCAGCATCGCGTAGTTAATAATAATTTGTTTGATAATTTTATATCTTTGTAAAAATAATTTGTATTAATTGGTTGTAATTCTTCGTTCTTTTATGTATATATGCATGTAACGGGAAAGTATTATAAGCAGATCTGAAACAAAATTCTAAACCGAAAGATATCGTTTGCTTTGTCAACCTACATATTTGTTTGTACTTGTGCTATGATTTTATCTGGTAACAGACCATTTGACGTATCATACATTCCCTCTGTGATACAAACGTACAGGCAAAGACTGTTGATTGGTTGAGATGTAGTATGCGCAAAGTCCGGATGCGTGAAGAACTCAACACGCCCGTTTATTGTTCAATGAGCAGTACAGAGTACCGAGGTGTGTAGTGTTCGCTTTGCTAGTTCCAAGTGCATGCATTTTTAAAACTTAATTTTCATAGGTAGTGCGTAGAAAGACGGGGAAAAAAGTTATTTTACTGTTTGTCATGTTTGCAGAAAAGATGTAAATTACTAAGAAAATAGCAGCCTGAAAGTTCAGTAAATATTGTCACATTTTCACTCCGAGAAAAATATCTTAATGATGCTCACCAGAAAGTTCATTTGTCGTTAAATGGTATGTATACTAGTTTCTTTATAACTTGTGTGATAATTCCTACGCATACTTGAAACTACTACTCGCTATTACTACGTAATATCGGTGCTGAAACTTCTAATCTCACTAGTGACTTGTATTTTAAGAACAAAGATTATTTTTTTTTCACTGTAGCGTTTAATTAATATTATCATCTCTGGTGAAGTAGGTCATATGCCTTCCCATGTAATGGAACATTTCTTGGCATTTTCTGCGAAATATCCATTATTCTTGCCATTCTGCGAAGTTCAAGTATAACAAAAGTGAGTTTTATCTGGAACTATAACCATGATTTTATAACAGCTCTTGTTATTTCCCCAAGACAAACTTCTGCGGTAAAACCTAAAGTAAGTTATTTTAAATTCCATTTTGGATCTTAGCCAACCAAAAACACCCTATATATTAACATACAGATAAGAAGTCAAGAAACAAATATATATAAAGTAAATTTTTTGTTTAATTACACTTGTATGAAGTTACATTATCCAGTGTGTGAAGGATTAACTGGGCCGTTTGTTTTCAATAATTGTGACGTCAGTGCCACATGTGCAGAACTGATCAGGGTCACTCGAGCGTGATCTTTACTACAAAATGGGCAGTGGTCAGTCAAGCAGCAAGAAAGCATCCTACCAGTTACGCCAAGAAGCGTTGGACAAAGACGAAGGTTGGTGATTACCTCTGGTTTGAAAATAGCTTAATGTATTAATTGATAGTTTTAAAAATTAATTAGAATCATTGAAATGTTTTTCACAGTAGCTTTTCCTAGACTGATACATTATTAATGTAGTTCTCTGTTTATTCAGGTTATTATGATGCACGATAGTATCGAAGTTTAGCATTTCACTTGATCTTAGTAACGATTGTTCTAGCAGTAAAACTGAACGAGGAAGCTAGTTTTACAGTCTGTTTTATATACATGCTACTGCTACCCAAATGTAAATTGTTAAAAAATGACATGAAAATTAAAATCAGTATTGGTCTTAAAGTAAGTTAAATAAACAACAGAAAGTGTTACATAATTGTACCTATTTAGTTTAACATCAATAGTTGTTGTTTAGAATTAAGTACAAAGCTACACAATGGGCTATCTGTGCTCTGCCCACCACGAGTATCGAAACCCGGATTTTAGCGTGCAAGTCCACAGACATACCACTGAGCCACTTCAATAGAAGTAACTGAGAGAAACAACTAACATTAAGCTAATTTAGAAAAAAAAATGTTTTAGCGTAGCATTAATTGAGCTGTTAAAGGTAAAAGCCAAATGCTATTATATGTTTATTCCTGTCCTTACATGTTGAGGACGTTCTAAACCATCTAATTTCCAGTAATGCTTCAAACGAATGGGTGATAAAGTTTAAATATTATAACATTGGTAAATTTTAAGTAGCAGCTTAATAAAGTATATATTTTTTGTCAACGTTTTCATTTAATTATAAATGTATCTTTGCACGTATCACCTATTAATTGGAACAAAAGGAAAATAAACCACCGGTTTGCTTTAAAATTTAACTTACGAAATAAAGAAGGAATAACAAAACTAGTTGTGTGAACAATGTAGTTTTTAAAGTTAGTATTTAAGAATGAAACTAAAAGCCGACGAAGGAGAAAGGAATTATTTAGAAGAATATATAGAAGAAAGAGACAATAGTTATTGTATATTAGCTTGATTGAAACTTACGAAGTATCATTAGCTGTTAAATAGTTTATTTGTATATCTTCCACATAACTGCTTTAAACGTGTTTTCTACAGTTGACTTTACTGATCGGTGTTTATTTACACTACGAACTTGACAAAAAGATAACATTCAAAAGGCATACGTGTTAATGACAGTGCTCAGTGGAAGACGTCTTTTGTAGTATTAAAATTGTTGTTAAATATGGTAGTTTAGAAAATATAACAAAGGACCGTACAAGAGATGGAAAAGCACATTATGCCCTCAGGTTTCGCAGGCTTGTCTGCCCGGCTTTTTCACGAATAACAATTCCGCGACAAACAGACCCCCCCAATCGTGTGAGGTGGGAGATGGAAAAATTAAATACAAAAGTAAACTTAAGTGAGCGAACAGAATTTTTTAGGTGCTTCAGATGTATAGTTTAACCACGAATGTTACAGATGATATGTAAATGTTGAACTACTAGTATGCGAAATATGAGATTCTTGAAATTATGAGGGTATTGCATCATTTAAGAGAAACGAAAAAACAAACTTGATCATAAAAATAGCGTATTAAAATGACTGTGTTTACGACTAAACAATAAAAATTAAACTATGTTGTAATTAGTGAGATAAAATGCCAACAGAGGTATTGGTAAGCTAAAACATTATTTGCACGTGCAGGAAAACTGCGTGTACAGATGAATTGGAATAAAATTATCTCGTAATTGCGGGAATTTAATTATTGTAAAAATGAGCTTTGTACTTGTATCTCAGAAATATGAAACTATTATCAAACATAATTTGTGACTTCATCTAAAAGAAGATAAAGTTTGAAAATCGTGCGTTTCTTATACCTGATTTTCGTAGACGAAAAACAGTGGGGTTGACTGGGATAATTTGTGACGCAGAGTTACTGTTTATTTTTTTAAGTAGTTTGATTTAAAAAAATCATAGCGATGTGTGTAAGTCAATCGGAAGATCGACAAGTTATGTTTGAAAAAAAGTTTGTTTGTTTGTTTTTGAATTTCGCCCAAAGCTATACGAGGGCTATCTGTACTAGCCGTCCCTAATTTAGTGGTGTAAACCTGAAAAGAAGGAAGCATGTCATCACTATCCACCGCCAACTCTTGGGTTACTCTTTTACCAACGAATAGTGGGATTGACTGTTACATTATAGCTTTGAATAAGTTTTGAGTTACTATAGTCTGTTTGTTTTTTAAACACAAATTTGGAGCATTTTTTTCTATCTGACTACTAGTTGTAGTTATTGAATTAATTTACATCATCAAATGTAAAAAAAAAGATTAATTAAGGAAAGTGAAAATTACAAACCAAATAACATACACGAGGTAGTTAGTTAAGTATTAATGGTCAGGTGGTTAGGGCGCCCGACTCGTAATCTGAGAATCGTAGGTTCGAATTCCCGTCACACCGAATATGCTCGTCTTATCAGCTGTGGGGACGGTATACTGTGCGGTCAATCCCACTATTCGTTGTTAAAGAATAGCCCAAGAGTTGACGGTAGGTGGTGATGAATAGCTGCTTTCTCTCTAGTCTTGCGCTGCTAAATTATGGTTCGTGTAGCTTTGTGCGAAATTCAAAAACAAACAAACAAACCAGGGGCTAAAGATTCTGACTTGCGGGTTGAATTCCTATCACCAAACGTGTTTGCTCTTACAGCATATGGTAGCGTTATAATGTGACACTCAATCCCGCTATTTATTGATAAAAAAGTAACCTAAGGGTTGGTGGTGGACGATGTTGGTGAGTTGCCTTATCTCTATTTTATCTTTGTTAAATTAGTGAAGGCTTGCGCAGATTGCCCTCAAGTAGCTTAGTGAGAGATTCAGTACAAACCGGCACGGCATGGCGAAGCGCGTAAGGCGTGCGACACGTAATCCAAGGGTCGCGGGTTCACGCCCGCGTCGCGCCAAACGTGCTCGCCCTCCCAGCCGTGGGGGCGTTATAATTCACGGTCAGTCCCAATATTCGTTGGTAAAAGAGTAGCCCAAGAGTTGGCGGAGGGTGGTGATGACTAGCTGCTTTCCCTCTAGTCTTCCACTACTAAATTAGGGACGGCTAGCACCGATAGCCCTCGAGTAATTTTGTGCGAAATTCAAAAACAAACAAACAAATAATAGAAACCAAATCAAGCTGTAGTCAACTCTACCCTGTAGCTACAAAGGAGAAATCCTAGTTGTGCCATACAAGAAACATGTTTTCATTCGCAAACAAAAATTAAAACATTATATTCTATGACGGATTACAAATTACTAAACATAGAAAATATGGTTGAATTGTAAGCAGTGCATTTTTTGTTTTAATTTCAGCTATAATCTCGACATCATCTTCAATGTGCAAAATCCCAAGATTCACTTTGAATTAAAACAGACAAACGTTTATTCATAAGAAAAAAACACAAGAACATTATTCATGCTGGTCCGGTGCCAGGATTCTATGGCTGTGTTGCAGAGTGAAGTCCTTTAACTATTAGTACAGTTTTATAGATAAAAATTCCAGTGTTAGAAAATGTAATAACCCTAATACTAATCGAGTACAAGGCTGATGTGTTTGAGGTTCTAGGGCAGTGTTCTCTTTGTGCCCCCTCCTCAAGCTAAAGCCAATACTGCCTCTATGGAGCTGTAAATAATAAATATTAAAACTGCTTTGTTTTCATTTTGAAAATAATATGTCGGTGCATTTAGCGACAGTGGCAACAACTAATTAGACTGACAACTTTCGTGTAAAACAGTCATAACAATAAACCACACGCTGTCAACTTAGTAGTTGTGCTTATGACAATTGAACAGCTGCGATACCAGTCAATAACGAAGCAAGATCCAGCTTCTCTGGTGACATTGGTTTCTTTTTAATTACCTACCCTCCAAGTGTCTTGTCTCTTAGATGGTCCGTTGTTGTAGCTTTATGCTTAACTTCAAACAATATTCAGCTATCTGTTACTGACTTACAGGGCATATCTTTAATATTACTTTTCAATATGGCTAAATCTAAATCTTCACGACTTTTATGTGCACCTGACATGAAATTTAAAGTGATTTTGTACTTTCTTGCTCTTTCAGAAATCTCCTTTTATTTTCGTGATGCTCAGGCCTATGTTAATATTTTATTCTATCCAAACAGATTTACTGTTGTATATTTATTTTGGTACTTTTTTTCAGCGTAGTTTTCTATTTTTACTGTGACATACATTGTTGGCTGTCTGTTGTACAAGTCCCATCTGTTCTTGAAATTTGTAGAAGGCTCTTGAGTGTGCTCGATCATTGTTAATCATTTTGGAAACTTGTGTGATTGGTATATAAAAACAGACGTGCTGAGAGACAAAGAGTAATAATAATAATTTATTAATGGAGAGCTACAGTCAATACGCTCAGGCCTAGAAAACTAATTATGATTAACGCGTATGAATCGAAAAACTACAAAACTGGACGAGGAATGTTTATAGATTTCGAACATTACGAACCGTTCAACTTCAGTGAATTACTTCGGACGTTATTATTTCTGAGGACATTAAATGTCTGCACCAGTAAGAAGTGAACTTGTAAGAGGTGTGAAACCAATCAAGAAATGACATCTAGTTAGCTTAAGCGAGGTGTGACTATCAGCTTAGAATTAATTTGCTCGTCGTGGACTTGGATCGTCGATAAGATATTCAGTTCTAGACCGGAAATAAAACTCAGTTTTATCTTTACGTTTGTAAAACTCTTGTATATAAACTATCATTTGTAATACTTATCAGTAATAACCGTTATTATAAATTGTATTGGTTTTCTGTTTGCATATTAATATATATTTGTGTTGAAAAAGAAAATTGTGTATCAATCTTGTTGGCAAATATGAAATTTAATACACATCAACATTTAGCTAACTTCTAAATTAAAATTCAGATTTCCGGTTATCTGAAATAGTAATACCTAACATACATAACGTAATAAATCGGAGACTCGTCCGAAATAAATTATAATACGTAGTAAACAATAGCACTAAAGAAAGTACAAAACTGACTCATTTGGTGTTGATGGTTTTAACCAGCTTTCAAGATCTATCTTTTATTCCCATGACTTTCGTAAGAATGTGTATTTTTGTCCTTTTCACGCTTTGCTTTTGTTTGTTTTGCAACTGCACTAAATAACGAAACTGGGAATCAGGAGAAACAATTCTAAAATAAAAAAAAACATATCATTAAATTTTCTTTATTCAAAATATTCATTAGCATTGGTAGTTGTAGCCATTAATTGATACATTGTTTCTGCTTTTGTTCCACATTCTGCTGATAAGCGAAATGTGTTTGTTTCAGAAAGTTTCAGGCAAAGCTACAGAACAAAAACACACACAAAATAATTACCGTTTGCAATTTTAAACTTGCAGACTAGAGGAAAGACAGTTTTCTTATAATGCACATAGGGTCACAATATGTGAAATGCGTTTGAAACAATGGGCTGTGAACCATGAACCTTAAGACTTGTATTCTGAGAACGTTAACCATTAAGTAATTCTCGTCCAAATTCGCACTAATTACATTCCAAAATGCCACTGAAAGTATTTGAACATGGATACAACTATACAATGTGGTTATTGCAGATAAAGGAGTTAGGGTTGCCTTGGAATTTTCCATTGAACTGGATGTGAATATCCGCACTTCATTTTTTGTGGGTGCATAAAAAAGGACATGGAACTATTATCTTGCAGAGGAATTCAGCCTTTGAATGTTTGTCACAAAAATGCAACGTGCGATAAAAGCAGTAAACAGTTTCGTAAAACGTTGTAAGTTTCTGGATGTGGTATTTACCAACATTCACTTTCCTGTTATGGGGAACTAAATGAAAACTGTCAGTCCTCTTTGCTACCGCTATCGGTCAGCTCTCATACACTATTCAGAAGTAGATTCTTCTGTCGAACAAAGCATGTTCAATCTGAATAGACAACCTAACACACTTCTATACATTGTACAGTTTAACGCGAAAAACGCTGTTACAGAAAAATAATGAAAAAGGTGATGTAGCTCTGAACATCCTACGGTTTTCTTAAGACTAACCAAGTTTTACACCCTATTAAATTGTCTGGGTTTCATACCAAAAAAACATCATTTGAGGACGGACAAAATGGCATGTGGGTAACCTTTACTATGTCTGAATTGTAGATAGAATAGCAAGCGAACTTCCAGATATTCAATGTTACAAATCCTACACAATGGGCTATTTGTGCTCTACTCTACTCACAGCGAATATCGAAACCTGATTTTAAGCATTATAATATCTCAGGCTTACAAGTAAGAAATATCGAACATATATTCTGTAAATAATAAAATAAAAAATGATGGAATCTCGATTCATTATCGCACTTTCAAAAGTGCTTGTTCAGAAACGAAACATTTGAACAACGCTGTTAAAATATATTTTCTCTGTTAGGTTTCAAGTACATAATAGTCAATAAGTTGAACAAATTTGTGTTTGACATACTAATATGCAGACGCATGCATCTAACCTGAAAAATTATTTTTCTGTAACATTGAAGAAAATTTAGGTAAGTAAGGTAGCCTACACATCGAAATGAAAATCTATATATTCGCTTGCTATCCTCTCTACAATTTAGTCATATTAAAGGTCACCCACATGCCATTTTGTCCGGCCTCAAATGATGTGTTTTTGGTATGAAACTCAGACAACTTAATATGGTGTAAGACTAGGTTAGTCTTAAGAAAACCGTGGGATGTTCAGAGCTACATCACCTTTTTCATTTTTCTGTAGCGGCGTTTTTCGCGTTAATATATGCATATTGTGCTACGAGTGCGAAAAGCTAACAGTAGTACCATTCTTCTGTTTGATTTTGCAGCTGTTTCTTTCATTGTAATTTTAAAGCGTTGTTGCTGCTAGCCTGACTGGGCCATTGCAAATTGTGACGAATACTCTTCAGTCTGAGCTATTGAACACAATGGTAAACATGGAACTCCTCAGTTGCTCACGCAATATTTGTCAGTCATTATTAATTAAATATTGTTTCCTGTTTAACAAATACATGACGTCCGGCATGGCCAAAGGGTTATGGCGATCAAACGTAATGCTCGCCCTTTCAGTCGTGGAGGCGTTGTTAAGTTACTATCAATCCCACTATTCGTTGGTAAAAGAGTTGCCCAAGAATTGACGGTGGGTGGTGATGACTAGCTGTCTTTTTTCCAGTCATACGCTGCTAAATTATGGTTGACTAACACAGATAGCTCTCGTGTAGCTTGACGCGAAATTCAAAAACATACAAACAAATCAGCGGTTAAGGCTTCTGACTTGCGGTTTAAATGTCGCGGGTTGAATCTCTATTACCAAACGTGTTTGCTCTTCCAGCATACGAGAACGCTATAATGTGACAGCCAATTCCGCTATTCATTGATAAAAAAGCAACCTAAGCTTGTTGTTGTCGTTATGCAAAGCTTTTCAATGGGCTAGCACTCTGTTCACTTCATAAAATTAAACCCCGTATCTCAAAATTAAAGGTTTCCAAACTTATCACTGATTCACAAGGGGATTGAATTTTTCACAAGTAAAGTTCAGGATCAAACATGTTTGACCTTTCAGTCGTGAGGACGTTGTATATGGCGTTGAGTTGCTGCCTTCCTTCAAGCCTATTCGAAATTAGGAACAATTAGCGCAGATAGCCCTCGAGTAGTTTTGTGCTAAGATACAACAGACATATAATAATCTAAAATAAAATATTAACACGCTTAAGTTACTATATGTACTCAATTAGAAGTAGACTTGGCTTTAACCCTTGATGTAGGCAGCATTTGCAGGAGAATGTAGTGAGTAAACGTTTGTTTTTCTAATTGTCTGAGTGGTGGGGTTTTGTACTTTCCATTCACAATAGATAAAACTTCTCAATATGCGCATTTCTAAACCGTGTTTTTTGTTTCTAGTTCTCAGTTTAGAAAAGGAATACATTGTTTTTATTTAGTAATATTGTAAAAATAATTCATGTTAGTAAATGGTAATTATATAAAAGAGCAAGAAAAGTTTTAGAACACTATTTTTCAAGGGTATACAGCGATGTAAAAGCTATATCCAAACCATTTCGTTAGTACATGATAGGCCCAAGGGGGGTAAGGGGTAACAACAGTAAAAGCCGGGGGTTGATTCCCTGCGGCTAACAGAGCATAAATGACTCATTGTAAAGCTTAATGCTAAAACACAATTCATATATAATGTCTTCATTAAAAATAGTATTTTAATAAAAGTACTATGATATTAATTTTATAAATGGGACCACGTCCACTGTGAAGCACCTTGTATGTAACTTATTCCTAAAACTAGAATACTCGTTTTGTTGTTGGTGCAATAGCTGTAAAATTAAACTACTTTTTCTAGAATGAAACAAATAAAAATAACTGATACTGAGTGATCCAACAATATATTATAAAAGATCTGAATATCAAAGAGGAAAGCTCTTGACGTTGCAATTTTGATGTTTTTTTAATGTATAAAATTGCGTGAGAACGTTACAAAAAGAAAAATTAATGCGTTACAAGAGTAACAGTCAATCGAAATAAGAGACTGTGTCAGACAGCCTTAGGAGCTTTGATATAAATACAAATTAAAAGATGACAGTATTGTCTTTGCACATGCACTTACACGTGCTGTGATGGAGAGAAAACAGTAAAAACATTATTAACAAGTACAAAATTACATTGATTTTTGTTTTTTTCGTAAATATTCACTGGACGACCTCATCTTTTAATGTTTGTACCAAAAGAATGAGTGTCGAAGTGCAACCACAATGCATTATTGGTTGAAATATGACTGCAAAAAGATAGTTAAATGGTAAAACTGTCTTGACCTAAAAACAACAATTTTACTCATATGATACACCCTTTAAGTGGCACAGCGGTATGTGTGCAGACTCACAGAGTACAGATAGCCCATTGTGCTTGATTTCAAGCAAATATCCTAATATGATACCTAATTACTAATTAAATATTGTATACTCAAAGCAAAGTACATTTCTATGAAGTCTTTGAAGGACATGATAGTTTCTTTTTTTTTGGCTTCTCAGTAGGATGTACATTTATTATGTCACTTTAATCCAACTATGTGGAAGTCAACATAACTTAGTTGTTCCTCGAAGGACACGCTACCGTCAGAAACACACGAAGGAAGCTTTGTGATTACCATGGTGTAGTTCATTATGGAGCATTTCTATATATCTCGATAGGGTTGATTCGTATTTCTCATATATTACAAACTGAATCTGATTTTAATTATCAATATTCCTCTGTTCCTCGTGGATCACTATTTTGTATGCAACCATCCTTTTTCTCTCTATAATGAACGTGCACATGACGTTTTAAATGCAGAAATACATATGCTGGAATATTTGAAATCCGTATCACAACTACATAATTTTCTAGTAATCAATGATTTATTTTAGCCATTTAATTTTTATGTGTGTTTTTTTTATTTTTGGCTGACTCTACAACATCGTTATTGTAGTAGTACGTGGAATTTTTCCTGTTTTTCTTGGCCGTTTTTTTTTTACAGAACAGTCTTTAAAGTATCCTCTTAATTATAGGTCTTGCTTACGAGAATGATGCTCATGGCCTTGCCACTTTTGTTCAGTTCTGGCTGTAAGTCTTAGTAACTGCCTTCTTTATGCTGTCACGTCCTGTTCTGTGGTGATGATTACTTCCGTGGAAATTTGTGAGAACGCATTTGAGTCAAATCTGTAAATTATTTACTTCTTCGTAAACCCAGCTTACATCTGTTGTTCACCAGTACTTTCTTCCTCTAGCGTTAATCATCCAACAAGCAGTACATAGCTGTTATTAGTGTCTTATCCCTTCCATTGTATGGCGTATTGGTTACTTGTCATAATGTTACACAATTGTTCTTTTCACTCCCTTAATTGTATGATCTACTAGTTTTGTGTATCATAACAGTTAACAATTATTGTTGTCCTCCATCTCTATCATATGACTTACTTGTGACTTAACGTTTCATAGTTGTCATTGTTGCTCCTCTCTTCATTGTATGGCTTACTTACTGCTTTATTTAAGTTACAGTAGTTTGTAGTTGTTGTCCCTCCACTTCACTGTATGACTTATTGACTACTTGAGTCGTAGCTGTTGTTCTTGTTTCTCATTTCATTATATGGTCTACTGATTATTTAGACCATTACAATATGTAGATGTTGTTGTTAATCATCCTCTTTATCATATGGGTTACTGGTTACTTGGATCATAATAACAGTACATAGTTGTTATCCCTCCTCTTCATCATATGGCTTACTGGTTACTTGGATCATAATAACAGTACATAGTTGTTATACCTCCTCTTCATCATATGGCTTACTGGTTACTTGGATCATAACAACAGTACATAGTTGTTGTCCCTACTCTTCATCATATGGCTTACTGGTTACTTGGATCATAATAACAGTACATAGTTGTTGTCCCTCCTCTTCATCATATGGCTTACTGGTTACTTGGATCCTAACAACAGTACATTTTTGTTGTCCCTTCTCTTCATCATATGGCTTACTGGTTACTTGGATCATAATAACAGTACATAGTTGTTATACCTCCTCTTCATCATATGGCTTACTGGTTACTTGGATCATAACAACAGTACATAGTTGTTGTCCCTCCTCTTCATTATATGATTTACAGGTCAATTGGGTTACAGTAGTTCGTAGTTGTCGTTATTGTTCGTCCCTTCATTGTATTGTGTATTTGTTACTTGGGTCGTAACAACAATACATAATTGTTGTCCCTCCTTTTCATTGTATGGCTTGCTAATTACTTAGGTCATTCAGAACCTCGCCAGACAACTGTTTG
Organism: Carcinoscorpius rotundicauda; assembly: GCA_011833715.1. Lineage (NCBI taxonomy): Eukaryota > Metazoa > Arthropoda > Merostomata > Xiphosura > Limulidae > Carcinoscorpius > Carcinoscorpius rotundicauda. Next base: position 48,930,753 of record CM022394.1, on the reverse strand, counting down.
CAGCTCACGTATTTCACTCTTGATTTATCTTGTAAGCAATACACAAATTGACTCTTCAAGAACCTGACATAGACCTATCTTAAAGCTTCCTGCAGTTTTGCTAAGACATGATGACTAAATTTGTTCGTTATTTGTTGTTCCATGATACTTACCAATTTTGATCTATTACCGTAAATAGTTGCAATCTTATCGAAGTTATACTAAGAAGTTACAGATCAGAACTCTTGATATTCTGTAGTATAAAGCCACTGTTGTGTTAATGAAAATCCTTGGATCCTCACCGTCACTACTACTATATTATATAGGCCAGAATTTTGTATAATGTACAGCCACTAACTCTTGGAATCTCACCGTTGTTACCAATAATATAGGCCAGAATGTTCTGTAGTTTACAACTATTGATTTATTAGCGTAAATTCTTGGAATCCCATCTCTACCACCAGGATATTACAGACCAGAATATCTTCTGTTTTCTGATTGGTGTAAGTGTTAGTAAACTTGTTGCGTCCAAGAAAATAAAAGCCAGAAAGATACCAACTAACTTATTAAAATAAAACTGTTTTATTTAAGAGACAAACAACGTAATTTCACGTTTTTACTGAGATATACGTGGTATTACACTTATATTGATATCCCGCTAACTGATTTTTGTGTTGTTTAATTTTACCTTCCTGTAGACACCACATTTCACATTCCAGCGTTTTAAAACAATTCAAATGGAATTGTGTATTTCTTTGTAACTCGCGCTAAATACTGTAAAATAAAACCCATTTACTGAGTTTGATAGAAAAGTAGGAGAGTGCTCGAAAACTGCTTGTTCTGCTTTTAAAATATTGGGATTTAAGAGTTACGTGCAGGTTGCGTAATAAAATACTGGTTCATTAGTGCGATACAGACGTACCAGACGCTTCTCTGGTGGCTATTTGTTGTTAAATGTTACACGTATGGAAACGACAGCTGTATTTTTGATAATAATACTTTAATGTCATATGAGTCATTTCAAAACTGATAATAGTATATGATCGCTACGTTGCATATATATGCTCAATTAGATAGAAAGGAAACGTGAATTAAAAATTAGAAAGATTTGTTTGTTTGTTTTTGGAATTTCGCACAAAGCTACTCGAGGGCTATCTGTGCTAGCCGTCCCTAATTTTGCAGTGTAAGACTAGAGGGAAGGCAGCTAGTCATCACCACCCACCGCCAACTCTTGGGCTACTCTTTTACAAACGAATAGTGGGATTGACCGTCATATTATACACCCCCACGGCTGGGAGGGCGAGCATGTTTAGCGCGACTCGGGCGCGAACCCGCGACCCTCGGATTACGAGTGCACGCCTTAACGAACCCTGTTTTTCATTTTTTATTTAATCAACTTTTTCCGGTTCTATATAGTAAAAGTTTTTAAATTTTGTTCACAGCGTTCTTTTATTTGAACTGAAAATGCCAGATAATCCTAGTGTTTGTTTGTTTTTGAATTTCGTACAAAGCCGCTCGAAGGTTTTCTGTGCTAGCCGTCCCTAATTTAGTAGTGTAAGACTAGAGGGAAGGCAGCTAGTCATCACAACCCACCGCCAACTCTTGGGCTGCTCTTTTACCAACGAATAGTGGGATTGACCGTCACATTATAATGCCCCCACGGCTGTAATTCTAATGAAACAAGAATAAAGTAAATAAAATTTTGACTACGTGTAATCGATAAGGAACTTGTGTAAATAAAGTATTGTGTTACTTACTTGTTTCTTGTATGTGAACTTGAATTGATTTAAATAACAGAAAATGGGTTGCCATTTTTTAAAAGATAATCCGTATGATACAAAATTCCTGTCATACATTAATAACTTGTTGTAACAAACTAACTTTAGGCCATTTATCGTGTTTCCCCAATAAAAATGTCCGTTTTTCTGAAGCGACGGATTTTATTTCATAAGAAGTTAATTCATAACACTATTTAACAAAATTCTTACTTTTTTTTTTGTTCCTGGGCAGAAAGTGTTATTTCCCAATTGTTTATGTCTGAAGTAAATGAAAAACACCTATTTTTCTCTTCAAACTTTGCTCTTGTGACCTGGGTAAGGAAATTTTCAAATTTATCTATTTTCCAGAATATTCCAGGTAGATTTAGTGCTGAGTAGCCGATAGAGAATTTTCTCGAACTTGCATGAATTTTCAAGAACTTTCCAGAATGTTGAAGAACTTGCAAGAATTTTTTAGAATAAGTATCCGTCCCTTCCCGTGGCTCATTCAGTGCACCTTAAAGAGGAATATAACAGCGTCAAGATCTTGCTAGAAGCCTTGAGGTATGTTGAGTATAGGTGAGAGGTTATTGGAGACTTCAAAATGGTGGCATTCCTCATGGATCTTCAAGGAGGCCTTACCAAGTTTATCTGTTATTTTTGCTTTTGGGACAGCAGAGACACAGCAATGCACTACAACAAAACACTACCCACAATAGACCGAGGGACATTGTCAAGTGTGAGCCACTAGTGGTCCTCCAGAAGGTATTGTTCCAACCATTACCCCTAAAATTGGGTCTTATGAAACAATTTGTCACAGCTCTTGATAAGGAGTCTGAAGCCTTCAAGTACCTTCGAGATTTCTTTCTTAAGTTGTCTGAGGCAAAGGTCAAAGCTGGTGTCTTCGTTAGATCACAAATAAAGAAGATCCTAGAGTGCACAGAATTCGGCAAGAATTTCAGTAGGAATGAAATAAAAAGCTTGAGGCAGCTTTGTTGTAGTGGTTTGGGCCTTCTTGGACAATCACAAGGCCGAAAATTATGTGCGACTGATTGAGGCTTTGGTGAAGAACTACGGCAAAATGGGCTGCAAGATGTCCATGAAAGTCCATATCCTTGACGCTCATCTTGATAAATTAAAGGAGAACATGGGAGCATACTCAGATGAGGAAAGCGAGCACTTCCACCAAGATATACTGGACTTTGAACACCGCCATCAAGGAGCGTACAACGAAAACATCATGGAAGATGATATTTGGGGGCTGATATGTGAAAGTGATTGACATTACAGTCGCACATCTCGAGAAACTACTCACGTCTAAATATTTTGTATAACTTTAGTATAAATACATGTACATCTTGATTCATATGTTGTTTTATTCAGACATTATGTAAATGAAAATGTGCAAATTTGGCTGTTTTTACATAGAAAATAGGTTAAATTCTAAATTCCATTACCCAGATTACAAAAGCAAAGTTTGTAGAGAATAATGGTCATTTTCTGTACTTCTACAACTTAAGCAGTTAAGAAATAACGCGTACTACCCAGGAACAAAATTTGTTACATAGTGTAAGGTACAAGAATTTTGTTTTATAATACGTTAGTTGTGAGGTATTATACCACATCCCGGACGAGTCTCCGATTTATTATGCTATATATTACTGTTTCTTTTGTTTGTTTTTGTTTTGAATTTAGCACAAAGCTACACAATGGGCTATCTGTGCTCTGCCCACCACCGGTATCGAAACCCGGATTTTAGCGTGTAAGTCCGCAGACTTACACTGCCACTGGGGGGCATTACTGTTTCAAATAACTGGGAATTTAAATTTAATTTAAGAGTTATTTAAATTTTAATATGTGTCAAATTTAGGATATTTGCCAAAGAGATTGATGCGCAGTATGTTCTTTTTAAACACAAATATATTTTAATAAACAAACAACAAGAACAAGAAAAAACAATACATTTTTATAATAACGGTTATTGCTAATAGTTATTACAAATGATGGTTTATATACAAGAGTTTTTCAAACTTACAAAAAAAATATTGAGTGTTATATCAGGTTTGGAACTGGATATTTTATCGACGTTCACGGAAAGCAAATTAATTTTTGGTACACTGTACATTTCTTTTAGCAACTAATTAAGGCTTGAAGCACCCTTAAGTTTTACCGGCGACAATATCTAATGTCCTTGTAAAAATACTGACGTTCAAAGTTAATTCACTGAAGTTGAATGGTTTGTAAGGTTCGAAATCCATAAATGTTCCTGGTCCAGTTCTGTAGTTTTCTGATTAATAGGCGTTAATCACAATTATAGCTTTCGAGGCCTATAGCACATTGATTGTAGCAGACCAATAATAATCTTTTCCTGTCTTTCGATTAGCTGCTTTTGTACGAATCACGTGAGTTTCTCGAAGTTTCAACAATGTTCTAGTGCACTTTGGTAAAATAAATATTATTGATTCTTACTCTCAAAAATCTTGTACAAATTTAGAGAATAGGCAGAACTTGCGCAATATACAGCCAACAATATACGTCACAGGCAAAAAGAAATACAAAATACAAATGGTTGCACTTCCAGTCTCGGTTTGTATAGACTTTTTGGCCTCAAAACTATATTTTGTATTTATTTTTCTGGCATACAGTATTTTCAAACTTTTTAAAAACTGTTATCGATTGTCTTCAAAATATTAACAATTTATTTTTCAGTGAGTTTGGGAGACTTTCAAATACTTCGAGCTATAGGAAAAGGAAGTTTCGGAAAGGTGAGTGCACATGCAAGGTAGCCATTAGGTCCTTTGGCCATTTTCTGGTGTCATAAATGAAAAACGCTATAATGTATAAACGTGAGAATTCCGGAACATGATTATTAACGTATGAATGATAAAAAGAGCCCATAAAAGCAAATTAATAAATGTTGCCGCCAGGAGAAACACGTGACTATTACTTGAATAGCTAATCAAATGAAAAGAAATGCTGCATCACTAATGGTAGGTAAAAGAATTTTTAGTTCGACTCCATAAGAGGGAGAGGCCTAAACCCAACAGATTACTGTTCATGATGATGTCACCTCAGGGTACTATTTAATCACTACCTATTCTGAGAGACGCAGTCAGACGCTAAGCTACTTGCAATCCTTGCGACATTTTTCAGTTGTCTCTGTTTTTAATATTATTCCTGGACTGTATACTGCAGTTGAGTGAGAAGGACTGTAGTATTTAAACATACGATGTGCCACCTGTCTCATAATATTGATGCGGAAGTTTTCAATATGTATTATATGCATAGGAATGTGCAGTTTCCACATATTATTTTAGTAAATAAAGATGATATACCTCTTTTGCTCTAGCTAACTTGTTCTGTGTCATTTAACTAGTGTATCACTCTTTATCTATCTTGGGTAACTTTAAAACTATCTTTCTCGCCAATCAGTAAAGTTAAAATGATACCTCTTTCCACTTGTAGTCTAGTAACCTTTAAAGAGAATTACCTCTTATATTTCATTGGATAATTATTAGTCACGTGATTAGTGCTTGGTGAGTCTGACGTTAATAGTTTAGGTTGCTTACCTGAATATTATTCACCTTGGAACATGACTTGGAAGAGATATCTTAAAGCTAGAAATCACAATGTTAGAATATCTTCAAAACTAGCTTTACAGTAAAGGCATCTGCCCGTTATGACAGTTTAAATACACATTTTATTGCATTTGCCCTAAGTAAAGATTGTTCACTTTATTCATTTGTCTTTAGCCTTTTTTATTTATAATGAGAGAAAACGCAGAAATATTTTGCAGTGAGTACCTTGTGGAAGCTTTCGGTATTAAGCAGATTTGTAACTCACAAGAAATCAGCTACTTGGAAATTTCACAAAAGGACAAAATATACTGAACGTATAATGGTAATACGCACTCATTTGACACGTTTATTAAGTTACTTTTTTTTACTCGTCTTTTATCCCGATTTTTAACCTTACACATTGTACCACTTTTCAGTTATGGTACTGCAGAGTGGCTAAAGAATCCGATAACTTTGTTTTTAGGTTTTATATATAAACCAAATTATCAAGTCTTATAAAGTATAAGAAATATTTCTTTAAAACTTCAAAAATATAGTTTCTTCTGTAACGATAAATATATAGAGTCATTATGTAATAAATAAACAGTTATCTTATAAAATGTAATTTTCTCTCTGAAGAAGGAAAAATATTGATTTTAGTAATTTCCAAAATGCGTTAGCTTAAATAAGTTAGCTGTGGTCATGACAGTGCTTACTATATAGTTTACCATGAAAACCAACAGAGAATGTATGTAGCCTTCTATTATGTTATTACACTTAAGCACGAGCACTTGAATTTTATGTTTAACCGCGTGTAAGTCGAGAGTGTTTTAGTTTTTGTACATGCATCGTATAAATAAAGGCCAAAGATAAACCACAATGCATTAGATAAATATAGTTTTAAAGTGTCTGCAAAACAAGTCGATAAATGATTCCATTTTGAGCGGACAGATTAAGTTAATAAAGCTGATTAAGCTAGAATGTCATTTATTGTGCAATTGAGGATTGCATCTGTAAGTCTTGATAATTCATTTTAGGTAACATTCGCGGTCACAAAACAGGAATATGAAAGATCATACTGGTCATCTGTAAAACTTGACATCATTCGCTTACCTTTTTTGCACTTCAAACTCAAATTATTCGTGAAACACCTTAGAAAAAACAAACTAGAAGTCACGATTTGAAGTAGTGGTGTCATAGGCTTAACGTACTGAGTTCTTTAAATACATTTATCCAAGTCAAAAAGTAAAATAACATTTTATCTTTATGGTAATTATCATAATAAAATAACCATCAAGTATTTTAAAACTTTTATTGAAGAAAATTTATGTATTTTTTCTCTGTTAGTGAGAATATAAAAATTGAGCATGTTATATTAAAACGATTTTACAGCCTTATCCTATTGTTAAAGTCCATACGTACTCCATCTGACAACCGTGCACGTTGACAATAATACTGAAGCGTAGTTTCATTGCGAAATAAGCTATCATAAAGCTGTCCTATCCAGATCACACTACACCACACTAAACAATGTCAACAATTACATTCATTACAATTGCCACATGACTAGCATATTCAAAATCATTATAATATAATGCATCTAACCTTTTGTAGTTTCTCTCATAACTGTAGAGAATGTCGAGTAATTTTTTCTATGACACCACTCTATTTTGACAGTAACAACGAGATGTTATTGAATTAAGACTCCAGTATTAAGGTGTAATTGAATGATTTACACTATGTTTAGATGTCGAAAACAAAAGTTATTTAGTAGTTTATTAATGCTTAAGTTTCAGTGTTTCATAAAATTCTCCTTTTCGAATCTCTCAATAACCATATACAGGATTAAAATTTATTGCTATCTAATTATCCAATATACTTTAATAAGCCATATTTTTAATATTGCAATTTTTATTTTATCAAGAGGGAGCTGTGGGAAGATTGTAGTGGATTTAACGTTAACTTTTCTACTAAATTCGAAGGTAAACTATATTACTAAAATATATCGTCCTCTACACAAATTACCTGAACGAAAAGCGAAATAAAGTTTCTTGAACTACTAATTGTTAATAAGAATTAAAAACTGAAGAAGGAATTAACCATTATTTCTATACTGACATATTCAGCTGTAGAAGATTCACTCATAGATTTAGGTGACAATGATTTTTGTAGTACAAACAGTTTTATCACAATTACAACCACAAACAGAACTTGTGCTTACCAACTATAGCAAAACAGTGAAAGCTACTGAAAGAAAGCATTGAATACGTTGAAAGAAGCTACTCTTGTATTGTTCAAGTACTGAGTCACATCTTTCATTCTCTATTAGGAAAAAATATTTGTACTCAATAGATCGTGCAGCGTTCAAGTGACTGTTGAATTTTTGTAATCCAGAAGGCCATAGAGCAAGATGGCTCCAGAAACTGCAAGGATACAAGTTAACATCAGTTTGCATTCTAGACAAAATTATGGAAATGATAATGCATTCTCCTGAAGGCCGTATATTAATGATGAGTGTAAACATGGTGAATAACTGTTGTGATCCAACACTTAACTGAAATTTGCTCAACCTAAAGATAAGAGTTTGAAATCAATAATTCAGATAGTTTACAGAGAACCTCATGGCAAGCAGTCGCTTTATATAACCCCGAACCAAAGAAAAATTGTACACAGTGGGATTCTTTTTGCTTGTCAGAGGGCGTATCATAGCAGAAAGTACCAGTGGAGAGAAACAACAACGATAGTAGTACTTCCACATTCTCTATATCATGAATTACTCTGTCATATTCAAAACCTTTTAACAACTAGACACTGAAGCAAATAATAAAAAGCGTTTACTGATTTAGTGCCACAGTTCTGTGAATAATTGGTGTAAAACATGTGAACTCTTAATAAGAGCAAAAAGATGCACAAAAAATAACCACCAACAAAACTAGTATGAACAGTTACAGCAGTATTGTGTTGAAGCATATTTGAGTGAGTTTCTGTTGCTGTACTTGGTTCTCTACCACAGAGTAATAGTGGAAATAGATATATCATACTGGTGATGGACTGATGTACCAAATGGCCCAGAGCATATGCTGTTCTTAACCAGGAAGAAGAAACTCCTGTGAAGAAACTTGTCAACGAATTTGTCTAGAACTTTTAGTGTATCTCTAGGACTTCATTCATATCAGGGACATAACTTTGGATCAGACTTAATTTTGGAAATGTGTCTGGTTTTTACGAGTAAAAATACCAGAACAACAACCCCGCATCCACATTCTAACTCCATGAAAACGATATTTAAATACAGCCTGTTGTATTAGTTAGCCAAGTATGTGGATGAACACTAGAAAATGTATGATAAAGTTTTTCCACTGTTACTGTTGAGTTATTGTATATGAAACCTCCAGGAACAAAACTACCATTTCAAAGTATTTGAAATAGAACTTGAAGAGTCATTAAGCCTTCCATATTTTGTTTTGGAACATAATCACTCAGAAGATTTGTACACAAAATGTTTATGTGAATATACATGATACAGTATTAATTTTTGGAGAAATAAAATGAAAAAACACTGATATTATTGCTTAAGAGTGAACTCCATCAAAGTGTGGAAGAGGTTATTTGCTTTATCGAAAAGAACCATTGTTGTGTTTTACAAAATCCAAAAGGATAAGCAATACAAATCAAAAGTCATCCATAAAGACGAAATATGAAAATTTTGAGCTTATAAAACAATAAGTTTGAGGTTTGAGGATATTCCTATGACAGCTGCTTTAGGTCATAAGTGATCACAGGCTAGTGAAATAGGTCTACTTTGTGTATGAGTGTGTGTCATGGCTGATACTTTGGAATACGTAGACATGGTAATAAGTGAGATATTACTGATATATAGGGATGTCAGATAAATATCGTTGGTGTAAACCTTTATTACTTTCAAGAGTTTTACAGTGCAGCATTATAAACAATCGTATATATATAACAAGTCAGCAAGAAGTGTTTATATTTGGGAAATAAACTGATAAGAGGCTTAGGTTCTGTTGTTCTCAAGATAATTAGCATGCTGTTTTTATCCTTAAGAATAACTAGCCGCAACGATTAGCCTCCAGTGACACAGCGGTATGTCTGCGAACTTAGAACGCTAGAAACCGGGTTTCGAGACCCGTGGTAGGCTGAGATGAAATAGCCACTATGGGGCTTCGTGCTTCACTAGAAACAACTACATCGCAACGATAAAAAACGTTTTGTTAAAATAGACAAGAAATGTGGATGTAAATATTTCAAACATATGAGAAGATTTGTCATGATTGCTGTGAAACTTTTTTGAGAGTTGTATGAATAAGTTGATAGTAGAAACGTAGATATATTTTCTTCAGGAAATACACTTTTCACATTTAACTTGAAATGTGTAACACTATCGTAACGAAGTGAATTGTTTGTGTTTATTTGTTCAATTCATAACATTTATTGCTGTTAGAAAATTTAATACAAGGGCTGAAAATGTAGGTGCTTGATAGGTGACTTTAATGGCTTGTCGCTAACTTTTTGATACAAGTATTCTTCTCAGCATAGTCACCTAAATTTTCACTTGACCTGCGACCGGAGGAGGTGACCTATTTTGAAATTATGTGCAAGTGTATGAAAATTGTGATTATAAAAATAAAGGTATTATTCCGCTGAAAACTTAATAAATCTGATTGAACTGTACAATAGAAAGTAAAATTATTCACTCTTCTTTCCTGTAAATATGCTGGCTTTTACCTTCTCTTCCACTCGGATTCAAAACGTTACGAGTTTACTTCTAAACACAATTTCGCTTAACATTTCTTTCAGAATTTTCACGCAAAGTTACAGAAAGAACTATTTGTGCATGGTCATCACTTAACTTCAACTCATAAATTAAGGAAGCTGGTCAACAAAATCCACCAACAACTCTTGGGTTACTCTTGTCTGACCGAATAACGAGATTTGACCATTGCTTTTTTAGCACATCCCCGACCCTAGTGTGCAGACTATGTGTTTACAGCAGCAGTCAACAAACAGGAAACCCTCGAATTTACAATCTAAATACACTAACTAGTAGGTTAAGTCCAGGCTCTATTTAACGTACAACTGCACAGTTTTTATGCAAGGACTGTCTGACATAAATCCTTTTATGATTCCAAAATGAAGAGCGTATTTAATATACACGTAAGACCCATGCCATACAACTGGCGCCGCTGAATGTTTTAAACAAGTATATTTGTGAAGATTTAAATCTTCCATGTAGATACAGAAACATTTCCTATAACATACAAATGTACTTCACAGCGAGAAGTTTTATCGCTACATTCTTGTTTACAGATAGTAAGCAAGAACAGATAAACTTTAGTTGCTTCGTGAGTTTAGATCATTGTACTTGTCGTATCCGCTAAAATTCATTAACATTAAAAAAAAACACTTTCAAACACTCGTGAAAATATATTTACTGGGTAAAGAGCAGTAACATTATTAAGAAACAAATTATTTCGCGACTGTGTAGTTGTTCGCTGTCTCTCTCCCTCACGCGCGCGCTCATACACGCACTAATGATATTTTGTTTTGTGAAAATAAACAGGAAACGTTTGCCCCTTTATACCAGTTTCCTGTTAACATGTATCTGTTTCAAGTACAACAGTGACGAAATGAGGCCCATACGTGTATGTAGCAATTTCAGCTTGTAGCGGATATGTAACTGCTCGTTCACAATTACTAAATTTTCGCCTTTTCTGAATCTAAAATGTATCATAATTGCTACAGAGCAGAGAGTTTTAGTTTTGTAATAACGCTACAAGAAAAACTTGATAATTCTAAAGCATTTGTGGACATACGGGAAAAAATTGAGATTGAAAACGTTCAGTTAATCCACATTTAAAATAATATTTTTTTTTATAGATAACTATGATATGAAAATATTTTAAAGTGACATTTTTCTTATTTTAATTTCACGAAACAATTTACTTAAGGTAAGTGCATTGGTAAAAAACAAACAAACTTAGGAACAATTATTTTCCAAATATTAATATTCTCACTTGTTTGTAAGTCAGTGCAAAGTTACACAATGGGCCATCTGTTCTGTACCCATCACGAGTATCGAAACCTAGGTTTTTAGTAAAGTCCACAGACTTGCCGTTGAGCCAGTTAAGAGGCAGAAAAGATGACTGGTTTCTTTTGAATTTCGCGCGAAGCTACTCGAGAGCTATCTGCGCTCGCCGTTCCTAATTTTGCAGTGCAAGACGAGAGGGAAGGTAGCTGGTCATGACCACCCATTGCCAACTGTTGGGCTACTCTATTACCAACGAATAGTGGGATTGACCGTCACATTATAACGCCCTCACGGCTGAAAGGGCAAGCACGTTTGGTGCAACGGGGATTCGAACCCGCGACCCTCATATTACAAGTCGAACGCCTTAACCCACCTGGCCATGTCGGGCATAAAAGATAAACATTACATCAGTGAATTGTTCTATCGCTTACTGTTAAATGACAATATTATTTTGCTCTGTCTATTATTTATTAGGAATTATGCGCTACACAAATTGGAATATTAAGAGCGAGCGTATAAATTAGCTTGAAATTACGGTACTTTACTCCAATGTTCCAAATAATGTTTATTTTAGAATTTTATGGGTTTTGAAGCTACCGAGCCGGATTCAAATCTGCGAGATACCATGAAATACGTCGGGGAACTTTAAGCTGTAGTTGCGTTATAAAAGTAACACTAAGTTTGTAAACTAGGATTGTAAATTATAAGGTATTGCTTATTACCTAGCTGGCATTCCTCTTATCAATAGCTAAAAATTAGGTTGTTTGTTGGTTGGCTGTTTTTGAATTTCGCACAAAGCTACTCGAGGGCTATCTCTGCTAGCCGTCCCTAATTTAGCAGTGTAAGACTAGAGGGAAGGCAACTAGTCATTACCACCCACTGTCAACTCTTGGGCTACTCTTTTACCAACGAATAGTGGGATTGACTGTCACATTATAATGTCCCCACGGCTGAAAGGGCGAGTATGTTTGGCGCGACGGGGATGCAAACCCGCGACCCTCAGATTACGAGTCGCATGCCTTAACACGCTTGGCCATGCCGGGCCCTAAAAATTAGAAACGGCGGTAAATTGCCTTAGTAGTTTTGCAATAAATAAAAATCAAATTCATTTTGGATAGGAAATTAAATTTTCGATTTTTCTTGTATATAAAATACTGTTACTGCTAAGCCTGATTCCGATAGGAAAGTTCAACAGCAAGTTATTTTTGTGTTAATGTTATTTCGAACTTTTGATATTATTTATAACTTGCAATAAACTGACTTAATACTCATAATCTTTTGTCAATCTACTTTCACATTAACATAAAATCGTCTTCAACAACTCTTTTCTATTTTTTTTCTAGATGGCCCGGCCATGTGGGGTGGTTAAGGCACTCGACTCGCAATCCTAGGGTCGCGGGTTCGAATCTCTGTCAAACCAAACATGCTCGCCCTTTCAGCCGTGGAAGCGTTATAATGTTTGATTAATCCCACTCTTCGTTGGTAAAAGAGTATCCCAAGAGTTTGGCTATGGGTTGTGATGGTTATCTGCATTCTCTCTAGTCTTACATTACTAAATTAGGGATGGCTAGTGCAGATAGCCCTCGAGTAGCTTTACGCAAAATTCCAAACAAACCAAACCTTTTTTCTGTAAGAAAAGAATTAAAACTATCTCAACTTAGTCTTGTTTTTATGTTGATAACCATATTCATAGGTTTGTTATCACAAGAACATTTATTACACTTGGAAAATCTGCGTTGAAGGTTTACTCTTTGCGTGATTTTTCAGAAGAACATCTTTGCAACACATACATTATATGTCAACGAAGGAAGTATAAGAGAGACTTCATATAATTACGAAATACCATACTTGTGAAATAAATATGAAAGTCATGAATGAAAGCGGATCTGCACAAACACAACTTAAAGATAAAACTATTCTGCACAACCATTTCATTTGATAAATGCGATTTCTGACTAGCGCAATTTTTTATGGACAAGAACACTAGTTTTCAATGTAGCTTATTGTTATTCGTTAGCGCAAAGTGGTATACAAAGTGGTATCTGTGCTCTGTTCAGCGTCAGAAGTGAAATTCCAACGTTAGTGTTGTAACTTTATAAATTTACCGCTGTTACAACGGCGGATAGCAAAGGAATTATTATTATATATATATATATGTGTGAACTTTAATTAGAACGCTGCAAAACCAAAACAAATGTGAGAAATAAATGTGTCTCGAGTTTTGAAGTTGACTGAATAAATAGTACTCGCATAACGGTGGGGATACACCACCTATCAGTCTTTCTTTCGCAAAATCTCGCATCCAAAGCAAAACTAAAATAATATGATAAGAGAATAAGATGTGGGTGCTAAAATTTGTAAAGATCCACATCTATATCACCCTTTACTATCTGCAGGCATTTATGGTAAGGCGACTGCTTTCAAAAGTAAAGATTAGATGAGGAAAAGAAAAGTCTTACCGTTGGGGACGGCAAGTAAGAAAACCTTACATTCTAAAATTGGAATTGCACTCCATCTCCATTATAGTTGTAAATGCTCATATTAATAAACTAGTGTTAGTAGCACAACTAATAAACTATAGTGGAATAAAATATCTCCTTGATTAGATAACGATTATATATATATATATAATGCACTCTTGTAATTAGATATATCCATATAGTAACAAACAAAACTGTAATATATAAGACCAGTTTGTTTACGTATACATATACACACTACACAAATCAATCATTACTTTACAAACCACAAAGTGTGGAAAAATTATTTTAACACTTAATTTCTTTACTTAACTCCTTTACACTCGATTGTTTTTATTCACAAATGGTATATTTCAACATACATACTCGTCCATATAAACATTGTGTTCAAAGTCAAGGTGTAAAACACTTATTCTTTCCAAACTAGGTTATCACAATTTTGTGTAATAATATCATTCTAAATTGGTAATAATATAAATCTAATCTCATAAAACTTCTTCCCCACTCAGAGAATGTATGAACTGTTGGGACCTTAATATTTATTGAGTCATAAAAGTTTTATTTTTATATATTGCTACAGGCGTGATTTCCCATATATTTTGCTTCCAGTATATTTAAGATTTATCCAAGGCATTATTGAATGGAAATAGAGAAAAATGTTTAGATATAAAACTACAGTCGCGGTTAGAATCATCAGTGACGTTTATAAAACAAATCTTAAAGTAAATAATATTACAATTTATGTAGTTTAAATACGAAACTTTTGCCCTAAAGATTCAAAATAATTATAATATTTACAGTTGTACTTCTTGCTGTGCAATGAAACACATAAAAAACTGTTAATTCAATACATAATTATGTCCCTCGCTGTCAGTCAATATCGCCTTCATAATTATTAGCCCCCATGCAAAACATTATAGTGAACTAATTATAGTTTGATGATGTTTATCTTTCGTGTGTTCGTTATTTTGCTCAAGTTACAGGTTTGGTTTTTGTTTCTATTTCTTTTACTCCGTAAATTCCCAGCAAACAAAATGTGTTGTATGTGATTTTACATCTCATACACGTGTAAATCATACACACTATAAAGTTTAACCTCAGAAGAATGTTACCTTATATTTATGAAGGGCTATAGTTTACCATTCAGATATTGCAGAAGTCCATTAAAAGTAATATACAAAGCACACACTTCGTTTAAGAAAACCGACTTATAAAATTAATCAAGCTATTATACACGAATAATTTATAGCCCACAAACATAGAAATGTAATCTAATGATGCTGAGTTAGTTTTCAGAAGATGATGAAGTCAACTTTAATAGGTACTTTTTCTTGTGTTCGTTGCGTTATGTTTTTGTTTTTTACTTTAAAAGTAACACTGATGTATGCGTGTGTCTTTCTTATAGGAAAGCCACGTTGTGCTATCTGCTGAGTCCATCGAGGACACTGTGTACTTTATTTATAGCAATTCACCGGAAATAGTTGAACGTTTAAGAATCGCTGTGCTTACTTCTATGGTTTGTGATAATACCATATTGCTTGTACTAGAAGTACTGTATACAACTTAGTGAACAACATAACTGTTTTTACTGAAGTATTAAGAACATTAAAGTTATAGGAAGAGAGACTGGGTGTTAAACTCAATACATAAGAAACTGGGAAAAGACTTTTTTGCGAACTTAGGAAAGTAATGTGCATCGTATGGAAATCTATTGTTCTCGTGGACAACAGTGTGAAAATGTTTTTAAGAAATAAAGTGTTATGTAGGTAACAACAATATGAAGCACTTTCTAAACTTATTTTAACAATTAAATTTAACATATGGTTTTGATTAGCATAAGGATTTTATATATATATATATATATATACACGTATTTCAAATCTGGTTTAAAAACAACGCTTCTAAATTACATATTTTTTTCTTGTATGTGTGTTAACATGTTTTATAAAGTTTTGTTTAACATAATATATCTTCAGGTCCAAGTTAAAACTCATATGCTATTCATGACATTTTTGTAAACTGTTGAAGATAAATGATTTTACGGGTACTCCCAGTCTTTATTTTGGTAAAGTCATGACAAAAATTATGTATTCATTAGGCTTTGTTTGTACAGCCACTCATCCTTCAGATCATTGTCGCAGATGGAAGAGATGCTAAGCTTATCTTTTGTACGAATATCATAAACTTGCACTAATCCTTAAACTGGAATGGGGTTACGCTTATTTCAAGGGGTGGTACATAAACTTGTACAAACTAGTATGAGTTAGAAGAATAATTACACAGGTCTGTGACGGTTTTATCGTTTTTAAATATTTACATATTCTACAGTAATTCGTGTAGGATGTTTCTGAAAGTGATGTTCATTTTTCTCTATCACGAGCAGATTTTTCATCAAACGTCATATGTACTTTTACGTAAGTGATTCATTTTCATTGACGTCGGGTTACAATTTTTTTTTATTGTTGACAACTACTGGCTATAGACTCTTCTAGATCAATCGTGACGTGAGAGTCATCTTATCGAAAGTTCTAGGACCCTCGAGAAACACGTGCAATTTTCTGAAATGTATTGGTTTATTGGCGCAGTTATACCTCATAGAGGTTAGTGGAGCAAAATTGTGTTAACGTTAACTTTGACAAGGGAAGTCTCGAAGGCGGTGGTCTTGATCCAGACTGTAAGATAGGTAGTTAAGCCCGTGCATTAGTGTACCCTAATATAATAGTTTCGTTTTTGAATTTTGTGCAAAGCTACTCGAGGTCAATTTGTACTAGTTGTCCCTAATTTAGCAGTGTAAGACTAGAGGGAAGACATCTCGTCATAATCACCCACTGCCAACTCTTGGACTACTCTTTTACCAACGAATAGTGGGGTTGACCGTCACATTATAACGTCCCAAAGGCTAAAAGAGGTAAACTTGTTTGTTGCGACGGAGATTCGAACCCGCGACCCTCGTATTACGAGTTGAGCACCTTAACTACCAGGCCATGCCGTACCGTCTATATTGGTTTTCTCTACTAAGTAAAGTAAGTGTTATAACAAAAATTACGTTTTCTGTTTGTTTTAATTTAATAATATTCATAATAAACAAACGCCTTGACAAACTTTCACATTTCCTGGGTATAAAAACACAATTTATCTTGAATAATCTAATGGAACGTGACTCAGTGGCTAGCTTCCCGGAATGTGATTTTGAAGGCTCATGTGCTGATGTTGCTCCGTGCTTCAGGGATATGGATGTTTCATGAGAATGCCATCAAGTCCTACTGTGCAATTAGAATAGTAAGAGAACTAACAGTAGGCACTCTTGACTAGCTCACTTCCCTCTAGTCTATCGTTTCAAAGTTAGGAACGGCTAGTGCAGATAACACGTGTAGTTGTACTCTAATATAGGATACAAATAAACAAAATTGAATAATTACGATTTCAACTGGATCCACGTTTTCAGTCAGTGACACCTATTGTCCAAAATAGCGTGTTTTATTTACTAAACCGCATAACAGGGAATTTGGCCTTTTTCACTTGATATATTAACCATGTATATTCGCACATCTTCTGTCTGCCGAGATTTTAAAGTCTTAGATGTATTTCAATTTTTGAGGCAACTCTCTGTCCATAAGTTATTTAACCTTTCTTTGGACATTGTGAAAGGAGTTATTGGACAATAGATTGAGAACCTCTGCTCCAATGGATTTGTTTGTATTATGTACACCTTAAACAAGAAGCATTCATGTATTTCAACAGGATGTAGGCACTTGGATAATTGTGCTGTGCTACTCTTAAAAATATTCAATACAAGTTAGGGAACAGTCAGAATTAAGATGATAAAATTTAAGAACTGAAACTACATTTTATTTTATACCTATAGCATTAAAACTGTGGATGTTAAAGGTTTGAAACTAAACTAAATTAAGAATCTTTCGTAAATAGAATCAATAGTAAATACCTGTTTTGTTGGTTTGTAGTTATGCCTGTTAGCTACTCCTCCTTTTGGTGCTCTGAATACTATTATCAGGTATTTTGAGGCTATTTGATCAAAAGTAAACATATTAGCGTCAAACTAGTAATGCTTTTGGACAAATTTTGGGTTCATATTTGAAATTAAAATGTTATTGCAACTTTCAAAGTAAAAA
The DNA here is from genome assembly GCA_011833715.1 of Carcinoscorpius rotundicauda. Taxonomy (NCBI): domain Eukaryota; kingdom Metazoa; phylum Arthropoda; class Merostomata; order Xiphosura; family Limulidae; genus Carcinoscorpius; species Carcinoscorpius rotundicauda. Next base: position 48,912,801 of record CM022394.1, on the reverse strand, counting down.
CGCTATCTGTAAAAATATTTATGTATCATTGTAAATAGTGTTTTATAATGGACTTTACCTGAATTATTTTGGTTTGAGAGATAATGTGTATTCCTTTTAATAAATGAAGACTAAATGAGTTATAAAAGAAATTGTTATTGTTCAAGTATTATATTTTACTTGTGGAATAATATATACACACAAAACCTAATGCTTGTTAAATAGTTATTTATCTTTACAAAAGAAGTCAGTGATTATCTAAATAATTAGACAACAACATTCATTTTATTATACAAATAATTTGCATAAAATATTTCAAAACTCGCTGTGTGAGGAATTAATGTAACCCTCCCTCCCTTGAGCTCTCATCTCTTGATAATATATTTATAAGAACAACAACATGATATATTCTCAGGCACTAGCAATCAGGCACTAGCTAAATATCATTTCGCGAAGGTTGATCAGTTTTTTGGAATTTCGCACAAAGCTACTCGAGGGCTATCTGTGCTAGCCGTCCCTAATTTAGCAGTGTAAGACTAGAGGGAAGGCAGCTAGTCATCACCACCCACCGCCAACTCTTGGGCTACTCTTTTACCAACGAATAGTGGGATTGACCGTCATATCATACACCCCCACGGCTGGGAGGGCGAGCATGTTTAGCGCGACTCGGGCGCGAACCCGCGACCCTCGGATTACGAGTGCACGCCTTAACGCGCTCGGCCATGCCAGGCCCAGGTTGATCAGCGTCAAGAGATATTTTAAACTAAATAATTGAAGAAAGTGCTTTGACAATGCAAATGGAAAACCGGTATGCTCGATAAAAACTAGTTTTCACGTGTTATTAACCTTCTGAAAGTTAATAACAGCAACCAGGCTTGTTAAGACTAGAAATTCTTTTTGGAATACCGTAATACTCTTCAGCAAGAGAGAGTATTTGTTTTGTTTTTTAATTCAGATCTTACAAAATTGCATACTGGTTTTATTGTTTAACTTTTAGAAAACGTACATGTTTATTGCAGTTGGGTCGAATATTTTAATTTTTAAACTTTCTTTTGCTTCTCGCGATGCGGAAAATTAAATTGCGTTGGGTTTCATATAAAGAGACAATTAAAGCGACAGACACGAATTTTCTACTACCTTTATCTCGTTCATTTAGTAAAAGCTCACGATGGGTTTAGACGCACGAGGCAGTTCTTGGTATTCCCAAATCATCTTTTGTTTATGTACAACCTAATTTAAGCTTGAAACAGACAAGATCACCGTCCTGTTTATATACACTGCTCATAAGCTATGCAACAAAAGAACAAAACAAAAACACTACATTTTTCAAATAATATTTCAGCTCAACATTTTTATTTTTCACAGTCTTTCGTGACTTGTTAATGAAAGCAAATAAAACCAAACACTTCCCAGACATTATCCGTGACCTGTGTTACACATCTTGTTAAGGGCGTCGGAAACTAATTTAAATACAGCACGACTGGTTTGAATTATAATAACTGGTTCAGTGTGGTTTTGCTATCGACTCCCTGGCGCAGGGTTGCATACTCCCAGCTCAAATAGTAGACAGCTTGTTGTACCGGTAGCGAGGTTATATAAAATCGTTCTGAAGTTTATGTTAGTAGATTACATCTAACATTATCTAGTGAGAGAGTTTAAAAAACTGATTCTCTGACTATTCGTAAAAAATTAATAAAAGAAAACTCGCTGTACCTGTAACGAGACCGTATGAAAGCGTTTTTAGGTTTATCTTTTAGTGATGGCGAATGCAGTAAAAGTGACTGCGTACGGACAGTTAATATAAAGCTACAATTATGTTTCGTGTTAGACAAAAGTAAGGATCGAAACAACTGTACACACATTACTGCATGTAGAATATGTGCCAACTTCTACAAAAACACAACAAACTTTTTCTTGTGTTGAATGTCTTCGTTTTCTCTCCCATAATACTTTGTTTTCATTCTGTCTATACATATATATCCTAAATCTTTTGTTTTATTTCTACAATCCTTTCAGCCGGGCGATCGTTATAATGTGATGCTCAATTCCACTATTCGTTAGTAAAAAAGTAGCCCAAGAGTTGGCGGTGGGTGGTGATGACTAGCTACCTTCACTCAAGTCTTACACTGCTAAATTAGGGACGACTAACGCAGATAGCCCTTGTGTAGCTTTGTGCGGAATTCAAAAGAAACGCTTTCTACGACTTTTAAATATCCACTGCTAGATGTTTTCGAGCCCCCCAGTGGCTCAGGGGTATGTCTGCGGACTTGCACGCTAAAATCCGGGTTTCGATATCCGTGGTGGGCAGAGCACAGATAGCCCATTGTGTAGCTTTGTGCTTAATTCGAAACAACAACAACATGTTTTCGTTCTTCTTTATTACTGAACGTTTTCGTTCTGTTTGTATAGCTGTGGGATGTTTTCTTTATCTATCTACTTGATGTTTCAACTCAGCGTGTTAGTATTCTCTGCAGATAACGTTATCAGGCGGTTTATTGTTTTTTTATATCGGGCTGGTCCTGACTAATGGTTTAATCGTGTACAAGTGTTACGATATGAAAGTTTCATACAGGTTACATAAGTATAGCAGCTGGACTTTGTAGTGTACTTACCGCCGCACGCATCAAAATCATACGGTTTCTGATCTAAGATTCTACATACAACTATATTACATAAATTAGTAATTGTTGTTTTGAATTTAGCACAAAACTACACAATGGGATATCTGTGCTCTGCCCACCATGGGTATCAAAATCCAGACATGCCGCTGAGCCACTGGAAGGCTAATTAGGAAATTTTTCAGATAGAACGTTTTCAGTGCCTTAATAAGAAAATGCGCAGTCTTTATTCTATACATATATAAACTTAAGAGAGTCGCGGTTTCGAATCCTCGTGGTACTAAACATGCTCGCCCTTTCAGTCGTGGGAGCGTTAAAAAGTGACGGTCAATTTCAATATTTGTTAGTAAAATAGTAATCCAAGAGCTGGCGGTGTGTGGTGATGACTAGCTGCCTTCCGTCTAGTCTTTCCATGCTAAATTAGGAACGTTTAGTGCAGATAGCCCTCGTGTAGCTTTGCGCGAAATTCAAGCTAAACACATCTAACAATAAAACCTATATCACTGTACTTATATACATTTTCATTAATCCCCATAGAAATATGAGAGCCTTGTCAAATACTAGTAACAAATATTAGGAGTTTCAGTAATAGATTATGAAATTTAAATTCATAAATTTATTAATTAACAAATTTATTCTAATACTTTTCACAAAACATATGTTGCAGTAACCCATCTTGATTCTCTTTTTGTGTCAGTTGAGAATCTGTAAAAAATACACCAGGTTCTAAACACTCGCTGTTTGTGCAGCCAAAAGTGCAACAGTAAAAAAAACATTTTTGATTTCTTTTTCGCTGCTTAGAATATATGCGTGCTGCTATTCAATATGGCAAGCAGTAAGATAAAAACAACAACATTATAATGTGATGTCATCATGTCGTTTTGGAAAGATTTGGACATTTCAAACAATGAACGAATCAATTTTGAGTTTATGTAAATACAATTCACTTTACGGGAAGCTAGCAAACTGTTTTCTTTCTTCGCCGGTCAGTCATCAAGGTTTTCCACGAATGAAGTATGCAATGTTCTCTTAAAAGTGTTAATGTTTCTTGTGAATCTGTTGAAATTAATAAATTTATAAACATTCCTAGTCAAATATCTGAAGTTTCCAATTAATAAGCGATAATTATAGTTACAACTTCCGAGTTTTATAGTATATAAAGTATAGCAAACCAATAATATATATTGTCTCTTGCTGTGTTGCTTTGGTTACATTTATAGGCATGAGTAGAGTTCCTAGAAATTTCAGCCTGAACAACAATATAAACGGTACACTTGTGTTTACGTTCTCATGTATTTAGTTCTTGATTTCGAGGAAATGAACCTCTGACTATAGCATTATAAGTCTTTTCACCCGTTGTTTTCTTTTTATTCATGCTGAAGTTTCCAAGCACATTGTTTTAACATTCATGTATAATTATTAGCATGATCTTATGTTTCTGTTTCGTAAGTGAATTTTAAAAGGAAAATAATTTGTAATAAGATCGCGCTTAGTGTTGTTGTTTGTTATTGAGCACAAATCTACAGAAAAAGCTATTTGTTGCTTGCCTATCACGGATATCGAAACGTAGGTTCTAGTAGTATACATTCACAGACAGACTGCTGTGTCCTGGAGAGTCTTAGGTAGTTTCTGTTACTTATGGCTGTTTTTTTATACCAATAAATTTCGTACATTGTATTGCCATATATTTATCTCTTTAACAGAATTAGTGTAAATTTAAGTTTTAAATAACAGTGGCCAAAGGCGTTAAGGCGTTCGACTCGTAATCCGAGGGACGTGGGTTCGAATCCCGGTCGCACCATACATGCTCGCCCTTTCAGCAGTAGGGGCTATATAATGTGACTATCAATCCCACTATTCGTTGGTAAAAGAGTAGCACAGGCGTTAATTTTGTTAATTTTGTTAATTTTTGCATTGAAACTTTGTAGATTTTTATTTTCAAGTTTGTGCAGTTCTTGTGATAAATTGATTTGCTGGCAATGTGATTTATTTTCATCACACATATTGTCCTATTCAATAATATATTATAATTTTAATAATTTATATAATACGTATATATAAAATTGATATAAATGTTCGCCTTTGTGTTTCATAGTTTTCACTAGCGTGTCTACACCACTATTTCTCATTTTTTGAAGTACAAGCTCATGTTTAATTAATATTAAAGCCTAATATCGAAAATTAATACTCTAATACTGATTAACTAGAAGGACGGGATTCTTTTTTAAGCACATTTTAAAATATGTGGTGCGATTTTTGTAAACTGGAAGAAAATAAAACACTGGCGAGTTTATATATGGGTGCAGGGTGACCTTGAATAAATCGTTTGTTTCGTACAGTTACTATATTTTATATATGTAAACACGGCACGTTTGGATTGAGAAAATATTTTACGTGGAGGAGCGAACAACGTTTCGATTTTCTTCGGTCATCGTCAGGTTCACATATATATGTCTCTTCAAATGTGGTTTTCTCGACATCACCGAGTTACTATATTTTGTCTAGATGTAAGGGATATCTTGCATAAATTGTTTCTTTCGCAAAGTTACTATATTTTGTCTAGATTTAGGGAGTACCTTGAATAAATCATTTGTTTCTTATATTTTCTATATTCTGGATGTTGCATAATTGGAGCAACACATAAACGTGTAGAAAAATTATGTAGTAATGATATTCATAACTCTGCTGTCTTCATCACTCGAATATTTTGTATCATGTATTTAAAGAGTAATCGAGTGATGGAGTTTCAGCGTCGTTTTATCATGCAATACCCAAAAGATCCCCATAAACAATATTTTTAACCTCCAGTGAAAAACCTTATCATATTATCTAATTGATTTTTATGTAATATTTCACTTTCAGGTTTTGATCAATAAGTTATGAGAAGAGCTTTAAATTTTTTTCTTTAAATTAATCTGATTATCAGTTGTTTCATGATGGTAACTGCACGCTGTCTTAAAATTCTTACGATTCTGCGACTTGCTGCTAGAACAATGATTTTAGTGCTGTTTTCTAAAGTGCATTCATAGTGTTTTTTAACGAGTATCTGGCAATTTAATCATTAATTGTCCTATCATTTATGACTGGTTAGGATATTAAAGTTCTATATTGGGTTTTTAAACTCTGAGTTATTTTCTTCTTTTTTCTCAGGTTTGTATCGTTCAAAAGAAAACCACAGGCAAAATGTATGCGATGAAGTACATGAGTAAAGCTCAGTGTTTTCAAAAGGACGCTTTCAGGCACGTGCTGAAAGAAATCGAAATCTTATCAACCCTGGACCATCCATTCTTAGTCAACTTGTGGTTTACTTTCCAGGTGAATTTTTACTATTTTATCGATATAGGACACGTAGAACATCTCATTGCTGATATAATCACCAGAAACTGAACACATTGCATTTCTTTTCTACTCAGTCCACCTTCATATTGAAGTTAATAAAATTCAACTAAGTTAATCATTTTGATATAAGACTATAAGAGTTACTAAACAATGGCTGTAAAGTTTACATTTTTTGCTAGATCATAAGATTCCTTGAACAAGCCTATTTTAAATTTGCCTTTCAATTTCTTCTTGCATTATAGTCTTGGCAAGGAAAGTATATTGAGAAAACCTTAGTTTTCCTAAACAGTCGTTATATAAATAAATATATTTCATGCGAATGCCTTTGGCGCATCCTGTAAAATAATTTAGGTGCTATCACCAATTAATAATATTTTAAAATTAATATATATATATATACATGTGGCTGAAGTAAGTATATTTTATGGTAAATATGTTTGTTCATAATAAATAAAACTTGCATAATAATGGTATTCCACAGCTGTTTCTCTAAAATATTTAGTTACTCTGTTATCATCACCACAATTGTTTTGGTGCAAAGAAGTAGCGTCTTGGAGTTTTAACATCTCTTATTGACCTTGTGATCAATATCGAATATTGTAAAATTTAACCCTTAACTGGAAGTATCTTACTATATGCCAATATTTTTTAAATTACTATCTGATGTTTCAAAGCTGTAAGAGTGGGTACTGACAAGCACGCACACAACCTGGCGATAATGTTATTCCTGACAAAGCAGTAAGAGCGAATACTGACAAGCACGCACATAAATTGACGATAATGTTATTCCTGATAAAGCAGTAAGAGCGGGTACTGATAAGCACGCATATAACCTGGTGATAATGTTATTCCTGACAAAGCAGAGTTGTTTTAGTAGGTGTGAGAAAAATATTAAATCAAACTAAAACGAACAATAAGGTTGTTTTGATAGATACCATATTTTGCCATTTGTCTTTTTTTTTCTATTAAATTTCAGGTACATAGTTTCAGTTAAAATTGCTACCAAATTTTATGAAAACAGATTTAAAAACTGCGGATATTTAAACGCATAGTAAATTAAAATTTCTCACATAGGCTAGGAGATCACTCGAGAATGTTTTACGTGTAGGTATTTTTTAACAGGAAGCCTTCTAAGCTACTATAAACATCTCTTGAAAGGATGTACAGTATACAATTAATTAAGAATTTCAATTGAATGTCATCAGGTTTAGCTTGATAGATTTACTAGTAACAAGAAAAACAAATGTTTCTTGAATCAGACTTGTAGAAGATCATATAAAAGTTTTGGCAGACTTCTAGTTTTAATGCTTCATCAAAGTGAATTTGAACATTCTTCAATAGCGGTCTTCGTTTGTAAAGATTATTTCATCTATTGATAAGCAGTTTCATATTTTAATATCATATAAAAGTGGTTTTCTTTTCATTGGACAAGGGGGAATGTTCCCCTTTTAGATTTATTTGCTAACTTGATGGTTTTTTTTCTATATGATAACTTTTGGCGTGAGAAAGATGAGTATCCTTAAAACTATACCATATGACAAAAATATCTTGAAAGTACAATCAGATCATTTCCATAGACATACTGCGTGTTTGGCACTCGAAGACTTCACATCACATCTATCACCAAATAACACTCAAGAAAAATTCTGAAATTACTTTGGAAAAAGTGCAATGAGAGTGCACAACTAATTTAACTTTTTTGGTATTTTATGATACACAAAATTATTGAATATTAGGTGTTTATGTATGAAGAATTGAAAGTTCGCATAACTAACAAAAGAAATAAACAAAAAAGCACAACCCATTGTCAATTTCGTGAAGACTGTGTAGTTTATATTACTTGATTCTAATGCCGAGTTAGCAGAAAAAACTAAATTTGTCTTTTTCTATGATTTTTATCTGGTGTCAAACTATTACTATGTATAGGACGATGAAGATATGTTTATGGTGGTTGACCTTCTTCTTGGTGGTGACCTACGATACCATATACAGCACGATGGTGTGTTTAATGAAAGCAGAGTTTCGTTCTATGTCTGCGAGGTGGCACTGGCCTTGGACTATTTACAGTCAAAGAAAATAATCCACAGGTAAGAAGAGTTAAAAATAAAAGTTAAAATAATGTGAGTAATTATGATTTTGGAAAGTTGGTTTTCCTTCTTCAGGGTTAAATGGAATTATTTTCTGATTTTGTCTTTGTTGTTCTGAGTGTTTTTGATTATTATTATTAGGAAACTATTTAACTATTGTATATGTAACGATTGTTTTGAGTGTTTGATTATTATTATTATTAGGAAACTATTTAACTATTGTATATGTAACGATTGTTTTGAGTGTTTGATTATTATTATTATTATTAGGAAACTATTTAACTATTGTACATGTAACGAAGTAAAAAGTATAGTTCTAAAGCAGCACAGTGTGTTGCAAGGAGAGTATTATTATAGGACCTTTTAGATCGAGGAATTTATTTTATTTACTACTAGAACTTTCGCAGAAACATATCCGATCCTCAGTCGAGAAGTTGCGGACTTTTTAAAAGTACACTGTATTGTATTTCGTCTTTCTTTACTGTTTTCCCGCTGGTGCAGTGGTAAGTTAACGATTTACAAAGTTTAGAATTTACAACCCTAAAATCAGGGATTATATTCCCCTCGATGGACTCGGCAGATAGCTAGATGTGACTTTGCAATAATAAAACATACACTTTCTTTACCACTCTAAAATGTGCAAGTATTAAGAAAAAGTACCCATAAAGATTTCATTTCCTTTTTTCACTGGTAAACTCTCTAGAAACTTGTTTGGAATTATTCTGAAATATTAAATGACAAAACATCATCTGTTATTTAGAGGTGAAATCAGCCCTACATTTGTAATGAAAGTATGTATCGCTTGAAACTCAAAATCCACAAAATTGCGTGTGTGCAGAGAAATAATTCAGTAAGGTCCTATGAAATGTAATGAATTAAACATTGCGAAGGAGGTTGTTCCTAATAAATATATACTTACTTTCATACTTAAGTGAACCAGCGCCAAATGGCACAGTGATTTGCTCGAAGATCACATCTGCATTATTCAGGAATATTTCAGAAATATTTTCTCAAGGGATCAGTTCTGTTTATATTAGATATATTTTACGCACTGAAGAATCACAGATGAAGATATTTCATCTACCTCAAAGGACATATCACAGTTCAAAGGTATTGTTATGTGCTCGATAACCTGAGTTCTGTTTACGTCAGATGTCTTTGATTGTTTACATAAAACACATCACAGTGTCAGATAATTCTGTGTACTGGAAAATGAGAGTTGCATTTCCGAACGCATGGCCAGATGGTTAAGGCACTTGACTCGTAATCTGAGGGTCGCGGATTCATATTCCCGTTGCACCAACATGCTCGCCCTTTCAGCCGTGCGGGCGTTATAATGTGTCAATCAATCCTACTATTCGTTGGTAAAAGAGTAGCCCAAGAGATGGCAGTGGGTGGTAATGATAACTAGCTGTCTTTCTTCTAGTCTTACACTGCGAAATTAGGGACAGCTAGCGCAGATAGCCCTCGTGTAGCTTTGCGCGAAACTCAAAACAAACCAAATCATTTCAGAACGTAAAATATATTTCAGTTGTTCAAGAACTGAAGTTCTGTACATGTCAGATGGATTTAGAGAACATTTTTGTGTTCACAAAAACTTCTTAATATAGATCATAGAGCTATTATATGTCTTCGTATTTTTACGACTGAATAATATTATTTTAACGGCAAGATCGTCTTTAGCTGCTGTGATCTGAAAGTGGATTATGAAAACTGTTAGATCAATTAAACGTTTATCTGCCAGAGGGTGATACAGTAAAGGCTGTACGTAGGGTGTATTGTTTTTTCACTTTCGTATTTGTCGTGTACAAACAGATACGTGTATCAGTATATATACGGAAAGTTACCGAACAAACCGGAGCTTTTGTGTAATAACTTCTTTTCCATTAATTCGCCTCCTTATTATTTGCAGTAGAATGTACATAAACTTTCCAAACGCATAACTTGTAACCATTTTAATTCGGGTATGAAAAAAATAAGTGGGTGTGTTTTTATTATAGTAAAGCCACATTGGGCTATCTGCTGAGTCCACCGAGCGGAATCGAACCCCTGATTTTAACGAAGTAAATCCGTAAACTTATTGCTGTACCAGTCGAGAAGATGAAAAATAAGAGTCTATAAAATTTGTCTGGAAGTAAAACTCTTGAATTTGTATATAAGAAAGCGAGATTATTAGAGAAATTGAAATTAGAGTTTTATGTTATGGCCAAGCACTAAAAAGGTTGAGTTATTTTAGTTTTAAAACAATGAATACAAATGTTTTGTGGTATGTATAGCATGTTTTTTGTTTTGCGATTAGTATTAATAAAGTACTGATCACTTATTTCCGTAGTAATGCAAAAACGCGATGCATTTTGCACTTATCCGTAGGCAGTGGGGCGTAGGAATATTTACAGCTGTTTTTGGAATAAAATTTTCCTATATATGAAATACAACTAAATCTATTAGTTAGTAAAAGGTTGACTGTATGTATATATATGTGTGTGGTGAAATTGCTAAATTAAGTCAAAATTTACGTGGGTTGTTTGAAATAAACAAGCGTCACTTTCGCAAACCAAAGGTGGTCGAAGACACCGTTATCAGTCTGTCTGTATTTATTGCTATTTCATTGCTGTTTCGTATGCTTGGATCAGTTTGAAAATATTGGATATGACGCTACAGTGACTTTTTAAACATGCAGTAATATAGTTGTTGGGAAATAAAATCTAAGTGGAGAAGGAAAAAAAATCTTTTGTTTTCATTAGTTTTTGGTACTTGAAGAGATCATTTGTAGTTCTCTGCGTTTTCTAACGAAGTTACTGTTATACGTTTATTTTAATACATTTTCATACCTATGCTGTTTCAGTTTAGTTTTCCATTTTGCATGTGACTGTGACTTATATTCTTGACTGTGCATTGCCCAACTCTTACCTCTTCTCTAAATTTGTAAGAAGATTCTTTAGAGTAAGAATATATAATATTTGTTTTACATAAACGGTGGCGTGTTTTCGAACGTTGTTGAAACTTCGAGAAAATCGCATGATTCTTATAAAAGCCCAGAGACAGTAATAGAAGAAGAAAATTACTTTACAGCCCTCGGAAGCTATAATTGTGATTAACGCCTATTAATCGGAAAACAACAGAATTGGACACAAACGTTTGAAGATTTCGAACATTACGAACAATCTAACTTCAGTTAGTTACTTCGAGAACATTAGATATTATCATTGGCAAAAGTTTACTCAAAGTTAACTGGCTGTCAAAGAATTGTACAGGTGTATCAACAAAGAATTAATTTACTGTCTGCGAACGTCGATATAAGATTCATTATTGTTTATAAGTTTGTAAACTCTTGTATATAAACCATCATTTGTAATAACTGTTAGTAATATTCACTGTTATAAATTGTACTGTTTCATTTTTGTGTGTATATTTGTGCTAAAAATGGAAATTGTGTGCATCAACATAGTTGGCAAATATCATGACTTTGATATACATGAAGATTTAATTAACTGTTAAATTAAAATTAAAATTTTTGGTTATTTGAAATAGTAATATGTAACGTACGTAACATAAACTGGAGACTCCTTTGAAATAAATTATAATACATAAAAATTTGAATGAAGACAGTTCAGCTTAGATTTGGTAGTTATTTTAACCTGCTGTGGTTTGAAACCCATTGTGGACTGACTAAGAAAAACGTGTTTAGCCACATTTCTCCAGCAATATATATATATATTTTATTTCGCAAGTGTTTTTCTTTTACCACATTGAGTTTTACTGGTGCCAATAGTTAGCAATTCAGTTATAGGCTTTCTACTATACTTCCAGCTTCACCAGTGAGGATCGCTATTAAATGAGAGTCCTCTCAAGAAAGTATGGATTTGAGAAGTTGTTGTTGTTGTTTTGAATTAAGCACAAAGCTACACAATGGGCTATCTGTGCTCTGCCCACAACGGTTATCGAAACCCGGATTTTAGCGTGTAAGTCTGCAGACATACCGCTGAGCCACTGGGGGGCAGGATTTGAGAAACAAAAGCTTACACTTTAGATTCATTCAGCAAAACTTAATGGTGTAATAGTTTATCAAAAGTAAACACTGTCCTGGTGGCTAGAGCATTCAATTCGCAGTCTATGAACATGCTCGCCCTTTCAGCCTTAGGGGCATTAAAATGGAACACAGCAACTCACCACTGAATCTATCTGGAATGTTTTGGAAAATGGTTAAATTTGAAAATTTCATTACCCAGGTCACAAAAGCAAAGTTTGAAGAGAAAAATAGGTCTTTTTTTATTTACTTTCTGCCCAGGAACAAGAAAAAGTAAAAATTTTGTTACATAGTGTTATGTACAAATAACCCTCATTTAATAATCTTGTTCTAACTTTCTATTTAAGAGACCAATTGTTGACACCATTCCCGAAATGTTCCTACTATAGACTAAATACGTCAAAATGAACTGTAATTTCCTCATGTTTTCCTCTGGCGTCCAGAACTTGAATAGCAATAACAGTTTGTGGAAATCCTGTTCCACAATCATTGGGCAGCATTGCCACTCAAGTATGCGCAATCAAAAACTAAGCTTTAAGCGACTATCAAAATAGTAAGTGGCAAACTACAAAGAAAAAATAGCTTTTATTTTCAAAAATATTTTTTATAATCTGTCTCGTGCAAATATGCTGGAACAGCCATGCATTCAAATAACTATTGACATGCTAATTTTTAGAAGAATTCTCAGGTTAATTTCGGTAAATGATATCACACATTGGCATTTTTATGCAACAAGCATGCTTAACTTACTAACAATGATGTGTTAAATTGTATCTGTCTTATGGTAATGTTTTAACACAAACATACACGACATACCTGCATATACTTGTATACTTTACTACCTCATTCAATGTTAAAATATTATTAACTAAATTAAAATTATTGTTATACCTAAATAAGAGTCAAAATCCATGTTATCGGGTTATTGTTTTTATTTGATTTAAAGCAAACTAGAAAACTTTTCAGCCCTTACAACATGATGCAGTGATAACAACTATATCACGAGCCAAACCTAACACTCTCAGGGTAACGATTTCCTTATCACTAGCGAAACTTAACACTCTTAAGATAACTTTCCATTACTAACCAAACTTACTTAATCTCAGGGTAACGACTTTTTCATCACTGACCAGATTCAACATTTTCAGGATATCATTTCTCTTCATTAGCCAGACTTAACACTCTCGTAGTTACAATATCCCCTTCAACAACTGAACATAACATTCTCAGTCAACTTCACCATCACTAGCTAAATTTAACTTTCCAAGGATATCGTCTTTTTCTCTTCCCTAGCCAAACTTAACACTCTTAGGATAGTGATTTCCCTTTCAACAGCCAAACTTAACACTCTTGTGGTAACACCCCATTCAACAGTTGAACATAACACTCTCAAACAACTTACCCATTGTTAGCTAAATTTAACATTCTTAGGATACTGTCTTTCTCTTCGGTCGGTAGCCAAACTTAATACTGTCAGGGTAACGAAGTTTCCAGTCAATAATGAATTTTAATAGACTTATAACAGTACGTCGCCAATTCATGAATATAATGCCAATGTTTCTGTTTATTAGGTAAATAATCAGGTATCATTAGTTGTATCGTATTTTTTAGACAAGCGTATATACTTGTATCTTTATCACAACACTGGGTGTTTGTTGGGTGGTACAATAAAACTTCCACGAGGGCGATTAGGAGTGTAGAAAAAGTAAACGTCAGCACTGAAGTGGTTAAGAATGGTGAATCAAAAGTGGAAACCCATAGCTTAAGAAACAGTGGCTGTAGCTAGTAATGTCATGAACACTTTGGATTCATTATGAGGAAGAATGGAATAAAGAAAAATTGTAAGGCATTTACAGTCGTAATTATTTGTTTTACGTAAACTAAACTGGATTTCCAAATATTACAGAATACGAACAATTACACTTCAAGTACACTTCTTAAATTTACTTCAGCTACTGTACTAAAAATTATTGAAGATCAGACTCAGATTCTTCTGAGAAAGAAATGCACAGAACACATCACTAAAAGGCTGGTCTAATTCCATTTTTATTGACTGAATTTTTTGCTTTCCACACGATCACTTAAAACAGTTTTTCAACTGTGTGTGTGAATTCGTGCTATATAATTAATACAAATTATGAAAAAGTGTAGTTGAGTTAAAGCAAATTATTATAAAATTATTAATGTTGATATTAAGTTTTATTTAACTGTTTGTTGTTACAGTTACGACAGAAAGTGTTTGTACACCTGCTTCGTGAGTAGTTTTTTTCTCATAACTTAAAAAGTATCATGAGTAGGATAATGAAAGTAGAGTATATTATAAATATTATTCTAACACACATCTATGTAGAGTTTTATGTAAAATGAACGACAAATAAACTGTTTATAAACAAATAACCAAACATAGAGAAGGCAGAAAGTGTTCGTGCGAGTACTTTAATGGTCAGTTGTGTAGCCTTTCAGGTGAATTACTTGGTTCAATCTCTCCTCATAGCCCTCCATGATCATTTGACAGTACTCGACTGGTTATTTTCTTCCATTCTTCTTTACAGAAGGCCTCCAACTCTTGCAAGTTTTTCGGATAACGCTGATGAACTCCGGTCTTCAACTCATGCCAAACGTTTTCAATTGGGTTGAGATCAAGTGACTGTGATGGCCACTCCAGAACGCTTATGTAGTTTCTCTGCAACCAGGATTGCACATATTTTGATGTGTACTTAGGGTCATCTTCATGCTGGAAGATCCAACGACGCCCAAACTGCAAGCTCGAGCATCATTCTTGATATAAGTACCAAATATATCAACGTACTCTTCTTTTTTCATTATTCCGTTGACGCGGTGAAGGCTGCTTACACCAGAAGATTTGAAGGAACCCCATAACATGATCTAGCCACCTCCGTGTTGAACTGTAGGAACGGTGCTATTTGAAAGATTTCGTTCCCTCTTCTTACGGAAAATATTTTGAACATCATTATGGCCGAAAAGCTCGATTTTAGTTTCGTCTGACCAAAGAATACTCTTCCAATAGGTAAAGGTTTTATCTACATGCTTTCTTGCATACCTCAATCGTGCTTCTAAATGAATAGGCTTTAATTATGGAGTTTTGCGAGGACGGCATGATTTGAGCCCAGAACTGTAGAGGCGCTGACTTCAACCCCAGTTTCCCTTACCAGTTTCTGTATGTCATTATGTATTAAACGAGAGTTCCTACTAACTTTTCTGAGAACCTTCCTCTTGGTTCTCTCTGGAATTTTTGGTGGGGCGTCTGGAACGAAGGAGGTTAGCAGTTGATCCTGTAAGCTTAAACTTGGCAATTATGCTTTGAACAGTAGATTTCGGCACATTAAGTTGTGTAGCAATACCAGAAAGAGACACACGAGACTTGTATTTTACAATAATTTAGTTTTTAAATCACAGGACAATTGTTTTCTGTTCGCCATGATGACCAAACAAATAATGACGGAGACGGCGCTAAGTTGCCGGAAGTAAATTATTTGCTGGCTAAATTCCAATAATTATGAACCCAGTGTCTAGTTCCGGAATGGTATAATGTAGTGTATTCGCCAAACTAAACAGAATTGTTTCGGGAATATCAGTTTTTCACACGTTTTGAACTGTACCAACACTTTCTGCTCCTCCTATTTTTGGTTATTTGTTTATAAACAATTTATTTGTTGCGTAATTTACATAAACAAATATGTTGATGTGCGTTAGTATAATATTTAGAATATATTTTACTTCTATTACCTACTCGTGGTACTTTTTAAGTTATGAGCAAAAACCACTCGTGACGCAGGGGTTCGAACACTTTCTGTCGTAACTGTACGCCACTAAAGTTTTCAGAATATTTCCTCATTTTTATATTGCTACATTAAGTCAACATCAGTGCTTGTGCTGACAGCTAATATTTCTATCATTTATTTATTATTAATTTAATTAAAATTATCGGTAGGGATGTTCAGTATGGGAAATTTGTTATTTTTATTAGTACACTTTTGTTACAGAGGTTGTTTTGCATTTTTAGCTTAGTATGTGTATTTAGAGCTAGCCTAAATCTCCTAAGACAGTTGTTGTTGTTGTTTTGAATTAAGCACAAAGCTACACAATGGGCTATCTGTGCTCTGCCCACCACGGGTATCGAAACCCGGATTTTAGCGTGTAAGTCCGCAGACATAGCGCTGAGCCACTGGGGGGCCCTAAGACAGCCTAGCTGCGTGAGGTATCATTGGGTTTACACGAAAACGCCGTTAAAAGTGAAGGTACCCAATTCAAGGATTCATCCCAGTACATTCTATCTAATATCTGTACGTAAGAAAAATATATTTAATTAGCTGTATTCATTGAGTTGGTCAGAGATAGCCTGATAGTCAGGGCGTTTGATTCACAACCTGCGAGTCATGGGACCAAACCTCATCACAGAACATGTTTGTCCTTTCAGCCCTGAGGACGTTATAATGTGAAAGGCAATACTACTATTCACTGATAAAGGGTAACTCAAAAGTTGACAGTAAATGGTGTTGATTAACTGCTTTCCTTTTAGTCTGTTACTTCAGAAATGGGAATCAAGTAATCCTTGAGTAACTTTATGGAAAATCTAACAAAATAAACGAAAGAGGTTGATTTTTTTAGTTTCGCTAATTATGTAGTTTGCAGTAGTTAATATTAATTACACTTGTGTACCCATAATCTTAGCCACTGTTATTAAATGTTATTTGAACGTTTGGTTTATGTTTGTTTTCCTCTCCTTTATATTTTGTAAAAAAATATTAAACAGAGAATCTAATTTATCATACTATTTGTAATAATTAATGTTTGAGTTCTTAATTTTTTTTCTGCTTAACATAATCAACCTCTCACCATAAAACGTTAATTTAGAAAAGAACGAGTTACTTTTAGTCCCCCAGTGGCTCAGCGGTATGTCTGCGGACTTCCAACGCTAAAATCCGGGTTTCGATACACGTTGTGGGCAGGACATAGATAGCCTATTGTGTAGCTTTGTGCTTTATTTAATAACAACATTTACTTTATTTATAGAATTAAGGAAAAACAAATATATCACTTGTTAAAGTTCATGATTTCACCGGTAAGGCATCAAGAGATAGACTGAAATGTTGTAAAACAGGGCTTATATATATGTGTTAAAACAAATAACCGGTAATTATGGAGTTTCAAGTATCAATTACGTATTTCCTTATGTTAAATTTGTACAATAAATAATTTCTTATAACCATATTTGACCATTTTCACTAAATCCCAACATTATTCTGAAACTGTTTTTGTGTACTAGATTAAATTCCGAAATATTTATATTATTTCTTTGTCTTTTTTGGAAATTTATGATTTAAATGGTTCCAAAATTACAGCTACTCTGTATAAATTTTGTTATAATTAGAGGAAAAATAAATCGTCACAGTTTTTAAAAATAACGATAAAATACAAAATCTATGAAGACTGAGTTTACATATTTCACTATGTCAATGTCATAAGTATAAAAACAGTTTTAACCAAACGAATTTTTTTTTGTCTTTCTAGAGACATTAAACCAGACAATATCTTGTTGGATGACGAAGGTTGGTTTTAATTTAAAACCTTTTAGTCGCTTCTTTATCATAATATATTTAATACATTTTGTAGAGAAAGTTTAGATAACCAGTGACTTTGTATTAAAAATACCATAGTGAACTTCTGCTTGTTGCATTTCTGTAAGGTTGAAATTTTATTTTCTGTTTCGCATTGATTTAAAATCCTCTAAAGTAACTTCTTTTGTGGGATGTTGGTGAGAGAAAATAAAAATTTATTAAACGTGATAATTTCCTAAATATATATAAATGATATCAAACAGACAGTACTTGTAACGTGACATTGAACGAAATAATAACACTCCCCACTTATACGATTTAAGTATGATAAGTGATCAAAACTCCTGTGTTCTAAGAATTTACGTGTGAAATTATAGAAAGCATGTTATAATATGCCAACCACATTACATCTGCCACATCCAGTGCCGAAGAAGCCTTTCGTAATACCAGGGCTCATAAGGCCTGCTAGGATACGAAAAAGATAATAGGTATATCATTAATTTTGACGAATAACAACTATTATGGTGTGAAATAGATTGAATAAATTGCAAAGGATAAACAGTGACATACACTGCAAATATTCTGCAAATGTTATAGTTTGAAATTAAAATATTCTTAAAGTGTCTCATTAAGACAGTATGTACCTACTTGAAAGACCAGTTGAAGTCAAATGACATTAATATAGCTAGGTACAAATTTAATAGATAGAATAATGATTACTCTTATATGTTATGGTGTGAAATAGATTAAATAAATAAATTCCAATTATTATGAATTTTATTTAAAGTCACTTACAAATCAGATTTTTAAGAAAAGAATTAATAACATAATGCTGTTTATTCATGTTATTTTAACACTATTTGATTATTCTTCATTATTATCGTAGTTGAATTAATAACTTGTTTCTGGAACTCCTACAAATCCCAGAAAAGTTAACTTTGCCATCCTGTATCGATGTCCCCCATTGAGACAGTGGTAAGTATTAGGATCTACAGTCCTGAAATCAAGGGCTCGATTCTCCTCGATGGGCACAGCAGATAGCCCGATGTGACATATTTAATATAATTTACAAAGATTTCAGCTCCAAACTTCAACTAGTTTTCATTTATTTTTACGTCTTTATACAAGCATGTTCTTTATAACTTTTCTCTAATTGAGTTCTTATTGTTAGTTTGAAAACTTAACGCTCACTGTTAAAAGCCATTATAATTTATTAGTTAAATTCCTTCAGTCTTGCTGGTTAAAAAAAACAAAGAAATGAAACTCACAAAATGAAATTGTTGTTTTCTCTTTAAAAGGTTAGAGGCCATTTTAAAACTGTTTGCTTTAATATTTGACAAAAAAATACAGTCAGAAAAGACGTTTTTGTATCTGTTTCAATTCGCAAATTCTTTTCTTTATTTTTGGAAAATATCACACCCATTAACACAAACTACTTGATTTTGCTATCAAGTTGCAGAACAGTAAACACTTATCCTCAATGTAGCTAATGAAAGTAGTTATGATAAAGTTGCAATAATAAGTGAATAATTTCAATAGCTGTCCAATTGTGATGTGAAGAGCACACTCCACACTTTCATCTGTGGTCGGATTATAAAAGTGACAGTCACTTTCATTATTCGTAAAAGAAACTAAAAGTTTTTGTGGCAGCGGATGCTGCTGACTGGTTGCTTTCCCTTTGGTCAAATTAACAAAAATATAGATAACCGTATTTGAATTTTAAGGGTCTCAGACCTGACAATTTAGCCCAAGAGCGCCTAAGACTTGTTTTAAAAAAAATGTTCAAAGGCAAATAACGTCATCGCTAGGTTACGTGGTACGAATCTGTTATTTCAATTCATCAAGTCTAGTTCTTAAATAAGAATTCTTCGTGACGATTTACAGACTTAAATAATTCAAATACAAAATACCCAATCTTCATACTTAGGTTTTAGGGACTTATCTTTTCAAATTCAAAGTGAATGGATACGTTCTCCATGGCTGCATCTGCTCAAAGTTACGACTCGTTAAGTGTGTTTATATATCCTGAAGGGTATTACTTTTTCTACACTTGGGATATATTCTATATATATATATAAGTGATATTTTTCAGTTATTTGCTTATTAGATATATAAATTTAATAATATTTTAAAAACAACATCACTTCTCGGTATTCTTTATGACCACGTTTGTTTTATTTCTTCCAAAACAAAGGGCCCGGCATGGCTAAGCGTGTTAAGGCGTGCGACTCATAATCTGAGGGTCGCGAGTTCGCATCCCGGTCGCACCAAACATGCTCGCCCTCCCAACCGTGGAAGCGTTATAATGTTACGGTCAATCCCACTATTCGTTGGTAAAAGAGTAGCTCAAGAGTTGGCGGTGAATGGTGATGACTAGCTGCCTTCCCTCTAGTCTTACACTCCTAAATTAGGGACGGCTAGCACAGATAGCCCTCGTGTAGCTTTGTGCGAAATTCCAAAACAAAACGAAACAAACTTTAACTCTTTAAAAACTTTTTTTTGGTCTTTCAAATTTTAAAAATAGCTTGATCATTGGCACTTAACTACAGAGTCTAAATTAACTTTATATTAACTGCTTTTTTTAAGTGTTTTTTGTGTTTTCCTTATTGCAACGTCACATTGGGCTATCTGCTGAGTTCATCGATCCCCTGATTTTAGCAATGTAAATCCGTAGACTTACCGCTGTACCAGCGGGGTACCTTTTTGTAAGCCTAACAAATTTAAAATTAGTCGATGGGCGACCATATTTCAATTTTAAGGGGCCTATTATGAATTCACGTTAACAATACTGTAATATAAAAGTGCATCATTGAATTTCATTCAATAATGTCCTCTCCTCAGTGGAGTAGCGGTAAATTTACGGACTTAAAGTACTAGAATTTGAAGTTCTATTCCTTACGCCACACAGAAAGAAAAAAGCGTATTGTGTAGCTTACGCTAAAACGCACACATATGTATCATTCAGTAATTTTATTGTCACGTCTAAATGAATGGTAAACAAAAAAACCAAAAGGAAAGTATTTCTTTAGAAGTAATGGATGCTTTGCTGTTTGTATTTGCTGAATTCTTAAGTTATGCAAGCGTTTACAATTTAAGTGTTAGTTCTTTGTCAGGTTTCATGCATTTACAAGTGATGGTGATTATTTCAGGTCATGCGCATGTTACAGATTTCAACGTCGCCACTGTGCTTAAGGAAGGAAGATTAGCTACTACAATCTCGGGAACAAAACCATACATAGGTAGGTGAGTCTGGTAAATCGTTTTCACAGTTTGTTAGCAAGATGTCTTCACCGGACATAAAGAATCTAAAATTTTAAGACTTCCATGAAATTTAACAGATAACCTGAAAACGTCCCTCAACCCGGTAAAAGTCTCCTCTCTTTTTTCCGTACATTTGGGACTTCCTGGGGTTGTTAGAACAGAAACAGTCTATTGTGTAGTTTTTTATTAAAACAAAATAAGTACGATAGTTCTGAAAAGTCTGTCTGATGGTGGTGTCAGCTCTGGTCTGATGAAAATATTTGGTGTTTTCATGAATATGAATTTTTCGGAAATCGTTTAGGTTGTTTTTTTAACAAATTTTCTGAAAATCATCAGATTGGTAACAGTAGCGTCTTTATTTCGATCAAATGGAAACTATTTGGTATTACCAGGCAAACATAAACTAATCTGGTGTTATCAGACAAACAGAACTGTGGTACAGGTGTTCTTCTCATATGCTGTATACATATTAAGTCATACATGTAAGATAAATATCCAATATCAAGGGAAATTTTCTGTGTCTGTAGATACATCTTCTCTTAAGCGATTTTACTTTTGCTAATCGAACTTAACTTCATGATACACTCCCATGTATTGTAAACTAAAAGTATTTTATAAGACGGGTATTGTTGGTGCAGTAGCTATTGTCAGTTGTTGAGTCTGAGCAAAACTCACACCACAACAAAATTCTACAAATCAAAGATTGTAAATAAGATTTTCAGCTTGTTTGTCCCACAATAACTAAAGTATAATACAATACAAAACTAAAGTATAATACAATAAAATATCAATGTTAAAAATAATTACATTGCTGCTGTTTTAGTTCCTGTTCTTTTCTGATTCGTACCACTTTATACTTGGGTTAGAATAAGCGCTTAAACCTGAAAAGAGAAGTATTTCATAATTAAAATATTCTTAGAATATGGTGATGACTAGCTGCATTCCATCTAGTCTTACACTGTTAAATTAGGGACGGCTAGCACAGATAGCCCTCGAGTTACTTTGTGCGAATTTCAAAAACAAAGACTTTGAATGAACATCTGTGTATATACAATAAAATACAATCACTAAGAACTAACTGATGAAAGAGTGATTTACAGCCATTGGAATAAGAAGAAAATGTAATCGTGATTAATGAAATTTCAAAGAATAATAAGTTTTGCGCAGTGTTGATGCAGTTTTACACAGAACATGCTTATTGACAGACATGTTGTTTCATAAAAAAGTAGACTTAAACAGCTTACCTTGCACGATATTAAGGTTAGTAGTAACAGTGATCCCCCACACTCCAAAGAAGTAGTTGTAGAATGGACCATACCTAACCAGTTAGTCATTTTGGTCGGCTGCATGTTATTATCATAAAAGTTACTATTATTACTATTACAACAAAATAATATTTAATGGCTAATAGTCATGTTACACATTCTGAAGGCCCGGCATGGACGGGTGGTTAGTGTGCTCGGCTCGTAATTTGAGGGTCGTGCGTTCGAATCCCCGTCACATCAAAACATGCTTGCCCTTTCAGCCGTGAGGGCATTCTAATGTAACAAACAATCCCACTATTCATTGGTAAAAGAGTAGTCCAAGAATTAGCGGTAGATGGTTATGACTAGCTGCCTTTCCTCTAGTCTTTCAGTGGTAAATTAGGGACGGCTAGCATAGATAACCCTCGTGCAGCTTTATGCAAAATTCAAAAAACAAACACATTTTGGGCAACAATTAACCAATTCACTCACTGTAAAATAATACTAATTTTATCACCTTTTCGACGTAGCTTTTTCTCGTACTTTCTAAAACTGTTACACTTCTTCCTCTGTGAAGCTAATGACATTCATTACTTTGCAATTAAAGATAACTCTTTGAGTCAGAAACTAGTAATAAATGACGCTTTACAACTTAAGTATAGAGAATTATAAAAACTGTTATTTTTCAGTTAACCCCTCGGTGTGGATTTCTGTAGGTGGTTAGGGGACCTCCCAGGAAAGGTTCTGTTCTTTCAGTTTATCTCCTCTGAGATCTAAACATCCACTCGTGTTTTCCGTGCATGGCGACCCGTGCAGGGGAGAAGAGGATCGTTGTGGTTGAGGGGTCCAACCTTAACACACAACTTTGGCTTTGAATTCCTGTAGACCAATTCCTTTGGGTGGCCCCCCTTGGGTTGATCGGCTGGTCCACTTGGGCTAGAGTCAACCAAGTACGAGTATTGGAAGTTCTCAACGGGTGTTGTGGACATTGTGTCTGATGCTGGTGTTTGGGTATAGTGCTTATGAAACCATGGCGTTGCTACAATGTCCTTGCATGACATTGTAGAGAGTCCTCTCGTATGGCTCAATCGTAGGTGGGGTCAGTAGGTACCGAAATTTTCCTTTTTTCCTATGGATCCTCCAACAATAAATTTAAATAAAATAGTGAAAAAACACTCAATAGGTAAACGACCACTTCTTGAAGATTCTGAACAGCAATCTTCAACATCTGTAAAAGCTGTACTTCATTTTCTTGTATTACATTCTCTTTCAGAGAAACCTCTAGGGCAAATGTCCCCCTTTTTATTCAGAAGGGACTAGAGGGACTTGCTGGCTCTCTAAAATCAGTAAAGAAGCTTCTATTTGGAGACATATTGGTTGAAACATCCACATCCCAAAACAGTGAACTCCTCTTGAATTCAAAGGCAATTGGGAATGTACCTATTGAGGTTACACCTCATGCTACCTTGAATTCATCACAAGAAGTTATTGTTGAGAGGGATTTGAAGAACGTCCCCGAGTCAGAGATTCTCTCCACTCAAGGAGTTTCTGCAGTGAGGCGCATGCATTTCCACTCGCAAAAATGGAGTTACATTGCCGACAAATATCCTCATTTTGATATTTACATCACCATGTGCACATGCCACCATTAAGGCAGGTTATCTAATTTGCAGGGTACGGCCATACATTCCAAACACTTTCTGATGTTTTTAGTGTCAGAGATTCGGCTGCTCAAAGACGGCATTTCATGGTTCCTTGACATGTGCTCGTTGTGGTAGCAAGGACCACGATGCTTATGAATGTGACACGGACCCACATTGTGTCAACTGCAATGGTTCCCACCCTACCTACTTTCGTTCTTGCCCAAAATAGTTGGAGGAAAAAGAGGTGCAGCAGTTGAAAACGACTTATAACATTAGTTATCCTGAGGCTCGGAAATTGCTGTCCACATCTCGGACATATGCTGCTGCACTCCCACAACTCTTTCAGACAGATGTCTCTGTGCCTTCAAGAGAATCGTTTTCAAAACAAATTAAAAGCCTTTTAATCCGCATGGTTAAAAAGGTTGATGAATCGACTCTTACACCCATCTCTGTTCCTCCCATATATTCCAGCAAAGCTCAAGATTCACGTCCTTTGGTTTCATATACAGGCATTTCTTCTGATACATCTTTTTCTCCCATCCTAAGATGCAAAACAATCATTCGTTTGCGTCCTCAATCATTGGAATCCCCTTTCAACAACAAAGACCTGCCCACTCGACCCAAGGCAGGATCCATGGAGGTTGATAGACCTCCTCTGACTAAGAACAGTAAGGAAAAAAGACGTGGTGGTAAATAGAAGGGTTTTCCATCCGCTTCGCTTACCTGTTATTAAAAATGGCCACCTTGATACAATGGAACTTTCGAGGTTTACGTTCTAATCTGAATGATCTCAAAACGCTGATTGCTTCCTACCATTCTGTATGTCTTACAAGAAACATTTCTAAAACCTGCTAATATAGTCACCATTCGGCAGTTTTCTCTATGCAAAAATGACAGGCTGTGTGATGGACGAGTACATGGAGGGATGGCACTATTGGTTGATCAGCATGTGCCCACCCTGTCTTTGTCACTCGACATACCCTTGGAGACCGTGGCCATCTGTGTTTCTTTGGGTCATACCATCACTGTTTGTTCTCTCTACCTGTCTCCTGCAGAGACATATGATCAATCAGACCTTGATGCTCTCGTTGAACAGTTATCATCTCTTTTTCTAATCCTGGTGGTCTTTAATGAAATCATCCCCTCTAGGAAAGTGCTGTTATTGATAGGAGGGATCGTTCTTTAGAGCGTATGCTCTCTGATCACAATCTTTCCCTTTTTAATATTAATTCTTCCACTTATTTTCACACACCTTGTCAGTCCTTTACTGCTATTGATCTCTCGGTTTGCTCCCCTTCATTATTTTCCCAATAATCCACTAGGCAGTGATCATTTTTCCTATACTTTTGAGAGAGACTGGCCGTGATCGATGCCACCCTACCCGCGTGCCCCGATGGAAGCTGGATCTCGCAAACTAGTCTACTTTTACTGATTTCGCAGAACTTGATCCTGCCATCGTGTATCATCCGTCAATGCTGTGTGGCAGCAGTAACTGACTGTATTATACAAGCAGATGCTCAGTGTATTCCTAAAACCTCGACACGTTTTCCACGATATTCTCGTCTGTGGCGGAATCCTGCTTGCCACTTGGCACGGAAGGCTCAAAAACGGGCCTGGGATACATTCCGTAGAATCCCACACTTTCAAACCGCATCGCTTTCCAACGGACCCGTGCACATGCTAGGTGGGTAAGACGTCAAAGCCAGAAGGAATCTTGAATTAAGTTACAACTTGCATATCTTCTACCACCAGTTCCAAGATCATATGGGACAAGATTCGAAAGGTTAGTGGGTAACATAATTCTGTTCCCCTCTCGATCTTACTTTCTGATGGTCAGGAGGTGACTGATGTCCGGAGCATCGCTAACACTCTAGGTGAAAGCTTTTGCCGGGTATCTAGCACTTCTGCTTGTTCCTCCACCTCCCTGGCCATCAAAACTCTGGCAGAGCGTTCACCTCTTTCCTTTAGAACTGACTGTTTCTTTGACTATAATTGTCCCTTTACACTTGTGGAACTGAAAATGGCTCTTCATCGGTCTGGCATTACATCCTTTGGACCTGATATGTACACTATGACATGCTGCGCTATCTCCTACTTCTCTTGATATTTTTCTAATTGTTTTTAACTGGATCTGGCAGGAGAATGTTTTTCCTGATGCCTAGCGCCAGGCTATTTATTATTTTATCTCTCTCTAAGCCTGGGAAAGATCCCAAGATTCCTTCAAATTACCGTCCAATTGCTATGAAGAACTGTCTCTGTAAGACTTCAGAAAGAATGGTTAATGCTCGTCTTGTTTGGTTCCTTGAATCAAACAACCTCCTCTCGCCCACCCAGTGTGGGTTTCTACGACAGCACTCCTCCACGGGCCACCTAATTCGACTTGAAATATCAATTTGGAAAACCTTTCTCAAACGCCAACAACTTGTATCGATATTTTTTGACATTGAGAAGGCTTATGACACAATATAGAGGTATGACATTTTGCGAGACCTCCATATATATATATATGGGTTACGTGGCCATTTACCCATGTTTATTTAAAATTTTTAATAGACAGGAGATTCCAAGTTCGTGTGGGTTCGACACTTTCCCGTTCTTTTGTACTGGAACTAGGGGTCCATCAGGGCTGTGTTTTGAGTGTCACACTTTTCAGTATAAAAATAAATGCCATCACTGAACAACTCCCTCTCACTGTTGCGAATGGGCTTTATGTCGACGACTTTCACATCTCGTGTCAGTTATTGAACATGAGATATATTGAGCGGCAACTACAAACTGCCCTCAATAGTGTACTGAAGTGGATTACGGCGAACGGCTTTAATTTTTATCTCTCTAAAACCGTTTGCATGCACTTTTGCCGCCAACGGGGTATTCACCCTGATCCTAAACTCCGTGTTGGTGATGTTTCGCTGCCAGTGGTCCTTAAGACCAAGTTCTTGGGGCTTACCTTTGACCGTAAGTTGACCTTTATACCACACTGAAAGCAGCTACGGGTCAAATGCACAAGAGCACTAAACATCCTCCGTGTCCTCTCTACCGCCAGTTTGGGAGCAGATCGATGTTCTATGTTAAAGATATATTGTGCTCTTATTCGATCAAAACTTGACTATAGATCAATGGTCTATGGCTCTGCCAGACCCTCGGCCTTAAAGATTTTGGACCCCATTCATCATGAAGGACTTTGCCTCTGCACTGGGGCTTTCCACACCTCCCTAGTTCAAAGCTTTTATGTAAAATCTCATGGACCTTCTCTGCACCTTCGCCGTTTGCAACTGTCTTTACTATATTCTTCGAAACTTCGTTCCTTACCGAAGTATCCCACCTGGGGTTGTGTTTTTCTTCCTCACTAGGCCATACCTTTTCAGAACAGACGATCTGCCACTGTTCCTTTTGGCCTTCGCATCCAGGCGCAATTGGATGAATTGAATCTGTCCTTGGATAACATTGCAGAATCTACTGGTCAGCTTATCTTCCCATAACTTATTACAGCCCCCAAGTGTGACCTTTCTTTAAGTCATTTGAAAAAGGCAGATACTCCTGATTGGAAGTACTGTCTTTTATCTACTGAACATCTTTCGAACAATCATTCCATTCCAATTTATACGAATGGTTCCAAATCGGGTAATTCTATGAGCTCTACCATGATTTGCTGCTATTCGGTGGTTGCGCGCAGAATCCCCTCTACAGCTTCTGTGTTTACTGCTGAACTGTACGCCATATCTCTTGCCCTGGATCATATTGAAGCAGAGCAGTACTCCGACTGCACTTTTTATACTGACTCGCTTAGTTCTCTACTGGCTTTGGAGTCGCTTCACGTTGGCTCACACCCTGTTCTCGCTGATATTCAAAACCGACTGGCTCATTTCTCATTAACATCTACTTCTATCCAGTTTTTCTTGATACCAGGCTACGTTGGTATTCGTGGGAATGAGCTTGCAGACACGGCAGCTAAATCTGTCTGCTCTGGCACTATCACCACTGTGCCTATTCCGTACAAGGACTATGGTCCTGTATTCAAGGCTCGGCTTCGTGCCAGCTGGCACGGAGTGAATTAAGCGACAACTAGCTTTTACAAATAAAACCCTATATTGGGCTGTGGCTGTCTAGCTTCCGTAAGGTTCGGAAGGAGAAAGTTGTTCTAACTAGACTACGCATTGGCCACAGTTTTTTAACTCATCGTTTTTCTTTTATCTGGAAATGATGCACCAGTGTGTAGTTTGTGTAACATTCAAATTACTGTAAGCAACATTTTACTTTCTTGCCATCGTTACGACTCTCAACGATGGCAATATTTTAAACATATTCTGTTCCAGGGTTTGTCTGTTATTGGTGATGGTGACACTGTCCACCTTGATAAAGTTTTCAGTTTTTTAATGACCATTAATCTTTTTAATCTCATTTAAGTGTTGGATTCCTTACACCTTTTTAATTGTGGTTCCCTTTTGAGAGTCTCAATCTCTCTCGTTCAATTTGAAACTGGAAAATGGCCATAACATTAATTAACTCGACATCTGGACTGGAAAGGCCAACTTCAGGTGGCTAACGCTGCTGTTTGAACTATCCTTTTGAACTACCCGTTAGTCGTCCTGGCGAGTTGTTATTACAGTTTTGCTGCATGTCTTTTAACACTTTTATTGCTTTACCTTTTGGTACTGGCCTTAATAACACATAACCCGAAACCAGGACTGGAAAGACCAACTTTAGGTGACTGCCGGTGGTTTTTGTTCTTACCTGTTAGTCTTCTTGGCGGGTTATGATCATTACCATTTTGCTATAGTAAGTACTTTACAACTTCTCTTACTCTGCTTTCTCTCTTAACATTGTGGACTAGGTGTTAACATTGATTTTATGCTTTTTCTGTTTTTCAATGATGTTTTGTTTTAACTTCATTTTTTCATGTATTTTACTGCATTTATTTTATTTTTACCTTTTTACCGGACGTTTGGCGTAAATAGTCTAGCTGCTTTGTGCCATAAAACACTAAATCAATCAATTTTCAGTTAAAACTGAACTTTCTAATCGCTATACGTATAACGTTCATTATAAAAAGCTTAGCCTTATTTTTTTTGGTTTACTATTGTCCAGGACCATTAATGACAGGTGGAATTTTTTGAAACCAGTAAAACTCTGTTGCAAGTTGTGAATCTGATAATACATTTGGTTTCACATTTAAATTTAATATGTTTAAGAACTTGTGAGCTGAATAACTTTAAAAAAAATTGTATCAGTGTGTTTAAATCCTACATGTATATAAGTTCAGTGTGGTAATTTCGGAACTATTTATTAGCCATGATTATACAGCCATTCATTGTGACTTACTTCAGGATGATGTTTTCTAGAAACGCGTATGCACACAAAAATCATCAGCTGATAGATGGTGACGTAATATTTTCTCTCTTCGTTAGCTCCAGAAGTATTTCAGTGTGGACTAGGAAGAAATCAAGGTTACTCGTATGCTGCAGATTGGTGGTCTCTTGGAGTCTGTGGGTTTGAAATGTTACGTGGGAAGGTAATTCAATATAAATATACATCTTTGCCTTTCACATACTGTTTTCTTATTGAGTGACGGTATTACTTAATACATACATAAATGTATATTAAACACTTGTGTAAAACGTGTGACAACGATTTTTCTCATTGGGCTATCCGAGATGACAGTAGCACGTAACGTCGGTATGTAATTTTTATAGTTACATCAATGAGAGTAATAACATTATCAACACAGAATAAGAAATAACTGAACTAAATTTAAACTTTTGGTAAAATATTAGGAAGAGACAACTACTTAGTGACGTTTTTAAAGAGAAACTTCTAGAAGGTTTGTTTTTTTTTAAAAAAAGCTTTTAGGTCTGCCTGAAGTTCACGAATTTACAAGGCTTAAATCCGGTGTTCAATTCATTGCAGTGGACAACTAGCAGATAACACATTATGTAACTTTGAGCAAAGACAAACAGGCATTCTTTCAGTCAGTGCTGCATACGTGCAATATGTCACATCTTAGAAGGTGATCCATATTAACTGTTTTCTAATATTACTTTGAAACATCGTTGTCTCCAAACACTTCCAAGCTAGTACCAAAGCAAAACTATATTAAATAATTACCAATGAACACATTTCAACCATTGCAAACTTAAGCGACGGAAATATCTAAAAATAATCATATTTGTAGTCGTTATTTGTAATAGAGGTACTTCAATCTTATTTGAAGTGAAATTAAATGTACTCTGACATTCTTGCAACAATCTCTAGCTTCCATACGAAATCC
Organism: Carcinoscorpius rotundicauda; assembly: GCA_011833715.1. Lineage (NCBI taxonomy): Eukaryota > Metazoa > Arthropoda > Merostomata > Xiphosura > Limulidae > Carcinoscorpius > Carcinoscorpius rotundicauda. Next base: position 48,882,759 of record CM022394.1, on the reverse strand, counting down.
ATTCTGGCACACCAGAGGAAGAAGTGTTACAGATGGTGGAGAGTACTTGCTTACGCTTTCCACGTGAAAATAGCAAAGGGATGGCTGAATTACTAAAAAGGGTGAGTTCAAGTATTCTATTTACACTTTTATTTTGTAATTGTTTTATAAGCTATGTGATATATTAACTATAATTCTAGGTTGTTTCACTTCAAGATGACTGTAACAAAACTCGAATCTTTTCTTGTTGGGTCTGACCTGCCCAGGTGGTTAAGGGACTCGACTCGTAATCTGAGGGTCGCGGGTTCTAATCCCCGTCAGACCAAACATGTGCGTCCTTTTAGCCGTGGAAGCATTGTAATGTTACTTTCAATCCCACTATTTGTTTGGCAAAAGAGTAGCCCAAGAGTTGGCAGTGGGTGGTGATGACTAGCTTCCTTCCCTCAAGTCTAACACTACTAAATTAGGGAAGGCTAGCGCAAATAGCCCTCGTGTAACTTCACACGAAATTTAAAAACAAACAAATCTTTCTCGTTTTAATAAATATTTTTATATATAACCAATCTTGTAGCATCACAGAATATTCTTCAATATAGAACTATGAAATTTAGAAAACAGCTAAATATGTTTATGAAAAGTAATAAAATTAATAAAATTTACAAGGAGGGAACATGTTTTAGGATTTCAAAAAATATACCCATGTAACTTAACTCTTGCTCTAAAAATCATTAAAAATTTCAAACATATAGTTGTCCACAAATAAAGCATTTTATTACATAAACTATATTTTTAGCAATGCACTCAAAGTAATATTTCGTCTTAAACAGTCCTTGTCCTTTTGGTCCAACAGTTCAATTTATTACTTCATGATATCTATTTGTGTATATTAAACAACCTCTTCTCTTACATAATCAAATATCTCTTCCAGTCTTTATAATTTTTTAAAAGTTAACAATCTATACATGAATTTTGCAATTTTCGCTTAGCATAAATTATTTTACAATTTTCGGAAAAAACATTCTTCAGCTTCTTACTTAGTCAATTTATTTTTTAATAAAGTTTATATTTATCGATATTTCTGAAAAAATCGTTGTGACTGGTAGTATAACATTTCCATTATTATTCCTTTATTTAGTTTTTATCCTCCAATTGACCATATTAATAATTAAAGCTCGTAATCTGAGAGTCGCAGGTTCGAATCCCCGTCGCACCAAACATGCTTGCCCATTCAACCATGAGGGCGTTATAATATGATAATAAATTCCATTATTCGTTGGTAAAAGAGTAGCCCAAGATTGGCGGTAGGTGGTGATGACAAGCTGCCTTCTCTCTTGTCTTACACTGTTTAGTTAGGGACGGCTAGCGCAGATAGCCCTTGAGTGGCTTTGCGCGAAATTAAAACCAAACCGATATTCTCTGGATAATGACATTTCATGAAAATTGTTTCAATTATTCTACAGTGTTCCTTCGTGTATCACGGTAGATGCGTTCCAAAACCCCCCGCGAAATGGGATCGCCGATTTTTACATATATATTTATGTGCATTTAGACTTTTAAAACCCTCCCTGTACTACTATTTAATCCTTCCATTACAATACTGTTCATTATTGCTGAAATAATAAGAACAATTATTAAGATATTAAGCCTTAAAATTAAAAATTACATATCTTCAGCAGGTGGTGTCTTTTCAGGGGACACCACTTCCTCTTCTGTGGAAGGTGAATCGGCAATTTCTTCGTCGGTCGTTACAACTTCAGGAACAGTACTTGCCACCTTTCTTATTTGCTCGGCTGGAAAAACATTGTTATTGGCAATTGTTTTCTCTGCATCTTTAGCTTATCGAAAATAATTTGATAAGGAGTCATCAGTTCTTCTATTTTATTGCAAAATTGTACTGATCGAACCATATCGTTGTCCCATTCCTGTGAGCACTCCTTCACTTCGTTAATTAGTTTCATTAGTTTACCTAACCGCTCTATCCTCGGCTTCTTTCGGTGTTTCCTCTTCGTCGTCTTTCTCGGCAGCAGACTTCGTCAGTGCTTTTAAGTCTTGGTCGGCGAGTGGTTCGGATTTTAAGTCAATCAGTTCATCTACGTCTTCCTTCGTCATATCGGCAAATCCTTCACCTTTGATTAACGAAGCTAATTGCACAGCTCTTTGAACAGCCGAGTGTTGGATTTCTTCAGGCGTGAATCCCTTGTCGTCGTGCACAACCTCAGGCCACAACTTCTTCCAGCTTGCATTAACGATGCAGGGCTTCATCTCTTGCATTGCCTTAAGAACATTTTGAAGACATGTAGCAATCGTGAAAGACAATCAAAATGGGTAGCTGTCATTGGCCGTCTTTTATTTCTGCACCAATCATGTCCCGTCTTGCACATCGCTACACCATAAAGCTGATCTCGCGTAGCCTTTGCAGACGCACAGTGCGTACATCTATAGCCTTTCCAGTTGGTTGTGTTTCCATTTTTACGCTGTTATAAACTCAAATATATGTTTATATCTCAAAATATACCTGTTTTTTTTCTTTACACTATTAATTATATTTATTTTTAATATTGTAATGGTACTTAATGCTATATTTTAGATTGAATGTTTATTATTTTATATATATGTATATATATATATATGTGGGGGTCGGCCGAGCCCGCGAAGTGGTGAAGCCGCGAAAGAGGATCCGCGAAGTGGCGAGGGAACAGTGTATTTTAAATTTCGCGCCCATGGATTATTCATTAACGTAATAACCCTTGTGTCAAAGTGATATGGACATTTCATTTTACCAATTTGGGAAGATTGCCAGAAAATTCTGAATTTATGTTAATTGATTGTTTTATAATACTATGTAGCAAAACTTTTACATTTTAATTTTAAAATAATTTTGGTCTCCATAATAACACCATGTAACGAATTTTAGTTTTACTTGTTTCTGGGGAGAAAGTGTTATTTCCCAATTGCTTATGCCTAAAGTAAATGGAAAAGACCTATTTTTCTCTTCAAACTTTGCTTTTCTTACCTGGGAGCGTATAATAAAAACACGATGGGAGTCAATGTTTGGGGGTTGATACGTAAAAGTGATTTACATTGTATACACTCGCAAATCTCGAAAAACTAATCCCTTGTAAAGATCTTTGTTCATTTTTGTATATCTTTGGTATAAATACATGTAAATCTTAATTTATGTACTATTTTATTCAGACCTTATGTAAATGAAAATGTGCAAATTTGGCCATTTTTACATATAAAATAGGTTAAATTTTAAATTTCATTATCCAGGTCACAAGAGCAAAGTTTGAAAGGAATAATGACCATTTTGTGTACTTTTACAACATAAGCAATTAAGAAATAACACATACTCTCCAGAAACAAAATTTGTGTCACATAGTGTTATAAACATTAGTCAAAATTTCCTTTAACAATTACAAGCACATCTAAGAACGATGTGTTGTTTTCAGTAAATTCATATGCAAGTTTGATCGTTTCATCTACTTAATTTAAAGCTCAGAAAACAAGTCGAATATCATAACTTTTTTGAAATAATAATAAATCATTAACCTGAAAACTTTCCATGTTATCTTTAAGTAATTTACTTAGTTAATGACAAAATAGTTTTGAGAAAGGCCAAATACTTTACTTTCTTGAAGCGCATTATTAGCGTTGGTTAGGTTGATGCAACTTTTGTGCCAAGAGTAGTTTCCTAGAGTTGGTGAAAATTTTCTTCTTCAAATATAAACAAACATTTACATAAATCTAAATCTAGACCTTTTAGTAAAACAATATATAAAATTATGAAAATAAATTTCAATATATTTCAATTTAAAATAATGTGAAATATTGGGGTATAAAAACCATAACAATAATAATTGACGCTCAAAGATGATTTGGTTCCACCTTTTTTTAGACAACATATTGATGAAAACTTTATGGATTGTCATGTAACGTTTCACATTCAAAAGAGAAGGTTTTTAAACGATATGGCCCGGCATCGCCAAGCGTGTTTAGGCGTATGACTCGTAATCTGAGTGTCGCGGGTTCGCATCCCGGTCGCGCCAAACATGTTCGCTCTCCCAGCTGTGGGGGCGTTATAATCTAACGGTCAACCCCACTATTCGTTGGTAAAAGAGTAGCCCAAGAGTCGGCGGTGGGTGGTGATGACTAGCTGCCTTTCCTCTAGTCTTACACTGCTAAATTAGGGACGGCTGGCACAGATAGCCCTCGAGTAACTTTGTGCGAAATACCAAAAAAACAAACAAACGATCTAAACGGTATACATTGAATAACGTAACGCCTCAATAATTTAATTTTTGCGTCCTACAATAGGGCGACCCTCTCTCCATAAGTATTCTTTCAGTACTTAATCGCTCGGCATAGAGATGGTTTAGGCACTCGACTCGTAATCTGAGGGTCGCAGGTTTGAATCCCCGCCACACCAAACATACTCGCCCTTTCAGTCGTGAGGGCGATATAATGTTACGGTCAATTTCACTATTAGTTGGTGAAAGTGAAACTCAAGAGTTAGCAGTGGATGGTGATGACTAGCTGTCTTTCCTCTAGTCTTACACTGCTAAATTAGAAACGGCTAGTGCAGATAGCCCTCGTGTAACCTTGCTCGAAATTCAAAAACAAACAGAATTTAACTTTTATACAATTTTTGTGACACATAAAAAATGTTCCAGTTTATTCTGTCTTAGAATGAAGTTATAGACTTGTTTCAATTAGGCTTTAATTTTTAAATAGTTGCTAACAAGATAATTTATTTTGTAACGAAGTTTTTAAATGATTAAAAATTTAAAAAATTAGTATTTTTTCAATTTATTTATTTTATAATTATTTAAAGATTGTTTTAAATCTTAGAAATTAATTTTGAAAATAAAAGAAGATTCAAGAGAATTTGGATATAACTGCAGTAGTCCGTGTTGGAAGTATAACTGTTTTAAAGTATTTTAGTTTGTAATACGTTTTACTTCTGATTGCTTTAATAAGTAAATTTTTAATTCTGGGGAATATGAATGTAAATAATCCGTATTTGCACGTCTGTAAATAATTTATTCAGTATTTTGTATTAGCTGCTGCATGCTGACCCTAAACAGCGAATATCAAGCCTAGAACAGATGAAGCAGCATCCATTTTTAACAACAATCGATTTTACCGCTCTCTATAACAAAAAAGTCACACCGTCCTTCATTCCGTCGGTAAGTGCTTGTAGTACAATATAGTGAAATAATTGTGTTATATTTTTGTGCGTTTTGACATTTTAGTGCAAAGTAAGAAAAATGTCTTTCTGCTATAATTACACCCAAAAGAAAAATATATATTTTTCTATGTTTTATTTTTAACAAATTCCTAAATAGTCCATGAATAAAAAAACTGCCTTTTTAGAATATTAAGGGTATTTAATAAAAATTTCGCTATTCACACATCTCGTAAACTGTTGAAAAAGGGATGAATCTCGATTGCATTGTCATATAAATATAAACGTAAATCTGCATTTAATTTACAACTTATTGGAGTTCTAGTCTACAAAACGAATATTTATAACGAAGATGAAAGGTCGTTGTAATGGGGATAGTAGTTGTTGTTGTTGTTTTGAATTAAGCACAAAGCTACACAATGGGCTATCTGCGCTCTGCCCACCACGGGTATCGAAACCCGGATTTTAGCGCGTAAGTCCGCAGACATACCGCTGAGCCACTGGGGGGCATGGGGATAGTAATCAACAAAAATGAAGAGATAAAACAAAAAAAAATGTTGTAACTTGTTCTGTCGTTAGGTAGGACAAAATATTTTGAATTATTAGTTGAAAATAATGTCAGTTTTAGTTCACGTAACGATAAAGCATGAAATTTTCTTTTTTATCCGTTACTGAAGGAAGATTTTCACTTTTAGAAAAGCCATACGTTCACAAAAAATATATGACAAATTTTTTAAACTGATGGTATGCATATATTACAAATAAATTTAATTACAGGATTTCTTTACTAATATATCGATTGGTTCAATAGACGTGATAAATGCCATTACTAACACATCTAAAGCACTCACTGAATACTTAATATATTAAATATCCGTAATTTTAATGTGCTCTTGTGTTTTCAAATTTCATAAAATGTTTATATTACTATATTTTTTTATTTTTCTAGGACTACTTTTACGAACGTTCTGGAACTAGCGTCACTATCATGATTAGCATCTCTCTCTAGCAAACAAATAAATTATAATATTGAAAACATAGCTTGTAATACTACCCCGTTCCTGAATAGAGGAGTCCTTTGAAAAATACTAATACATAAACAAAACATTATGTTAAAATATATATTCACCAAGCATTTTTATTGTTTTCTTTTCCGAGAGTTATGGTGTACATATGTAATAACCTCCGATTCATTGTTGTCAGCTGCTGTTCTATAATTGGAGGATTTCTTCCTAGGTCGGTGGTAGAGAGAATCCAAACATATCTCTATCCTGGTGATCTTCTGGAAGTGGGCTCAACAGGAACCTTGAACTCTTCAGTAGATTTCCTTTCTGCTGGCAAATTCTTCTCTGAAAATGCCCAGCTGACCTTTCTCTCACGAACATACTTCCACAGACGATAATGGTGAATGTCCTTTGGCCTGCTACACTTGTTCTGGTTTTTTAAACCGCATCATTCATTTTTTTCCTTGCAACATCTAATCTGTTCCAACACATGCTTAATTTTGGGGTTCATCCTTCCTTGTAGTGGGGACGGCACAACAATACCTTGTCATATCGATGGAATCCAGACTTATCAGTATCAAAATCATAGCAAATTTTCATTTTATTGCTAACTGATTTAAGTACTTCAAATGTAAAATCATGTACGACCTGAATGATTTTTCCCGCCTTAGTATTTTTACAAATTATGTTTATGCCTTTGTGAGTGACTAACCTTTAGATTTTAGTAGAGAAGACTCAATGACACTTTACATTCTCTTCTGAACGTCACTGACTATGGTGTTTAGCCTGTAACTGTGTAGTACGGTTTGATAACTCATAACCCCCAGAAGATCTTTGATCCCATGTTTCTGATGCTGATGTGCATAAATGACTAACTGATTTAAAGTGTATAGTTGTGTACACCTTTACCATCCTGTGAGAAGATGGATAAAGTGTTTTTTTACTGATATTTTCATGTAAAGGATCTGAAACATTTGCACAAACAAGACTTCATCCCAGATCAAAATGAAATTCAATATATACGTATTCATTGCTGAACATCCTTGGTGGAATCTTTGCTTCTTGGTTAAAAATAACAAATGCTTTTGACTATTTGATGAACTAGACCATCACAACCATGATGTATTTGTTAATTCTACTATGCCCAGTAAAATTTTCTTATCAAGCTCTTTGGAATAACTGTTTGCCTTAAGAGTTTTTTTGCATTTTTCATGGATATTGAATATTAGTTTTAAACTTATGCATCTTTCAGTTGAGTGTTAGGCCACAGTACTTCATCATCCTCACTTATGGATGTTCCGTCTTGGATTATATTCTATTGTGCCTTATGTTGGTCATCATTACTATCTCATACTTCACTTTTCACAATGTTGCCATTCTTCATTAACACGTGGTCTTCTCGTTTCATCCTGACATGCACAATTTCTAAAGCGATCTTACTACTTGGCCTTCTGGATTGTAAAACCTCACCATTCACTCTGATGCTACATAATATATCTAGAGTGTACACGTTTGTTAACATAGGAACTTAAGAATTGAATCTGGGTTCGAACAACTCTTTTTGAGTGGTAAAACACATCATTTCTGCGACAGGCATTTCTTTACTAGAGTACGCAATCACTTGTTCTCTCCCACGTTATACTTGTAATAATACTGCTCTCACTGGAAATTTCCTGGAATTTGCATACAAAATGAGTATATCTACCACAGCTTAGTACACTAGTACTGTAGTGGTGGTTAACTTGTTTATTTAATTTTATTTGTTTTTTAGCCTATTCACAACAGGTGGTATAACAAAACTTGTTTGCCTTTTCAAGTAGTTTGTATAGAAAATGGATAAGCTTCGTGAAAAAATTATGTTACAAAATGACATCAGTAAGAACATAGTTCAAGAAATTCTCTCATCTCATACAAATTCATTGTTACTGGCCAGTTCAGAACATATTCAGTAACAGACTGGACTGTAGCCGTTTCTTCTCTGGTGATTGTGTCCTAGAAAATTGACATCAGAATGCTTACATCATATCTCAAAGATAACTACTTGTGATTTTCTTTGATGTAAAGGTACTATATTACCTGTAGAACATCACATCTTTTAATATCACAGCTAGACTTGATTTAAATTTTAGAGTTTGTAATGTTTGTGGCACAAATGATGACATTTTTATTCTTCAGATCCACGATAGTTCCAATCATTAATTAATCAAGATATGCTGGAGTGTTTGGTTCTACAATGGCCAAGTTCTAGATGTAACTAACAAGTCAGATTATAAGTATTTCACTTAATGAAAAAATTATTGTCATGCTAGTTACCACGGGAAATTCCATCTCTGGTGTAGTAATTGGCATGTTATACACGGATTTCCTGTTCACACACTGTGAAGCAATTTCCCACATTCAGTTTAACTCGCTGCAATAACAATCCTTTTAGTTTCTCCAGATTATTGTGAATGTGAGTTAATGTTTCAATAATATTTTATCTTATGATCCCATTATTTCTGGATGATAACTTTAGTCGTTTATCTGTGTATTTAACAATTCAAAATCTACTTCCAACGAGGAGCTCCTTTTAAAAATCCTCACCTAATTTACTTCAAATGCTCAACTGTTATGGCATCATCGACTGTTCACGTATCAATGAATCAGTTGTTTATAATATGCATCTGGATAAGAAAATTGAACAATCTTTTCCAAATCTTCTATAAGCCAGGCCAAAATCTCTTCTTTTCTTTGTACTCTGTTTTGAATCTGTTCAATATGGAAACTACCAGTACTTGACAGTTGTTACAATTATCAACTCAAAGGTTATTTAATACTATTAAAACTCAATATTTTAAGTGCAAAGCAAGATTAATAGCTTGTTGTTTATTATTTCATCTGTTCATTCTGTAAGTTATATTGGCATGTCTCACATTTTCGTCATAGTAAGCTAGTTTCTCAATTGTATTGTTGAATTGACCAGCTAAATTCTAGTACTGGATTTGGTAATAACGGTTGGAGCAGTCCGGAAATGTCCTGCAATAGTGGTAATAGGTGTAACCATAAAGTTCCCCTCCTCATACTTTGTATTAGATGATCTTTTATGCTGGAATTATTGAGTAAATGCAGAGAGAGGTGTAATTGGTTTAATATTTGCAATTATCAATTCGTTTTTTAGATGTTATTTTTTGTATCTCAATGATTTATATTTTTGTACTTTACCAATTTTACCATCACATTTTTTTTTTACTTTTCCAATCTTGTAATTCTTCTGTACATCTCCAATAGATTCATCGATCTTGTCTTAAATCAGTTCTTTTTATGTTTTTCATGTTTTCTTTTAACTCGTATTTTAAATCCTATTATTTTCTTTTTGATCGTCGTTTGACTATCACCAACGTAACTGTCAGTTACCTCAAAATATAACATAATACAGTAAGGAAACATTTTCACGCTTTCAGATGGTACCTCAGATATATAACGTTTTTCTTTACCTTATACGTATTGTGATAAATCACATAGTTCTTAAACTTTTGGTATAACGAACCATTCTGACTTTCAGTTTTCCTGTTCGCGCTGCTATTCCCAGCAATACTGATCATGTAGTAGTATAGCCTCTTTACTTACTGGGTGCGGGATGGACAGATAGATAGAGTGCTTGACTGGCATCATGAAAATAAATGCTTTTCAGATGTAAAGTTCATATTGTGTTACTTTATTTGTGAAATGTTATTCCAAATAGAATATTCAGAAGTAGTAATGTTGTATTCTGCAGAAAAAAGACCATTTTTACCCACAGAAAGTGGTTTTTGCTTGTACAGAAGGTTTTGATCCATTTTACTAAACTTCTATTATTTTTATTTTGTAAAGGACTGGCAATTTTTTTATAAATTATCCGACATTTTATATTAAGTTTTTATCTTGTGATAAAAATTTGTAAAAAAAAAAGTGAAGTACTGAATTTCCGTGAAGAGAAGCTCTTCATATACGTCCTTTTAAAAGTATGGTAAATATTGAAGAAAGGATTTCGTTTAAGTGACAAAAAATACTTTGGTTAACTTAAAAAATACTATGTTTTTCATCATTAGATGGCGTGGTGTTACATTGTAACTCGGTTGTAACACTGTTAAAATCTTTATTGACACTTTTTTATAATTGCTTGTTATTTGCATGTGTTAAAATAAGTATCGTTGCAAGGAGTAGCGTACTTTTTAAAACTTGTGGATACTGTTGTAAGAATACTACGATTCGTTTTGGGAGTGTGTGTTTCTGAGTTGAATTTTTAAAATGTTGGTAATTATGAAAAAAATAAATATTTTATTTTTGTATTAGAAATGATAAACAAGACAAAAACATTTGAAATTTTGAATCTGCAAAATAAATAATTTTCTGATGTAAAGTACTTATCGCATTACTTTATACGTAAAATGTTATTTCACATAGAGTATTCAGAAGTAGTAATGCTGTATTCTGCAGAAAAAAATACAACTTTTTACCCATAGAAAGTGGCTTTCACTTGTACAGAAGTTTTAACGGTTTTTAGCGTTGTAAGTTTGCAGACATACTGCTCTGTCACTGGTGGAAAGTGTTGGAAAGATTGAATAGTGAGATTTTTAATTTTGTATCTGAGTAAGATCAGAAACATAGAACTGAAATAATTAAATGTTGTTTTTTCTGTGTTTCTTACAATCCATTTATCGCATTTAAGTCTGTAAAAAATGATTTAAAAGCACATAAAAATATGGTCACAGAGAATTTCAGCCTTTATGGTAAATCGTTGTCCAAGTAATACAACTGTGAACTTTCTATTAGCATACATTTAATGTACTTGTAAGATATATGGTTAAAAAGATAAATAACTGTTTAGAGCAAAAAGAAGTTGCTATTCTTGTAGTTTTTTGTTTTATCGTAATAATAATTCCGATAAAACAGGCAGTTTGATATGTCAAAAACACAAAATCGACTTCTTGATGACGAAAAACCAACGTGAAATAAAAACGTATCTCAGAACGGTTGGTATGGGTATTAACACTTATTCATAACACCCATAATATCTGACTGGACTTCTTTGCAACATATTCTCTCCAGTGAAGTCATCACTACCTAGTAAAAGAAAATTAGATTAAATTACTTGAGAGAATAACATTTAATGGTCTAAAATAAAATGCATCACAATTTTTTAATTTTCAATTCCCAAAAACTGTTAGCAGTTCAACCATTCTTAAATATTCACTTTCAGAAACATCATTTGAACTGTGATCCGACCTATGAACTGGAGGAGATGATCATCGAATCGAAACCATTGCATAAGAAGAAGAAGAGACTTTCAAAACGTAACTGTGGGAAGGAAGGTACAACTGGATCTGGCAGTGGAGAGGTAAGAAAAGTAAGATCTTTTGATTAAAACTGGTTATAATCCTGTTAAATAGTTTTATATTTAAATCTTGTTTCAGAAATATTTACAAGGAGAAAGGATTGTGCATAATATTAAGAGAAGAACTTATACGTTTATAAGTGTTATGTAATATGATGTCTTTCTAATTTTTTTTTCTTTTATGGCTTTCTTACATTCGTTGTCAAACTGATTGCTGTCAATTTATCTTAATAAATTAATTTGATCTTAACAAAGTGAATACAAGTGGAAAATCTACCAGATTTGTTTTATCGGGTATCTTAGAATTTAGTAAACTATCACTGTTATTCACGTATAGTAATTCCGTTATAATTTAACGGATCCACTAATATAAATCCAACATATCTATTTGAGTTACTATCTGGAACAAAGCGTCAGTGGTAATAGTAATTAATACTGCTAGACACCTTACTAAATTGTTTCAGAGTAAACTGTTCTCAAATGTGTTTAAACTAGGAATTTTGATGCAATATTGACCAAAATTGATTTAACGATTTCTTAATAAACTTCTTTGTTTAAAAATACATACATTCTGATTTTTTCTTTTTCTATTCTAGGAAATGACGCCTCTACAGTTACGTCTAGAGTCTATTAAAAGGGATTTTATAGTTTATAATAGAGAAAGGTAACCATTCTCTATGTTAGTTTGTTGAAAAGTTTGTTTGTAGTTAACACCAAAGCTACTCAAATACACTACGGGTATTGAAATCCGGTTTTTAGCGTTGTAAGTTTGCAGACATACTGTTGTGTCACTGGGTGAAGGTGTTGGAAAGATTGATGAATAGTGAAATGTTTAACTTTGTATCTGAGTAAGATCAGAAATATAGAACTGAAATAATTTAATGTTGTTTTTCTGTTTCTTACAATTCATTTATCACATTGTATGATATATGTCATGGTTGATAACCTTAATAATCACCTAACCCTAATAAGTAATCAGCATAAATATTTATCATTATAAATACTAATTACGAATAGAAATAACAAAGAAATGGTTATGCGAGAGTTCCTTATGATAAAAACAGTATTAACTGTGAGAAACATTTTCTCTCCTGACTGTGTCAAGGTGGTCTTACGGACTCATTTTATGGGTAAAAAAACCTCCACGGTAGGTGAAAGGACAGTGCCAGAGCTTTTCAACCATTTCCTCTCTCCTGGAAACCAAGTGAAGAGAGAAGAAAGAAATATGTTTTAAATTGTTATTATTATAATACCATTTAAACTGAGTGTATACAACTGTTGTACTTTATTGGCCCCCGTATGAACGAAACAAATTGTAGTAACAAATTTTTGAAAACGTATGTGAATTGCATTTTATTTTTCTTATTTTTAGAAGTGTATTGTCATTGACTGACGGTAATTAAGTAACAATGTCAACTTTCCTTTCTTGGTATTATGTAAACAACACCGCTTCTCTTTGCTTCTAAACTAATAGTTCAATGCGCTGTCAACGTTTGTACGTCACAAGCCGTAGCATATTCTAACATGTATGGTGTTATCCCTGGAGCACGTGACAGCAAATAGTACCATATTTATTACCTTCTTTTATGGTTATACATAACTATATTCCTTAATTGACAAACAAATTAAGCAGACATAGTAATTTCACAGGTGGATTTCCCTTTAGTTCAATGAATTTAAATGGAATGAAACATAATTGGTTAGAAGTTATTGTTTGTGTAACTTCGTTGTTAAATATATTTAAGTTGGTCGATTAGACCAACATACTTAAACTAATTAAAAGTCTTCATTTCCGAATTCCGTATAACTACGATATTTGTTTTATGTAAGAAAATTGGTTTAAACCAATTAAATAATTTAGTTTGAATGATAAAATGTAAATAGTAAAGATATTTGGCCTGATGTTAATGATAAAATCAGATAGCCTTGTTGTGATGACAGACAAAAGACTGAATTTAACATGCTCCTAATATGGACTCATAATGGACTAATTAAAAGGATCGTGAAAATCCTCTTCAGACTGATGTGATTCTATCACTAATATTAGGCTTATTTGTTTTATAATTTTACCTGCTATCATCGTTTAAAATTGTAAAAGAAAATATATTGTTTACTTTTATAAGTTGCTACTGAAATAACTGTGTATTTCGTTTCCGTAGGGATCTTAAAAAAGAAGTCAAGGAAGACAATGATAAACATAGATAGACCGACGTGAGGAACGAGAATCTACATGAACTGATGTAATACATTATTCAAATGTTTTTTTTATTGTGACGTTGAAATATACCTTCGAATATTCTCTCTTTTCAATCAACGATTGTTTTGTTTTTTCACGTGTTGCACGTGCATTAGCTTGTAACAAAGAAAGCATTAAGAAAGTTTTTTATGTGGAAGCCTCGTTACCTAAAGTTACATAAAGGTTTACACGCATAAAAAATAATTTCTTCGACACGAACCTTATCCAAACATTGCAGTTGTGAAAATATACGCTACAACGAAAGAGGACTCTCTCGGCCATAAACTTTAACGTGGTGTAATATATACATAACATTGATTTTGGTGTTGAGTATTTGTAAGCCTCCTTTCTATAGCTGAACGTAGAAAGAAACCTTTTATGCTACGTGATACATCTTAAAAGAAAATACTGTTGTTGTTAACTATGTATTATCGAATAATATCACAATAAAAACAAAAAAATCACAACTGCTCTTAGAGCGAAAGAAAAACTTCGAGATTTAACGTTCACAAGAGAATATTTCTTACCAGTAAAAAATAATTCCTTAGGGTCTCCTTCGCTTTGGTTTCTAACTTGTGTATCCTAAAGAAGTCTTAAAAGAATTGAAATATTTCATGGTGACTGCATGCTACACTTCTTTGAATGTAGCTGAAAAGAATGGTTAGCTGCTTTTGAAAACCATATGTTCTTGCCAGACAACATTCTCATGCAAAATGTGTGCATCGAGAGAATTTATAACGTCAAATGTTCTTTCACTGATGTGGAATATTATCCCTATGTATTTGTACATAATTACGCATGTATTGAGTTATATTAAAAATGTAACTAATCTGAGAACTGTATTATTTTCGCAATTTTTATATATGTGTGTGTGAGAGCAAAATAGCCAATGAGACAGAAATCTCGAATAGTTGACTTTGAGTTTGCTGCAAAAGAAATCTTATTAGATCTTATTCAAATGTCGCTGTTATATTTTACAACTTCTGTAGTCCAAATGTACGTGTTGCTTAAGTAACGGATAAGGAGAAACCAAAACAATAAGACTGCCGTAGTTTAAGCTTTTATAGCATATTTTTAATGTGACTAAGTTATACTGAATAAATAAATTCACAGGGAATATCGAACCCATTATTTAAAGATGGTAATATCTTTGTTTTGATCAAGGCGAAAATACTGCAATTAAAACAAGAAACAAATGTGCAAAGATTGTTAACTGACGTTATCTTAAATAACACTGCGTGAACCATCAGGTATATCATCTGTTTTTGTTTGTATTTATGTTATTTGTGCGTTTATTTAATTGAATGAAGGTACATAAAATAGGTTATACATCAGAACACATTGGATTAGTCTATGAAAAGTTAATACAGTGTTTACATTGTTTGTCCAAGCTGATTACATTAACAATAAGAAAGTCGTAGATTTAGTTACCAGACTTTAACATACCCCGGTATTAAAGTAATAACTTGATAAGTAAAATAAAAATGTGATATTATTTTGTGACAAGGAAACCGTAAAACGAAAATAATAATATGCTATTGAATGTTTCAGAGATGTGGAAATTAAAAGCCAATGATAAATTTTTATTTCATTCAACTGTTTTTGTTGTGTTACCCAAAACTAAACTCAACCGAAGGAGGTAAAATTCTTTGAGTTATGATTTCAGTCTACGTTTTCAAGTGCAGAGTGTCTGCCATAATAGACTATGAAAATACTATTTTACCATTTTAGTTGTGAAATAAAACAGTATTATCTACAAATTCATTTCATTTCTAGTTACTCCAGTTTAAGTAATTAACCCGTACTTAATTTTTCTGAGACGTTTTGCTGATAATGTAGATGTAAATAACATTATAAGTACTCAATAATGTTGCTACAATTTTTGGCAAAGGGGGCACAATCTTAAATAGAGAAGTATACGTACTGTTTACGATTATGAAAATGGATATACTTGTAAACTTTTCAGAAGAAACACTATTCAGACCCTCGGTAGTGCAATCTGTTTGTTCAAGAAATGAAAAACCTCATGACAATATAACATTTTTGCTGAAAGTGAATAAACCGTCGTGGAACGATTTGACACGTGGTAAGATTTCTCGTTTGTTTGTTTTGAATTAAGCACAAAGCTACACAATGGGCTATCTGTGCTCTGCCCACCACGGGTATCGAAACCCGGATTTTAGCATGTAAGTCCGCAGACATACCGCTGAGCCACTGGGGGCGGTAAGATTTCTTATATTAAAGTCTTTGAAGTAAACATACTTTATTTTCAGCAGTCTGTTTTTCACTCGTTCCACCATTATTTAGTATAAAAGTAGGGTTACCACCTGAAAGAATTGGTATAATGTATGCTTATCAGGATTTAAATTCGCAAATTGTATAATACGAGAGTGTGACGTTTTAAATCACATATAATTATCTAAATAATAATACGTGTAAGACTAGTGATAAAAATCGCGTAAAGTGTAGCTTTTCCCCTATATTCCACGTCATTTGTGTATTTCTCATTCAGAATCAGAAGCATGTAAAAATAGCATTTAAAAGTTATCTTTTGCCTCCCACAAGTTACTGCTTAACAGGACTTTTAATCAATACCATAACTCATAATATCCACTCAAAAGTTACATCTTCGCAATTTTCATCAATTTGTGAGCCACTGTACACTTGTATTTCACAATTTATTAACAAATATGTACAAATACAAAAAGTACCAAAATGTGCATGGTAATAAACTATCTCATCCAGCGTACATACAGGTGGTATCGGGTACGACCTAAATTTGTAATTTATTTGCACTATTTAACGACCTTAGTGTTTATAAAGCAGTGTTAAAGCCTTAAGTCTTTCATAACACATAATTTAATGATGATATAGAAACGTCATTTAGTTTTGTTCCAATTGTACTGATAATTTGTGTTAAAAGATAATTTATTTTATAATTTTGGGCGTGAGTTGGCCCTGTGGCTCTGGATTTCAAAATTGCCGTTTCTGGTTCGATCCATGCAAACCAAGAAATACCCGTTTTCCCACATTCAACTATGAGTGCATTATAACAGTGATAACCAATCTTTTAGCATGGGTGGGAGAGTGTTACTGCCTTCCCTCCAAGCAGTAGTTACAAACAAGGAACAACAGTAAAATATAGGTACCAAATACTTTCACCACAATAGTGTGGAAGTAAGCATGCGCAACTCTTTGTTATTCGATAAAACAGAAGAACTGACGCTTTATTCACAAATATTTGAATATATATACGTGTGTGTGTGGTATGTTAACCGTTCTCTTTCTTATAACAGAATATACAGGGTGGTTGCTAGAAAAGCGGAAAATTTGTCAAACAGCTATTTATTTTTACAAAGAGTAACTTTTACAAAGTTTTTTTAAAGGCATATGTTATATTACACTCATAGATGCTCAAAATTATTAAAATCACGCATTTTATTCATGATGTAAAGAAATCAGAATAGAAATGAGTAAGCACGCATTTTATTCATGATCTCATCTGACCCTCAAATTTTCCGCTTTTCTAGCGACCACCCTGTATTAAAAGTGAACTAAAATTATTATTGTGTTTTTACAATAGCACAATTTAAGGCGAAGTTTCAAAACAAGTTGTACTTTTCATCCCATTGATGAAAATTATGTTCCTATCGCGTGATTACGCGACAATTTTAATCATCATGACGGTTTACTGAAAATTTCACTTGAGAGCTCAGTGGTGTTTTATTGGTATATGACACCATGATGATAAGTAGAACACCTCATTTTGTGTTTAGACTATGCAGTATACATTCTTAAGTCATACTTAATGTCATTTTTTTAATCACTTCAAAACTTAAACTCTTCACGACACGTGATATTAAAGTGCTGCTTGAATGCGTATATACACGAAACATTTGAGGAAAGTCTCAATATTAACAGATTTCGTTTTTGGAATTTCGCGCAGAGCGATACGAGGGCTATCTATGCTAACCGTTCCTAATTTAGCAATGTAAGAAAGAAGGAAGGCAGCTAGTCATCACCACCCACCGCCAACTCTTGGGCTACTCTTTTATCAACGAATAGTGGGACTGACTCAGTGATGTCGAGAAACCCACTTGTTGAGAATTTTATATGCAAAAACGGCTCGTTTGGGTTCAGAAAATATTTTAAATAGAAGAGCGAACAACGTTTCGACCTTCTTCGGTCATCGTCAGGTTCACCTGTGAACCCAAACGAGCTGTTTTTGCATATAAAAGTGGGACTGACTGTTACATAATGAAAGCCCAACGGCTGAAAAAGCGAGTGTGTTTGGTGTGACAGGGATTCGAATCCGCGACCTTTGGATTACAAGTCGAGTACCTTAACCACCTACCCATGGCAGACCTCAGTATTAACTCAGGTTTCTGTTTTGACGTAATTAATAGTTTTGTTTCATGTTTGCAATCACAACCATTAGCAGCATTCTCAGCCAGTGACAATAAAGAGTAGCAATATCCACCAGAAGTAGCTACCGATGAAAGAATTGTTTATTACATCGATAGAGAAGAAAATAGCAGTGATAAAATGAGATAAATAAAGCCATATGTGAATATATTTAGGTTTATCAACTTTAAAAGCGCCATCTACTGAGAAGTAAAAGACCATGTGCTCGAAGACGAGAGAATTGAGCAGAATAATAAGTAATTTTGTTTGTCTTGTTTCTTTTATACTGAAAATTTAATATTGTAAGAATGCAAGAGATAATTATTTAATAGTACCAGGATAATCATTGGAAATAATATCGACTCGAGGTTATTAAATCTTCAGTTGAGATCATGTATTTGAAGGAAAAAGTTGGTAGCTTGTTCAGGAACAAAGAAAATAAGATTAAGTTAGTTTTACAGCAAAGCCACATTGAAGTATCTACTGTAATCACCGAAGGAACTGAACTCTGAATTTGGAGTTAGTAAGTTCGCAAATTTACCGACGTCTCACTGGGGACAGTAAATAGTCTATTAATGCTGCAATGAGAATTTGTTTTCAGAAGTGTGAGAGAGGTAGTTTCATAGATGGTACAGGAAGAATATAGACTGTTATTGTAAAAATATGTATGAGAAGCCATTCTCTCACTCTTATGTAATCACATTTATGGGTGGACAGTATGTTAATATATTTATATATATATAAGGACGTTATCTTTTCGATCTTAACAAACACATAAATATTCGAAGCACCACCAGGTTCAACATATCGTGTATGTTTATTTATATATACTATTTAATTTCGATATGTTGATTGCGCTTTCGTAGCTGTAGCACTGCTCTTCAGTCAACGACTCCTTTTCTAGTGGTAGTCATATGATAAAGTTAGGACACCCTATGAAAGCCTGTGTATTTTTGGATATATAGACATTTAATCTCAATTTCAACAATACTGAGAGATTATAAGAATATAACTGAGCAACTAAAACTGATGAAATTTTTCAAGATCTTCTGTAAATGTGATTCTAGAAAAATGCATATTCTAACTGAGGAAAAAATTAGGACACCCCCACATTTATTCCCACTTAAAATGGCTCAACTCACACACAGGTGTATCACACCAGGTGCATATGATTAGAAGATCGTTACTCAGCATTTTCAATGAGGCTTGCCCTATTTAAACCTCAGACATTTAGTTTGGTGTGCTCCTGACTATTGAAGTGAGAGTGAGCACCGTGGTGAGAGCAAAAGAGCTGTCTGAGGCCTTCAAAATTAAAATTTTAGCAGCTTATGTGTCTGGTAACGGATTTTAAAAGATTTTGAAATCAGCCATTCCACTGTCTAGAAAATAGTCAACAAGTTGAGGGTTTTCAAAACGACTGCCAACATGCCCAGGTCTAGTCGTCCAAGCAAGTTCACCACGAGAGCAGACCACAAGCTGCTAAAATAGTTCTCCAAACACCCTAACATGTCATCACGGGACCTACAGCAGACTCTGGCTACTGTTGATGTGAAAGTGCATGCCTCTACAATCAGAAAGAGACTGCACAAGTTTATCTTACATGGGAGGTGTGCAAGGAGGAAACTTTTGCTCTCTAAGAGACATCAAGGCCAGACTGAAGTTTGCCAGAGAGAATGTAGACAAAAACCAGGATTTCTGGAATAATGTTCTTTGGACAGATGAGTCAAAAATTGAAGTATTTGGACACCAGAACAGAGAACATGTTTGGCATAAACCAAATACAGCATTCCAGTAAAAGAACCTCATACCAACTGTCAAGCATGGAGGTTGAAGTGTCATGGTTTTGGGCTGCTTTGGTGCAGCAGGACCTGGAGAGCTCACAATCATAGAATCCACCATGAATTCTACTGTGTATCAGAGGGTGCATGAGGATCATGTGAGACCATTTGTACGAAAATTATGGCTAAAGCGGAACTGGAACCTTTAACACGAAAATGTCCCGAAACATACCAGTAAATCTACCAAGGACTGGCTGAAAACTAAAAAAACGGAGAATTCAGGAATGGCCGAGTCAAAGCCCAGATCTTAATCTCATTGAGATGCTGTAGGGTGACTTGAAACGGGCTGTACATGCAAGAAACCCCTCAAACATCTCACAGCTGACAGAATTCTGCATTGAGGAGTGGGGCAAACTTTCTTCAGACCGATGTCAGAGACTGGTAGATGGCTACAAGAAGCGTCTCACTGCAGTTATTTCAGCCGAAAGGGGTAACAGTAGCTATTAGGGGGTAGGGTGTCCTAACTTTTTCCTCAGTTAGAATATGTATTTTTGTAGAATTACATTTTATTCAATTTTAATTGATTAGTTATATTCCTACAATCTTTCAGTAATGTTAAAATTGAGATTAAATATCTATATGTCCAAAAATGTTTCAAAAATACACAGGCTTTCATAGGGTGTCCTAACTTTTTCACATGAGTGTAAGTATACACGAGACAATCAGTCTTACTATATACGTAGTGATCCTTGAATATATATATATATATATATACGCATTTGTATGAATGAAATATTACAACTTAAGTCACATTAATGAAAAGAAACATGAAGCTGTTTAATTGAATGGGAATGAATAACAAGATAAACGGTTGATAAAACAGCAACAGAGAAAATAAAGTTTGTACAAACGCAAAATAGTTATCATAAATGTCTAATTAACAATTTGTATTCGAAAAACATTTATTTACAATTACAGTGCACTGTCCTGTCTCTAAAATGTGTTTCATTTGAGCACAAGGCTACACAATGAATGATCTAATCCCTATCCACTACTGAAAATTTAACCTAATGTTTTAGCGTCGTAACTCTGTAATCTTGTTGTTGACCGCCAGAGGCCCTTCTCTCTCCAACTAGGGACAGCGGTAAGTCTACATTAACTGCACGGTTTAACAGGGTAATTGACTTTAGGATAACACTGGTTATTTTTGGTTTGTGAGCTTTTTGCTAGCTAAGCCCATACGGAGTTTAAGAAAATAAAATCAGTTTATTGTATAGAGAACCAGCTGAAGATAAGTAGTCTCTCGTTATGTTTGTTTGTAGTTAAACATAAATCTACACAAAGGGCTGTCTGTGCTCTACACAACGAGTACCGAAACCCTGGTTCTATTGTTGAAAGTCCGCTTACATACTACTGTGCCACTAGGGAGCGTCTCTCGTTATATCAAAGTCAGATTATTTTTCATACATCAGATGTTTTTGAACAGCTGTTATTAATAAGCTAAATATCCTTCCATGTGACTTTAGTTTACATTTAACACAACAACATAGGTTTACCTATGGTTTAGCGGTATGTCTTCGGAGTTACAACGTTAAAATCAGGGGTTCGATTCCCCTCTGTGAGCTTCACAGATAGCCCCATGTGGCTTTGTTATAAAAATAAATTATATCTATGGTTATATGATTTAATAACATTTTAAATTTGTTTGTCGTTCAATGGAAATAATTGGTGGAAATATAATTAATGAACATTGGTGTGCTCATACACTTCATTTCTGTACATAAGCATCAATGTTGTTGTTGTTGTTTTGAATTAAGCACAAAGCTACACAGTGGGCTATCTGTGCTCTACCCACCACGGGTATCGAAACTCGGATTTTAGCGTGTAAGTCCGCAGACATACTGCTGAGCCACTGGGGGGCCATAAGCATCAATATTAGTTAAATTTAAGAAAAACTTGTAATATGATAATTATAGTTTCATTATTTTATAAAAAAAATGTCATTATATTTCAAAAGGTTATTCTTATTTATTTTACCTTAAGTCAGTTAGTGGCAAATCTGAAGGTTTTTTATGCTAGAAATGGGGCTACAATACCCACGGTGACCATAGAAAAATAGCCCATGATGTAGGTTTGTGTTTAACTACGAACATATAATCAAAGTTGAAAAACACTTCATGTTTCTATTGAGTTATCTACAGTTATAAGGTGAATAAATTTAAACAACAGAGACGTTACATCGTTAAATTAACAGAAATATAATTTTACTTCCAAATATTGGTTAACGTTAAGTTTTTATTTTTTCATTAAAAAACTTCATTGTGTTTTTTATGCTTTAACTATTTTCTCTGTCGATGACTTTAATATCCAAAGAACAAAAACGTGTTTATTTTGAGTCATGTATTTAAACACAAAAGAAAGGGTTTTTATCATGCCATTAACTTAACAGAAGAGTTGAATAGCCCTTTAATTCAATCAAATTCAATTATTTGTCGGCAACTGTTAAGTCTGTTAGGCCTTTTTTGGTCCTCATTTTAGCTCAGCCTCCCCTCCTTTTGTATACCTAGGTCACTAGCTGTATCGTATGAGACAACAAAAAGATGTTTTTTTTTTAAGATCATTGGCTGTATCTTAAAGTTGTGGTTCATTTTCTGGGGTCAATAGTTTTATTTATTTATAATTGATTTGTGAATCAAGTTTTAATCTTAACACATTCGTTTCTATTTTCAAACATGTATTAAGAAAAACAAACATTTTTAGCTGAAAAGAATATTGATGATCCATATTTCTGGTTTAGGATCATGAAAAGAATTCCAATGAGAAGAACTACCGAATGTGTGTCTTTAAGAAAATCTGAAAATCGTCAATTTGACCCAAACGGCACTTTGATCAATTTTTTTCAGATTCGTAGGGTGTTTCTAGAAGTTTTAAAAGCATAAACCATAGAACATAAAGAAGAATTTGGCTTATGCATTTTAGTAAGCCATGTATTCATAATTAAAAAATGAATAGCAACCAGATTGTATTATATCATATGTATATATATATATATATATATTTCAACAGACTTTCACATTCCATTCAAAACACGTAATTAAAAACAATTAAGTATTATAACGAATTTATGTGTGAAAATTTCCTTCCAACGAGCAAGAAAACTGAGTCAACTCGTATCATATAAATTTGTTAACACGGGCACTTCAATTGTCATGTATCAAATTACATATAAGAGCTGTGGCAATCATATATCCGAGAACCTTGCCAACAAGTGTCTACAAGATTAAAGAAATGCTTAAAAGCTTTCACATCGTATTTGGATACAAAACTCAAAAGAATCACTCTTACTTTTCTGGACGTTAAAATTATTGACAGAAATTAATAGAAATACAAAAAAATCAAAAAATATCTTTTTATTAAAACGTGAAGACACAGCATTAACCAGAACTTGAGTGTAAAATAATATTTATTTTAATTTTTTCCCCATTTAACAATTGTTTTTGACTTGCTTTTATTCTGTTGTTTAGAGACGTAGTATCACCGTTTTGTTCTGTTGTTTAAATATATTAATTTGATTATGCTAGTTAAACTTTGTGAAACGTGATTTTTTTAAAAAAATAAAATAAAGAAAATATGGTAGCTTACTTTACTCGTAAATAAATTTTACTGTCACTGTATTCCTGTTGTTTACAGACACTCATCACAGGCACTGTGACGTTTTGTTGCTCACAAATTATTAGAGAGTGGTAAATAATTTTTGTTTCTTATATTATATTTCAGAAATTAAACTTTAGGTTTAATTTTCATGTTTTTGTTTGCATGTCCTTTTGTTTCTTTGAGTCTGTGAACTATAACAGAAACAATCAAATAATAATTTTACTTCTAATTGTTACACTGTAATTTTGTTAACTTTGCTACTTAATTGTGACTATTTGATGGTTAAAACAACATTCCTAAATTTCAAGTAAAACTATAATTTCACTAATTATGTAGAGAACCTTTTAGTTATTCGAAAACTATCACTTCCTTAAAAATTATATAAAGACCTTGTTAGCAAACGGGAAGCTAAGCCAGTTACTAGGAGACCTTGCTATTTGCATAGAGACCTATTTATACATACTAATAAACTGTATACTTGTATGTTAGTTACTGGGGTCTCGGTAATTACTCGGGTAATTTGTTTTTCAATTGTAATTTGTATTATTATATTTATTTAAATAATCCGTCATGCATGAGAGAACGATAATGTGTGCATATTAATTTTGAGAAAGATTTTACTCCAGAACACGTTACTAGTTGTTATTTATAATGGTACTGTAAAAAATTCGATACGAATCTGGAACTTTGTGTGTCTGTGAGTTAACAAATAATATACATGTTTCAGCACAATTCTAGAAACGTTTAACTTTAACGAGAAACTTTTCACATTTTTCCATGAATCCTCTTGTTTCTGTAAATCAACGATGGTTTTACCTAAATACGAGTCTTTTATTGTTCCATAACCTAAGCGTGAAAAACAATGTTTATGAAACAAGATTGACTGGATTTATGATAGTTATATCGAGAATTAGTCTTAAGTATGCATTTATTAACTCTAGAGCTAGCACATGCATTATGGAACGGTGAGTAGTATACAATGCATAAGACTTTCCATCATCGTTCCAATGTGTCGGTATTTGGGTATTGTTGTTAAATACCCAGGAGGGTCAGGTACATTTGACCTCTTCCTCCTTCCCGAACATTCATAGCATCTGTCTTTAGTTTTTTTTTATTATTATTTTTATTTTATTTTATTATTATTTTTTTATAGCTTTGGGCCAGAGTTAAAGTATAACTTCATGCTCAGGCCCATTTCAGGGCTCAGACCATGCATGGACGAACAAGAAAATTTTTTATTTATTTATTTAAATATTCTTTCTCTTGTGTTTTTTTCATTTTTGTATTTTTTTTCTTCATAGAAAGAATGCTACTACTACTACTTGTAGTAGCACGCACGCACACACAAATAAAAGTAAGTATATTAATAATTATTAATATAATACATATTCAAGGACTAAGTGTCTAGTGCATAGTGGCCAGCTTGAGTTACATTACTTAAATATATGTTAAAACAGGAGAGGTATTTAGGACTATTTACATCATGTACGTGATATCTGTCGAGATCACACATTAATTCATTTTTATGCCAATTCTTATTGAAATATTTTAGAGTGTTATGCAAAAGTCTTTCAGATATTGTGTCTATGTTTGCATACTTGTGCATGAATGTGGTTGAGGTGCTACGTGGTACTTTATAAGCTGAAGTTAGTACTGAATTTTGGATACGTTGAAGTTTCTGTATATGTGTAGGTGCTATGTTAATCCATGCAGGTGATGCATATTCTATTGTTGGTCTAATGTACGTTTTGTAGATTTTAAGTATGTTGTCTGGTGATGTTCCTTGGATATTACCTGAAATACTTTTTACATAATTTGCTCTTTTCCAGATTCGTGTCAGTACATTTTTGATATGTGGTATCCACGTTAATTTTGAATCACAGGTTAGACCTAGAAATTTAGCAGAAGTAGCAGTCAGTAAAAGTGATCCATTCATATATAGTTTTGGTGGATCTTTTTTCAGCTTATTCAGTCTGCTGAATAACATGACTTGGTTTTTGGAATATTGATTTTGATTCTGTATTTCTGGCAGTATTCTTCGATGCTATTTAGGACTGGCTGTAGGTTCGTTGCTGCCATCGATGGAGTGGGGGCACTTTTCCAGACTGCTACATCGTCAGCGAACTGTGATGCATAACCTAAATTTTAGGTCTGACAGAGGCATATTGCTCACGTACATGATAAATAATATAGGGCTAACAACTCCTCCCTGCGGAACTCCTGCTTCGGGTGAAAAGGACCCTGAGTGGGCCCCATTTACATTTACTTAACACATTCTGTTATCCAGGAAGCTGGATAGCCAGCGAATAGTTTCCTGGGGTAATTCCATTTCTAATAGTCTATGTCGTAAGCCGTTATGCCACACTGTATCAAATGCTTTCTCAATGTCGAGAAAGCAAGCTACAGTGCATTCGTTTTTATTGAAGCTGTCGGTAACTGATTCTGTAAGTCGAATCAGGTGGTCTGTTGTTTGGCGGTATTTTCGAAATCCGTTTTGTATTTCTGGTAATTTTGAATTTTCTTCTAAGTAAACTGACAGACGATTACTAATTATCGTCTCTAATACTTTGCCAATACAACTGGTTAAACTAATTTGGCGGTAGTTGTTTGGTTTATTCGCTGGCTTTCCTTCTTTCTGGAACATTAATATTGTTGCTTCCTTCCAGGAAACGGGGATATATCCAGCTGATAGTGAGAGATTAAATAACGCTGTTAGGTGTTCATATAATCTCTGAGTGCCTTGTTTTAGGAGGATAGCTTGAATACCATCTTCTCCAGGGGCTTTGTTTTTTGTGTCCTTAATAGCTGTTACGACTTCTGTTACAGTGATATGATTTATCAATTGTTGAGTGCTCCAGTCTTTTTCTTTTTCTTGGTGTGTATTTGTGTTGACTGGAAATGCAGGTGTAAAAGTGTCCCCCGCTAGTACAGCGGTATGACTTTCCAGCAGTAAAATTAGAACTCTTTGATTTGAATTTCGCGCAAAGTTACATGAGAGCTATTTGCGCTCGCCGTCCATAATTTAGGAGTGTAAAACTAGAGAAAAGGCAGCTAGTCATCACTACCCACCGCTAACTCTTGGGTTACTCTTTAACCAACGAATAGTGGGTTAACCGTCAAATTTTAACGTCCCCACGGCTGAGAGGGCGAGCATGTGTGATGTGACGGGGATTCGAACCCGCGAATCGCTCATTAGGAGTCGATCCTCTTAATCATTTGACCATGCCGGACCCGGAACTGGTATGCACAGATAGTCCTTATGTGCTTTGCACGAAATTCTGAAAAACAAAACAAAAAAAAACTATTAGATATGTCTTTTCCTGGTTTCTAGGAGGTAGCCTACATCAAAAGAATAAGAAAGTTTTCAAAACACAAAGATAAAAATAAAATCCAGTTGGCAGTTGCCAAGTCACTGACCAGGAAAATGTAACAGAAAATGTTGAGGCAATCTACCTTCCCTTTTCCTTGTGTGGTTGGTTATTTTTGTGCTAATTTCTTAAGTTACATCAATAGCTTTGTACCTAAGACAGCTAATAAATATTGTTTTGTTTGTCAGCTCAATGAACTATTAAGCTGGTGAATGTATATATATATAGTCCTTATTGTTTAATATATATATATATAAATAAAAAAGAGACATTCAGAAATCGTGAGGTTCAAATGTTTATAAAGCGGTTTAACTGAAAAATTTCTAAGCAATTTTCCTCCTTTCTTTTTCAAAAATCTTTCCGCTTTCCTCTAGCTCAGCAATTCACGCTATCTTGTAAAATTTTCCTGTTTGTTATTGTTTTCTCTTTCACTCTCTGCAGCTCTTTTATTTGTCATCCCCGTTGGATTTAAATATTCGTTAATTTATTTTATGTTAAAGTCCAAAACATTGATGGATAAATCCAGTATTTACTTTAAGACAGTTTGAGTAATCATTTGATTAGGTAATGTTATTCATCCTCTTGAACTTAGCAGGAAACTATTAACTCTTCAACCTAAATAACATTCCTTATAGGTCGCAGAAATTTGAAAATACGTTTTTTCTTATATTGTACCGTAGTTTAAAGAACTTGGCGAAACATAAATAAAAACTACGTAATTTGAAATATTAATAACACACAGTGCCACTTTTCTCACCATGATTTTAAGGATGTTGTTTTAAGAATACTTAAGAAAACTTATGAAGTTAAAACATATTATCAGTCAGTTCTAAAACATAGATGCTGACTATTCATTCAACTGGTACACATGCATTTGTATATGTAAAGAAAAAAATTCAATTTCGTATAAAAATTTATCAATGATTACATTTTGAATTGTACTAACCTAAGTTAGTAACGTTAAAATAATCGCCATTTTCAACTATTTTTTTCTGAATCTATTTATGCAGCCGTGACGTTATTAGTTACAGAGTCCATAATAATATATGAGGACAAGAAGTTAACAGCTCTTATACTTTAGGTTGCAAATACGTTTCACTTTGTATGACAAAATTAAAAACGTTTACTTCCTTCTCCAATACACTACGTTATCAAAATTAAAATTTTGTATGCAGAAGATGTGTTGTTGTAGTACTCACATGCTACAAAGGAGGAGCTTATATATTTACACTGGATTTGGGATCGTCTGACCCTTTACACTAATTAGTCTGGTTCATAAGACAATATAACAGGAAGTATCAGACCTAAAATAATATGAATATACAGAAGACTGTTTGATTATCCAATTATGAATACTAACTTAAAGGAAGCAGAATTTTAATCAAAAGCGTCTACAAGAGAATAGATTTAGTTTTAAAAGTTATTAGAAATGAAGTTATGTGATGGCACCAGACAAAAATAAAAACGAATAAATTGTCTCATTTCAAGAAAATAAACAAACGAAAAAAAATACTTTCTTCAAATCCCTAATCGTGAATTAAACTCATTCTGTTTTTTTAATATAAGCATACCGTGAGAAATGGTACAAATTTAAAATAACTATTTCTTCTGTAAGGGTCCGGCATGGCCAAATGTATTAAGGTGTGCGACTCGTAATCTGAAGGTCGCGGGTTCGCATCCCCGTCCTTTTAGTCGTCGGGGCGTTATAATGTTACGGTCAATCCCACTATTCGTTGGTAAGAGTAGCCCAAGAGTTGACGATGGGTAGTGATGACTAACTGCCTTCCCTCTAGTCTTACACAATTAAATTAGGGACAGCTAGCACAGATAGCCCTCGAGTAGCATTGTGCGAAATTCCAAAAACAAACATCTACTGTAAGATTATTAACCATAAAAAATATATTCTTTCCTCTTCTAAAAGAAAAAAATATTTAATTTTGTACTTTTAATTTTGAGGGTTAAAGAAAACATAAATGTTTTAATACATCATTCAAAATTATATTTCAGCTGTTCCTTGTGAAATGTATTCTTTCTTTTTTCTGAATTTTATTCATCTTTATGGCCTCGAAAATAGTGTTCATCAGAATAAGATAAAAGAAAAACTGTTAATCAATAGATATTATGGCACAAAGAAAACACATGGAAAATACTAAATTTAGTTTGAATGACAATTTGTAAATTTTTTTACAAATTCTTTGAGTTCTTCTAACTGCATCACACAAAGAACTTGATTATTACTAATTTCAGCTGAAAAGACTTGATTCGTTTTATGTATTTTACGAAGAACAGATACTTCAGTTTGAGAATTCTGTTGTATTCAGATAAATTATTTCGTTTAGTTTGTTTGTTTAAGCGAACAGCTGCATAGTGTGCTACCTCAGATGTGTTTATTGCAGATAACAAGCTTAGTACTTAACTACTGGGAGCAATTTTTTTCACATAAATGTAATCACTAGGTGCTTTCCTTAGTGTTCATTCTATAACTGGTAATTATCTTTATCTTTTGTGATAATTTAGCCAATCAAATAACACACGAATCGTGAATTTTTATTTTTCTGTAAGTCATAACAAATTATGTATGCTTAGAGAAAACCTTCTTCTTTTACTTCTTGGGTTTTTAGTCTTATAGACCAGGAAGAGTCACGTTCATTTGACCTCCTCCTGTCTAAGCTGTTGTTTTGTTTCCTATTGAATAGTGATGGTGATGTTACATGAAGGTCGCAGTAAACCGTACTTCATGTAGGTATCCTAATTAGCGTTCATGTGTTGTGCATATCGTCTCTAATGTTCTGTGTTGAAATGTCTTTCAACTAAAGGAGGCCCAGCATGGCCAGGTTATTAAGGTACTCGACTTGCAATCTGTGGGTCGCGAGTTCGAATTTCCGTCACACCATAGATCTTAGCCTTATCAGCCGTTGGAGCGCTAGAACGTGGCGGTCAATCCAACTATTTGTTGGTAAAAGAAAAGCCCAAGAGTTGGTGGTGGGTAGTGATAACTTGTTGTCTCCCCTCTAGTCTTACACTGCTAAATTAGGAATGGTTAGCGCAGATAGCTCTCGTGTAGCTTTGCGCGAAATTCAAACCAATCAATTAAACAAACATTTCAGTATTTAAAATCTCGACTGAAACAATAACATTTTTCACATAAAAACTACCTTTTTTTAGATATTAATATATTAGCCGAAAAACAGAGTGGATTTTATAGTCTAGTAACAGGTGGTTTTATGAAATTTTAATTTCTAAAATATATATTAACAGAAGAAAGGTACTTACGCCCACTTTCATCGTGTATATTGTATTGATCAAGTTATCGTAGAAGATTGTTTTTTTGTTGTGTCATTTTTGTCAATTTTTCTGAAAGTTTTGTTTGTTTGTTTTGGAATTTTGCTCAAAGTTACACGAGAGCAATCTGTGCTAGCCGTCCCTAATTTAGCAGTCTAAGACTAGAGGGAAGGCAGCTAGTCATCACCACCCACCGCCAACACTTGAGCTACTCTTTTACCAACGAATAGTGGAATTGACCGTAACATTATAACGCTCCCATGGCTGGGAGGGCGAGCACGTTTGGCGCGACCTGGATGCGAACCCGCGACTTTCAGATTACGAGTCGCACGCCTTAACACGCTTGGCCATGCCGGGCCTTTTCTGAAAGTAATTTAAAGAATTATGCAAGACTCTATTGGCTATGGTTCATATATTTGCGTATTTGTGTATAAATATTGACGATGTACTGTGAGGAACTTTGTATGCTGAAGTAAGTACTGAGTTTTGAACTGACTGTATTTTATTCACGTGTTTAGGTGCTATATTTAATGATGCTGGATATGCATATTTTATGATTGGTCTCATATATTTTTGTAAATTTTAATTATGTTGCCTTGTGAGGTTCCTTCGTTTTTGCCGGTTAGACTTCTTGTATAATTTGTGCGTTTCTAAATTTTTGTAAATATATTATTTGTATGTGTGACCCACGTTAGCCTCGTATCGAAGGTTATACCTAGAAATTTTGCCAAAGTTGTAATCTGGGGAAGTGTTGCGTTTCTGTACAGTTTCGGAGGATATTTTTGTGCTTTGCTTGTCTTGTGAATATTATTCACACATGGCTTGTTTGTTTGTTTTGAATTTCGCGCAAAGATACACGAAGGGTATCTCCGTTAGCCGTCCCTAATTTAGCAATGTAACACTAGAGGGAAAGCAGCCAGTCATTATCACCCACTGTAATTATTTGACGTAAGTATTACAACAGGTAAATATATGTATGTATATAATGCTGTACGCTGCTGACGAGAGTAGTTCATGAAGAGATGACGTCTAGTTTGGAACATGAAACTATCTGTTTATCGAAAAATAAGCATCTGCATTTTCCTTCGTTACTATTTTGCTTTTTTGATAGAAATTACTTCTTTAAGAACTTAGTATCACATCTGAATGACTCACCTTTTTAATATCAACTCTTACTATTAGCAAAGTCTGATGCAATTTATCAAAATATAAACAACAGGTTATATGGATAGGCAAGGTCACCAAAAGTAATGATTAAAATTCGACTATACACTAAGTAGCCTAGTGTTGACATTATACGTGAAAAAGATACAATTAGGTACCTTCACATAACAATTATCTAGTAAGAAACAAGTTTAGCTAGCTATTCCAATACAGTTTTTTTAGTGAAGCATATTATGGCTGGCTACTTAGCACGGTTTTATAGTAAACTGTATCTATAAAGCTACTAGCTACATATGACAGTTTTATCGTGCATGAACATATTGGTAAGTGTTTCGCTCGATATCAGTGTGAACGTTTTTAGAAAAACGAATTGAATGTAACACAATGAGAAGGTTTAAAGACAATGTTTATCGCTGTTCGAATAATGAAAATTAAGAATTTTCGTACTGTTTGTATGTTAAGCAGGGAAACTGTCGATAATAAAAAAAATTAAATGTTCATCTCCTCTTTCTCTAGTATTCAAGGTTCAAACAAAAAATGTAAATAGGCACACTTCAAGATAAATGTAAACAAGGTATTTTCTCCATGTTAATTCATAATAAAGCTGAAAACTTGTAACTCTTACTTAGATCAAATCATTATATCGTTTACCTTGAAATATCTGAAAAAGCCCCAGATTTCTCACCAAATTAACTTCACTTTGTATTAAAAGTTCTGGTTCATCAGATACTTAAGGTTAAAAATAATCCCTATTATTATTTCTATTTAAATCAGATTCAGAATCAGATGAAACTGTATGAAAAGTTTCGGGTGGAGTAAGAACAGGTGCATGAGGTCCATAAGAAACAGGTCCTCCAGCAGAGTGAAGGTTCCGGTAAGAAATGTTCTTTTTATTTAGTGTTGTAGCCTTGTATGTTACCTGAGCAAAAGTGGCAGTAGTCTGCGTGTTTTCAAGACTATTGGGATTCCAAACGGCAAAGATTTTTATTTTACATTTAGTCTATTGTCTTAACTCTTCTACGAAAATTGTCCAAACTTTGTACAGAGCTCATAATTTCTCTTGGTTCCCAAGTCTAATTTCAAAATACACGTAATGTGCTTTTTTTTTTTTTTACTAATCCTGGTATGTTTTGCCTTTGTTTCTTTACGATACATTTACCACGAATATAACAGGATATGTTTGGGCCGTTTACATAATCTTTTGTTACCATAGCGACGAATGAATTATATTGAAAAAAATGCCAAAGTGCACGTACAAACAAATGCTATCCTATTAAATATTCATATACTAGTGGTGTGTTTCTCGTGCGTTCGAGAAAAATCAATAAGAGTTTAACGTCGCGTTGGCCCCCTGCTAGTACAGCGGTAAGTCTCCGGATTTATAATGCTAAAATCAGCGGTTCAATTCTCCCTCGGTGGGCTCAGCAGATAGCCCATGTGGCTTTGCTGTAAGAAAACAAACACGTTGCGTTGGTTTATAAAAAGTCTATAGCCAGTAGTTGTTAATATTTTAAACACAACAAAATTTAATTCGATTTCAGTTAAAACGATTAATTTATGTAAAAATACATATGACATTTTGTGAAGGGTTTGTACATACCTGAGAATAATTAATATTATTTTCGGATTAAGCGCACTGTAGAATATGTAAACATTTCAAGACCATAAAAACATCGCTGCCTTGTATTATTGATATAGTGTGAGTGTTTGTGTGTGTGTGTGTGTGTGTGTGTGTGTGTATATATATATATATTAGTAAATCGAAAAATAAAGTGTTTGCTATCAGATGAATTGGAGGGGGTAGAATCATTCTGTATACCTTCATGAGATAGAATATTATGTGCTTGATATATCAAGTGGTTAGGGCGCTAGGCTTTCAATCTGACGGTTGCACATTCAAATTCCCCATCAAACCAAACATATTAGCCCTTTTAGTCGTGGGTGCGTTATAATGTTACGGTCAATCCGTCTGTTTGTTGTTTAAAAAGTAGCCCATTGTATTTATTAGCAATCATCATTTCTCATTAACTAGACGTTTTACATTTCTCAAAAAAAGCAAAATTAATAGTAATAAGTTCTAGGTATGGTGACTGGAGACAAAATACGTAGGAGCATTTAAAACAAAAACTACATTCTTCATACTCGTCAGAAAAGTATTCTAAATCATGGTTTTAAAGACCGGATTGAGCCAGACAGAATTCCTTGCTCAAGATACTTGCTCTTATCTGTTCAACATATCCTTAAGTGACTCAAGTGGTCTATTTTACGTATATGGGTCAATGTCCTCAAATCTGTTTTGCAGTCATTCCGGAGCTTAAGCAACTCTAGTTTAGTTTTCTAACGTTTTCCATCAATACCTTTTGTCACCAACTCGAGGTCAATACGCTCTTAAAAGTAAAAATAGTCTGTTTTAAACAGCAGTTGTGTCTGAACAGAATTGGTGTACATTTCTAACATTAAAAAAAAGGCAAAAGGAGATAAAAAGTTAATATATTGGTTAATTTTAAATACTTACGATAAGCATATGGTTGAAATATAACGCTTGTCACGATAAAATGATAATTTAATTCAATGACTTTATCTCTAAACAAGTGTCTTAATTGGAATATTTATTGTTTCAACCTAATTCAAGTTCATTACGATATTGAAGATGTAAAAGCAACAACAACAACAAACAAAATACTATTGCTGCGTAACATTTAAAAAGTACCCATAACTAAACAAGAATATGTTTAATAGCATATCGGGCCTTCACAATTGCTAAGTACGCCCAGTACATGAAAATAGTACTAATTAATGAAACAAGTATTAATTTTCTTAATTCATTTGAAAGCTTCTAACGTATTTTCACTGTACAAAAATTACAAACACATACAACTATGTTATAACAAGTTGTATGAATTCAAATCCAAAATCATCTGTGTAGGTAACAGGTTTCTCAAGTCTTACTCTTGTCAAAACTCTGGTGAATTAAAGTTTTGAATTTGATCGAAGATATTGTAAACCTTTATTCCTACCTACCTCATTTTTTGTATAATGAAACTGGTCTCTTCAAATGAAATACTGTGGCATTTTGTACCATCTGCAGTGAAAACTCGGACGAATAGATTGCAGTTACACTTGAGCCATTTAGCAAGAACACCCATGATCAATATATCGCCATTAACACCACATAGTCTTTCCGATGATTCCCTCACCAGGCATAGTAACGTGGTTAAGGCTCTCGACTCGTAATCCGAGGGTCGCGGGTTCAAATCTCAGTCATACTAAACGTGCTAGCCTTTTCAGCCGTGGGGGCGTTATAATGTCATAGTCAATTACACTATTCGTTAGTAAAAGAGTAGGCCAAGAGTTGACGGTGGGTAGTGATAACTAGCTGCCTTCTCTCTAGTCTTACAGTGCTAAATTAGAGTCAGCTAGCGCAGATAGCCCTCGTGTAGCTTTTCGCGGAATTCAAAACAAACTGAACAAACTAAACCAAACCGATGTTTCCCCCTAAAAATGGCGGCTGATTAACAGCATGGCATTGGAATATGAACTAATTGGACTGGAAATTAACATCTGATAGTGATTATAGTAAAATGAAAAGCAACTAATAAGTAATAAAACATAGGTTATGAGGAAAGCTATCAATCTTTACAATTATTTAACTTTTATATGCATATATCTGAAATAATAAATTTCCCCCACAAAGCACAAAGGGATCTGAAACCAAACTGTTTTGTCACCATTTCCCTCACAAATCAGTTAGAATGATTTCTTAAGTTAAACGTTTAGTAAAATGTTAAAAACCTCTTTTAAATAAAGTATACCATCGTTAATCTGTACTGTAAATTAATTCACAATATATTTGCGAATAATATCATTTTGTTACAAAAATAAAGAAACTCATAGATTAAAATCTATTTTAAAAAATACCTTTAAAATCCTCTAATAGTAACCCTATCTAGTTGTGGGAAAACACAGGAAAAGTGAGGATAGCTTTTGGTGCTGGGACTCTGAATCCCTTTAGTGTGAAATGGTTGGTGTATGCGTTAGATTACTTTAAAGCTAAGCCTCTTAAAATGTTTACACATTTTAAACGCGTTGTGGAAACAGTAAACTTTACAACTGCAAAGGCAGCCATAGTCTATGATTACCAGTGTGGTGTTCCTTTAGCGTCACACTGTTTTGCAGAATCTCGCGCTATCTCGAGGGCTATCTGCGCTATTCTTTCGTAATTCTGAAGTGATGTAGACTAAACTGAAAGCTACTAGTCAACACTATATACCGTGAACTTGTCAATTTTTTTTGGACAAGGGTCGAGAGGTAGATTTTTTAAGCTTCGCGGACCGGAGGGGTTGTGATAAAATAAAGTAGGAATGTATACATTTTCAGAATACAATATCGCTAATTTATTTATTTCTCATAAAAGCAAATATTGAAAATATTTAAGATGCACAATCGTCTTTTTAACACCTGTGAGAAGCATGAAACTGTTGCTTTTCTGACAAAATTACACTTAATTCAGGTTCAAAGTTAGTGCTGCCTATTATCAAGTGATTGTAACTGCTCATCAGATTAGGCTGATTTGTAACTAGATTTCACGTACTTCATCTCTGAAAATGTCTTCACAGAAATAGTTAGTGTCAAAAACTGAAATGAATCTAAAAGCAAAGTTTTAAATGAACACATTGACCGCTTGGAAGGCATTTATAGAACTCTATCAGTTTCCCTTCTATATATTTGTCTTTCAACATGTTGTTGGATTACAGATCAATCACTTCCATTTAAACTTCAAGTGACAGTTAATCAATAACACAATCAAATGGGATTTTTGGAAGATCCTAATTTCTATTACACTCACAAGATAAGAAAAACGCTCCTTAAAGTGTAGTTTCAGGTCAGAAAGGACATATTGCGCAAACCTTCATGGGAATGGCAATACTGCTTCTCACTTGAACGTTTTACAACATGAAAAGTGTGTAAAGTAACTCCTCATCAAATCAGATTCGTAAAGAATTTGTTTTTTGCCGAAATTGTTTGATTTCGGTGTACATATCGCAGGTAAACGCGGCATGGCTTATAAGCTAAGATTGAATTAATTCAGGTACGTGGTCAAGCCTATAGAAAATGTTAATTTCCAAAACCATTCACTGTTTTTTGAGTAAAGGTTGGGGGTCATTCTTTTCATTAAAGAAAATTTCAATGTCAATTCTAAGCTTAAAAATTCGCGACATAGCCTTCCCACAGCTAAGCTATCGGACTGAAGTGTGGTAGGACAAGTTGGGATATGTTGTTTTTATTCCCCCCAAAAATTTACGGAATTGATGATGGTGAAGTCCGTGAGATTGAGTGAAGTTTACTGTTAAAACTACAGATTCCATAATATTTTTACAGATCCAGATATTTTCACACAATTCCTGCTGATGAATAATTCAGTGAAGAACCATAGGCTTTGGACAACCCGTATTTCATCAGCTTTGTAATTTTTCTTAACTAAACCTTTTTCTGCACCACATATTTTTACAACCACCTGTTGTAACCCACTTCAGCTGCTTTCATTCCAGGTTGTATTGAATTAGTGATTTTTGGACCTCTTTAAAAATATTCTCACCTGTGAATGTTCCATACATACTCTACACAGAAGCAAATTCTTCAGTCACTTCAAAATTAATATTGACTCAGCGAATAAACAACAGCAACTGTGAAATGTCGGACACATCTGTTGACTCGTCAGGCGCAATGGAAAAGCATTCGATGTTGTTGCTGTTTTGAATTACGCACAAAGCTACACAATGGGCTATCTGTGCTCTGCCCACCACGGGTATCGAAACCCGGATTTTAGCGTGTAAATCCGCAGACATACCGCTTAGCCACTGGGGGGCAAAAGCATTCGAACTCTTTGGCCTTGTCTTTCAGCTAAGACACAATATTGCTTCCAATGTTTTCGACTCTATGAGCAACTGTTTTCGCCGGAAGGCTAATAGTCTTAAATAATTCTATTTTTCTGGGCATATTTCTTTGACTGCTTCAGTCATACATAATTTAATTCATGGTTTTCTTCACTCAGCTAACACGTATATCACTCAGGAATTTCCTCCTGTCACAGCTTCATTCTAGGCTTTCCTCCTCTTAAATACAAACTTTTGTTATAATAAGTTAGTTTGAAGGTTTTGAATTTGTCTGAACGTAGGTTTCTTGTAAACTGAGAATAGTTTGATGAGTGCTTGTTTTGGTAATCTCTACGAATGTTGTATTCTTTTAGCACTGCCATAATCTTGTTGCATATTAAGCACAACGTTTTGCTACGTGATTCCATAATAAAGTAATCCACATCCCACTGTTCTTCAATGTTTGTTTGTTTTGGAATTTCGCACAAAGCTACTCGAGGACTATCTGTGCTAGCCGTCCCTAATTTAGCAGTGTAAGACAAGAGGGAAGGCAGCTAGTCATCACCACCCACCGCCAACTCTTGGGTTACTCTTTTACCAACGAAAAGTGGGATTGACCGTTACATTATAACGCCCCCACGGCTAGGAGGGCGAGCATGTTTTGGCGCGACTCGGGCGCGAACCCGCGACCCTCAGATTACGAAGCGCACGCCTTAACGCGCTAGGCCATGCCGGGCCCTCTTTAAACACACGACATTTAGAGTCAACATATCTCTTCTTCTCTTGTACTGACATAATAACTAGTAACAGTTATTAACTCGAATATAAAGTAAACAGCAGCATTTACTGACACACACTAAGGTACATTAGGCAGGCGTGGGAAGAAACAAGCTACTTCAGGGCACTGGGATCAATAAGTGAGATGACGCAATACTAAGTAATGTGACATTTTCCAACAAATAGGAATGTGTATCGCAACTAGACTGGCTTTTGCTCAATTACATTTTATTTTTTTGTTTTCATAATATTGAAAAATTATATGTTATTACTTCAATAAACTGTTGGCGAACCGGATAAGCCGAAGTGCGAGCTGGATGCGGCCCTTAGTCTGGTGACTCCTGGGCTATTGTAGTGACTTTCAATTTTATATCGCACTAACACCTATACTGCAAAACGCAGTTTGCGTTTCGGCGGTAACGGGTCGCGGATCGTAGAGACTTGGATTCGTAGCCCAGCATGCTACTTACTGGACTACGCTGAGGTACCTAGCGCCTGAATTCACCTATGTAAGAAAAAATGGCAATTTTATAATTTTATTTCAGTAATACTTGATGAAATGAAACAAAACAGCATTTGAGTTCTAAATACCTATGTTTCCATAGCTCAGCAGCTGTGAGCAAATATCTGAAAATATATTTCCCAATTCCGCATAATGAATGGTACTTAGTTTTATTTTTGCCTGTTAAAGAACTTCTAACATATATATATATATGTGTGATACATTTTTAAGCACGATTACCAAAATAATCAGCACAAAACGGCTGATACAATAGTTCAAAGTGTAACAGTGTTTTTACATATTATCAGTTATGTTATACTTGTATTGAGGAAAGAGGTTTTATAGGACAAATTTTGTTATTGCATTAGTTATCACTTTTTCGTGCTTAGAACACATTTGTAGGTAAAACAGTTTTGAGATACCAAACAGATTGTCGAAAATAGTAGCGTGATAAGCTAGTTTGCTCTTTAATTTTTATTATTATTTTATTCTAGAAATGAAGCAACTTTTTAAAAGTTAAACTATACCATAATTTACGCTATAAACTGTGATATTTGTTTGTTAAACTTCACGTGCGTGATACGGTACGGAACAATAATCGAAATGAGTTCAGGAACGAGGTCAACTGTAAACAACGTTACAAATGAAAATCCTGTAGGATTACTGTGGAGCCGTTACTTTTTTGTTGCATGTTAAATGAAAAACTACGTAATGGGCTATTTGTGGAATTATGAGCCTACAGACATTATCGATGAGGGCTTTCAAATTTAACAGAAACAATGATAAATTTTAACAGCATTAACTTTCCTACTTATGTATCGATCATTTTTGTTTCAGTATTATATCAATGGGCCAGGTGGTTAAGGCACTCGACTCGTAATCTGAGTGTCGTGGGGTCGAATCCCCGTCACACCAAATATGCTCGCCCTTTCAGTCGTGGGGACGTTATAATGTGACGGTCAATCTAATTATCTGTTGGTAAAAGAGTAGCCCAAGAGTTGGCGGTGGGTGGTGATGACGAGCTGACTTCTCTCTAGTCTTACGCTGCTAAATTAGGGACGGCTAGCGCAGTTAGCCCTCGTGTAGCTTTGCGCGAAATAAAACAAAACAAAAACTATCCATTAACCTCTTTATTTAACTTTCTAGAGCAAATATTTAATTGAATCAGCGCTCAAAATTTTAAAATGAATTAGAGAAACATAAAGAATTGTCTTTTTTTTTCTGAAGATGAGTAGACGAAGACTATTTCGGGGTTTCTTCGTACAATTTCAAAACCATGTTGCACAGCCTGCAATGTAGAACCTTTCGAAATTCGGTGGTTTAATCCTCAATATCAGACATGAATGTCGATAAAAGAGCTAGATTTTTCTAATGAAAGAAAATTTATTAACTAAGATATTAGGGTTGAGGACGATATCAAACATTATTTGTTCTTTCATGAAATAAAATACGTCCCCCCTCATTTCAATCACAAGGTTAATGTCTTGAAACATAAGATAAAATGAGTAGGGTGTGTGTTAAACATTTTAAGTCCTTTTTTTTAAAAAAGAACGTGTTGTTTTATCATTGTTGTTTTGATCATTGAGCAATCTCTTCATTCCACCCCTTTTTATTGTTACTTTGCAGGGTGTAACAAGCTTCGAATATTGGATTAGTAGACCTAAATATGAGAAGCAAAGAAACTTCAACCCCTCACTGGCTGTACATTACGAGTAAAAGACCTGAAATATTTGCAATATATCTTTTAAAATTGTAAAATCCGAAAGCTAGGGCATGTTATAACAAAAATAAAGAAATCCAAATGTAGGTTGTGGTTTTGTACTTAAAAAATGCATACACTTAATTCGTACATATAACCTCACTACAACTATGTAAACACCTCCATTGTATTTTAGACGTGTAAGTCAAAGCTATTTGAGGAAAACAGAATGAGTGAAGCATTGTTGTCACAATCAGGTTCAATCACTATCTTTCGTCGTTTCAAAAGTCTTTCGTTATAAATCTTGCTTAAAATCTTCATAATACTATATATTCATGCAAATTTGATATTTTTACGAAACTGATTAAAATTGAACATTATGACACCCTGAATGACTGAATAGTGCTGGAGATACGAATAATGTACCTACAATATTTTGCTACTATATACGATTTAGTTAAATGTTAAGAAGGATCTTGCGTTCCGGGAGTTTACAATTTATAAATGTCAAACGTCGTAACCTTGATTGCTGTTTGTGTGCCATTTCACAACAGATGGCGCTGCAATATACCTAAAAGTGCGAAGTAGTTTTGGAGTTATAACGATAAAATTTCTTGAATATTTCGTGTAATTAGCATGCCATATTTAACTGTTTACAAATGCTTGTAATTAAAAAAATCTCACACATATTTGAAATCTTTGGTTTATTGAATAATTAAGATATATTTTAACTAAATATTAAAACAATACCTCACATCATATTTAGTCTATTAAGTTGATCTTCGAAAAAATGACGTATATAGATTTGTTCTATTGGTGGAAGTTCGGACTTTTCATTTTGAATTATTAATCCAATTATTAATTAATCCTTCCCAGTAGCTCAACAGCAAGTATAAAGGCTTATAACCCAAAATGCGGGGTTTCAATACCCACGGTTGCCTCTAGTTTGGATAGCTCATTGTGTAACTTTGTGCTTTATAACAAATAAACAAAAACCTGCTCTTTTTAGTTAAAAAACAACAACAGTATTTCTATCATTTTTACGTTTATGACCATGTTTTATTATATCCTTTAAACGCAATTACTAATATTAGCAACCTACTCGGTCACCACTCCTTTAAAGGCTTTGTGTTTTAAAAAAAAATATCATTTGTCATTATCAGTTGTAGATAATTTCTGTCAGGATGTGTGTTACTTTTGTTACTGCGTAGTAGCATTAGAAGTTCTAACAAATTATATTTTGTTTGTTTGTTTGAACAAACTTCGTTAGCTATCCCTAATTTAACAGTGTAAAACTAGAGGGAAGGCAGCTAGTCATCACCACGCACCGCCAACTCTTGGTCTACTCTTTTACCAAAAATAGTGAAATTAACCGTAAATTTATAACACCCCCACGGCTGAAAGGGCGAGCATGTTTGGTGTCACGACGATTTGAACCCTGACCCTTATATTAGGAGTCGAGTGCCTTAACCACTTGGCCTAAATTATATTTCTAACTGCGACTTACATAGAGCGTTTGCATATCCATAATTATTGATTTTTATAAAGAACTTCAGTGCTCCAAAGTAATAATTTGCGTTATGTTACAAATAACATATTGCAGGAACGCTATAAATTATTTTATCTAATTTTTTGAAATTCGC
Source organism: Carcinoscorpius rotundicauda (assembly GCA_011833715.1). Taxonomy (NCBI): domain Eukaryota; kingdom Metazoa; phylum Arthropoda; class Merostomata; order Xiphosura; family Limulidae; genus Carcinoscorpius; species Carcinoscorpius rotundicauda. Next base: position 48,840,855 of record CM022394.1, on the reverse strand, counting down.
GAAACGTAAAGCAAAGGCTATGGGCTGTAACCATCCTTAATTTTGAAGTGACCGCCCAGAGGGAAGGCAGCTAATTAACATCATCCATGGCAAACAGAGTAGTGGGATTGGACCGTCATTTGTATAACGCATCCGGGATCGCAAAGTGTAGAATATAACGTTTTCATCGTTTCCAGTGTTAAGAGGGCGCGAACCATGGAATTTCAGCTGTACAGCCCCGTAAGTTAACTATTGAACATCCCCATGCCCTTGTAAATTGTTAGTTTCTTTTAAATTCTAATCAGAGATTACGTTTAAGGCTTTGTTTTATGGTGTGTATAAGTGCGACCTTGTTGAATTTCTTTGTTAAACGCAAAATTCACAAATAGGCTCGCTGCATTGTGCCAACTACAGGACTCGAACTCTGAAGTTTAGTATTAAAAACCCTACAACGTACCCTTGAGCCATCAGTGGGGTCTCCTTTCAGTTGGAGACAACGCACGTGTAAGATCAATTCACGTTTCAAACAGCAAAATAATTATTCCATTAGTACCAACAAAGTTAACAAGACCTAATTCAATACACGTTTTGTTTCTCGTTATCGTCTTTCCGTTGTGTAGTGGTGAGTTAGGAAATCTTAATAGCCGGTAAACGTCACATTACCACTAGTTTTCCGTTTCATTAACGGTTTAAATATTTATTTATTTTAAAACGGCTGGTATGGACAGAGAAAGCACTAGTAGAGGAGCGAACAACGTTTCGACCTTTGGTCATCGTCAGATTCACAAAGAGAGAAAGAGGTAACTGACCGATAGCTGACCACATCTTTGAAGGAGGTTGTGTAATGTGTGAATGTAGAGGGAGTGCTTAGATGTTTGATTATATTTTTTAATTTCGGTATAAAGTGTTCCTTTGTATTGGTTTATTTTCGGCTTGAGTTGTTGTATAAGTAAGGTTTCTTTATTTTGCATTTGTTTATATTTGTTTCTATATTTAGTATTTGAGTGTTTTCTATGCTTATGTTGTGTTTATTTGATTTGCAGTGTTCAAAAACGTGTGAAGGTGACTTTTTATGTTCTTTGAATCTAGTTTCCATTTCTCTTCTTGTTTCTCCAATATAGAAGTTGTGGCGTTTATTACATTGTATTTTATAAATAATGTTGCCCCCCAGTGGCTCAGCGGTATGTCTGCGGACTTACACGCTAAAATCCGGGTTTCGATACCCGTGGTGGGCAGAGCACAGATAGCCCATTGTGTAGCTTTGTGCTTAATTTAAAACAACAACAACAACAACAAATAAATAATGTTAGTGTTCATTTGTCAGTGTAGTTTTTACATAGTATAGACCTTAGTTTTGTGCCTGATTTTTTGAATAACGCTTTATTTATTGAGCAAAGCAGCATTAGGCTATCTATTGTTTACGTCGCAGGGAATCAAACCCCAGAGCTTAGCGTTGCAAGTCCATAAACGTACAACTCCCCACCGGGGGATTATAAAGCATGATCATGTGTCAGTGCCTTATATTTAGTGTTTTGTTTTTTTCTGGTCTGAAAAAAACACTGTTTATAACAAGATGTTCATATAAACAGAACACATTGCCTGAAGAAATTAATTATGGATGCATTATTTTTTCCTCCATTAAATTATTCTCAGCTTTACGCACGACCTTATTCTTATATAATAAAAAGGTATTATTTTTAGCCATTGCGTGTGTATATACAAGTATGCCTTACTTGTATGTACATGGAATGATAATTAATGTTATAAAATTCTATTCTTAGACACTGTTTTCACTTTGAAATGGCACTTAATGTTATTCTTTATTGATATTTTGAAAATACCAAAGAATGGAATAAGTTTAATATTTTTTCTTTTGATATCACATGACATCGCTTGGAGATTTTCTTGCATAGATGTTATTATTATATGTTAAGTTTTTTTTTAACTTTTAGACATTGTTTTCTATGTTACAAAATTAATATTTTAATATTTCACACTATCTAGAGTAGAGAACATAGGTATATTCAGAATCGTTTAATCCAATGGGCAAAAATTGTACTTGCACAGGGCCAACCACGCGTTGCGAGTACAATAATAAATAACAACAATAAACCTCTTTTTTATAAAAAATATAAAATTTTCTTTGTTTATTATCAATATGATATTTTTAGAAGCAAATCTAACCAGAGGGGCATTAGTATCTACTTCGCCAAGAACCCCCCATCACTAGCTTCCCCAATGGCACAGCGGAATGTCTGGAAACTTATAATGCTCGAAACTGCGCTTCGATACCCATGGAGGACAAAGCAGAGATAGCCTAATGTGTAACTTTGTGTTTAACTTCAAAACAAACAAACCTTCAATACCTTAACGTAGAGCTGCGTATGTTACATAAAACAGACAAGAACAATATTAAACTTCGTATCATGTTTATAACAAAATAAAATAAGCATCTCATTGTTTCAAAAGTTTCAGTTATCACAATTTGTTTGAAAAGAAGAACATGTTGATGAGATTTACTTAATTACTTGCACTGCAGAATAATTTTTACTTTGTTTAAGATAAATAATTTAAAAGCAACCTCAAACACGAGGATTGGAAACTATACCTTAATAAAAAATAATGTACTTTTTTGCCTGATAAAATACCATTTTTATCAACTTCACTACGCATGACACACATACAAAGTGCATTATAGGGTTTTATGCTTGGTAATCTCGAAAAACAATTAACAACAAAAGCTGGACATTGAGAGAGTATTTGATTAATTATAGCAATAAAGGAGAACAAAAAACTGGGAATTAGGATAGTAATTTATTAACCATGGTAATAGAGAACAATTAACAACTAAAAACTGGAAACTGATTAATTATAGCAAAAGAGAAGAACTGACAATAACTAAAGCTATCTTTAAGATTAACATATTGCCTAGAGCTTGGTATTGGTACTGAATGGCTCAAGTAACCTACATAGATATTTAATAAGAAGCACATAAGGTTTTATGCATGGCCTATTAACCAAAAATAACACTTAACTTAATAAATTCTTTACCTTCTACCTTGTTTTACTAACCGTGACACCTTCATCTAGCAGTACACAAAGTAATGAACATCAAGGTCAAGGGTAGGTTTGAAAGGGTACAACTTCATTATCGTGTACGTTGTTAACTATTACATATAAATATGCGCCCTCTATTACGTTTTTTTCGTAAACTGAACAGCCTTTTTACTATTTTAAACGACCCATGTGAATCAGCTTATACCACTAATTAAAATAAATCACATGTGTAAAATTTGAGTTTGTAAAGCCGTTTATATTAATATTCTTAAATGTTTCCTCGTGTAACGTTTTGTGGGTTATTAATACAAACATATTGTTCTGTGAAAATCGTTCTTTCTTTTCGTTATCAATTGATTTTCTGAGAATAGTTCCCATTTGTTTGCAGAAAGGTGGTTGTTGTTGATAAAGTGATATCTACTCTTTCGAAAATTTTGTATATACATATATATTTTCCTGTTTTGGCGATATTACATCTTGGAACCAACTGATGACGAGTTAAGTAAGTGAAGTGAAGAAACCTAAAATTGGTATATCCGTGTAAATTCGTTAGTTTTCGTATCAGATTGAGGTCAGAAGGATGTTCCCCGCTCTTACCCGACGTGAGGAGAAACAACATCTTTTCTTCGTACGCGATTGCTTTATTCGGATACCTAGGGCATCTTGTAAAACTGCAATCCATGGCGTAGGTTACGATTTCTTTTTGTTGCTCAGTATACGATGTACTTAAAACTAAAACACTTAAGAATAATTCTACAACCCACTATGTCTGTCATCATGAGAAGAAGAAAATCTAATCTGCAGAGGTTTCTCGAACATCAAGTTTTAATCAGTAGGGCTATATTTCACCATTTAACTGAGAGAAGACAATTGTATGAACACGTTGTTCTCGTGTTCGATGGGAAATGACAAACACATTTTAAGGTTGAGAGTTGTTTTATGTGATAAAACTGTAGAAGAGGGGAGGGCAAAAATACTACATTTGGAAGTATGTTACAAAAAAACTGGGTCAAGCAGCACACACAAGGCGGTATAGCTGAGGAACGTTTGATACAAGCATACATGCCAATGGCAAAATAGACAACATCATTCGAAGAAAAATTTAACTTTAGAAAGAAATCTTAAAATAATTTTAAAGTAATATTTATATTATAAATATAAGAACATTCATATTTATTCTGCCAATGATTATGTCTTTGAATAGTTTTTGAGATGGTTTCCTTGTGACATAAAATAATGCCCACTGTGTCGATTTCAACACAAGGTATACATATTAAAAACAACAAAAAGCTACTATATTGTAATAATGCTGAAGGCTTCTCTACCGCCATCTGCCTTAAAACAATAAGTAAACGAAGGTCATGTTCGCTAAAGATTCTTGTCGTATTTTTGCATTAGCTTTTTCACCGAAATAAGAAGAAGAATAAAAAACGTTTATTGATAACAGACGACGTTAAAATATGTAAGAGCTTACCGAAACGTTTTAGATATAAATAAACAGATAATATCATATATAAAAACCTGGGCTTCCATCTGAAAAAAAATCTGTTCGAACCCCTGCCACTAGTGACTAAGCAATAAATCTAAAGGCTTATAACGTTAAAAACTCCATTTCGATACCCGTGGTGAGCGCAACACAGACAGCACATCGTGTAACGCTGTACTTAACAATGAACAAGGACCGGCATGAGCAGGTGGATAAGGCACTCGACTCGTAATCGAAGGGTTGTGGGTTTGAATACGCGTGACATCAAACATAATCGCCCTTTCAATCGTAAAGGCGTTATAATGTATCGATCAATCCCACTATTCATTGGTAAAAGAGTAGCCCAAGAGTTGGCAGTGTGTGACGACGACGAGCTGCCTTCCCTCTAATCTTACACTGCTAAATTAGAGACGGCTAGCGCAGATAGTCCTCGTGTAGCTTTGCGCGAAATTCAAAAACAAACAATCAACAAGCTGTCTTTTAGAATAAAGGCACTCAACATACTTATTTATTTTTTAGATATTACTAGGTTTTTGTTGCTTTTTTTGTGAATAGTAGAGTCATTCCGAACATTTCCATCTAAAATTATTCTTAGAAATTCTAAACTGCGTATTTTGACAACTTCAGCCAGAACTTTTCAAATGTTAACGCTCATAGTTTAAGGTTAAATCTTTACCGTTGTCTCTCGATGCTCCTTTCTATTATTTTTTGATGAGGTAGTAAATCCCCCGCTAATAAAGCGATATGTCTCCGGATTTACAACATTAAAATCAGCGGTTCGATTCCCCTCGGTGGGCTGAGCAGATAGCCCGATGAGGCTTTGCTATACGAAAAACACACACACACTAATTTAAACTAATAATACTTACTAGGTTACTAGATTATACTCAAAAATTGTTATATTTTAACATAAGTATGTGAACATATATCAATATGATCCAGTTTTAATAACAAAATATCAACTTATTAAGCAAATGATATAACAAGAACTGATCAGATAACGATTTAGTTTTAACAGAAAGATGATTGTTTTAGTTACAGATTGATAAACTTTTACTGGCACTATTATAATGCAGTTCTGCAAACTAAAAGCAGTTGGTTTTGCTTTAGAAGTAAGTAAATTTTACTTCACAAAATATCAATACTTTACGTCTCATTTCGGGATAAACTGTTCGCGATTTAACACTTTCTCTACTATTTTGCTTGAAGCTGCTGTTTAGATTAACTAGGTCTATAATTTATTTAGTATAACAAAGGAAAATTTGGTTTGCCTAAAATTTAAAATTAATGTAAAAGTATTAAAAATATTTTTGTCTAGTCAATCTGTTAGCATGACTGCAACGCCACGATATAAGATTTCTAATTGCAATAGTTTAATAGTAGATCTAATGTGGTGTAAATCCTAATTAGGCTTACGCAGAGTTAATGTATAAAGTAGGAAGGGTCGACGTTCTAGAATAGAATTAACATTTTACACGTGAATTATATTTCAAAAGACCGGATATGGTTGACTCAAAAATATACACGGAATCAGTATTATTCTGACTCCGACTAGTTTGAAATACACGATTTTGTATTCAACTACATTAAAATACAATACAATATAAAAAGATTAATATTGTTATATACTCAGCCAGTTAGTTAGATACACTGCGTACCAAGAATTGATGTCATTCTGTACTCCAGCTTGTTTTATCTTTTTCGAATGTTCTTTCTTTTTATTTTAGTTTTTTAATTATACTGAAAATAGTTATAATATTAATATAAACAGTGCTAAAACAAAATAACTTACATTTATGATATATTGGAGAGTAGACTTTATTATGTTTTAATTTAATTTGTATAATCACCACCACCTTCTCCAGAAAATAAACAAACAAACATTTGGATTCGAGATAGGCGAAATAAATAACAAGAACGAGTAGTTTTAGTGCTAGTTCCTGTTCATAATGATTCTGTGAAAGTCAGTATAGCTTCAGTGACAACTGTTGGAGATAGTTAAACAAAACTGAAATTGTTCAAAACCAGATCAACGAAAAACATCTACTATATAATTAATCAGCGCGAGTAGGCTTTCACGTGAGGTATGTAGAGTAGTTTATACTAAAGTAGAGGAAACTGTACGCAGGTGTTGAGAAATAGAGCAGTTGACTAGTCGAACAAGAGATGGAAATAAGGTCCCTAGGTCAATGGCAGAGACGATAGTTAAGCTAGTGAACCTCCTCGGTTACTCACTTCTAAGAAGAAACGCGGTGGCTTTCACAAGAGTGAAGGCAAAAGCATTAGTTTTTCCACGTATATGTCTGGCATATATGCCATAAACGTTTTATTAACGTATGTTATGGTGGGTTTTAACAAAGACAGTGGAAGTGATGGAATACGTTATGTCTAATTGTTGGGAGCTAAGAACAAACGTATAAAAATTGTAACTTAAGAGTAATTTGTGAAGACTTATTGATCTGTAGAAAATAACAGCCAGTTATAAGTTTTTATTGTCTTCCAGCAAGCTGTGCAGGCCACGGCTTGAATTACTAACACAAGGTGGCCTTGACTAACCCGAAAATTGAACATGGAGCCTAAAAGTGTGGTGCAATTCAGACCGGTAAGTTTACAGAAGGGTAATGTCTTTAAATTGTAAAGGATACAGCACTGTCTTCATATTTACATTTATAGTTACTTCATGATAAATACTTTTGTTTTCTGTTTCCTAAAACTCTACTCTTTTAATGTAATGAGACTATTTACTTATTTCTCGTAAGTTGTAAAAATTACTATTTAAACCATCTTAGTTTCTTTTTACGTCACACTTATTTTCTTATTTACTACATGTATATAAAGTAACCGTTCTAGTAATAAATGGAAATAATTTGGATTAATTAATTTTTAATATATTACTATTAAGGAAATCTGAATGGTAATAACAAATGATAAAGAAACGAATAAAATGATTATAAGTAAGGAATCAAAATTCAGTTATCAACAATGTATATTGGCTTAAAAATACATAATTTAATACAATTCTATAAGCAGCTATTTGACAGTGACATGCTTGGCCGAGCGCGTAAGGCGTGTAACTCGTAATCCGAGGCTCGCGGGTTCGTGCCCACGTCGCGCTAAACATGCTCGCCCTCCCAACCGTGGGGGCGTATAAATGACGGTCAATCCCACTTTTCGTTGGTAAAAGAGTAGCCCAAGAGGTAAATCTCATATGTCGTCAATGTGTACACAACGTTATTTTACTTTATAGAGGGCCCGGCATGGCCAAGTGTGTTAAGGCGTGCGACTCGTAATCTGAGGGTCGCGGGTTCGCATTTCCCTCGCGCGAAACTTGCTCGCCCTTTCAGCCATGTGGACGTTATAATACGATGGTCAATCCCACTATTCGTTGGTAAAAGAGTAGCCCAAGTGTTGGCGGTGGGTGGTGCTGACTAGCTGCCTTCCCTCTAGTCTTACATTGATAAATTAGGGACGGCTAGCACAGATAGCCCTCGAGTAGCTTTGTGCGAAATTCAAAAACAAACAAATACTTTCCAGAGAACTTCTGACAAATACATTCGAAATTGAAAGAGAAATATATTCAAATCGTTCTAAAGCTCGAAGGAAAATATAAATTGGGATAAAAGAGAATATTATTTTAAATTAAAAAGTTTCAAATTGAAGCTAATCAAGCACACAAAGCCCCTATTACTATTATATAACTGATGTTTACTCTATAAAAAAGTTGACATTGACGGCTGAGTTACTTGTTTAACAATAAAACATTGTTATTGATCAAAAAGTAAAATAGTTGATCAATAAAAGCGCTGAATAGAATGATTAAGATTGTTTAAAACAAATAATGCAATTACAAACCTACTCACACGTTAGGCTTATTTCAGTTATCGTGGGGACGTTATAATGTAACGGTCAATCCCATTATTTGTTGGTAAAAGAGTAGTCCAAGAGTTGGCGGTGGGTGGTGATGACTAGCTGCGTTCCCTCTAGTTCTACACTGCTAAATTAGGAATGGCTAGTGCAGATAGCCCTAGTTCAAATTGCGCAAAATTCGAAACCTAATAAACCAAGGTGTTAAAATAAGCCCGTAATTCACGGAACTCACGGGTGTATTTAGAGAAGGTCATTAAAGGGCTCTCAGAATCAAGTAAAAATTACAAATAAATGTACATAGTTATTCAATTTCAAGCAGTGAAAAATACGACTATATGTCTGTTCAATTATTTTATTAGTTAACAAGTGGTATGCGATGGTTAAAATACTACAGCAAGTGGCCGGCATGGTCAGGTGGTTAAAGCACTCTATTCATAATTGGAGGATCGTGGGATTGCATCCTCGTTATACCAAACATGCTTACTCTTTCAGCCGTAGGGACGTTATAATGTTACAGTGAATCCCACTATTCGTTTTAAAAAGAGTAGCCCAAGAGTTGGCGATGGGTGGTGATGAGTAGATGCCTTCCCTATTGTCTTACACTGTTAAATTAGAGACGGCTAGCGCAGATAGCCTTCGTGTAGCTTTGCGCGAAATTAAAACAAACAAAACCACAGTGAGCATTGCCCCAAATAACACAGTTGTCCTGTCCTCCCAAAAATGAGATCTTAGCCCTGTCCCTTACTGAATGATCACAAATGATCGGTTATATGAATTAAGATATCCTTATTTAAACAGATTACTTATACAATTTGAAATTTACGATGCACCTTTCATATGACAAAAATTTATATTTGTATTTCAATGTTCTGAAAATCCAGGCTTACAAATAATTCATCACGTTTAAGTATCGATTTAAATTACGAATTTACGCGGATTATGCCATTATTATAACTTTCTTGATGAAACAGTAATCCAGTGAAGCATTGATTCATTTTTCCGAACCATTAACCCGTTCAGTGCCGTAGACGAGATATTTCGTCCAAGCCGATCGGTAACACAGTGCCACGGACGAGTTAATTCGTTCTCAATAATACCTAACTTCAACGCTAGATTTCAGCACCATACATGCATTTGACCTACTTACAGATTGTTTCACTTTCGATCCAAAATGGCGTCACGAAAAAAAGTTACAAAATGAAGAAGCATTAGAGTTGTACTTTAGCAGCTGAAATACTTGGCAGTCAACAGATTAAGAAGAAACAATGTACAAAATAAAAGCTATAACCACTACAGCACAATATTTAGAAGTGGCGTTTCAGTGATTAATCTTTCTACAGTGGATGAAAGAAAAAATTCATATAAACCCGACTATGTATATATTTATGTAATAACTTCTACAAGAAGAGCTGCTAAAACGATCATTACAACATGAGTAACAAGCAAACTTCGATCACTCCAGCTTAGGTTACCTGTTGGATACATTTGTTAACCTTCGTATCAAATTGAGGTCAGAACATCGCTTCTGGCTGTTAACATCATGATGAAAGATAATTGTTTTTCGCTATATATGATTTTTCATCATACATTTTACCGAGGGCATCTTGTGAAACCCCATAATCGAATTCGTAGGCTACGATTTTTTTCATTGTTGTTAGCCATACGATATATATGTAAAAAAAAAATATTAAAAAATTCAGAGAGCAATCCTATTGCATACCATGTTTATTACGATATGGAGAAGAAAACTTAAACCCGAAATGAATCAATTGAAAATTGTTTTTTCCATACACATCATTAAACGTTTAAATGGGCAAATCTTTTCCAGTTCAGTATTGGCAAAAATTTGAAACTGCTAACATCATGTTCCTTCAACACCGTTATATTGTACTTATTTGTATACATAATTTCGAAAATGTATTTTGTTATTAGCACAGTATTTGAATAAAACGAATTACGTAATTAGCTAATTAATAAAAGTTCGGCAAATAATAGTTTCCTCGTGATTTAAGGGCTTTTCCCCTTGTTATTATGAAGAAAGTTTCGCATCGTATGTCACAAACAGTATGATGTTGGAATTGAACAGGAATGTTATTGGTGCCATGCAGTCGTTATATTCTCGAATACGAAAATGAAAACATAAGATTTATGATGTTAAAGATGAAAGGGAAAGTTTCGATTTGGATACATTGATCAACAGCAAGCTCGTTCGAAGAGACCGAACCCAACATCTCTAAGCCACCAATCTCAGAAAGAACAGAATGACCACCAGCCATTCGTGTTTGCTTCGTCCATTTGTTTTGGAGTAATTAAGGTAGAAGAAACACCATAAACCAAACTCGAAAATGAAATGAATGAAAAGAGATTACAGAATCGAGAAAAAAATATCAGTGAAGATACAGGATCCTTAAAAATTATAAAGATGGACAAATAAAATAAAACCGAAATGTTAAACATTGGTTTGTAAACAACTCTATAATAATCTTAAAAATTATCTGTTCCTTCTAACGAAAACATTACCGAATTATGTTTACTGCTTATTACCAGTATCTAATATATACTGGTAATTTCTATCAGCATATTGTTAACATTTCTTAAATACAAATGTATCTTATAAGTTACCAAAAGAGTAAAGAAAGATTGGGAAAACAATGAAATGGCATTGCCTGAGTAATTTCATATTCACGATAAATTTTGATAGTGATCAACTGTAAACCATGAGTATGTTATTCTTTTGTCCTTCAAATATTACCCTCCCTTTTAAACCCCAGTATTTAGTGTACAAGACGAGACAGTCCTGAGGCTCCATAATTTATTGTGGTATCTAAACCATCTGGAAAAAAAATAAGGTGTGCTAGTTCTGATTTAGAAGACTAAAAATACAGAAGAGGAAACATATCCCAATATAATAAAGGGTTGATTGCTTGTTTCAGAATAGTTAATGGTGAAAGTGTGAAATAATTGAATAAGGTACGTGTTGGATATCTATTCAGTGCTGGGATTCATAGTGAAACTGAACAGAATTTTAAAATTTGTGAAAAAATCACAAAAACTGCATTTTTATACACATCCCTCTCAGTTTGTCAATATCTGATTCAAATCGGGAGTCCATAAAAACAGAATTTCATATCTAATTTTGTCTCACACAAGTTACTTACTACCCAAAATACCTTGTCTTGAATAGCATAGCTCGTCAATTGAGCTAGACAACGAGAAGCAAAATATCTCTTTAAAATGCTATTTATATATTCAATGAAACAATTTAAAAGACGCGGTTTAAACTACTGAATTATAGCAAAGCATCACAAACCAATACATATATAAAAATATTTTTATACACTTTTGATTTTAGTTAGAAACTGAACGAAGCAAGAAGATTGTGAAAAAAAACCAGTTTATGTGATTTATATAGCAAATTTATGTATATTTTTTCTAATACTTTTAAATAGTACTTTGTTTATTAAATGACGAGTTTACTATACGAGTTTACTGGACATCACAAGATATATATATATAAACAATACTTTACAAATATATCACTGAAATAAAACAAAATGCAAAAAACAAAGAAACACGTATCACTTCAAGCAGTGTAGTCAGTCTGAACCACTTAAAAAATGATGACCACTCTATATTATAATGTGAAGATCAGAAGAGTGACTTGAGTAGATTAACCTGCATGTTGCTTATTATAACTGATCAGACCAACAAAAACATAAAGCAAAAGAACGACTCAGATGCAAAATTTCTGAAATGTTGATTACATTAGTCTTACACAAGAAATGCACGAGACATTTAGATATTATAAAATGAAAGATACAACATTTATTTAATAATATTAAAAATATTCAAGGTGTCGAATATGCCAAATAATTTAAGATCTGATCTACTTATGAAGAAGTCCAGCAGGGTAAACTATTTATTTGTTTGTAATTAAACACAAAGCCACATAATGGGCTATTTGTGCTGTGTCCACCATTGCTATCGAAACCCGAATTCTAACGTTGTAATTTCGCAGACATACCACTGTACCAATGGGGGGGGGGAGTAAAACTATTTAAGACTGGCTTGAAACATAGGTATAACAATAGATAAAGCAAACAAATTCAAATTTAGGCATTTCGATAATTTTTTGCAACTTATAAAAAAAGAAAATAGCATAACATTAAAGAAAAAGAAATGAACCGATGTAATATAGTCTTGAAAAATTCTTATTACCCTGAAAGCTTCAAGGGCCTGGCATGGCCGAGCGCGTAAGGCGTGTGACTCATAATCCGAGGGTCGCCCTCCCAGCCGTGGGGGTGTATAATGTGACGGTCAATCCCACTATTCGTTGGTAAAAGAGTAGCCCAAGAGTTGGCGGTGGGTGGTGATGACTAGCTGCCTTCCCTCTAGTCTTACACTGCTAAATTAGGGACGGCTAGCACAGATAGCCCTCGAGTAGCTTTGTGCGAAATTCTAAAAAACAAACAAACTGAAAGCTTCAACTCGCTTTAAGACATTGACTTAATCCTGTAGCCGTAACAGTCAAATTAATTGCGAGTTTATAGGTCAGCGCTTTTGTTTTGTTTTATATTTCAGAGAAAGAAATAAACAGAAAAAAATTTTTTTTTGGTTATTTAGATACCCAAAGGTTACAAATGAAGTTCGTCTACTTTTGTACAGTTTTCTGAATCGGTGTTTCTAAACTACCTGTCGCCCCCTAGTGGTACACTGGTATGCGTGTGGACTTACAACGCTAAAATCCTGGCTTCGATAACCGTTGTGAGCAGAGCACATATAGTTCATTGTGTAACTTTGTGCGTAACTTCAAACAAATAGCAACGACATTTCTATTGCAAACACCTTATCTGTCCGTGATATTTCACACACACACACACACAAAATAGTCGTACATAAACCGTAATAGTTTGTCGTTGCACTTGCTCCGCGACATTCTAGAGAAGAAGCGAACTAATCACGAATATTCATGTACGAATGAATTCAGAAATCTCTCAACTTACTATTACGCTCACAATGTAGGCTCAGCGGTAGTTTTAGAATTGCGACTGAATCGTTTGTTTTTGAAAATCACAAAGATTTGGAATTCCAGTCCCTTTGCTTATTGGACTAAGAAAATTCTGCCCGAAAAAATAAGTATATTGGATAATGCTATTTATTTGTTTAATTATATCGTTATATTTCTAAATAACCTTTAACTTCGAGTCATAAAAAAAGAGGGCGCCTGCAGCATTCAAAATTCGTATGAACTTCAAGTCGTTCTCTAACCACAAAGCAAAATACTGACTTACACAAATGTATGGAGTACTGGGAACGACAAGTATAGAAAGTGTCAGGTTCGTTAATTAGAATTGTGCATTAAAGTGGTTTTTGTACATTTCCTGCTTAATTTGGTAATTTGCCAATGACATATTAAGATATTTGTTTCAAAGAGCTTGAGGAAATATTGCGTAGAATAAATCTTGTTATAAATATATTCTTATGAGACTATTATTAATGATACATACAACCTCTAAACATTTCAGTAGGTAGTTTTAACTAGATTTTACAGTAATCAGGTTAAAGTTGGCGAAATGCGTTTTACTCTCCAAAAGTAAATCACTAAAGAAACTCAGTGTTACTGTTCTTTTGTGTTTTCTTTTTTTGTTTTAAGATTCTCAAGCTTTTTGATTGCGTCATGATAACCTAGTTCTCATTAATTAATAAACAAACCATTGATGGCATGCAGATAAAGAAACAGTACACGCGGTGAGTGCATTGTCCTAATAAAACAAACAAAAAAAACATTCAGTGAAAAGAATTCCAGTTTTTCCTATTTTCTTTGCGAGTGTAAATCTAAAAATAGCCACGCCGAAGGGAAAACTGCCGGTTTGTCCCTTCTTTATAAAATATACACTTTAAAGTTTATAAAAACAAAGATTTCTATCGTATTTTGCGTTAAATTTGTGCAACGCTATAACTGAAGGATTCGATGTGGATTATGTGTTTCTACCTTCAATATCTATTTTTGGTAAGAAATAGTCAAGTGAACAGTTTGAAAATATACTCTCACGTCATTGGGTCGTTAACCTTCAAAATGTGCCAATTAATCAAGTTCTTTACACCATACCGCTGAAACTTTGTCACTGACATGTTTTTGGAACTGAATATTGATTGATCTTGCCCTACTTTGTACGCGTTGTTGATTGAAGAGCGTAGTTGAAAATGAAACATTTTTACTTGTTGTTGTGGAAATTGTTCTAAGCAGTCTTCAAATGACATTTTATCCAAGCGTCACTTAAAAAATGTGTTATTCTGTTTTTCCTAGTGACAAGGTTTACAAGGTGCAGCAATTCTGCCTTATTGTGAATTATTAAAGAACTATTTCACTGATGTTTTAGTATTGTAGAGGTACCACAAGCAAATAAAAATATATTAATAAACTAATTAACTTAGACATTGTAAGACGTCATTACGAAGGTTTCTTTATTATACCACCTCACATTTTCAGCCATGGGGGCGTTATAATTTTACGATCAATCCCACTCTTCGCTAGTAAAAGAGTAGCTCAAGAGGCGGTGGGTGGTGATGACTAGCTGCTAAATTAGGGACGGCTAGCGTAGACAGCTCTTGACTAGCTTTGGGCGAAATTCAGAACCAAATCTATTATACCTCGATTCTGTTTCACAGTGCCACAAATTTCCATTTGGTATTTTGAAAAATTCATAATAGAAAACCACTTGAAACTGTTTCATTCTTTTGTCTTCGTTGTTAACATAACGTTTTGTTCACATAAACGGTTTTATAAACATGAATTGAAAATATATAGCAGCAATTCCCTTTTCACTCAAACAAACCCTTTTAAGATAAAATTAACGCTATATCTAGCTGTCGGTTTGTCTAGCAGGTAGCCATAGATTAAATAAAGTGTTTTCTAGATTTAATGGTGAGGGATACTTAGGCCTATTATTATCGTTCACGACAAAGTTTTTTCAGTCTTCGTAGTAATATATTTTTGTTACAAATTTTGCGAAAGTAATCTGTTGATCTATTTGAAATCTTACAATACAGTAGATGTTCCGTAATTGTGTAAGTAGTTTGTGTAATTTTCTTTGGTAATTATTGAATTATGTTAATTTGGTTACAATTAACTATGTTGGACGGACATATTCTGCCTCTTAGTGTATGATCGATATCATGTTGAAACGCCGAAATTTCGCGCTCCTGTGGGCATGTGCCCAAAACGTTTTAAGTACCTAACGACGCCTCTATGTCACACGCCAAACACTGCTTTATATATATGTGTGTGTGTGAATGAAACCAATAGGGTGCTGCATAAAGAGAAATATATATATATATAAAGTTATATTATTTATGTCATATATATATATATATTCCAGTCATCCCATTACAGTATTAAAAATACCTTCATATTAAAACTATCACACAAAGCACTAGAAATTACATGATAATTATATCTTAAAAATTAAGTTGGCCAAAAAAAAACAGTTATGGTTCATTTTCTCCGCAATAAATACTAAAAAATTGCTCATATACGATCACCATATATTTTACTTTTAGCTCAATTCAAACACTCAACGAAATTTCAGCCACGACCAAGCCAGTGTTAAAAAAACAAGGTTGTACCATAGGGAACGTAAACTAATGTTCTAAAATTTGAAGTTCTACTAATGTTAACAATAAAGGAACTAACACCTCTTCGTGTCCTGAAAACAGGGCATGGACATGACCTTTGTATATGTCTCCCGACTGAGTAGTGTTATTATTATTACTGCACAGTTCAGAAGCTATGGTGAAAAACAGACTTTTGACAGAGTGGTCAGAGAACTCTGAAGTACCCCTAGACTGTGCTCAGTGCTTTTCTCACGTAAATAGAACCAAAGAGCTTTTAAGTTGCTCGCTTGGTATTTCCTTACACCTATAGAACAAGACAGTGAACAATAATAAATAACCACACTTTATCTTTATGCAGTATTTGGTGCATTTTTACCTGCCATTCTATATATATATATGTACGTGTGTGTGTGTAACACATACTATTTTGTCCTTAAAAAGAGATTGAGGCTGAGGGGGCTTCCACCTAATTTTAGTACTTGAACTTGTTTCACCTTTCGGCGAAGAATTAAAATGGAGTTCCACTGTGTGGTACTCCCTACCACCTACCTACTTAAACTACGCTTTAGTTGCTGTTTTTTGGTTTGTTTTGTTCAGTCGCCCCATGTGCTTGAACTCTCCATCGAAAGTCCGTACACTTAACGCTGAACATTAGTTTGTCATACAACAAGCTTTGTATTTAACTTAAGTTGCGTTATTATTTGGTTATCATTTCATATTTGCCCCTATTGTCTACCTCAGTAAAGTGAGTATTCGAGTTAAAAACTGTTTTTATAATTTTCTCTCCTGTTTATGGTCCAGTTATAAATATTAACGATTATGAGAAAAAACAACTGACTTCATAGAAGTGAATGATTGTTATTACCGCTTAAATTAATACTGTTTATCTATATATAATGCTCCAAATTATTTTTCTCTTACATTGATTCGATATCGTAATTAAAATTTTGTCTTCTGGTCATTTGAATCAACCCGTGTTATAAATAAATTTAAATTTTCATGAGAGAAGCGAGTACGTTGAGAATTTGAACAAGTTCAGAGGACAAACAGATAAAGTTGGAATAGTTTAAACAAGTAAGCAACACTCTGTTTAGAAGTTTGGAAACAAACGTAAAAAATGATGGAGTACAGTTATTTAAAAAAAACACACATTGATATATGGTTTTACATTGTGAATAAAAATTGAGTTTTACAGAAATAGCTGTAAAGTTACAAATTAGTATGGGGATTTCATTTTATCTTTTTTTTGCAAAAGCATTGCATTGCTAGTGTGTTTTTCACTTTTTTCATTAAAATGATAAAAAATGGTGACGCTAAATCGTAATTATAAAGCAAAATTGATTTATAAATGCGCAGTTATAAGATGACATCACAGGAATGTCTTATAAGTAACAATTGATTTACAGGTTTTGGTATATAATTAATTCGAGAGAAAGGTGCAAAAGTGAAAAGCAAAAGACATTGACTTCTTTTGAACTGAAATCTACAACTTTGAGTTGGGTCTACAAACAAAGTGAGACAAATTATTGAGTCAATATTAATAACTGCTTCATTAAGTATAGCATATTTACCATACTTTAATGTTAAAATAAAGATAAATACAGACCTTAGACACAAAGTAAATAACTTACGTTTAAAATAGTCTAACCAGTTAGAAAATAAACCTTATTGGTGTACATAGTTTCATAAAGTTGAGTCTGACATGGCCTGGCAGAAAGTTCGTTTAACTCACAGTCTGCTGGTCACGAATTCTAATCCAAACACTGCACATATTTACCAATTCAGCTATATGGACCTTATAACGTAATGGTCAATCCTACCATTCGTTAACAAAAGAATAGCTTAAGAGCTGATAGTGAGAGATGTTAACTACCTTTTGGTCTATCATATCTAAATTGGTGACGACTAGCATAGACAGCCATCGAGTACATTTTTCGGCATTCAAACCAAATAAACAAAAGATTCAGAAAATTAAAATTTATTCCTAGGTTTAAAGACTCTTGAAATTATAACCTATGATTCTTTTAATGTTTTACAGCATTTTATATCAAGAATAAAAGCATACGAAATATTTAGTTTTGCTTTGAAGTAGCACATCATATTTTCATTTTTTTCTTTTTATAATTTTTTTACAATGCCGTTTTGATACTTTAATATGAATATTTGCTGATTATTATTTATAACTGTATGTTACAAAAGTTGACGATAGATGCCACTGCTGTATTTTTAGGTTGTTGTTTTTAGGGAACGAAAGATTAACATTTGATTACTAAAATACTTATAGAACAGAGAGGCACAAAAATATATCTGCAGACTTACAACGCTAGAAACCGGGGTTCGATATCTGTGATGAGCAGAGTATATGTAGCTTTACGCTTAACTTCAAACAAACGAAATCGTAGATTGTATAAATAAAATACTATACTTCACAACAAAGCAATTCTGTTGTGATTAACAGATTACAGAGTCTGTTGAAAGAGCTCTTGTTTCATTAACCAATATGAAGCAAAGTAAATCAACTAACTAGAATCAACATTTTTCTTCTACTGTTTTATTAAGAGCTTATTGTATATTTACATTTTCTATATTATACAAGTTCAGTTAGATTATTTGTAGAGACTGTTTTTCAAAATGTTTTAAGTCAATTCCCCTAAAATGTTCATATTGATCGTTTTTCCATTTATTCCTCAACAGTTTTGATAAATTTGTTTGTTTCTTTTGAATTTCGTGCAGAGCTACACGAGAGTTATTCGCGCTAGCCGTCCCTAATCTAGCAGTGTAAGACTAGAGGGAAAGCAGATAGTCATCACCATCCACCGCCAACTTTGGACTACTCTTTTACCAAATGATATTGGGATTTACCGTCACAGTATAACTCCCCCGCGGCTGAAAGAGCCAGCATGTTTGGTGTAACGAGGGGTTATTGATAAAATGAAGAGAAAAAAGATAAATAGTGCCTAGTTTTTTAAAACGGATTTCAATTACTTTAGCTAAAAATAATGTATATTTAAATAAATGAGCTCTCTACATTATGAATGTCTAAACAAGAGAATTACTTGTTCATTTTTCCAAACATTTATACATTTATAGCTCAATTTTCCAGAACCACTGGGCCCCCCAATGGCTCAGCGGTATGTCTACGGACTTACACGCTAAAATCCGGGTTTCGATACCCGTGATGGGCAGAGCACAGATAGCCCATTGTGTAGCTTTGTGCTTAATTCAAAACAACAACCAGAACCACTGGTAGATATTACTGTGTTGCAAGTTATATTTTTCTATTATCTTTATTTTAAAAGAACGCCAAAAAGAACCCTGTTTATTTTTAATTACACTATGTAACACAAGTTTTGTTCCTGGATAGTATATGTTATTTCTTAATTGCTTATGTTGTAAAAGCAGAAAAAATGGCTATTATTCCCTTTAAACGTTGCTTTTGTGAGCTGAATAATGAAATTTAGAATTTAACCTAATTTCTGTGTAAAAACGGGCAAATTTGCACATGTATTTATACTAAATATGTACAAAAATAAGCAAAGATATTTAGAAGGGAGTAGTTTTTTGAGATTTGCGAGTTATACAATTTAAATCACTTTCACGTATCAGCCCCCAAATGTTGTCTCCCATCATGTTTACGTTACACGCTTCCAGGTCACAAAAGCAAAGTTTGAAGAGAAAAATAGGTCTTTTCCATTTACCTTAGGCATAAGCATCTGGGAAATAACACTTTATGCCCAATAACAAGAAAAAGTAAAAATTTTTTTAGATGGTGTTATTATGGAGACTAAGATTATTTTAAAATTAAAATATAAATTACAATGTTGTTTACGAGATGATTTATTTGTTATTGTTGTGTTTTTTTATTTTTGCGCAAAGCTATTCGACCGTTATCTAGTTAAAACTTACAGTATGTTTCTATTGTCATTGTACTAGTCACTAATCATGATAATAGTTCATAATATATTTTACCCTGGTATTTCAGGAAAATTCTAATAAAATATAGGCTCAACATGGCCAGGATGTTAAGGCATTCGACTCATAATATGAGGATTGCAGGTTCGAATTCTCATCAAACCTAACATGCTCGCCCTTTCAGCTGTGAAGGCCTTATTATGTGACGGTGAATCCCACTATTCGTTTGTAAAAGAGTATCCCAAGAGTTGGTGGTGGGGGGATGACTAGTTGCCTTCCCTCTAGTCTTACGGTGCTAAATTAGGGACGGTTATTGCAGATATCTATCGTGTAGCTTTGCTCGAAATTTAAAACAAACAATAATAGAACATAAGGAGAAAAGTATCTCAAAGGCAAATTTATTCTTGATACAACACTCAAGACCTTCTTTCTTAATGGTTGGGGCTGCTGAAATATTGATAATAGAAAAAAAAATGTTTTCTGATTATTAAACAAAATTCGACCATTTGTTCTTCATATCATTATTGAAGTTATTTGTCTTATGCCTGTAGAAGAAACATTTACAAATATTTTATTCAAAAAACGTAGAAGCTGTTTAAGTACTTTTATATAAGTCGCTTCTATTGGAGTAAATATGGCCCGGCATGGCCAAGCGTGATAAGGCGTGCGACTCGTAAAGTGAGGGTCGCTGTTTTGCATCCCCGTCGCGCCAAACATGCTCGCCCTTTCAGCCGTTGGGGCGTTATAATGTGACGGTCAATCCCACTATTCGTTGGTAAAAGAGTGGTCCAAGAGTTGATGGTGTGTGGTGATGACTAGCTGCCTTCCCTCTAGTCTTACACTGCTATATTAGGGACTGCTAGCACAGATAGCCCTCGAGTCGCTTTGTGCGAAATTATAAACAATCAATTAGAGTAAACAATGCGTATATTTATAACAATGTGTCCAGCCTTATAATAACTTCATAAGTTGCTACAGGAAAAAAATTACTAAACACATTTTATTGAAATCTGGACAATGATAATGAATGCAGTATTCTGTCATAAAGTAGTTTTAAAAATAATTCAAGAGCCTTCGTTTCTTTCACCTGAAGAATTTCTCAAAGTCCTTCTTCACTTTTCGACATTAAAAAGATATCTGGTGTTTTACTAATTCGCATTAATTGAAAAATAATTTGTGCAACTTACAGCACATTAATTGGAAGTTTTCAACTTGAGGATTCATAATTATTTCTCAAGCTACAACCGCCTGTTTGACTCCACTAAAATGTTGAGTACTCTAAACATGGGTTCAAAATAGGAGGTTGAAGCTTGAGAAAGCAGTGTAAACCCTCCACTAGTTTTCGGCCATTATAGTATTGAAATGTTTTTAAGCTAGCTACGCTATTAGACCACGTCAATCCTCAAAACAACTCAACAATAAAAAATTGAAGTACAGAGGTCACAGTTTAGCAACATTAAAGAAGCATAATGTGGCAAAAAGATACAGAGCATCGTGAACTTCGACTGTTGTAAAAGTGTTTCCACATGTATTAATCGATTTTGTTCCTGTTACATGTTCTGTAATGAGTGAAATTAATTTCATTTTATTTGGGTAACATTTAGGGTAATAAAAATCACTCTGATTATTTATGTATTGTTCTTGATGCATTTATGTGTATTTATGTATTTTTATCCATAAATATTTTAATCTTGACTGAAAGAAAAACTTCCACTGTTGATTTAAATTATTAAGCTGAAATCATTTTTGATGTAAAGTTTCAAATAGGCGATTCAAAGAATGGATGAATCAAAGTTGTAAATGTTTGTAGGTACCGATAAATCTTCTGTCACTTGGACATTAATGGAGATTCCAAAAGTATCCCCATATCAAATGAAATTCATTTCACATAGTACAGAATGAATCAAAGTGATATGCACGAAAATGAGTATTAAGCTATCCAGATTCACTTATTTTTACAATGCGTCATCGTTTTGTTTCATTATGCTTATATATCTTAATATTTTATTCGTATTGCAATTTGGCCTCACCTATTTTTGCTTAGATGTTTTGATATGCCACAAAAGTCTGTATATATAAAAAAGTTTTTCCATCAAGAATTAGTTCAATCACTCGAAACTGTAAATTTAACACGGGAAAAATGGGTAAATCCAGACGTTTTTGTTTTGGTAGTTGATTATTTATTTTTCAGAAATAATAATGTAAAAACTCAAAATATTCAAATATGATTATAATATACATAAATTGTTACGAGATTGATTATAAAAAGTCAGTATTTAACCTATCTATTTGCATATGCATTTTCTTTCACTCAAAACGGAAACGTCCGCCATTTTGCTTCTGTTGATGCCATTGACCTGAGACTGATATCAGAAAATTTAATTCTTATATGAACGAAATTTTACCAGAATACTAACTGTGATTTCGACTTTTGGTTACCGATTGAGGTTGCTAGTCTTTTTCAGCTTGGCCAAGTGGGTTAAGGCATTTGACTCATCATCTGAGGTTCGGGGGTTTGAGTCACAGTCACACCATACATGTTCACCCTTTCAGCCGTGGGACGTTGTAATGTGACGTCCAATCCCATTATTCATTGGCAAAAGAAAAGCCCAAGAGTTGGCGGTAGACGGTGAACACTAACTGTCTTCCCTTCAGTCTTACACTGCTAAATTAGGGACGGGTAATTTAAAAACAAACAAATAAATCTTTCCAGCTGTGATTTGATGAGAACGGCTCAATTCAATTGGTGTAAAGAAACTGTGTCCTAGTGTAAGTATTAGGTTATTATTATTAAAACGTTGGAATGAACTTCATTAGTGTTTCTCTTTTACTATTTTAGTTTACGAATCTACGAAACACGATTTTTTAAAAGTTGGGAACAAAATAAATTTTCGATTTCAAATTATTTTTAATGTTATGATGTTGATGTTTCGAATTAAGCACAAAACTACACAATGGGCTATCTGTGCTCTGCCAACCACGGGTATCGAAACCCGGATTTTAGCGTGTAAGTCCGCAAACATACCGCTGAGCCACTGGGGGGCTTTTAATGTTATCAGTCTTATATTTTTATTTGTTGAGTTATATTACTTCCATGCTATCTTAATATCTGTGTGAGGGGTGGATGGAAAAAAAAACAACTAACAATATAGTGTCGATTCTCCTCAAAGTATTCGAATAAACTGAAATACTAGGGTCGATTGGCCTGTGGTCGAGCTCTTGTTATCAGAGTTGGCCAATGGGGGTTCGAATCTGCGTGTAATTACAAAATATTCCCCTGCACCTAAAGGTGTGGGTTAGTAATACAAGTAAAAGTTAATCTTTATCATGATAGGTGGGTGATCGGACACTGATTAGCTGTTTTTCACCTTTTCAGTTATACAAAAGAAAGCAGACAGTGAAAGATAAACTTGGTAGCTTTTCTATAAATATAAAATACACAAAATATGCGAGACACACCCAAGCGAAATCTTATTGATATTGCGTAACTTTCAAAGTTTAATAATACAGCAGTTTGCTGACAGTTTAAGTATTAAGTTTCCTCTCTTTTTTCTCAATGTTGAATAATACTCTGTGTACCTAATTACTGACTTTTGTGTACAACTTTTATATAACACAAACAAAATAAGATATTAAATGTTTAAAATCAACAGTTGCGGCTTGTTTTTTGTGTGTATTTTTAGAGCAAAGTTACAGTGGGCTATTTGCTATGTCTACCGAGATGAATCGAATTCCCTGATTCTAGCGTTGTAAATCCGTAGACTTACCGCTGTACCAGAGGGGGACAGTTTTGGTGTTATCACCATAAGTACTTAATTAATCATACATATTTATAACGTTTAGCAGCTTGTATAGATTCACTTATAGATAATCCTTTGTTAGGTATTGTCACATAGAAAATATTTAACGCTATTATTTAATTTTATGTTGTATTTTAGTCACTTATACTACCATAAATAATATAGTTTTATTTTTTCATTCTACAGAGAAAGGTCTTCTTCTGTGTAGTTTTATTGTTTATATGGAAAACAGAAGAAGCGAATCAGTTAGCTCTTTACCCTGTTCCCCAGCATCACATTCAAACTCGCAGTAGTGGCTCATCATTTGTGGATGATGCAACCGATGAGCTCTTTGGATTGTTGCTCGCCCCTTTAGGAACCAAGCGAGATAACAGTAGGGGTAAGAAGAAGAATCACAATTGGTCCAAGTTATTTGGTCACCATTCTTCCCACAAAGGATCGTACGACAGACAACCAAAATATCACCGCGCCAGTTATTCCTCGTACGATCGACAGCGTTATGCACCTTCATCTGAAAACCTGAGCTATGGTTATCCTCCTACTACTACTTATAAAAAGTCTACAAATTATCCATATCCTACATCTAATGGTTACAAACATTATGCATCATCATATAGTGGGCATAATCATTATCCAAGTTATTCATCTGGTGACCACAAGCATCATTCAAGCTCTTCCTATCCTCCACCAAGTGGTTACAAACACTCTTATTCATCTTCAGGTGGACAAAGTCATTATCCAAGTTATTCTTATACACAATATGACAACCATTATAACCATCCCTTACCTCCTACGATGCATTATCAAGGTGGTTTTCAAAACTACAAACATCATCCAAGTTACCCTTCATTTTATCCCCCACCATATGGGTATCCTTACGGTTATCCAGCATATACTAATATAACAATGCATCCTCAAGGAAATGCAACAAACGCTACAACGTTTCATCATCCACCGCCTTATTATCCTTACATGTACCCTCCTCATCATAAATACCCTCCACCCCACAAACCAAGTCACTATGGAAACAAAAAACCT
Organism: Carcinoscorpius rotundicauda; assembly: GCA_011833715.1. Classification (NCBI taxonomy): domain Eukaryota; kingdom Metazoa; phylum Arthropoda; class Merostomata; order Xiphosura; family Limulidae; genus Carcinoscorpius; species Carcinoscorpius rotundicauda. The sequence continues at coordinate 48,816,102 of CM022394.1, read as the reverse complement.
AGATACTTGGAAATCGACAAACATTTGCAATTACCTCCTGTTAAGTTCAGGCTTCATCTTCGCCCAAATATCAAAATATTTACAAACACAACAGATCCATTGGAGAAAAAGCCAGACGATGAAGAAGACCTGCCATACCCCCCACCAGAAAGAGAACGTCCACAGAAGTATCCTCCGTACCCTTATCATTCTCAGCATCATGCACATCATTATCCCCATTCACACCATTATCCTCCACCACAACCTTATCCCCAACCAACACCGTCACATGGTAAAATCCACTATGAACCAAATTTTGCAATAAAGTTTGATCCTCAAGTAATTACTACTCCTGCCCCCTTTAATGACACGTATACTCCAATTCCTGGTTATGCTGGGTATCCCTATCATCTTCCCCCACCTGGATACCCTCCTTATGGCTATCCTCCACCCAGTTACGGACATCATACACACCACCCTCAAGAACGTTCTTACAACCAAGATTATTCCTATCCAAACTATGCTAATCACCACTATGATACACCTTCTCCGTATCCTTATCCACCTTATTATGGCCATCACCATTATGGTTACGGAGCAACCTATGAAAAGCCAAAAGAGAAAACAACTACGACTTCAACTACAACCACAACTACAACTACTCGCCGACCAACTCGAAGAACTACGACTCGGCGAACTACTACTAGACAACCTACAACCACAACTAGAAGACCAACACGTACCACCACTAGACCTACAACCACAACTAGAAGACCAACACGTACCACCACTAGACCTACAACTACGACTAGAAGACCAACACGTACCACCACTAGACCTACAACTACGACTAGAAGACCAACAAGTACCACTACTAGACCTACAACCACAACTAGAAGACCAACACGTACCACCACTAGACCTACAACCACAACTAGGAGAACAATGACTACTATAACACGTAGAACAACTGCTCGTCCAACACTAAGATTTACTACAACTACTAGAGCTCCACGATCTACTACCAACAATTCTCAAATTGAACGGGAGGGAGAAAGGAATAATCTTGTGAACAACATATCAAGTAAGTCTATTATCCCAACTCAGCCGCAAGAGGAGAAAGAAGAAAGAAAACAGGATGGAAATAATATAATACCTTCTTCCTTTAGTACCACCACAAAATTTGCTTTTTCAACAACTTCCGCTTCTTCGTCGAGCACCCAAAATCTTTCTGAAGGTGTCATAACTACCACTACATCAACCGTCAGTAGAGTTGAAGAATTCAGTGAAACTATAACATTATTTTCTAGTTTCTCTACACTCAACCCCATCAGTACAGCTATGGACGTAACAGCAACCCAGATTAAAACTTCATTGCCTTCTCCAGATTCTTCTTCCAAAAATGAAGAGAATTCTGATATAGAAACTAAAATAAACCCATCCAGAACTCAGCCAGTAGAGAGGTCTTGTCACTCTACACTTCTTGGTCACCAAACTGTTACAAATGCTACAAAGAAAATTTTCAGAAATATGGGGGAAAAGCAATCTGTATCAACCTCATCAGTAATAGTTGGTAATACACTCGGTCCAGAAATTGTTGGCAAGTCTTCCCGTTTGCCAAGTATGCAATTGTTTTCTACTCAAACTGTGACTGTGACAGTGACGACAATTCTGCCAAGTATTGGCCCAACCGACACTGGTAGCAGAGACCAGATTAAACCAGGAGTAAATAAAACAGAAATGATTATAGAACCTACGATGACAAAGATGACGATTTCAAATGACCTTGGCATGACCAAGAATTTGAAAACAAGAAATGATACAATAAACGTTATTGAAAATAGTTCCCAAAAAGAAATATCATTGATGTCACGTGACACCCATAAAGGTACACTTTCGAGTACCAACTGCGAAGAAAATTCGGTTGACTCCAGTTCCGTAAAGAAAGATAAGACAGTGTCTGTACAAACAGAAACAATGACAAGAAATCCTGTGAACATGTTGGATAAAACTAAAGAATCTACAGAGAGCACTTTAACTTTTTCCATTGCAAAACCTCATCCACGTCGCCTTGTCAACGAATATGACGAAGTTATCCCATCAACTCCAATTTCTCCTGATCTTTTGTGATTTAAAAAAAAACAGTAGGTATGAAAAGAAAACTGAATGGATAACGTGTTGCTAATTAAGTCAAACTAAATTTGGATATCTAACTTGTCACGACTTCAAGAATAAGTTTAAATTCTGAAGAATAGGAATGTACTCATTTCCTTATTAAATACCACAACCTGAATGAAAGGGAAACCTTAAAAATAATTGTTGTTAATAACTGTGCAAAGGTAACAAAGGATGTATTATCGTTAGTCACATTATTTTTTATTGCAACGTTTTGCAATAAACATTGTGATATAGGAGACACAGTGATAAATACAGTATGTGTAATAGAAATTGATATGAAAATAAAATAACATTATATATAAAACTACTTACTTAATTAAAGTATATATCGAAAACACTCAAAATCATTTGTGATTTTTCTAAAAGTCATATAAATATTTTCACGGAAAACAAATATATACCCCAGTGGACCTACGGTAAGTTTATGGACTTACAACGCTAAGTTCCATGATAACGTTATGATGTGATAAATATTACAAAATAAAAACATAAGTATAGTTTTTTAGAAAGCACTTCGTGGCTCGAAGGTGGTCTCATAGATTACTACACTAAAACTTAGGTTTCGGTACTCGTGATAAGCACAACACGTGAAGCTTTGCTCTTGGCAACAATCAAACAATTATATACACACACATGTATATGCTATCTAATAATCACAAAAGTATGATATATTGATGTTAATTCGACAAACAGTTAACCACAATCTTCCACTGGCACAGCATTGCAGTCTTACAACGCCACACCATGGGTTTCGAAACCCATGATGGGTAGAACACAAATAAGCCACTGTGTAACTATGTGCTTAATTACAAACAAATTGGGAAACGCATAAGAATTTCTTATGTTATATTATTTGTACAAAGAAATATAAATACTGTTTGTCATATTTTGATATTACAACAGTAGATCCGAGTACAATCGAGGCACTTGTGTAAGATTTACGTTAAAATTTCTTTAAAAAGGTAATGTTGTTAACAACGGAATAATTTACGATCGTGGTTTATGAGATTAATATATACTTAAAACGAAATTATATTTCAAGACTAAATACTTTTTAGAAATTTCAAATCAGAAAAAAACCTATGAACAACTGTTTTATGCAAAGTTGAAATATATATATATATATATTACAAATTATATACCAAATATTTTATTACAGATGTCGTGGAGCGTTCTTTTGTGAGATTATAAACCACTAGAGATCCTAATGAAAATCATTATTTATATGAATTACTTGTATCTGATTCTGCAGCTTATTAATATATATTCCAAGCCTAACCTGGTAGCTAGTGTGTTTAATTCATTATGAGTGATCCAAGGTTCCAATCGCTCTATGCCAGTCATTACAATTAGTATTTTTAGCTGTTATAGTGTTACAACAATTACGGTCAGTCCTGCTATTTCGTTAGTGTAAATAACGGGTACTGCTGACTTTTCACTCTCTTTTCTCTCAGAAGTTTAGAACCATGTAAGGCTATAAATATAAAATAATATGAAATCAACAAGGCTTTAATCATTTACAACAAAAATTGTTCAGTAAAAGTCAATTACTACAAGTTAAATTCAGCAATATATTGGTAATCGTAAAAAAATATAACAAAACAATTATACGTTCAGTTACCAAGTACCAAACAGATTTAGAAATGTCGATACACTTTTTGTTTTAGTTTTATAAAATATAGTAGAATACATTTAAAATATTTCTAGGAAATGTATCATGAAACGTAACACAATTAAGGATGGTTAATAATGAACCAAAAAGTTAGATAAATCACTATTAATGCTAAACGTATTATAATAGGCCCGGTATGGCAAAGCGTGTTAAAGCGTTCGACTCGTAATCTAAAGGTTGCAGGTTCGAATCCCAGGCGCACCAAACATGCTCCCCTCCCACCCGTGGGGACGTTATAATCCCTCTATTCGTTGGTAAAAGAGTATCCCAAGAGTTGGCGGTGGGTGGTGATGACTAACTGCCTTCCCTTACACCCCTAAATTAGAGACGGACCAATTAGAGACGCTAGCACAGATAGCCCTGTGCGAAGTTCAAAACAAACAAACAAAAGCTTTGTGCGAAATTCAAAAACAAATGTATTATAATTACATAAAACTAAGCAATCAAACAACGATTATGGTAGCGCAAAATTATTTGTTCTGCTACTTACGATAGAACAACGTAAAAATTTAAAAACAAATTTTAATTTTATTGGAAAACATAATTTACGAAACAGGCATGATCATTATTGCTTGGAATAGCAGCAAGAACATGTAAACTAAAATCCAAAACGATTCATTATGCCTGAATTTCAAGAACGGTGTGATTTACTAGAACATATCTATATAAGGTCAAGGAAAGTATTTTTTGACTGCACTATGTAATATTTTGAGGTCACTGATGGTTACGTGGGTAATCATCAAGTGCTCTATGAGAAAGTTTTGTTTGTTTTTTAATTTCGCGCAAAGCTACATGAGGGTTACGTGTGCTAACAGTCCCTAATTTAACAGAGTAAGACTAGAGGGAAGGCAGCTAATCATCACCACTCACCGCCAACTTTTGGGCTACTCTTTTACCAACGAATAGTGGGATTGATCGTAACATAATAACAAACCAGGGCTGAAAGGGCGAGCATGCATGGGGTGATGGGGATTCGAAACAGCTACCCTCGGATTACAAGTAGATTAACTGAATCACCTGATCATGTTGGACCTTATAAAAAAAAGACATTGCAAAATTATTACATTTCTCACTTCCATTTATACGCTAGTTGCTTTGCGCCGTAAAACACCAAACCAATCAATTAATCAACCATTGATACGCTTACGTCTCAAGCTTATGTGAGTCTGCATGAGAGCTCATATTTTCTAAGGTTAATCTTCTCAAATGATAACGTCATCGTGATAACGAAAATCTTCAAACAACCACTTATCCCGCGAAATTACAGATTGTCTGAGGGAAATTATTAGCGAAACAGAGTATTTATATTAGATAAGTACAGATTTAGTTGCACATTGAACTGAGCTGAAAACCGAACTACAAGTATAAACCAACGTAAGAGATCGCGTTGCTCCAATAAATAAAACTCCCAGTGATTAAAAGTTTCAAGAATTTAAAGATCACCAAATCTTCACAGTACCAGGTCTGTGGTTCCAAAGTTTTTGTAGATATTACGAACTTTAATGTGTCTTTCTGTTATTTATTTTATGAGCACATGATTTCTTTCTGAAACGAACAAAAAACTTTCTAGTTATATTAAAGAGTTTTACATGCAGAGTTTGATTTTGTTCCAGTGTATTTGAAAATTACAGAGCATTCTAGGGAAAATGTAAGCTTAAAAACTCAGTATTTAACACAAATGTACTTTATTTAAATATTGTCCTACCCATAATCTACCTCAACTTTGCTTTCAGCATACGTATAACAAACAAAAAGTTTCTTGAAATGGAAAAGAATTGTTTTTAACTAATTCATGAATTAGAACACCGAAATTTAAAAGTTACTGTATAAATTAACTGGAAAGAGCCAATATTATGATATTCTAACAATACGTTGTGTATGTAGAGCAGTGTTATAGAATGATTCCAACACTTTTCTTTTACAATTCACAGACATAATATATAATTTAACGTACCCTCAGTGTGATATAAAAACGGACTCGTTTACCTCCACTTTAAATTGTCCTTTTTTCATGGGAAATATTGTGGACAACATAGAATGTAAAAAAAAATCATTAAAATTTTTTGTGTGTCTTGGAGTAATAAATATTTGATATCTCGTATTTAAAAAAAAGGAGAAAGAAATATATCATCTCGCTCATTCAAAGAATGATATAAAACTATTTGTGAATGTCAAATTATAAATGTACTTAACATTGTTTGTTTTCGTATAATTACCACTACAATACTATAAACTGTAGGTGTCGTGGATAAGACCATTGAATTGTGTTAAAGTTAACAGAAAATAAAGTAATACAGATAACTAAGACTAAAACAAAATAGGGCTCACAATGCTAAAACCAGGTTTCAATACTCAAGGTAGGCACAGTACAACAAATAAACAAACAAAGAGATGATAAGCAATATGCTAAATTTTGTCTAGGAAATTGACGTAATTAGAACTTCAGATTATCGAAGTAGAGACCATTGATACAAATACATCTTCTGGAGCAAAATTATAAGAGGGCATTTCAAGACTGTTTTTATCAGTACCATGTTTAGGCCCGGCATGTCCACGTGGGTTAAGGTATTCGACTCATAATACGAGGGTCGCGGATTCGAATCCCGGTCGCACCAAACATGCTCGCCCTTTCAGCCGTGGGGGCGTTATAATATGATGATCAATCCAACTATTCGCTGGTAAACGAGTAGTCCAAGAGTTGGTGATGGGTCGTGATGACTAGCTGCCTTCCCTCTAGTCCTACACTGCTAAATTACTAGCGCAGATATCCCTCGAGTGGCTTTGCGCAAAATTCAAAAACAAACAAAAAGTACCGTGTGTTGAGAATATGTTATTAATTACAGTGAACCTGTATTTACAGCAGGTTTTAATAATATACAGTGTCGATGATACTGCTTTATTTAAATTATTCATCGGACACGTTCTTTAAAATAATGAAAATAAATGTGAAACTCAACAAACCACTTTATTTACTACTTGTCGCTAAGTTATACCAGTTTGAAGGAATTCTATCCTCATCTGTAATGCTGGACATGTGCAAAACGAAACAATTGCTGTGGGATTCCTAATAAGCTGAGGAAAAAGTGTGTGTGTATGTGAGGTGGGGCGTATGTGGACTTTATCCATTTAGTCATGCAGGTAGTCTTGCACAGGGCTAAGTTTTGTTCAGTAAACAAATAAATGAATAATTTTATCCAATAAAAATTATATTGTAGTAACGGTTGCGAGAAACTAAATTTTATAATAATGTCAGGAGACTAGATTTTAGCTCAAAGATGCCTGTCTGTTGCAGCAGGTAGAGTTATATATTTCACAAATTCAGTGTCTTACTGTGACAACTTAAAAAGGCTTCTATAAAAGTCATTTTAACAAAGGCTGGATACAGCTAGTCAGATACAACATGTGCTGAATGAAAAGCCTCATCAACAGCAGTCGAGGAAAAATGTAATTCAAATATTACCTTACAGGCTTCTTAGTTAATTTGTTGTATATTGTATTAGATAACAGGAACATATATAATACTGTGTGTTTTTAGAACTTACTCGACCAGATCTGTTCAAATATGATCAGAAATCCTAATCGTAACACTGACTTTGTAAATATCTGAGCCTTTTATGACCTTAGTTACATTTTCTCACAAAAAGTGTTGTGCACGTGCTGCAGTTTCCTAGATCTTCCTTTTACAATTAGCCTACAAAATAATCAAAGGAATTTCTTTGCAATAATCGAACTTAAAAATGAAACTCAAAATGACACAAACCTGTTTCACAAGTGAACACTTGGTCAACATTCCCTTGTATGTCAGTGTCGCTTCACATGAGTCTGTGCAGATATTCCTGAGTGATTGGTTGTCATTCTGCTTTGAGTATTTCAAAAAAGTTTATCTTCCGTGTTTGGTTTGCAATCTTTTATTAATTGGCTTCACTCAGTCCATAAATATCCAATCGGATTGCTATCAGGTTATTGACTTGATCATTACATAACATCAACTTTTTTTATTCCTAAAACTCCACAATTTCAAAAAAACTTGTCAGATCATTTTGTAGGCTAATTGAAATAAGAAGATCTAAGAAATTACAGCAGGTGTACAATACTTTTTATGAGAAAATGTAACTAAAATAACTGGGGGATGGAGGATTCTGGATAAAAAGTAACTGAAGTAATTTTAAAGTTATCTGAGAAATCCAGATAAAATAAAATACAACAAAAATTGTTAAAATATAGTTTTTGTTTGTATGTTGTTAAACACAAACTACCCGTATCGAAAAGTAGTTTTTAGCATTATAAGCCTCCAGACTTGTCACTGAGCTGATGAGGAACAAAAGAAAATGTAGGATATATAAGTATATGAGAGGTAAAACCATTGTTATAAAATAATGTCCATTATCCCTTTCAGTTCACTGCTCTGCAAATGTGGTTATGTTATACATATATTTGTAAAACAGAAAGTTAAGGTCTCATACAGTCTTGTCTCAGTTCTTAATTTGAAGAGAGTCACAAACTGTTCACGAATCACAAATAAATCTCGAAAATAGGCATTGGAAGAATAGGAGCCGGTCAACCACGAACAAAATGTCAAGAATTACGCTACAAGCGTCTCAAAATGTCGATAACAGAATAGTACAATTGCTTAGATACCTAGATAAAACAGAACAATATCCACTGTACAAGTTTTGCACGGCTGCTTAAAGATGGATTTCACATGACCATGGTATATTTCAGACGCTCAGAGAAACAAAACATCTAACTTACAATGGTCCAAGAAAATATATAATATATAGTGAACCCAATTACACGTTGAAATATCTTTGGTCATTTCTGTACGCTTAATCTGAAAATGATATCCATTTTCCTTTAACACATTTCACAAAATGTCACATGTACTGTTACGTAAGTGGATCATTTTAACTGAAATCAGTCACGTTTTCTTATGCTTAAAATGTTGATAACCATTAGCTATAGATCAATCGTAATAATCTTATCGATTGTACTAGCGGTGTGTTTCTCGTGGATTCTAGAACGATGTTTATTTTCTGTTTAATAAGTCTATTTCTTACACTCACATACTGACCATCAACGAAAAACAAGGGGAAAGGTTTCATCCCGACATCAAGGAAATGGAGAGGATGTATCAGGCAAGGTGGAACATGAACAAGATGGCCAGAGTGTGTGTATGTGCGTGTGCATTTTATAGCAAAGCCACATCGGACTATCTGCTGAGTCCACCAAAAGTAATAGAATTCCTGATTTTAGCATCGTAAATCAATAGACTTTCTCTGTACCAGCGGGTAACAGATGGTTGATTACTGTTGGTCATTGAAGAGAGATGTTACGAATGCAAGAATAAAATAAAGACCAGAACACATAGTTTTGAGAGAAAAAAAAGACATTAATTTCACCACCAAAATCATAACGACTAAAGATTCGTGTTTGTTTGACATCAACGTTATTTCATTTCCTTCAGTTTGTTTGTATTTTTGTTTATTGTAGTAAACGAAATAATAATGCGATTTAAGTAATATATTTTTCTCTTCCAGATAGTAAAAAAAATCCTTATTTGATAAAAAATAGTAGTATTTTTATAATCTGCTTAGCTGAATAATGTAAAATCCGTTATTAAAATCAAAAACAGTTTTATGGTGTTTAATTTTGCAATCCTATGTTGTTTTCGAAGATGCGTAACTTCATCATTCAATCAGACAACAAAGCTACACTTGAACCAAAAACGGATCAAACCCATTGCTCATAGAGGAAAGTGACACATATGGCAGTGGAAAAATGGTAGTGAAAATAGTAATAAGTATTGTTAACATTGATATCACTCAAATTATAGGGGCAGATCCAACGACACTATGTATCGCCATATGGTGGTATAATCGGATCTCATTTCACCTGTTGTTATTTGTATTGACCATGCTTCCTGAAGAAGTGTCTTCAACTTCAAAAATATAAAGCAATTTTTGTTGTTTTTTCTTAATACTAGTACATCTTCTCAATCAACGGAGAACAATAAACATATTGAATGTTAATGTCTTTGATTTTTCTCCCCATAATACTGTCAGAATGAACCATAATAATAATGTTAATGATTTTAACCAATGAAAATTACCCATGTTAACCCAGTTTTCATTTAATTGATTAATATCAATAGCCAAACCTGACATAATTATTTGTATGAATATCAGTACTATAAACTTCTTATTGTTTTTGTGACGTGGTAAGCTGAAAATGGCCCGGCATGGTCAAGCGTGTTAAAGCATACGACTCGTAATCTGTGGGTCGTGGGTTCGCATCCCCGTTGCGCCAAACATGCTCGCCCTTTCAGCCGTGGGCGCGTTATCATGTTACGGTCAATCCCACTATTCGTTGGTAAAAGACCAGCCCATGAGTTGGCCGTGGGTGGTGATGACTACTTGCCTTCTCTTTAGTCTTACATTGCTAAGTTAGGGACGGCTAGCACAGATAGCCCTCGAGTAGCTTTGTGCGAAATTTAAAAAACAAACAATCTGAAAGAATTTTCCTTTTAGTTTTTCCTCTCTACCTTTGTTATTTGCATATCACAAACCGAATCAAAATAGTTTAAGCTTTCTGGTTCAGAAACACACTGCTTTTGCATCTTGTTTGTTTACGAATTTCGTGCAAAGTTGCACGAAGGTTACCTGAACTAGCCGTCCCTAATTCAGCAGCGTAAGACCAGAGGGAGAGCAGCTAGACACCACCGCTTATCTATTTTACCAACGAATAGTGGGATTGACCATAACATTATAATGTCTCCACGGCTGAAAGGGTGAACAGCTTTGGTATGACGGTGATTCGAACCCGCGACTCTCGGTTCTGCCTCTTTAAAATTCAGGTCATTAGCATTCCTGATATTTTGATTGGAATATCGTAGTTAATATCATACATAGACGTTCCATTTCTTCCAACACCCCAATTTAACCACTGTGTTGAACATGTTCGAAATTATTCTTTGAAGTGTATTACCGAATTCTGAGTTCTTTCGAATAACTTAGACTTATATAGTGGATAATAGTGTACCTTAACAACACACTAGAAGCTTTTGTATTTTTAGAAAATTAGAATACAATAATGTATAACATGCTACTGGAACGTACTTTAGCCTTACAGTACATTCAGTAAAAGGGTGAAACTGACACTTCATTGCCATGTTTCTCTAGTTTTTTTCTATTTTGACGTTCTTGTTTACTATTGCCTTGTGATAAGATCTTGTCTGGCTGAAAAATACAACTGCAAAGCTGAAAAAAATTCCTGTCTTAGTTTGCTATTTTATTCGAATAATAGTAATTATTCGCTGTGCTACATCCCTCAATTGTTTTATATTCATAATATTGGTACATACACGGTCTAACTGCAAGACAAATGTAAAATTTCAGAAAAGGTGTGAAAATTATTTTCAAAAATAACTTATCGGAACATTAAAGAAATACAACGAATTGCTGAGCAATTATTCATACATTTACAAAAAATTAAAATCGGATACGAGATAATTTTGATGCTTACGAAAATTTTAGAAAACTTTAAAAATGTATTAAATATTATATTAGTTTATCCGCTAGATTGCACAATAAGTAGCGTACCATAAGTCTTACACATGTTTCCTGTATCAACATCCGGTAATATCGTGTACTTCTCTGAGAAATCGGAAATTGGGTACGGTTCTGTGAAAATGGTAATCATGATAGTCGAATATAAAATTAGGAGTAGCAAGGACATCTTAAAACAAGAGCTGAGGTTAAGAAATGAACGAGTCCACTGGCCTTTTGTTTAATGTGATAAGTATTTGATTAGTGCAATTTAAAAGTTTTCCATTATTCCGGATTAATAGTATATAAAAGATAGAAACATACTTTATTAGATTATAAGTGATTGAAGTGAAACATTTGTAACTGATTTGGCAAGTTGCCAACAATGCATCTATGTAGTATAATTTGTTTGCAACCCTCTACGTAGACTCCATTGTACATGATTACTTTTAGTTTCTTTTTTTCTTTTGCGTCACGATTAGGCTTAACTATTCGCTAGCAATCGCAAATTTAAGAAGATAACTACTTCAAATAGATTTTGTGATGGCATGTATAGAAAAAGACGTAGCTCTTAAAACTGGGTTTTTATGTATTGCCCCACAACGACAAGGAATTTTAAAGGTGAGAACTTTAAAGTTGAATAAACATATAAAAATATTTGTTATGTAAAGCGATATTAAAATGAATTATTGAGTATTATTGCTAAACAGTTACAAATAAAATATTTATTATATATAATAATTTTTTCATAAAGATAATTAGTCTCATTTTTCTTAATTTTTATCACATAAATATTGATCCTGTTACGTTGCAAACTTTTCGACACTAATTTTAAGACTGTAACAAGAGCTGTAATTACTAATGATTTTATGCATATAATTCGGAATAACTAAAAATCGTATATAAAATATAAGAACTATTTATATAATGTTTTTTTGTTTTTTTTAAAGAAACGAAAAGATTTATTTTGTTTATAACTTTTTAATAGACAAGGGTTTTAACGTATAAGATAAAAACCTGTAAACTTTGAAAAAGGAATATCTATCAATTTGAAAATTAAGGACATATACATCTTTTTCACAAGTAATAAACAATCAAATAAAGACTTGGCATAATGCTTCCATTTTTTTTCATATTTCAATAAAATATTTATTTAGCACTGCTGTTTATAATTCTTCAGCAATTTTTTTTTTATGTGTAATGTGACGTTTTTAAAATAAGTAATTTAATGCCTTTTATTAAATCATGCTCCTAGATGTGTAGTAACACGTGTCACCATTTATGTGAAACATTTTATAGAAATCTTGGAGTAAGCGATATGTTGCTCTTTATCAAACCAGCATTAATGGCATCCGAAGACTTGAAATATTTGATGGTGAAAATAATTTTTGGCGTCAAACACCTAGCAAAATTATTCCTCTCACTGACTGTATCAAAGTCATGCCAGCTTCTCAGAAACAACAAGCCAATGTATTTGAGGTAAGAATGAATTTGGATTGCTTAACTAATTATAATAATTTTGTATACATTTTGTGATGACAATAAACCCATTTGAAGTAAAAATATAAAAAGCTTTTTGTTAACTTGAAAATGACATATGGTCAAAACATTGTTCTCTACTTTTATTAGTAAAAGTGTTAATATCCAAACCAGCCTTCCTGAGATATATTTTGTGTAAAAATATCTTGTAGTGATGCTTTTGGATGTAAGTAATATTTTTATTCTTAATGTCTTAATATTTTTCAAAGTTATTTGAATATTGGATTACTTGCAACTCTTTTTTTTTTTTTTTTTTTTTTACAAAAAATTTCACATAATATTGTGAAAAATTTTAAGGCCATTGTTTAATTAAAGCTTAAGTTTAGCATACAAAAGTTCCTAAACTTACCATAGGAGGCTTTATTTCTGTAATTCTAATTTGAATTTAGAATGTGTTTATATTCAGACATGTGGCTCCATGTTTGATGTGGACAAAGTGGGAAAATACATCTTGAAAAACATTTGTTATTTTTCATGCATAATTTTCAAAGGTTTTGAAATGATACAAACTTTCAAGTTTAAGCTTAATATTATTTGATAGAAACTACACCTATATGTTTTATTTACAGTAGATACAGTAAATGTATAAATTTCCATAAGTTGCATATTTCTTAAAAATATTAAAAGTGAAGAACCTTACTGTATTGTCCATTTCATTAATTTAGTCCTTTGAAGATGTTATGCACTAGATAATTTTATTGGTATTTGTGGAATTCAAAAACTGTTTCTTTTAATGCTACAGTATTGCTTAATTTGATAATTTTTGCTTTCACAAATTATATATATAATATTACTCATATTAAGTACAATAATTCTCATTTGTTTTTTTATATTGTAAGTTACAGTATGCTATAAAATGATTAAAACGGAGAATGATCTAAACAGTTTCTATCAGTTGCATGTCCTGTAAATTAATACTCTCCATAATATTTCAAAATTTTTGAGATTTTGTGTTCTCGTAAGTACTTAAATGTAATTTTATTTCTGTGATTTATATTTTTGCTTGTGCAAATATTTTCTCTAAATAGTAAAGTAAAATTAAACATTAGCAGTAATTGATGTGTTAATTTGCTTATTTGGTTTTGAGGTAATTTTTTTTATGAAGATCTTATTTGAATTTTATCTTGGTTGAAGACATACAAATTTTGGATTTTTTTCTTATTAAAACTAGTCTTACCTTCTTTATGAATTAGAAAAAATAAAATTCTTAGTTTTTAGGTGAGGACTGACAAGGTTGTTTAATTACAAAAATTAAACAAAATTATCTTTGTGGAAGGCAAGATCAATTATTGTTTAATCAGCAAAACTTGTTATTTTATCTTTGTAAATTGTGTTGCACTCATAATGGCCCACTAACTAGAGATTCAAATGGTATTAAGTTGTGTTGTATCGGACATGGATGGTGCAGTAGAACAGTATTTATATCGCATGAACTCAACCACAATTTTTAACACCAAACAAAACAGACAAAAGTAGGTCTGTAGTAATTTTAAAGGAACTGAAAATTGTGTGGACTCCCTCTCTCACCAGTGTATCCCTCTGTAGTTTAAACTAAAACAAAGTTACAACATCAAAATAAACCCAGAGTTAAAATAAAAAACATAGCAAAGATGAGTAAGCTACAAAATGTGAAACTAAAGTTTAGTAAAATCTAAATGTAAGAAAAAGTATCTGTATAAAGAAAAATCTCGACAAAATATAATAAAGGGAAAAATCAGGATTTCTTTTAAAATTAAAAAAACTAAAGACGTTTGCATCAAAACACTTCTGCACATGATCTCTATCCTCTTGTGCTCAGTTGTACAAGGTTATTACTTTTTAAAATATTAAACAAATTTATAGAAAAGTATGATTTAAATTGATTTTTGTTTTCATATTAGTTGTGACTGTGAAAAGTATTTTATGATAGCGAGTTTATTGGGACTTTTGGAAGGTCGAATGGAGGTGTACAAAAGCATTAAGATAATTAAGATGTACTTATCTACAAATATTTTGCAATATAGATTTTTATCTTGCATCTAGAGGTTAAAGTTTAACAGAAATTTAGCATATAACAAAGTAACTTGATAACATTCTTTGCTGAAAGGATTATTTAAACACTAAGTACCAAAGTTCCATTTTAATCACGGTTTGTTACAAGAGCTCAAAAATATTTATTTTTAGTATTGCAGCATGGTTGATAACTGAAGTTTTGTTAAAATTGTTTTATTCCACGAGTGTGTGCATAGAAACAATGTAATATACTAAAAGAAAAACGTGGATAATGCTATTTTAAATAGTACCAATTTAAAATCATTGATGTCTGTTCTAATTCTAATAGTGCAAAAGACGTTCACCTAAAGTCATCTAAGACGTACTTTGTACATTAAACAATAAAAAAAATGACATCCTCTCCTAAGAATAGAACTTATTGTGAATGTAATTTTTTTTATTAACTTAAATCTGTGAAACTGTCACTAGTTGACCAGTTTTAGAAAGTTTCATTTAGCAGCAATTAATCATCAAAAACATCTGATTTTAATGCAACCAAAAATGAAAGAAACTTGAGTAATTTCAATAGGAGACATTTATATTTTTAAATAACTTCAAGTATCAGTCCTACTTGTGTGATGAAACTGAATCTGTCACACGTTATTTTTTCTGTTTTATAAAGTGTATAGAAATATACACCAGGTATTCATTGTCTCATGTATATTATTTACTACTAAAATTTGTATTACTTTTTAAAATATTCACAATAATAAACTTACAAAGTGATTGAATTTAATAATTGGAAACAGATTTTGTTGTAACCCCTGAGATTTTAAGATACTTTTCAACAATAATAATGACAGTATTGTACACAGTATAGAATTTTAAAATCTGATTTAGGTTTTCCAATAAAACCTTTACAAAAAAGTGTTGCAAAGGAAAAACAAACATAATACTAGGTCACTACTTTGACGAAGAAAAAGAGAATCCATGTTGTAGACATCAAACTTGGAATTTACAACCTATATGAGATATGATATTAAAAAAAAATGCCATTCTTAGTTTTTCGTTTTCTTTATAGAAATTTCACAAACATGGAATCAAAGTTAAAATACTTCTTAATGTGAACTACACATCATGAAATCTGTTCAGAAATATTTATGCATATTACTAAAATATATGAAAGTAGCTGAAGTAAAGCAGTGTTTGCTCCTTGATTTTAAAACTCAAATTAAGTTTTAAACATTACTGAATTGATACCATTATGATGTGGGTAGCTTCTTTATTTTTTTTATTTTATTAAAAACTGTGGGTGTTTTTAAATTTGTCACTTTTTGCCTGTGTATTATTACCATCAATAAAAACTTGTATGTAAACCTAATACATTTAAAAAGCAGTTTGGAAACCTTAATGTTTATGTATTAAATAACGTTTGATATTTCCTGCATCTAAGTTCAACAACTCTGTCAGAAACAATGAAAGTTGTTTCTCCTGAACCATACTTAATATTTTACAGTAAAATAATTGTAGCACTTTTTATAGAGCATTCAGATATGCTTACATTAGAGGTTAAGACTTGTTTGTCACACTTGGAGTTTGTTCAGCATAAAACCAAGATTACCTGCCAAACCATGGTTATACTTTACAAGTCTTGAATGTTTGATTTGTTGTTCATAATATATTTATAGGGAATAAATAAAAGCAAATATTCTTTTGAAAATGTAATGTATTGATTACCTTAGAGTTAAATACTAGGCATCTGGACTCTTCTGTCATAGTTGTTTTCTGTATGGTACAAATGTGGATTTTTAAATGTTTTGAGGATAAGCCATTCCACTTGAGCTAATGTAGTTATTGTTTCAATAATCTCAATATGCCAGTAACATCAGATTTGTGTGGAAGTGTTCAAACTGTATATAAAAAATCATTTCTCAATTCATTAAACAGAAGCAATGCTGAGCAATTTTTAAATGTCCTGGAATAAAGCAAGACAAAGTGAAAATTATTAGACAAGTCAGAAACTGCAACTTTCTTATATCAGTTACTTGGTAATTTTATATAAAGTTTTTAAAAATGGTCGGAGAAAACAGTTTTAGCACAGGAGATGGTAATAAATCTTTCTTGAGTAATGTTTTTATATATTACATATATTTGTGATTTATGTTAATTAACTTAATTGCATTAAGCTTTCACTATTTTTACTTTGTCTTTGTTTAAATCACATCTTCACACCAGGCAGTCAGGTATGTAAAACATGCACATACTTTCTTTAGCTTCCAGATACCTCTTAAAATTAGCATAGCTACCTTCCTGATGTAAATATACAAACAATTTCTTTTGGACTAATTTTTAAATAATGGTGTTTTAAATGACAAATTATTTACAAATAACTGAACAACTATTCTGAATACTTGGTAGCACAGTTGTGAGCTGTAATAAATAATTTTGTTTATTTTCACTCAGTTTTTGATTAGTGCTGGTGATTGATTAAATTAAATTTTGTTGGGTTGTTCTGATACATGTTTCATCAGAAATTGGTAGCTCATATTCTACTTCAAGTTTATTTCAACTACATTTTTAACCAGAAGCTGGTAATTCATGTTACTGCAAGCTAAAATTATGCAGATGTTTCACTATTACGTATAGACTTTCAGTAATCAATGCATTATAAAGAGATAACGTGATTAATAAAAATAATTTCAAGTTAGTGCTAAACATTTATTAAGTGATTTTATTGAGAAGCGATGTTATCAAGTATCATATTCTTGCAAAAAATTCATAATACTCAAGTTAATATCAAGAAAATGTATAAATACACAGATTGTTTTTAAAGAAAGAAGTATATTTACAAATCTTCTAAATGAGTTCTATTGTAGTACTTATTTAAGGCTATGGCTCAACTTTATAGCAAGAAATCTTGTTTTGTGTTAAAATCAGTTTGTAAGCTTTGCAGCACATTGTATTTCATATAAATTCTGTGAGAAGTATTCAGTATAGTTTAATGAATAGAAACTTTTATCTAACAACATCCTTTGAAATCTCTTTCATTAAAACGACATGTTGAATGCATCACCTCTCATGCTTTCTTAGTGTAGTTTTGAGATATTTTATAGTCAGAAGAAATGTTATATCTGCTTTTTCTTTCTTCTGAGGTTCGAACGATAAATCATACATACACATTATCAGCAGAAACTTTTCAAGAAATGACAGATTGGGTGTCCAGTATTCAAGAAGTAGCCTTTTGTTTATCATCCAACAATTCAACTGAAGTATCCCCTTTTTCAAACACATTCCAAGAATCTACAGAAGAAGAAAACTTACTTTATGCCTCCATAAGTGCACGTAAGTCATAATTGAAATATTACTCTAATTATAGTGACCATTATTTTTTTTTTTTTTTTTAATCTTTGAAAAGCATTACTGACTAACTTTTATATAGCATTATGTGGGGTATCTGTATTGCTATGTTCAATTTTTTTCCCTTTTTTGGTTGCTAGTTTGTTTCTTTAGCCCTTCCTTTTTTACTCATATTCCATGTCTTGTACCTTCCCTTATTTATGTGTCCTACATCAAAGCATTCCTCCATTAATCATCTATTCTTAGTGCAGATTGGTGTTCTGTAGTTTGTCCCATCTCATTCACTTCTTGGTTCTTTCCCTATTACCTATATTGTCTTTGAAATTTTTCTCAAGGACTGAGGGTGACTGTTACCCACATATATATATTTTGATGCACATATTTCTATTTTTTATCCTTTGTGATGCTCTCTTAAGTTTATTTACTGTGGGGTTTGGTACTAGTTTCATACCTTCCTCCTCAAGCTGTTTCTATTCACTTGCCTTGGTTGTCAATTTGTTTGGACAGGATTGGTTCCTATTTATGCATTCAATTCATCATCTTCCTTGGATGATTTTGTTCATCCTTGCTGCTCTATGTCAGGTCTTTCTTATTACTCTTTCTTGGCCAATACAGATCTGTTTTCTTAGCTGCTTCAGCTCAATCTACCCTTTATGTTCTGGATTAATTTTTCCTACCTTCCACGTTGGCATCTCATGGAACATTGTCTTCTTTTTAATTTTCTCCTCCTTTTAATCCCAGTTGGCCTGTTATGGGTTGCTTTGTTGTCTTTAAGGCTTCTTTTTGTTAGTTTATTTTTCTACCGTTTCATTCCCTGGCACCACTCCATTGTTTGACTTTTCCCTTTCTCTCTTGTCCTGTTTTCTCCTCAAATAGGTTTTCTTACTTTTCTCCTTTTTTGTGTAATAAATTCCTGGCATCTTCACTCTGATTAGGCACCATCCCTTTTTGTGTGCATCTCATCATTGTATTTTTGGAGGTACTGCTTCTTTCAAGCACTGGGACTACACTTAAGACATTTATCTTCAATTATCTGCTGTGGGTAGCTGTTTCTTCTTGTCACCATCCTTCACTTTTTTCCGAGACCTGTGACTGGGTAAGATACCTTTATATATAATCTTTTTTTTTTTATTGGTTCTGCTCTGTGGCAAGTAGTGCCTGTCCATGTATACTTAAACTAAAAGTCCACACTGCAAGGCCATGATGACTTAACAGTTATAATTTCCATGACCACCACTAAACGCACACTATTGAGATGGGTTGTACCATAAAATCATTCATACAAGTTTTCCTTGGGATATATTTGCTTCATTTACATGCCCATTCCATACCATACTAACGCATGGATTTCTTGGGGAAAGCAGGAGGAAATAACTGTCCATTCCATAGATGTAATAAATCAAGAGTGGTCTGCTTTTCAAATCATTTTTTTCATGGTGTCCCATTGCACTGATGTTGATGTTTCTTCAGACTTTCCATAACATTTTCTCCCTTTTTTCTTCTAGTTGAGTTCTTCCCACTTTCAAGCCACTGATGTAGTGGACAAGGGAAGCATTCATCTAAATATGCAATGATATACAACACAAATAATTATAAAGCCATTCAGTTTAGAGTAGAATGGTGGTGTTCTGCTGGTGTAGATGATGAAAGGTTCTCCATTCTGATGCTCCATCTTTATATGGGTTTATCTGAAGAGATGTTATAGCTTTGGAGAGTGAGCATTCCCAAAGATTGTTCCCAGTGACTGTTTTGTATTCAAAGATATACCAATGAACATATGTATTATAGGTGTCTGTTTTCCTACTCATTTATACTTTTTCTTTCTCTCCATCAGTGTGGGTCACCATGGTGGAACTTTCAAATTAAAATGATTCTTAATGTCACATTATTCCTGAATATTCTTATAAGAATGTTATTGTACTAGGGGCAGTTTCTGTTAAATTGTTTTTAAGAGAGATAGCTTAAATTACAGAAACATCTTTATCTTAATCATCTGGATATTAATTTCCACATTGATTAAATAAGTTATCTCATTGCTGTTATGTCCTATTCATAGATTGGGGATGTATAAGATTCCCTCTTTTCTGAAGATAGTATGATCCTCTTTCTTATCCCCACCAGATGGCTAGGTTTTAGATTGTAATTTACTTGCTGCTAGTATGCTCTTCTTTCCTACACCCACTTGGATGTTGGTTCCAAGTAGTGTGCAGTCTATCATGCTGTAGCCATTCTACATGTAGAGGCATATTCTTTCACTCTCTTTCTAGTTCTAATGCAGAAGTATTATGGTTTCCTGCATCTGATTCTTTGTTGTGAAAAGCTACTCTTTTTAGGACATCTTTGAGATGCATTTGCAGGATGCTCTTTTCTTTGCACCAGACTCTCTATCTATTCAGTGTGGGATTCTAGCTATTTATCCGAGCAGAGATAATGTACAGTATCAAAAGTTTTCATCTAGTGAAAATTTATTTCCAATAGGTACTTGCTTATCTCCCTTCTAACTACCCACCTTTCCTCTCCACTGCAAACTATCACTTCTAAAGTGATAGTTTGGTAGAACTGTATAGAGGGTTCTTTGCATAATGATCTGCATGCAAGATGCAAATGAACTGCATTGATCTTGGGATAAGTGGGAGATCAAGGCTAAGAATATGAAAAAATTGAATATAGAGGGCAGCACTGAGTGAAATAGCTGTTTATCTGAGAAGAAATAAGCTTTGAGTATAAGATAATTATGTCTGACTTTTTCCATTTTAGTCAAATATCTGTTGCTCTTTATTTGTATTAATTTCTAACTTTTATCATATCATAATATCATAAGAAATGTATGGAGGTCATTATTTATAACAACTTCAGAATTGTGTTGGAACAGCATTTAATTAATCATTGTTTCTCATTTATTCCTTAGCTGAAGTCTATCAAGTGAAAGTTATTGAGTCTGAAGCTGCAAATCGTTGTGGTTTGCAAGGAAATTACCTGTTAATAGTGAAATCGGCTTCAATATATCTGGCAGAACAAGGACAACTGGGATCTATTGGGAAAATGATTCAAACGTGGCCATACAGGTACATTCGACGTTATGGAAAAACTCCCAAAGGATTTTGTTTTGAAGCAGGACGGAGGTGCCAATCAGGAGAAGGGCAATTCAATTTTGAAACCATACATGGATTGGCTATATTTCAGAGTATTACAGCTCACATGAGTGCTTTAAAGTCCAGTGCAAGTGAGAGTGACTCTCAACATAGCCCTAGTCCTGGGCCAGAGAGTGGAAACAGTAGTTTTAATCTTAGTCAACCTCAATCATCCATAGAAGAATCAAAGCTCTCATCAGAAGTTAACAATCAGAAGTGTATTTTGGATTACCCAAATTCACTTTTAAACAAAAAAGATGATTTTTTTAACTACTCTGCTTTTGAAGTACCAACATTGGCCAAAGATATTAAAACTTTAACTATTGACAAGCCCCCTAATCTCAAGCCACGACCACCAGTCAGCAAGCCACCCAGAAGAAGTAAATTGAACACCAATAACAAATTTTCTTTTGAAGAAAGTCTGATAGTACCAGGCAAACAGGCAATAGTTCCAGAAGATCAGTATGAGCAACCTATACAGATAAAGAAGAAATCGGAGACACTTTCTAATCTTAACCCATATAATATACCATCTACAGAAAAGGTAGCAAGAAAAATTGAATCAAAAGAAAATCTAGCTTGTGAGCCTTTGTGGGCTTCTTTTGAGGAAGAACCATCAAGTCCAAAATTATCAAGTAATAAATCAACTTTAAAGTTCAAAAGCATGGGTCCATGTCATGCAATTGCTGACTTGAGTCCTCATAAAAGTTTTTCACCATCCACTGATTTTGATAGAGAGAATAATAAACACGAGTATGATCACCTCGACTTAATAGGTGGAAGTGCCAGTCATCTTCCAACCCTTAACCCAAACAACCAACATATCTATGGTAAGCTATACTTTCCGTCTGGTAACAAAATGTCTTCTCCATCCACAGAACCTGATTATGCAAATATAAACAGTTCAAATCCTTTTGTAGTATCTTCTGCTGATAGTGTGAAACACCCATCACCCTTTCAACCTGATTCTAAAGGATTTGATGAAGTTGATTATGCAAATGTAGATATGTGTAATTTTCAATGCTGTTCCACATCCAACTAGTCATGCTAGTGGATCAGCTAACTAATGCCACATTTCAATGACTTGTTTCAGTTTTAAAACTATATATAGGTATTTAAATAACCTGATAAAGAGAATTTTGTGTTTTATAAGTATGATATTATAATAACCATTTACACAAATAACGCAGTTTATGCTTGTATAATAAATGATTTGCTGTAAATTTGTGATTGCAGTACTTACTAGGTACATCAGGTTAAATTTTGTAGTCCCTTATTCAAAATCGGGGGTGGTCACAAGTCTTGTGTACAAAGTATTAATTGTACATCAAGATACTGTAAACTTAAGTTGGATGTGTCAGACAGTTTATTTTTTAGTCAAAAGATGTAAAAACAAGTCAAACTTTCTGTGATTTTAGCTAAAACGATATACACTTACTACATTATTTATAACCCTGATACATAGTTTTCATTAATTTTGAGGCAAGGAGTTTCAGAAGTTACTAATTGAATTTCATATTTTTACTGTGTATTGAATGGGTTTTTGATTTCATGCATTAGAAATGTGAATGTTAATCCTCTTATTTGTATGTATTTATGACATATTTCTCTGGCTTACCATTCTTCAGTGTTTTCTCGGTAAACTTTATTTTATTATTTAGTGTTGAAAAGAATTATCCACAAAGGGTTTCACTTTTTTTATGATCTGGTTTAAAATGTTTCACTTAAAAAAAATTGACTTTTATAGTTTCAAAGAATTTCAAAGTTCTGTTCTTTATATAATTTTTTAGTTTGCTTAATAGCAACACATTGAATCTAGTACACCTTAAAAAAAAAAAAAAAAATACAGAATTAAGGAAAGGAAAACTATTTATCAAACCTTTATCTGAGGGGAAAAAAGGGGGGGAATAGAAAACGGTTTAGCCAATAAATCTAGTCGGCATGGAATATTTATAATATTTTTTTTATTGTGAGATATTTTTACAATATGTAAGGACAAAGGGGGTAAATTTATTTCCTAATAAATAAATGATGTATAAAATCAGTTTTATCTCACTATTATGAGAATATAGATTAGTTTTTATACATGTACTTAATGCACTGTAGCTGTCAGTCATCAAGAACTTTTAATCTGTTTAAAAAAGAAAAGAAAAAAAAGAGATGTTTTTTTTTTTAAGTGGGTGTCATTTAGACTTTAAGCTTAGAAATGCGAGGGATCACTGCAGGAAGGTTCCTACATTTCCTCAAGTGAACAATATTTTCTTCAGCCTTAAGTAGGTTTTAATAACCTTTAGTTTATAAAAAGTTATGTGATTTACAGAGTTCAGATTTCTTTTTCTTCTTTTTCTGGATTTGAAAGATATTTGTATTTGGAAGTAGTTTATGCAGACTTGTATGTCAGTTTCATTTAATCAGAAAATGTAAACTTTTCAGTAAAATTTTAGTACGAGACAGATTAAAAGGATATGTTTATTTGAGATGTTAGATGTTTAGGAAAACATAATGTATCTGTACAAGTACAGTCACAAAACTTATTTCTGATCATTGTGTCATTTTGAAGTCACTTTAAATTCAGTCACATTTCTCATTGCTGTTTATTGAAAAGCTTCTTGGTCCCATTCTTCTAAGTATGGATGAGAAATAAGCCTAATATTTTATTTTGCGTTATACCATAATACAGATCAAGTCAAACAAAATATTGGCAATGAAGAATTACTTTTATTTAAAGATTAAAATAACATTTCTCCTTCAAAAGAACTAAAGGTTTTGTTTCTGTAACAAATGTAAAATATAAATGAGCTAAAACCCTTGAAAAATATTCTGTATGTAAAGTGTTCCATAATATTTTACTTTGTGTGATGAATACGTATCTTTAGTCTATCTATATAATGCATTTTAACTACATTTTAAAATGTATAATACACTATTTTAGATTCATCCTGTTCTTAATTGTTTTTTGAAGCACTTCAAGAATCTTAAATTCAAATAATTAATTGCCGTTATATTGTGTATTTTTTCCACTGTTTGTAGAATGACATTTTGGTATGGAAGATACATTTTGTTTTAAACGTAGCATTTTATGTAAGTTAGGGAGAAAGTAATTAGTTTTATAAACTTTCCTGCCATAGGAGGTGAAGTGGTAAATTTGTGTTTTCTTCTGAAATAGCATAATTCTTGTAAGATAGGAACTTTTACAGAATAATATTGTAATGTAAGTTTTCAACAGATGATACATTCTAAGTTTCCAGTTTAAATTGTAAGATTTCCAGTATGCAGTAAATATGTTATTCCTTTGTTAAATTGTTGTAATTTTTAGACTTTTGTTAAATAGGGAGATTTTCCAGCATATAGTAAATGCTATGGTTCCTTGTGAACTAGACTTCCAACATGTAAATCTTTTACCTGGAAAGATAAAAAGATTTCCACATGTAGTAGATCGTATTCCCATGCAAAATTTAAAGATTTCCAAGAGGTAGTAGATCTTAAGATATCTGTGAAATAATTAAATCTTATGGTTCATGGTGAAATATTGAAAACTCCAAGTAGAAATATGTTGGGTCACTTCTTCATTAGATTCCCAAAAGGTAGTAAAATTTAAAGGCCCTGTTGTTTAATCTTTCAGATTAGTAGAAATCTTGTAGTCCATTATTTAATACTGAGGTTCTAAACATGTGGCCTTTTGTGATACAGATTAAAGTAAATTGTATGGTCTCTTGTGAAATAGGTTTTCTACATGTAAGTCCCTGTGCTTAATGATATGTTTTAACTTTTAAATTGCATAATCTCTTGTGAAATAGTAAGACATCCAAGAAGTATTAAACATTGTGGCCTTTTGTGAAATAGTTTGGATTTGATAGGTATTCATTCCAGTTTCTCATAAAATGTTAAGGATTCCAACAGGTGGTAAATTTTATAGTTTTTTGTTAAATAGTAATATTTATTTCAGGTAGCAAATTCCTATATGATATGTAACCTTTTCTCGCATGCAGATTTGGATTGAACTCTGTTTTCTGGATGTGAACATTTTTACTTCCTACTAACCACAAAACTCGCATGTATTGATGTGATGTTGCTGTGCTGCTGCATGCAGATGAGCCTGTAACAACCCTGTATTAACAGTAGCGCAACACACCCTCCTAGTGTAGTTGGCACCCTCTGTACTGTTTGTTCAGTCACCACTTCTCAGTTTGGCACCGAGTTAAGATGTGTCCATTTTTTTCTTTAGTTCATGAGATTCCTTAAGATAGGCATTTCTTCTCCTGTAGAATAATCCACTCTTCACAAACGTTTTGGTCAAATTTAACTTTTTATATTTATTCTTTAACTTCACAATTAAATAATTCTGTACTTGCAATTTTTTCTTTCAATGTTAAGAATTTTTAAGTTATTGTCGCTTCCACTTTGTCTTGTGTGAGACAACAAGAAGTTTGTTAGACAAACAACAACTATAGCATCAGGCTTCTCTGTCTCTTGAGGAGGTGACTGACATTGTGCAATGGGAGCTGGAGTTTTTCCTGTAGCCTGGCTCTTCTGAGCCTAAAATGAATATTCTTCTACCTGTGTAATTCTTTGTCTTCTCTTCTTCATTCAATTTCTTCTGCTGACTATTGTGGTTCCTCCTCCTAATATTTGAGTCCATGCTTTGTTTTGGTATGAGAGTGCTTCATCCTTTATGCCTAGTTAATATACATGCCTTAGCTTATCATTGAAATGGTTTATTTTTTCTGTACACCCAAATACTGGAATTTCTTTTCTTCAGGCTTAGGGTTCATATTTCTGAAACTTGAGTGCACATTTTCTTTCCTAACCTTAAAGTTCTGATTGAATAATCAGTATAGAGGGAGTCAGCTGCACTAAGAGGGTGTCACATTTCTGTTGATGGAAGGTTGTCACATGTTGACTTGAATGCAAAAGAGTGACAATATTATGTAGATTACATGCAAGTTTAGCCTTAAGGCTAGTGGCAAATAAAAAATTCGAATATAGAGAGCAGCATTGAAAAGGTAAAGCTGTATGTGAGATTATCTTTCAGAAATAAATTTTTCAGTATTTCAAAATATTAACTTTTGTTGTTTTCTGTGAAACATTAATATTTATAGGAAGGAAATCTTGTGGTCTTTTGTGAAATAGTAATGTTTTTGTATAACTTTAAATCTTTTATTTGTTTTGAAATAGTAAGGTTTCAACAAATTTTAAATTTTCTGTTCCTTTATGAAATAAAGTTTTTGATTAGTTCTGTATCTTATGTTCCATTGTTAAATAATAAGATATTTGACTGGTTCTAAATCTTTTCCATTGTGAAATAGTAGGGTTTTCAACTGGTTCTAAATCTTCCATTCACTTGTGGAATAAAAAAGATTTTTCTGACTGCTTCTTAATTTGCTGTTTCTTTGTGAGATAGTAACATTCTTAAATGGCTATTGATCTCTTATGTGTTGCCGAGATTTCCAAAAAGTATTTTATGGTTTCTTGTGAAATAGTTTTCAAGATGGTAATGCTTTTTACCTACTTTTTTTATTTTCCAAAAATGCTAATGTTTACCTCATACAATAAATCTTATGGTAAGTTGTGATATAATTGTATTTCCAAAAGACACTAAATTTATATACCATTTTAAAATAGTGCAAGTTACTATATAAATATTTTGGACTCATAAGTGTAAATTTTCAAGCAAGTATAAGCAAGACAGTATGGTAAGCTTCTAACAGCATTATTATGTTGTATTAGACTAATTTCTTATTACTAGAATATTTAAAAATTGTAAATGATTCATTTAGAAGTTACAAATGTTCATATAGTTTACTGTAAAAGTGTGAGATTTTCCAAAGGTAATGACTTTTATAGTCTTTTATGGATTATGTTTCCAACAGTTTGTGAGTTTTATGGATCCTTCTTAAACAGTTTTCAAACAGGTACCAAAGCTTATATTTTCTTCTGAAAGACTAACATTTCCAACAGTTAGTGAATCTTGCAGCCCTGTTGAATAGGAAGACTTAAAGTAGGTAACTAATCTTATGTTTCCTTGTAATATCCTCCCCCCAACCTCCAGTGAAATTGAGATTTCTAACATGTCCTAAATCAGTCTTTTGTGAAATAGTAAGTTTTCAATAAGTATAAGATCCTTAAGTTATTTGTGAAATAATAGCTTTCCATCAGCTAGTCAATAGATTCAAAGAAATATTAGCATTATTCTGTTGTATTTTATATGAATTTTGTATTATTAAAACCTTCACAGATTTTTAAAGTTATTAAAAAAAACTTTTTTTAGAAGTAACAAATGCACATTTATTATTGTACTACTTTTACTGAAAGTTACAATTGACAGTGTTTGTTCATGAGTATTATTTTATGACATAAAATGAATAATGATATTCTTACAAGTTCAGTGTGATGTGTGATTTATTTGTAACTCAAATATATATACAACAGTATTCCTTCAGCACTGCCATCAGTGATTTCAATCATATTTAGATTAATCATGTGTAATATCATAGTTTCATCGATGGTTAGTGTAAAATATATGATGCATTTCTGTGTAATGTTTAATGTGGAACAATAATTTTGTACAAGTTAACATGCATACAAGAGTTGAAAGCAGTATTAAAGTATTTGCACTTTTTAAATGATGTAATAAGATATATCTTAGTTTGTGATTTACATCCTTTAACTGTTAAGTGTCTTGTATTATATTCTATAATATTACATAAAGTTCATAATCAAATATCCTTTGTTCCTGACAACATAGTGAACTGTTTATTATGGTCTGTTTTGTAATTCACACTACTGTAATATAGTAACAATCAAATATGGTTTCGTATTCTACTTGAAATTATAATGAGATGTCTATAGTTGGTTTTGTTTTGGATGTCACTACATTGTAAAATAGTAACAATTAAATCTTTTCTTTTCTACTTGATACTATTTTTAAAAGTTTTATAGTGGGTTTTGTTTTGTACTTGAATACAGTAATTTGGGAATAATCAGATATGATTTGTATTCTGTTTTGATACCATTGTGAAATGTTTTCACATTCTTTACATTGTACTTAAAAGTGTAAAATGTTTAT
Source organism: Carcinoscorpius rotundicauda (assembly GCA_011833715.1). Taxonomy (NCBI): domain Eukaryota; kingdom Metazoa; phylum Arthropoda; class Merostomata; order Xiphosura; family Limulidae; genus Carcinoscorpius; species Carcinoscorpius rotundicauda. Next base: position 48,787,665 of record CM022394.1, on the reverse strand, counting down.
CAAACTATTTTATACTTAAGTTTTTTATAAAGTTAAAATTAGTTAAATTGCTTGTTACAGAAAATATCTTGCGTGTTTGAAGTAATTTAACATGAATATTAGTATGTATACAGGGTAATATGTAGAATAAAATGAGTTAAGGTAACTAATGAAGCAGTGCTGCCTCATTAGTTAGTTTGATTTCCTTTTTGAATAAAATTCTTAGTCTATAATTGTGAATGTGAAACTACAAACTTGATTTATTTCATGTGTGTGTTTTTAACTGATATCTGAAAACAGATGCATGAGCAGCATTTGAAGTTCACATGTTGTAATGTGTATTGAGGTAAAGAACTAAGTAATGATTTCTACTTGTTCATAGTATGTTAAAAAATTATGTGCTCAAACTGTACTAAGTATTAAATATTGATATTTCAAAGCATGATGCAGTCAGTTGTATTAAATACTTTTTTTTATATTTATCTGCTAATGTGAAAAATTCCAGTGGATATAACAATGTGCTTTTAGAACCATTAGGATTGCAGTACTCATTTTAGATTATATACATTCAGTGTGAAAAAGCAACTACTAATTTTAGAAGTTGTATTGGTAAAAGTACTTGCTCTATATTTCTTTTTCAGGTACAAGTTATTTTATAACTGCAATTCTGAATTTTTAAAAGGCATATTCTATACAAAGTACCAGTCTGTATGTACTATTTAAAAGTACTGGAATATTTATATAAAGTAGTCATTGGACAATTTCAAAAAATGTTTTACGTTGTTTAAATGATACCTAATTATTTTGCAATGAAAATAAAAATTGAAATATTTTATTTGAAGTTTTTTCTAAATTTGATTAAGAGAGCTTAATTATCAAAACTAGCTGGCATTCATGTTGTTCATTATTATATAACATTACTGTGAGGGTTAGCTGCAGAAGGTTTGAAGAGTTAGCCCTACAAAGATCTGATTAATTAAGAAACGTGATTACTGTTCAGTAAAAGTTCTGGTAGTGCTGTTTATGTCCTTGTGGTTAATACTGAGATGAGGATCAAAGTATCATGGGTTTGAGACTTGATGCTATTGAAATTCCCTGCAATTTCAGCTATGGGTTCATTTTAAAAATGGCAGTCAATTAATTTCAGAAAGTCATAAAAGGCACTTGAAATGGCAGATACTTTTGGCTAGTTGCATTCCCTCTGGTCAGCAGCTCAAAATTAGGAACTGCTAATATGCCTGAATCCTAAGGGACTACTTTTTGTGTTCATGCAATTTTTTTTATTTTTTTTATTTTCACAGTTTCATAGTAATTTTCAATTGCCTTGCTTATTCTTACTCACAATCCCTTCTCTTTAGCCTGTGGTCAAAATTCTTTCTTTCATAGATCTCCAGTACTTGAATCATTTCTTCCAACTTAGGAATATTCTTTTTCTCTTAGTTTGGTTTTGTCTTGTCTTCATTCTGCTCAACTTCATCTTTTGCTTGTTAAACTTCTTTAATTTTCATTGCCCCTTCTTTATGGAGTTATGTATTACATTACTTACAGTTTTACTGGGAAACATTGCACCAGCCTGTTCTCCACACTCTAATTTTATATTCAGCAGTTGCACAGTTCACTTGATTTCTTTTTATTCTGAGGCTTGCTTAATCAGGATGCTTTACTTTCTGAAGTTTGAATCCCTCATTCATATTTTGGAGAATTCAGTTAGCTACCCTTACTTCTAGATGAAGTTTTGTGTGTTGTTCCACCTCTTATGTTTCTTTTCCTGTTTGTCTCTTTCTGATGTTTCTTCTGATTAGCCAGCCATTAAGAGACTTAGAACCAGTTTCTGGAACTGTTCCCTGGTCTTGATCCCGTGGGAGTTCAGCTTTTATACATTGTGTACCTATTGATTCATTTTGCAGAAAAATCTTGGGCATATTGTCTCTTAGGTACTTCCTCTGTCATTCAGGGCTTAAAATTATTTGTTTTTAATTTAATCCTAAGAGTTTTGTATTTAGGCTTGTATTTTTACAACAATACAAACTTTTATTCCTGGGAAGCATTTTTGTGCAGCCTGTCTTATCCTTCAAGAGTCTATTTTTTTGGTTTAGGTAGTCAGACTCTAAGTCAGTATTGATTCCCACTTCACGCAGATAGCCCTTGAGTAGCTTTGCATGAAATTCAAAAACAAACAAACAAACAAACCCCCACTTCGTATATGATTCATTTAAGGTTCTTTCTCAACTCTTCTGGTGGGTGTGCTATGCCTCATCCTTTACACATCCAAGATATAGAACTTTTTGTTTCCAAGGCTCTCATATTACATTATTTCTTATGCAAGAAATTCAGTCTTTTGTTTCTTGGGGAGAGACTAAAAAGTTTTTTTCTTTTAAATATGACTATTTACATCCCCTCAGTGCTCTGGAAGGTCACTAGGATCTATCCAGTGATTTGTTTTATTTTTTTTATCCTCTTTTTTTTTTTTCACTTCTCTCTTTTGTGATTGCTTGATTTTTCCTACATCACCCTGGTCATCCTTCTTTTCCACATCACCCTAACTTGTATTTGTTCATGGTTTCTTTCTAACTGATGGGGTATAATTTTTGGACATTTTCATTTTTGCATTTGATGCCCAAAAGAGCAGTCTTCTCATTAATATCCTCGAGATGTCAGTTCAGTGCATCTGCTATCATCTTTTTTGCATATGTGTGGACATCGTGTTATGGTCTATTAAAAGCTTAACATCCTTTTATTATGTCAATGAAAAGTGAGATGACCACTATTAAGACCATTGCTTTTACTCATTCAGGCTTCTCTTTCAGATGCTGTGAGAATTTAAACTCTGTGATCAGTTGGCTGCTCAACAGAGTGGTTTTTGTATCCTGTGGTTTTTCAGTTTATTCTTTCACACACAATTCATCCTAATATTACATTTGTGACTTCCTTGCTTTTATTTGTTTAGTCTGGGATCTTAGTAGTGGGTGCACAAAGTCAATGTCCATCCTCTTTCTGTATGACTATTTTTCTTTAACTTCTTCCTAAGGTGCTGTCTCTAATTTAAAGCGTCCCTTACTGAATTGTTTACATTGCTTCTTTACCCATCATCCAGCTCAAGCTATTTACCTTTTGGTGATTTACGAGCCTCAACGTCTTTCACTGTGGAACTCTCTTTTACATCACCCTTACATATCTATTTTTTATTACGATGTGCCACACCTTTATATTCCTACAATTTTTATCTGGTTCCTTACAAAATGAGCATGTTTTTCTTGAGTAGCTAATTTTCTTTCTCGCACTTGTCAGCCATTCATCCTTGTGATTTATCACTGTAAATGGAAGGCCTATCATTGTTGGTCCTTCCACTACTCCCATCTTCCAGCTCATTTATGTCTTCCTCGTTTTACTTTTTTATATAAACCTGGCATTTTGAGTAGGATGCTATCAGTTCCTTCAGTGGTAGTTACAAAACTGCTTTATTAGTGACTTTCCATATTTTCCAGGTCATTCTTGCTTTCTTTTTCTGGTTCGTATAAATTTGGGCTTTTATAATCAGCGATCTTCCTTTTATGGTTCTTCTTATGGGCTGGAACATTAGTTTAGTTTTCAATGCTTTCACAAGTCCTTTATTCGAACCTATGGTTACCTGTTCGATGTACCATCTTACTCTGAAGATGTATTTTCTTCTATCTTTGTAGAAATGTTATCTCCTAATCAATCATCATTATCCTCCCTTCAATATCTTTATGATGCAATCATCTAAAACCCAGATCACTTCCGTTGTCCCATGTTTGCAATATAATTATACTCCATTTACACAGCCCCGTCTAGAGATGATTACATGAATGATTTCGCACATTTACAATAAAGTACTATTTTTTCTCCTTTCAAAATTACAATTACACACACTCTGCTTTGATATAATTCGTCTATTTACATTTTATTAAGAATAATGACAAAGTTAAAATACGATGTTCAACTGTAGCTATGTAGTACAAAACCATTGTTACAGCTTGGATCTCCTATTTTTATGAGCATTAGTATATTTAACTCCGTGTATAAACAAGTGAGAAATTCTGGTGAATTGATTTCTAAGCAAAGTTTTTTCGTACTCTAGTTTCTAAATTCTAAATAGATATTCGAACCATAGCCAATATTATTGATATGAATTGCTCACCATGTGATTGAGTTTTCATTGGTTTTCGGGTTACGAAAGAGCAAAAATCACCCACCATTTAAGCTCACACGCAAAACACACTGCACATGTTACCTGATACAAAATATGGTTTATCAACTCAATAATTCCGTTTTTTACACTGTTTTGGTCAATCCTGTCAATGGAAATGGCCAAGGAATTCACTCTTTTCAACTGATGCAAAAAAAATACTGTAGTGTTTCAACTAATTATTCTATTTGTTCTGATGGTTTCTACCTAAAATGGAGGATTAATATTCTCCATTTGGTTTCAACAACTAGTCTTGTATGTGATTGATAAGATTTCGGTAGGAGCAGCGACAAACACTAGTAGCAGCACTGGCAGGAATATGAGAAAACAAAAATTGTTCAATGATTTTATCTTATTTTCGATAAATTAAGATGCAAGTTCCTTTTATTTGACCGATCATGGTATGCCAACATGAACATTTCTATTATTTTGTGCAAAGTACACAATCCGGCTAAATCCTGTTTGTTTGTTTTTTTATAGAAGAGCATCATTGAGAGGCAAGCTCGTTTGACAGTGAAGTAATTTTTTTTTGTTTTTGTTTAACTTAATACATATCAGGCCTTTTATTAGAGTTCTAACTTGACTACCGGAAGCCGTGACATTTTTCCGCCAAACATACTTCTTTTATAAGGATATTTCTTAGACAATATAAACAAGTAATTAGTGAAATGTGGCTTTGTAGCTATGCTGCCATAATATTTATTTAGGAGAATACAAGTTTAATCATGACATTAGACAAACGGGGAATTTTTATGTTTCGAACCGAGGTACATTGCATATCCTTTAAATTTGGCTGGTGTGGCTTATTGCTATCATGCTTAGACTGAAAGTCGGAGGATTTCTGTTTCGTGGTCCTTTATTTACCGCACAAACCGTTTCAGTTTGGGCACATGTATGCGCTGTACAAATGATAGTTACAAGAGCAAGGGACTATGGTAGGTGCTGCGGTATAACTGATTTTCATGTAATCTGCCGATCATAATTAAAATAGGGTCATGATTATACAGTAGTAGTCTTATGTAGCTTTCTGTGACAAACTGCTGACACGTACCGACAAAATTCTGATGGTTTTGACTAAATTAAAGCAATGAGCTTTCATAACGAGATTGAAGAAGCTGGACTAGAAATTCCTGTTGGTGGTTTTTCCATAAAGATTAATTCATCTTAAATGTATCACAGTTGCTTTCTTTGATTTCAAAAAAAGAAGCTCACACCGTTAAAAAAACAAACAAACCTGTTTTCCATATTCGAATTGGGTGTATCACATACAGTTCATCATGCAGTTTTTATTCCAAAACAAAAAATATTTAGCCAAGACAAATTAGTATGGAATAGTTTAGTATCACGAGATTCGACAACGGGAGTTATCGATTCGTCTAACATTCGTTTCCAGTAATTATAGTAGTAATGCTCAGATGTTAAAAAAGTCACGTAAATAAATAGACTTAAAAGATAAATTCTTGAAAAGAAACGAAGTTTGTTGTAAAATGATTTTTAATTGTAAGCTCAATGACGTGTTGGAGTTAAACACGTTATATGAAGTATGTACATATAGTTTGAAAAAAACATCTCAATAGTGCCTTTGTACAGCTGACATAGTTTATTATATTAAAGACTTCTTAAGAGTATGTAGAGTAACACGTACTGCGGAAGTACCACGAAAAGTTACAGGAAATGGGATTTTATCGGTTTGTCACACAGGGTTTCCTTCTCTTCTTTTTTTTTTTTTTTTCTCCATAAATGATTTAATGATATTTGTAAATGCGTGTAAGAAAAGTCATAAAAGTAGTTTGAAAAACCGTTGCATAATTTACCTTAACACCATATGCCTTTTATTTAAAAACAGTTGGGATGAAATATAGGGACGAATATAACATAATTTTATACCTGCTAGTAAATGTCAAAATTTGTCTAAATAACTAGAACTGTCATATTTCACAACTTCAACCTCACAAAATCGAATACTCGACCATTAAGCTACTTTCTTTCGAAAAAGCTCTTTTAAAACCATCTCCGGCCATGTTGATACTGCGAGAACTCGCATTCAACAATTTGTTATAATCCTCATAAAACCGTAAAACCTTTAATTTATACTAAAAAATATAGTTACACATTTTTATTGGAAACTCAAAATGCATTTTCAAATGAGTTTATTGCGCGTATATATTTTTTAAAAACATAAACTTATAATAATAATAATAATAAATAATACTCTGAATATTTGGTTTTAAAAATTGATTTCATGCACACGAAAGTTAATGTATATTCTTAATGTCGCTCTTAGTACACGTGAGTGAGTGTTGCGTATTTTTTCTCTTCTTTATATTCATACGCAATGGGAGGAGAGACTTGCGTTTTCCTACGTAATGTTATGCTAAAGAACGTGTCGATATTCGACAAAATATATAAGTTGTGGTATTTTAAGCCACGATCTTAAATGTACGGCTATTGGATTCCTCCTATTGCTTAAGTTGTTTGCAAAACTTCTTTGTAAATATTTTCAATTTTACGCATCCAGAGCCGTAAATTTTAATCTACTGAATGGCTGTACCCTGAATAGTTTACGTCGAATTCGTCTTAAGAAACAATTGGCTTAACTAATTACAACCTCTATGGAATGTATATCCATTTCCCCGTTCGAAGTTCAATGGACAAGTTATTTGTTTGTACTTCACCAAAACAAGAGGAAAACTAAAAATGGACCAAGATGAACACGCTGCAATAATCAGAGCTCAATAACAAAGGCCAATTTACCCAAGACTAGTGACAATTAGAAATAAATTCAACGCTTACCAAAATACGGTTAATAAATATGTCTGGTCAGAAATTGACACTAATGTTAATACAAAAATATTATAAATTTCAATATCATTTCAAATAATGGAAACAAGAAAAAGTCTCGGAAAAAAAATCCAAAGACACAGAAAAGACAATAATAGCACAAACTACTTTCTAACATTGATAAAAATATCAAGTGACAAAGAGCAATAATTCACTGTACAGGTCACGAGAGTACACGCCATACGGTGGTAAATTTATACAATAATCTGCTTCATTAATAATACCTGTACGCTACAAGAAGAGAAGCTGGTGTCAATTTCATTATACATACACGTTTTTTCAGAGTACAAGTGATTAACTAAAAGGTAAGTTATTGTTTTAAAGCAATTAAATGTTCACATATAAACTAAATGAAAAAAGGAAATAATAAATGAAGGATAAACACAACCATAAAAGAAATTGCTGTCTCACATGCTATTACCTTTGTTTAGTTTCTGCAGGTAACACTGTCGTGGCTGGATATAATTCTGATCCATAACTGATAGTTGAAACAGCTTAAAATAAACTTTTCTTTGGAATAGCGTTGTATGTTAAACTTTTTAACACAAAATATTAACAAATTTGAAATTATTTAACAATATTTATTTCACAAGATAATTGGTTTGCTTTGATTTAAAAGCTGTAAATCTTTGGAACACTTACAATGAATTGTAATGTATAAGAAAAATCATAAAGTAATCTACCTCAGGTATTATAGAAGGATGTGTTACTATTTTGGCTTGTACTAGTATAGTGAATTTGAAATACCAGTGTCCTTTATTCCATTGTTTTCTTAGGTAATTTTTTGTTTACAGGTTTGGTTGATGGATATTATTAGAAAGGTTATTTTTTTTTCCTGAATAATCAAAGATAACTCTACCCCAACTAAAAATGTTTCAGAAATTTTTACCCGGCATGCCCAGGAGATTAGGAGTGCTTGACTCGTAATATGAAGGTCGCGGGTTCGAATCCCCGCCGTACCAAATATGCCTGCCCTTTCAACAGTGGGGGCGTTATAATGTTTTGATCAGTCCCACTATTCGTTGTTAAAAAAGCAGCCCAACAGTTGGCGGTGAGTGGTGATGACTAATTACCTTCACTCTAGTCTTACACTGCTAGATTAGGGACGGCTAGCGCAGATAGCCCTTGTGTAGCTTTGCGCGAAATTTAAAAACAAACAAACAAAACTCAAAAAGGTCAGTATATAGGGAGAAACTGTACGCATAAGAATCTATAAAAGTAGTTATCAAGTTAAGCCATTGTTTTAGATTTCAAATATTATCACGTAGAAATAAATATAATGTTTTTCGAATTAAGTAAAAAGCTACACAATGGGCTATCTATGCTCTGCTCGCCAGGGATATCGAAACCCGGTTTTTAGCGTTGTAAGTCCGCAGACATACTGCTGAGCCATTGGGGTGATAAATATGAACAAGTAGCGATGGGTAATTTTATTATTGTATAACCTTACAGTAATATGGAAGATTAAAAGTAAACCTACTGTTGAAATTGTAATTATGTTGAGATGTATTACCTAGACGAATGTAACCTCAAAATTTTATTCCATTTACCTATGCAATTGAGCTATTATAAATAATTTCTTTCGGCCCGGCCAAGTGGGTTAAGGCGCTCAACTACTACTCCAAGGGGCGCGGGTTCAAATCCTCCGTGGCACCAAAGATGCTTACTCTTTCAGCTGTGGGGGTGTTATAATATGAGAGTCAATCCTACAATTCGTTGGTAAAAAGAGTAGCCTAAGAGTTAGCGGTAGGGGGTGATGACTAACTACCTTCCCTCTTGTCTGCCCCCCAATGGCTCAGCGGTATGTCTGCGGACTTACAACGCTAAAAACCAGGTTTCGATACCCGTGGTATCTTCTTGTCTTGCACAGCAAAATTAAGGACAGCTAGCGGAAATAAACGATCATATTTTTTATTTCTAAGATACTTGTGAATTATTTACATATTTCAAAAATAATTTCATTAAAATCCTGAATATCAGTACTATATTAAAGGTTATGCGGTACTATGCTATGCAAATATTTTTTGTTTTGTTATTTTAATATTCAGGGTATCCAAAAGTCTGGAACCATAGATGGAACCACAGCTTTTGTTCATTTCAGGTATGTCATTGATTATGGTGCTGTCAAACCATGAGAAGGTCAAATTAATCCTTCTGTTAATTTAACATCCAAACGTATTTTGAATTACAAAGACAGCATATGGAACACGTGCTGTGAGTCCTGGAATATCTAGCAACAAACGACTGTATAACTTCTGGTATCTGGAACAGTATTGAATTACAAAGGAAGCAGCGTATGGAACACACTCTGTAAGATTCACTGAAATATCTATGGTTCTAAACTTTTCTGACACCCTGTATATTGCGTATGTCACTCTCTCTTTGTTAGATATTTTGACAATAGATTTAGCTATTTACTGCGAATGTAAAACTTGTTTTTACTGAAGCGCAACAATAGTCAAAAGCGCTTGAGAAGTTTTGGAAAGTATGAATGATTAATAGAACAAAATTAATTAGTAAGAATATCAAGGTTGTCAGAGTTCGTGAGAATTCAAGTCTGTGAGTTTTCTGCAAGGCCGGCTTAAGGGTTTTATTGGCTCTAGGATTTTCATCTTATAGAAGACCCCTCGAGACAAAACCTCTTCGTGCAATACATTTACAGTCATAGCTTGAGGCCCCCTAATTAGTGAGAGGCGCTAGGCTTCAGCCCGGTGAGCTCATGCCTTACTCCGAAGATGGTCTTCTTTTAGTCCTAAAACTATCTAGCAACAACCGACTGGTATCTGAAGCATTATTGACAGTATCGCCACAGTTTGATAAATGATACATAAAGCTGTGAAGGCAGTTTGGTTTGTTTCTTTATTTTTGAATTTCTCGAAAAGCTATACGAGGGTTATTTGCGCCAGCCGTTCCTAATTTAGCAGTGTAAGACTAGAGGGAAGGCAGCTTGTCATCACCACCCACCACCAGCTCTTGGGCTACTCTTTTACCAACGAATAGTGGAATTGACCGTAACATTATAACGCCCCCACGGCTGAAAAGGCATGTTTAGTGCGACCGAGATTTAAACCCGCGACCCTCAGATTACGAGTCGCATACCTCAACCCACCTGACTATGCCGGGCCAGGTGGTTTAGAGAAGATATTCTAGCGGACTCTTAAAAATGTAACGCAATGTAAGGATGAATACCAAGTTTTGTAAGAAAACTAGGAATAATAATAAGAAAGAGCATTGGTCACTTTGTCGTTCTTTTTTGTAGTTAAGTACAATAAAGAACTTAGTCCACCCCAGTTTTTAGATTTACCTCTGAGCCACGAAGGCAGCAACGTGGTGGTCTTGAAAGAAAAACAGAAAAACAACAATATAAATTTAGAAACAGCTTAGAATGGGACGAAATAATTGCAACTCTCTCAAACATTAAATAAAAAAATGCGTAAAAGGCAGTTATTAAACAAGAGAACGTATAGAGTAGTATTAGGATAATTATTACTATAATTTATTGTCGCTTTTCATGGTATATTTATGTAAAAAAGGAATAAAACAAGCTAGTCCTAAGAACGATGAATAAAAAAAAAGGCGGAACCTGTTGAGGACGTGAAATATTCAATGGATTCGAAGAAGTATATCCATCCAACTAAATTTAAGAAAGATGGTTATTTAAGGGGGAAAATGGAGCTTACTATGTATTTGGATTCAGAACATGTACAAGGATAGATTATATTAGTTTACCTTATCTACTCCCATACATTAGAGTCCAGCATGGCCATGTGGTTGAGGTGCTCGACTCGTAATCTGAGAGTGGCGGGTTCGAATCTCTGTCACAGCAAACATGCTAGTCCTTTCAGTAGTGGGGGCGTTATAATATTATGGTCAATCCCATTATTTATTCATAAAAGAATAGCCCAAGAGTTATGGGTGATGATTACTAGTTGCCTTCCTTCTAGTCTTACACTGCTAAATTAAGGACGGCTAAGGCAGGTAACCCTCGTGTACCTTTGCGCGAAGTTCAAATCAAACCATCTGGGTTTCCAATTCCAATAGAATGCATAAGTGGAAGGTGTATCTTTGTCGTCATCAAGGATACTTTATCTGAGATTGCAACCAATGAAAATGTTAATTGAAACCTGAAGGGGAAGTTTTAGAAAATTAAAAAATATTAAACTGTCGTAGAAAAATATTAATAAACAAGTTGAAAGAATGGCTTAAGGTCAATACTATAGGGACCAAAAAGGTCAGTGCATGATGATCAAACTGCTGAGGATATATAGAGGTGGAATTTGCTATTCAAAATACCTCAGACAAATAATCCAAGGACAAGTGAACATGGAGAAGGTTTAGATTTAACAATAAATAGTCATCAGTGATGTCGAGAAACCCACTTGTTGAGAACTTTTATATGCAAAAACGGCTGTTCTGGGCCCAGAAAACACTTCAAATAGAAGAGCGAACAACGTTTCGACCTCCTTCGGTCATCGTCAGGTTCACAAAGAAAGGGTTACTGGTCGGAAGCTGACCACGTGTTTGGGAGGGGTTGTATAATTGAGTGTTGCAATGTAGAGGGCGCGGTTTGAATATATAATTTTGTCTATAATATTAATATAGGTATAATGGTGTTCCTTTATATTGGTTTATTTTGGGTTTGAGTTGTTGTATAAGTAAGGCTTCTTTAATTTTTCGTTTGTTTATGTTTGTTTCTTTATTTAGTATTTTAGTGTTTTCTATGGTTATGTTGTGTCCATTTGACTTGCAGTGTTCGAAAACGTGTGAAGGTGACTTTTTATGTTCTTTGAATCTGGTTTCCATTTTTCTACTTGTTTCTCCTATATAGAAGTCGTGGCAGTTATCACATTGTATTTTATAAATAATGTTGGTGTGGTGTTTGTCAGTGTAGTTCTTACATAGTATAGACCTTAGTTTTGTGCCTGGTTTTTGAATAAATTTAGTGTTAACTGGAATGTTATATTTTGTTACTAGTTTTTGCCAAATGTTGGTTATTTGTTTGCTGATGTCAGGAATATATGGTATACAGCAGTATATGGTTTCGTGATTTTTTGATTCGTGAGATATATTTACTTTTGTTGGTTGATTTTGCTTTCTGTCTAGGTGTGTGCGTATAATGTTTTCTACAGTTTGTGGAGGAAACTTATTAATGTTGATGAAGTGTTGTTTTATTTTATCTAATTCATCGTTAATTTTATCTGGTGAGCATAGTTTTATGGCTGTGTTTATCTGGTTTCTTAGTATGTTGAGTTTTTGTTTTGTTTCATGTGCTGAGTCCCAAGGAATGTATAGTCCAGTATGGGTGATTTTTCGGTGGATTTCTGTTTTGAATTGTGTGTCGGTTCTTATAATTTTGAGGTTAAGAAATGATATTTGATTGCTTTCTTCCTGTTCACATGTGAAGTTAATGTTGGGATGTATAGAGTTAATGTGAGTGAAAAAGTTAAGTATGTGTTCTGTAGATTCGAATCCCGCAATCGTGTCATCTACATATCTGTACCAGTATAGTGGTGGATGTAATGCTGTATTAATTGCTTGTGTTTCAATTTGTGTCATAAAAATATTGGCTAGAACTGGCGATACTGGGTTGCCCATGCTTAGGCCATTTGTTTGTATATAGTTTTGGTTGTTGAACATGAAGTTTGTCTTTATTGTGGTGAATTCTATGAGGGTTGCTAACTGGTTACTGGGAATGTCTATGATCGGGTTAGGGTCTCGAATATAGAGTTCTAAGGCTATCTTGCAGGCTTCTGTTGTTGGAACTTCTGTGAAGAGGGATATAACATCGAAACTGGCCATTAAGGCTTTATGATTAAGTTGATTTAGATTGGACTTGAAATTAAAAGAGTCTTTGATGAATGAGCTGGCTGATGTTGCATATTTGGAGAATGCCCATGCTATGTATTTACCAAGATTGTAGTTAAACGATTCATATGTTGACATTATTGGTCGTAATGGACAATCTGGTTTATGAGGTTTGGGGATGCCGTATATTTGCGGTGTGCGTGAGTCGGTTTTACGTAGGTAGGAATAAAGTGTTTGTGAAATTGTGTTGGCTTTTTTTATTTGTAGTAGTAATTTGTTTAGTTGCGTCTCATGTGTCTTTGTTGGATTTGTGTGTATTGGTTTAAATTTGTTCGTGTCTGATAGGATGTTATTCATTTTTTGTATGTATTCATTCGTGTTCATTATTACTATAGCGTTACCTTTATCTGCTTTTAGAATTTTTATGTTTCTGTCTAAAACAAGACAGAACAGCCGTTTTTGCATATAAAAATAAATAGTCAGCCCAGCACACTGAGGTCAAAGGAAGAGGAATTAAATATTCTTCATTGACGAATGTTTATGTTCAACTTATTCTACTCGAGCATGTGTAATACATGGAAGTACGGAACAACTAGATCACATGGGAAGTAAGATGGGAAGAGGATGAGTGTGTATTACCTGGAAGTACGGAACAACGAGATCACATAGGAATTAAGACAGGGAGGGGATGAGTGTGTAATACATGGAAGTACGGAACAACTAGATCACATAGGAATTAAGATGAGAAGGGGATGAGTGTGTATTACCTGGAAGTACGGAACAACTAGATCACATAGGAATTAAGACAGGGAGGGGATGAGTGTGTATTACATAGAAGTACGGAATAACTAAATCACATAGGAATTAAGATAGGAAGGGGATGAGTGTGTATTACATGGAAGAACGGAACCGCTAGATCACAAAAGAGGTAAGATAGGAAGGGGATGAGTGTGCATTACTTGGAATTACGGAACAGCTAGATCACATAGGAAGTAAGATGAGTGTGTACTTTCTACTAGCGAAGCCACATCAGACTATCTGCTAAGTCCACCGAGGGGAATCGAACTCCTCATTTTAACGTTGCAAATCCGTAGACTTACTGCTGTATTAGCGGAGGACGGAGGGGATGAGGCAAAAACATTAAGAAATTTAACAACTTTGACGGCATTAAAATCATTAACTGATAGAACCATATTTTAAACGTCAGTCAGGTAAAAAATAATTCATGGTTATTACCGTCATGATCCATTTATATCACCTTGATAAAAGTAGCATCATTACTAATTTGTGTATTAATATTGCAGATCTTGATGCATATAAGATATCCTTATGAACTCCCAACTTATCAAATGAATATTGAACTTGTCTGTTCAAGCTACAGCTATGGAAGCATACCAGTGCAAGTAAATCTCTATAAAAAAATTTGTTTCACCATATTAATCAACAGTAAAAAACTGGTGCTCCACAGTAATATTTGCTTTCTTAGTAAACCAGAAAAAATATATTCAAATCCAAGAATTCTACGTGTTAGGAGTTACCAGTAAAGTATACCAGACATATCACATGCCAGATAAACTCTTTATTGTAATACATTTCACCAATTAGATTTTTACAAATATCTTGAGATGTAAACTTTTCATTGTGGTCCATTTCACTCATTAGATCATTACCACTAATTCTTTTTATAAGCGTTGTGGTCCAGTTCACTCATGTACTTCTTACCAATAACAATAAATTTTAGTGACTCCACTGTCTCACTCGATTAATCAGAGTAATGCAGATGTGTAAAACTATGTTAATTTGTCTTTAACATTGATATCAGATTATAAACTGTTATTAATTTGTCTTTAACATTGATATCAGATTATAAACTGTTAAAAGTAAAGATACGTGTTAAATTTAGCTTTTAGTATAAATGTAGAAATATAATTCAGGATCAATTGTCTTTTTATTTTCTATGATCATTATTCGTGAGTTTTTAGCACCTTAATTGATACAAATAACTTAACGTTTTTTAATTGACTAAAGACGTATGAATACATGAACTATTTTATCATTCATTTTACTTTAGGATTGAAAAACATTGTTTTCTCATATATTCATGAAATCGGTGCATTTTAATTTTTTACTATGTAGGGAAATGTGTTGGAAGAATGTTTTTTTTTCTTTTCCAAGTTACTAAAAGGTTACTTAGTAACCAACACAACAACTTTTAAATTTGATTACATATTTATATGATATCTATGGTTACGCCCCCAAGTAGCACAGCGGCACGTCTGCATATTCAAAGCGCGAGAAATCGGGTTTCGATACCAGTGATGGGCAGAGCATAGATAGCCCATTGTGTAGCTTTGTGCTTAATTCTAAACAAACAAGCAATTTATTCGTTATTATGAAAGCTTTATCAGAAAAGAAAAAAGTAGGATAATGTAACATGAAGTTTGCTACGCTTCTTTCTAATAATTTGTTCACTTGCATACAAACTTGAACATTCCTTCTAACGTGTATGTAACATCACTACAACACTTACTAGTTATAAACTTATATTTGTTTAGAAATGTACTATCAATACATTATTATACTGAATGAAATTGATAGTAGAGTTAAGATTGTTTTTTTATTTAGGGGTATACAGTTAAAGGAAACAAGAGGGTGTCAGGTATTATTAAATACGAAAGAAATAGATTTTTGCTTTTAAATACGACTCTACTTTTCTTTTTAACTATCAAACACCAAAATTACCTCCAGGGTCTCTTTGCAGCTTCGCGGTGGCCTGGTGCTGTTCCAAACTACCATTAAACCGATCCTACAGGTATTTTCTGATTAGATATATTTATCTTAGTTCAAGTTACGTATTTTACATGAAATGGCTTCCCCACCCGTTCAAAAAAACTTTCATGTCAGTGAGAGCCACAATGTAAGGAGAATTTTAAAGTCTTAAGATTAAATCCTGATATCTCTACTGAGGTAGAATGGAAGAAGGGGTTGTACTGCCCCTACATCACTGGAAATGGAAGCTTTTAAAATAAAACTCTGTCTGACAACTTTTTAAAAGGATGAGGCCTATATTTTGCTCTACTATAGTGTATAAAACATCGTTGACTATATATTGGTTATCTCATGTGTACTTAGCTATTCGATCTATTTTCCACTCATGTAATGTAAAAATTATTTTCCTAAGTTTTATTTTCAAATAACAGGATAGTATAGGATGTTTCTAAATACTTTGACCTATGAATTTTACTATTTTACACGTAACCAGAAAGTTTGAGTGTTCAAGATCAGTGATGGTTCAAGAGTTTCGTAATGGGACAGTTTAATGTTATGAATGGTTTAACTCTTCTCACAAACCAAGCTTGTTATTCTTACTACATATATCTTTGTAACCCTTGTGATATTTTCGCAGTTAAAATACCTTGAATTAATGTTTGATCGCTTTACCTGTTTGTGTTGATATTTCAGCCATTGGTAAAGGATGGTATGCAGATTTATTGTTTGTTTGTTTTTTAATTTCGCGTAAAGCTACACAAGGATTATCTGCGTTAGGGAAGGCAGCTAGTCATCACCAACCACTGCCAACTCTTGAGTTACTCTTTTACCAACCAATAGTTGGATTGACCATAAGATTATAACGTCCCCACGACTGAAAGGGCGAGCATGTTTAGTGTGACGGGGATTCGAACCCGCTACCCTCAGAGTACGAATCGCACACCTTAACCCACCTGGTCATCCTGGGCCAATTTGGACGAAATTCTATAAAATAAACATACAGCATTAACCATAACTGATATATGATTGCTATAGCCTTGTCCCCCAGTGGCTCAGGGGTATGTCTGCGGATTTATACGCTAAAATCCGGGTTTCGATACCCGTGGTGGGGAGAGCACAGATAGCCCATTGGGTAACTTTGTGCTTAATTAAAAAAACAAACAGCTATAGCCTTAGAGGTAAACAAGATCTACGCCTTAAAATTCTATCAAAATGTACCTGGAAAATATCACTTTGTGGATTTTGTTTTGCTTTCTCTTCAGAATTATTTCACAATGATCAGTCTTACACAAGTAAGATCTGAAAACCACACTTGGCTGTAAATGTTGAAATGTGTTAGCTGTACGTGCTAAAGTGACGGCGACAACTGTATATTTAAAGTTAAGTACAAAGCTACGCAATGAGCTAGTTGTCTTCTGCCCATCATGGGTATTGAAATCCAGTTTCCAGCGTTATAACAGGAGAGCATTGTTTTCTGTTTAAGTTGAGTAGACAAATGGGACGCTCACATGTAGTACGGTAGCTAAGTGTTTTACTTTATCTGAGAGGTATGACTGAGACAAATATATATTTACAGTATGAAATGTTAACAGCCAGAAAATAATACACTGCAACGACACTACATGATGTAGAAATTACAGTTTTAATGGAATAGTGGTTTTTACAAAGAATAAGCTGCTTGTATGAGTAACATATCTATTTGAACACTTAAATATATTAAACATGTCAAAGTAAGCTTTATGCACATTGAAAAAAAAGAAATTTAATTTAAAATGCTATTAATGGATTTTAGGCATGTATATTTACGAAACTGGATCGATAATCACAGAATGTCTCAATAGTTCCAACACTTCTGTATAGAATAAAACTACGTAACAAAATAATGACAATAGGTATGTTAAGAGAGAACGTAAAAAAAAAAAAAAAATTAAATTTCAGAAAGGCATGATTAACTCGCTAAGTATAAACAAACGCAGAAAAAACAAACAATACAATTAGAAAACAATGAAGAGGTAAATACAGATGAGGCACTTGTGACATAAAACACAGAAAAATATAGGGGATAAAATAACATGTAAGAGATAAATGTTCATATAAATAAACACGCAGATTATGTCTACAAATAAGCTATACGTTTTGTAGGAATTAAAAGGATGCTTAAAACGAAATTATACTCATCCAGTAAATCGAGGAACATTTTAAACAAAATAAATAATAAGCTTCCTGTCAGTTGTGCCTTTTTTATTGTTTGGAGACTAACAATCAACGTCTTCTAACGACAAACAAACATTTATTTCGTTGTTACTGCTTTGTACGAATTTATTTATTTAAATATAATCTTTCTAACATAAAACTTCAGTAAAGCCCCATTGTAAATATACTGTTATCATTCCAGAATTAATGATTTATACATCAGATTTCACGCAAAGACACAGGAAAGTTGGTCATGAGTGTTCCGCCCTCTATTGATAGAAGTTTGTGACAATACTCCATCCAGACTTTTTTTCTTCACAGTCGAGAACGTTACAACTACAGTAGTGATATTATCAACGAAGTTTTATATGCCCATTCATTAAAAACCAACTAAACATAAGTTTAAAAGATAATGTGTCTATATTAGTGTTTATAATCTTGATAGTTTAATTTATCTACGATGTTTTCTAGCCAAAAATGCAACTGAAACATGAAAATGATACCACAAGCTAAATATAAAATGATTTCATAAATTATATAGTAACTACGACGTAACTTACAGACGACGGAGAAACTGCTCGTTTAATTAAAATTCAAGATAGACTTCAGGATGTATTATTTCCGTTTCTTCAACAACCCAAGATCGGAAGCATACGCTAAATAGCACAATATTTTACAGCTAATAAACCCGTAATCTGATAACAGAAAGTGCAGTGAATAGTAATGCTACGTACAATGCACAATGCATTTAGCTCACGTGTACGAGATTCAGTTGTATGAAACAAAACAGAAAAGTATATTTCGTAACAACGTGCGAATAAAAATAACTACATACAGAATGCAACTACGTAAGATGGAAATAGTTTATTACAGCTTAAACTTAATTGATTAAAAACAAAAATAAATGAAATAGAAATAAGAACAAAAAGTTTTAGTAATTAACTTAGATTTGTGTTGAACATGAGTGATGTTTTTGTTTTACATTTTCAACATATGAATTCCTATCTGCATGCGGACGAAGTTTTATAAACATGGTATGTGAATTTTTCTTTTCAAAATTAACATGTTTATAATAGACACAGATTCAATCGTAATGGTTTATCTGTTAAAATTATATTTGAAAACACGCACTTCTAAAATCATATGATAGACAACACAGAATCTTCGCGGTTGAACCAACAAAGACGTGTAATTAAATCTATGACCTGATCCTTGTTGAAATCAGATAACTGTTAGAAAAGTATATTTAAAAAAAAGGTTATCAGGCGATTATTTTTTCATTACTGGACTTACAAATGTTAGTTTTTTATTTGTTATTCAATAGTGCTCTTGTAGACAGTAGAGGGGGTGTTTCTTACCACATTGCTCCAATCAAAATTAACAATCTGAAGAAGGAACATAATGTTGAATTTTGTGACATTTACTTAACTTAAAAATTTGAAACTTCCCTATTATTTTGTCTAAAAGTAATCGGAATACTGCATACATAGTTTTTTCATTAGGATTTCCAAATATTTCTGTGTTTTCTATTTCTTTCATTGCTCTTTGTTCTATAATGGGTTAAAATGTTTACTGGTCCACATTATTCTACTATACATACTGTTGTTTTTTGCAAAAAGTACACACAAAAAACATGAAATTCTTTAAACTAATATATTATAAACGTTATTGACATAAACAAACACTTAATATGAGTAATAATACTGACGTAACAAGTGCGTGTTTATTATGGAATTTGAAATCCATAATATACATGCAGAAATTTAACTTAAGTTATCATCACGAATTAGTGTTCGATTTTTTCATGTATCTATCTGTGTGTGTGTGTGCCTGAATGCTTGTAAAGCTTAAAAGCAAATCATGTGCAAAGTCTATCGTGTTCTGTGAAGCACATATTTATATTTTTATTCTATAATATCCACTAGTTGTATCTGAAATGTAAAAGAGCACTGAGCTCTGTATCCTCAAAACGGCTGGTGTTAACACTAATTAAAATAAAGTGCAGAACAATGTTTTGACCAGCTGTCTTAAGAGTAGTCTTTACTTAAGTGGGTTTCTAGTCATCACGAAGTACAAACCTCTACATCCGTGTTCTACAGAAATTACTTCAAAAATTCTGTTCCAGTATCAAATGTGTAGCAAATATGTAGCAATGCGGCGAATGTTACGGAATGATAATTTTAGGTACATGATATTTTAAGTTTTTGGTAAATTATTGAGCAAAAAGAGCGGCTGCTACGTTCGAATGGTAATTTAACTCGATACTATTTTTTCTCATTAAACGCCAAGTGTAAATGAGTGTATGAGATTGAACAATACAAGAATAACATACTGTTTTAAAATGATACATAGACCGCAGAAACTTCAGAGACAATACTGATTGACTATAATAAACAATTTAAATAAAATTTGAGAAATAATCAAACTTTTAGTGAAAAATCTCCTATTTTGAAGTATTGTAAAGAATTGTGACCGATGAACTTTTTTTGTAACAGTCTACGATTAGCATATATTATTTCAAGAACCCTCTATCGAGCCTAGCGGTAATACTGAAAAACGAAATATTTATTTGTAAGACATTATGTGGAATATTGAAAAACATAAAAGTGTAAAAACAAGTATGAGGCCATTCTTAATACAATTATTAAAAATATTGATCCAGCTATGTCACTTACATGCAAACTGGATCAGCGTGACTCGTAAGTTGCACAATGAAAATATGGCTGGATTTTAATTATATACACACGTTAAACTCACGGTGTCAATATATCTGAGATAACAGCGAAGCCAGAGACGTGTTACTTGCAAATCTGTTTTTTCTATATATTTATTTTTAAGAGTAAAATATATATATATTGGAGATAACATTTTTTATATTTTTTTGATGGTAAAAAGTAATTGGTAATAAATATATCCTTAATATTAACCTGTTTTTCTGAGCATGAACATCAAGGTACAGATAAGTCACGTAGGAGTCTTAACGTGCTTAGATTTAGCATTCACTCCTTATACCCACGAACTAACTGTTACGTGAGCAACACTTAATAGATACTGCAAACGGAGGTTAAGTTAATCGGCAAGGCTACATCTCAAAAGTTCTCTAATAATGTTTCAAATGAACAAATACTTCATAACCCAAATTTTCTGCACGTGTCGTAGAAATGGGGCCAGGAAGTCCTGAAATTTTCGCAGCCTCATATCTTTCCAGAATGTGCTCATGAATTACTCTTTCAAACAATCTTAAATATAGCTTCACTGTTCTTTTACTTACTACCATACTTAAAGGACAAATAGTGTTATACGTATAAAGTCATGTTATTTACATAAATGTGTGTTCCACAAGTAGCACATTATGAAATACAAGAGCAAATAATTCTGCTTAATACAAAATATCTTGTGAAGTAAGTTTGTCTCAGTCCTCCACAAAAAAAAAATTCTATAAAACTATAGCCAACTACTACAGGGTGGTCGCTAGAAAAGCGGAAAATTTGAGGGTCAGATGAGATCATGAATAAAATGCGTGCTTACTCATTTCTATTCTGATTTCTTTACATCATGAATAAAATGCATGATTTTAATATCATAAAATGCATTTTGAGCATCTATGAGTGTAATATAACATATGCCTTTAAAAAACTTTGTAAAAGTTATTCTTTGTGAAAATAAATAGCTGTTTGACAAATTTTCCGCTTTTCTAGCGACCACCCTGTATAAACAGTTTTCAAACTTATTCAAAAAGCACCTATTAAACTCCTACTAATCTTCGTAAAACTACAACAAGTAATTATACAGGCTTACAACAATACGATGAAATCCTAGTTAATTGTTTGCAAATAATGAAATAAAGGAAGAAAAATATTTTTATCACGAATACATCACATTATGATAGTTCCTATCATTTACTCGAGTTATCCCAGCCATACTGATAAACATGCAAGTCGAAACCATCACAACGAAGTGGCTTTTTTTTTTACGATATATTTTTCCGAGTTACACCAATACATCATATGTTTGTTTAAAAAATAAACTAATTAGTTTCAGCAAATCTACACCTAGTGTTGATTATTACCATCAACATTTCTACGTCTTTAAAATCCGTTCAATTATGATCTCAAAAATAGTAATGGAATCAACGTTCTTTTGTTTATTAATAATTACCTTCAAAAAGTGTTTCCTTGAAACACAAATTGTCATAAATAAACTTAAATATTTCCATTTCTTCACTATGAACCGCCCGATGTTAAAGATTTTTCAGTCAATTATTCATCTCTGACATCACAGCAAACAGCAGAACTGACTCCCATCAAAACGTTTAATACAGCCTCCTGACTCATTCGAGCCGCCCGAGTTTCTTCTCGACTTATCTTCATTTTTCCTATTTTCCATGAAACAACAGTCACTAACACAGTTTTCCTGAAATATATGTATATAGTCAGTTGTCATACTAATTTTAATGTAAACATTTCAAAACTTTAAAGGAAAGAATGTTAGTAACGTCACTCATTTCGGACAGTGAAGTGGTTTTAAAGATGGGTTTTTCATTCTTTCAAATTATTAAATAATTAAATGCAACTACCCTGGGTGTACTATTACAGTATTTAATGGGACAAAAGAGACCAAGTTCAGATTTTTATATCTCTTGTTAAAGCATAATGCGATTATGTCATCTGACTAATTTTTAAAACAAAGAATTATATATATTTTCCAACCATCATTTTTAAGCCAAAACAAAACACATCAAAATTAAACAAAATACACAGAGTTTCTTAAAAGAGATCCCAGAGTACAAGCTACAACGTGGTATTATAAAATGTATTCTAGGTTTTGGAGGTGACTGAGGAAGTAGGACCCACATTGCAGTGGGAACACACCGTCTATCAGATTTAACACTATACTTTGCTAACCTCACATAAGAAATAGACACGAATTAGAAATTAGGAGAGCGAGACGTGGGTACTCAAACCCACAACGTCCCATATCTTTTATATACGGTTCAAGGTATATATCTGTATAAAGTAGTGCTGAGTTCTTAAATGAACTTATTTTTAACTAACGATAATTATTAGTAATTTTTTATTAAAATTTCTCTGATTTTTACTTCTTTGTATTTATTACAGAATAATATTTGAACATCATTAATAAAATATTGTAATTTATCACAAATTTTAGAATATCTAAATAACAAAAGTTATAATGCTCATAACAAATTGGTAAAGCACATTACTATTTAAGGAGGGTAAACCATAATTTGTAAAGTCAAAATCCTTTCTTTTGTCAAGAATATTTATACTGATATCCTTTTAATTAATTAATTTAATTTCTGAATCTAAATAATGTGTATCTGTATTGGAATTTGAAGTATTCTCAATTTCTATTTCTGCTGGATAAACGGTATCAATAACATTATATATTTCAGAATTATTTATGCTAATTAAATTTTTACTTTTACTTATAGATATATAGATGATATCTGAATTTGCATAGTTTTCAACAAATAAATTTCGTAACAGTACAAATATAAATTCGTTATACAAGTTGAAAAGTTAGCCCCCATTGTCTAAAAACCTCTTTATTGAAAAATATATAATTATTATAAATACAGAAACTTAATACATCATTTATGTTTTTGGACCTATAGTTTCTTTTTCATAGTTTTATAAAAGGATAACAATATTGTTCTATTATTGAATTTAAAACAAAGATTAAGAAAGTGTGAGTAGGTAAATAGTATTCAAACATTTGATTTTACAACATTATATACTACAATACCATTAAAAGAATTAAACATCCTAAAATAAGTTGGTTATATTTTATTATCCAAAACGTATGTCTTTTATTGTTAATACTTACATTTTCTATATTATCAAGTAAAATACCGAGTAATTTATTTAATAATATAGCCGATTGTTTGATGGTTGTTTTCACTGAATTGGAAATAAATCTAAATTTAATTGGAGATTTATGTAATTTTGGAATAGCATAAAGAAATTATGTTTGGAAGAAAGTTTATGATAAGCTTTAACAAAATTATTAATTACTGTATCTTTAGATTGGTTGACAAGTTTAAAAGTTTGTGTATTATTAACTTCTTTTATTATAATTAATGCACAATTTTTTTGCAAATTACACCAATGTTACAGTTGGCTTTATCAATAGGAACTACAACTTTTTTTTGCAGTTACTGAATATTATTTTTGAGCTAATGAATTGATAAATCTGTATGGTATTTTTAAAAATTTATGTAGGATAATTTTATTTTTATTTTTTTAAGTATACATAATATCCATTTTAAAAACCATCTAGGTGGATAAACTGTAATATAGTCAAGTTTTAAAATATATTCATCAACATTTTTTCAAGAGATTTTAGAATATTATTTTTATTACATTTTATTGCTATTCTGTTTTTAGCTCTTTTATTATTTCACGTAATATTTTGTGTTTGTAATATTTAAATTACCAATAATAAAATGTTAATTAAAGTATCAACAAATAAACTATTTTCACATTCACAAGTTAAATTACTAACATCATCTACATTTGAATTTGCTGAAAACTTTCATAATCGAATATTAATGGACTAATTGGAACTTCATATTTATAACTTACAGTAGATCTTAAGTTTTTACAAGGAAAAATATTATTATTTATAGATTGATGAATAATTTTAGAAATCTATAACTCATTGAATATTTTATGTCTAAAATTAATTATAAAATACAAAGGTTTTAATTTCCTTTTCTCTTTTTCAAAACTCAAAACACTATTAACTTTTAATCGATATTTTATAATGTGAGTAAGTTGTTTGCATGATCATTTCAAAAGTTATATTTATTTATTACATTAATTAATAATTTTATTTTGGGAAGATTAAGTTCATAAATCTTTTTAAAAATAGTTTGTATATACTAAAGCTAGAATAAAAATTATTATCTAAATAACTTCACAATTTTTGAAAATTAACCCATTTTACTTTACTTGCAATGTGGGTCCTACTTCAGTCATCTCCAAAACCTAGGATACATTTTATTATCCCTCGTTGTAGCTTGTATCCTAGGATCTTTTTTAAAAAAATGCAGCATATTTTGTTTAATTTTAATGTGTTTTTTTTTTGCTTAAAAATGATGGTTATAATGTAATTAATCAGAGGTTGGGATTTGCTGTTTCTAATGCAGTTCTTCCTCACAATTTTGTTTACTTGTTTAACTTCCTTTAAATGTTTTTATTTAATTATATATATATATTTACATCAAATTGTTATGGTGCCTCAAGAAGATTCCAATACATCTTAAATGAAACATGTGAAAAACTACAGCTATCCATTTGATAGGACATCTTGTTTAATGAATTTGAAGCTCTATGGATAATGCACACTATGCAACCTATTTAAAAGCAGTTGCTGCTGTAAGTCAATTTTTCAAAATTTATTAGTCGTACTTCAGTATATAGTTTGACCATGCTCCAGAAATCAGATTGACAAATAGGACATCCAATGTAAGTTCTTAAATGTAAGTGCATATTTGTATGATTGAAGTTTATTAGATATCAGATCCAGAAGTTCGGACTCTTAACAACATAAATTTTTTAATTGTTTGGTGTGAATATACATGCTCACAGTAGATGAAAATTCACTTTGTACAAGAAAGACGTGCATAGTTTTGATAAACGTATAAATTAAGAATGTATGTTAATTTTGCTTTCGTTCAACTGCTTTCAGTGTTAAATTATACTAAAAGAAATGTTAATTTTTATGTTAAGTCTTATATATATAAAATGTTAGTTTTGTATAGAATAGAACGAAAATAAATCTTTTATAAGTTATCTAGTCATGAATAACCACAGTGCTTTGTGCAAACACAAACAGAACACCAACTCTTCGAGAATTCAATTAGATGTTCAGTATCCGATAAATAGGGCTTGGAGTAAAAGAAACACCAAAAAATTTCAGCCAGTTTTGCCAAGACTTACAACGTTTACCATTATATTTTTCTTTTCTTTGCAATATACAGGCTACAAGAATAGTATAACTAAGATTATAACAAATATACTTGTTACATTTACCTTTAGGCAGCTTTCTGCTTCAAAGTCATTAAATTCTTCTTCAATTTTCAGAGTTCCTAACATTAATAAATGAATAAATATTCACAATATTAGAGAAAACAAGGTCACTAAAGAAAACCATTACCACAAAACTAATTAAATTTGGGTAAATTACAAATCCATTTTACAACATTAAGTACACAAGGAACATGCTTATGAAGCATAAGTTCATTTATTTTTAGCATTCAAATTTTATTGTGGATTTTCACAGCTATGTTTACAAATTCAAACATTTTTTTCCAGAAAATGTTTATTAGCTTTTAAATATTAGTGGAGTTTACCTTAAAAGTTCACTCAACCATACTGATCCATTTTTTATTCGTAAACTCTCAGGAATGTATGTTGTTCATCAGGCAGGCAGGCAGGAATGTCTCAGATTTTTCTTTGAAACGGTATTTTAAATATCTCTCAATAGATCATCAAAACTTTAAAATAATATATAATGTTTCCTTTTATAACAATATCTATATATTGACATAGTCAAGTTCTGTAAATATCATAACAAAATGTTTGAATTTCTTGCTCTATTTTTTCTACTTCTTTTTATTATATAATAACTCAAAACGTAAAATAGTGGTGTCAACCAATTTCTCTGAGGTAACAGTTTCAAATGGGGTACTTGCTTTTATAAATATTAATAACTTAAAACAAATAAATCTAGTGTTAAAAATGTTAGAACTACCCCTCAAAGTTTGCTTTCTTACAAACATTTGGTGTTCTTTTATAAAGCTTAAGTACCGGGCGAGATAGGAACTATCAGTCAGTACTGGATAAACAGTAAATATAACAGTTGGAATCTCATTGTATTTAGAACTTGTCTATAAATACAACCTTTGTATTTCTGTCGAAACACTGCATCAAAATACAAAACAAAAAACAAGCAGACAAGTAAAGAAAAAATCTTTTCAAAAATGAAGTAAATGTAGGAATGGCTTTTGAATCACCCCTAAATAATAGTACAGTCACTTAGTATCATATTAACAGACTGAAATTGAATAAATTAAATTAAAATGTATATATATATTGCTCTATGCTAATTTTTGCCTGTGTTATTATATAGGGATAATGTAAATACCATTGTTTGCACTATTTTTAAAGGGTTAATATTAGACATCTCTACATTTAATTTCGTTTCTGAAAAGTCTTTCTTCAGCTTAAAATTATAAACAATGCAACAATTATATAAATAAGCCAATGAAACAGGTAAAATAGGCTGGTCATATTGTATTCCGGTTGGTTGATTTGAAACATAAAGCTACATATTCAAATAAAAGTATGAAATAAATAATTTACCATTTCTAGTCTCGTCTGACGTAGAAGCTTTGTGCTTTTCAAATTCCTCAGCCAACGATTGCCAGTTCTGGCGATTACTTTCACAACCTCTCAACAGAGAGCTGAGAGCTGGTTGAAGTTGGGTTAAACCCTGGGGAAGAAAAATTGAAACTTTTTTCTAATTATAACATGAAAACCGGTTTATAAATTGGGATTTTGGTTAATTTATTGTTTATAACAGCTTATGCAATTAAAGTGAAGAACTTTGAGTATAAACTAAAATAGCATTTCATAAATTCTTGATTTTTTTGTCTGATAGAAAGTGTAAATTCTCTCTTTTTGTTTTTGAATTTCGTGCAAAGCAACATGAGGACTACCCGCGCTAGTCGTCCCTAAATTAGCAGTGTAAGACAAGATGGAAGGCAGCTCGTCGTCGTCACTCACCGCCAACTCTTGGGCTACTCTTTTACCAACGAATAATGGGACTGATCGTCACATTATATCGCCCTCACGGTTCAAAGGGCGATCATGTTTGATGTCATGCGAATTCGAACCCATGACCCATCGATTATGAGTCGAACGCCTTAACCCACCTGGCCATGCCGGCCAGAATTCTCTTTCTAAACTTTTGTTCTTGTGATTTACATTTTCCAGTAGGTTATTAAAAATGGCGTATAAATAAAAATAATGGCACAAATACATTTTCAAAATAAGAATGAAAAAACTAATATGACTATAAAACACTTATTCAAGAGGTAAATAGTTTTTGCTAACCTTGTACACTGGCATGCATATACTGTCAATAAATCCTACTTGCATCTGCGGCAGTTCGTCTTTTTTCTCCCTGTCCATCATTGCCTAAAATGTAAGTTAAAATTAAATCTGTAGATACATTTTAGACTTAGTAGTAAAAAGAAGGGACGAGATACAATAACAATACATGAATGAAATATTAGAAAGAACTGTGTTTTAAATATTCACACCAGTTTTTATCAGTTGTACTTTGTTTATTCTATTAACAACGTTTCACCAAGTCGTGAATAAAATAAACTAACGTTTCACTACGTACAACCGATAAAAACTCTTGTGGATATGAAGGTCAAAAGAAAAAAAAAGAATTAGTTTCAAAAGGTACTGTTGAGGCTTTCTTATTAAAAACAGAATCCTATAAACCTTACTTCAAAACTTTACAGGGTTAATCTTCACATATTTACATTGTAAAAGGCATTATCTTTCAAACAAGCAACTCTAAACAATACAAATACCATTTCATTTTTAAGCCCGTTTATTTTAATATGATGATATTGGGCTCACTTACGTTTGAAACAATAAAAATGAGTAAACAAAAATGAGGCTTAGCGAATAATAGGATAAATTCACCTGGGCATTTTGTACGTTATGTACAATTTCGTTTATTCTATAAATATTGAAACATAAATATACGGACTCAATCAGTGATGTCGAGAAACCCACTTGTTGAGAACTTTTATATGCAAAAACGGCTGTTCTGGGCCCAGAAAACACTTCAAATAGAAGAGCGAACAACGTTTCGACCTTCTTCGGTCATCGTCAGGTTCACAAAGAAAGGGTTACTGGATTCCGACCAGTAACACTTTCTTTGTGAACCTGACGATGACCGAAGAAGGTCGAAACGTTGTTCGCTCTTCTATTTGAAGTGTTTTCTGGGCCCAGAACAGCCGTTTTTGCATATAAAAAATACGGACTCAAGATGAATACAAGGTTTTGATTATAAACATAACAGTTATCACGAGGATTTTATGTAATATATAAAAATGGTGCATGAATAAAACAAAGCAAGCTTAATGCCAAAATAATCTTTTGTCTCATTTAGATCATATTCTATAGTCGGATAACTTATTTTAGTTCTTGCTTATTCAAATGTAATCAAGAAAGCCGTTGTATTTTTACTTTGAAACTCTTAAACATGAATTCAACATTTAATTTTTTTTATTAACTATTCATCAAAAATCTTTAAGTTTACTACGCTAAACTTTCTTACACTAGGACGTTCTTTCAAATGTTCTTTCTCTAAATCTCCTTGTTCAAAGAATTCACTGGCAACTAATTCTGCAATTTTTTTCTGAACTTCCCATGGTTTGGAAATGGCGCTAACATCGCATGCTGTCATCATCATTCCTCTAAACGTAAATAAAAACCTTTTTTAATGAAATTCTAAAATAAATTATTTTAAGTAAAGCTCAGCAATCCTTAACTAGTGCGAGCATCAAATGAAACAACAGTCCAAATATATCAAGAACTCATAATGTAGTTCTCAAAAGAAACTTAACGAAAATGCAATGGCGTCTACAACTTGCGTTACACGCATATGAATGATAAAGAACAGTACTTTTTGGATTATTTTTGAGTTAATCCTTTTTGATGAAGTTTAAATGAAATGAAAAATTCACTGTAGGTTGGTTCCCCCCATTCTTCAAATCTCAGTTTTTCACGACTAATTAAATAGATATTGCTCGCTTATATTACATATGGTTTGGACGATATAAAATTTCTTATTCTCTCAAGGGAATTATTTATCCTCATAAAACTATATTCATTTTCAACCTTACGATTGCTTTGTTTAATATTATAGAAATTGAATAAAATATCTATTTTTTGTTTAGTTATTGGCTTAAGAGCTGTAATAAGTCTTGAACAAAAAACCCTTTATATACATTAATAATCTATAAATGTCATTAAAGTTATGAAAACAAATTTTTATCTTCACCATTTATTTTATCCCTAAACATCTGCCACGAAACTATCACATTTTTGCGGTTTAAATCGCATCTTGAGAGTTTTTATGTGCCTGCTAAGTCAATTGTCTATTTGCGATACTTTAATAATGGTCTTGTAACACTTCTAACTATATCAGACATATATGCAAGTTATCTAATAACCATTGTTTGAATGCATGCTAGTTTCTTCACAGTAACATACGTGATAAAAAACAAACACCTGATAATAGCCGCCCATGTAAGAGATAATAAAAGTCCACAAAAAAACTATTTTGGCTCACAATATAATGGCATTAAACTTGAATCTTTCTTACCTCAATAAATCTTTCTTAGCAGGTTCGGACCAGTCCTCTTCTCCACTTTGAACGAGCTCTAAGAACCTATACTTTTTCCTGAAGAGTAAAGTATATTGACCAAAAAACATAAAAGACTAGGTATCAATAGATTAACAAATTCATCAGCGGTTTTGCTAGTTTCAAATACTTTAACAATTTTCGTTTTGAGACATAAGTTTGATCTGCTCACATAATACTTTATAGTTCTGTCTATTAATACTTGATGGAATTAGAGCTAAAAGAACAAATATTATTATTTTCATAGTAACAATCTGTCGATTACTGATGTTTGTTTTTTTTAAAAAATGTACGATTAACGAGTGAAACAGTTTTATACATTAATGTTTGGATTTGCGTTGCAGAAACAGAGACCAGTGCAAAATTTTGTTAAAATTTATTATACCCGTAAACACACAGCACTATACAAACAAATTTTATTTAGTGTCTACCTTTCAGATGGATACAAAGACTGAAAAAAATTATTATTCTAAAATGTTAGTTAATTAATATTATAATGTATTTACAATATAAAATACATAAATTGCTAAAATGCAAGTAAAATGTTGTTATAATGCCTCATTATGTATGGGATTTTCAAAATTCAGGTCAAAATCAGATTTAAATAAAAACTTTAAAGTAATGTTTAATCTCGCAGATGACAACAATACATGTAGAAATGTGAGACTAATAAAGGTAAGCATAAAATACTCTCTGTATTCTAAAATTAAATTATTTTTTTCTCATTTTGAGAAATGGTTTTCAAACATTTACCCAAAAACAATGAAAATAAATTTAAGATTCAAAATCCATTTTCTGAATGCTACTAGAACACAGTTTTAGTTTCAACTGTCTGAATTTGAATCAAATAACAAAAGAAGTATCATTATGGTTACAACATACAGCCATGTGAAAAATTTAGAACACCTTATGAAAGCCTGTGTATTTTTGTAACATTTTTGGATATATAGATATTTATCTCAATTTTAACAGCACTGAAAGATTATAGGAATATAACTAAACAATTAAAACTGATGAAAAGAAATTTTCAAGATATTTGGTAAATGTGATTCTACAAAAATGCATATTCTAACTGAGGAAAAAATTAGGACACCCCCACATTTTTTCCCACTTTTAAGTGTGGCTCAACTCACACACAGGCGTATCACACTAGGTGCACATGATTAAAAGATCGTTACTCAGCATTTTGAATGAGGCTTGCCCTATTTAAACCTCAGACATTTAGTTTGGTGTGCTCCTGACTACAGAAGTAAGAGTGAGCACCGTGGTGAGAACAAAAGAGCTGTCTGAGGCCTTCAAAATGAAAATTTTAGCAGCTTATGTGTCTGGTAACGGATTTTAAAAGATTCCAAAAGATTTTGAAATCAGCCATTCCACTGTCCAGAAAATAGTCAACAAGTGGAGGGTTTTCAAAACGACTGCCGACATGCCCAGGTCTGGTCGTCCAAGCAAGTTCACCACGAGAGCAGACCACAAGATGCTAAAAGAGGTCTCCAAACACCCTAACATGTCATCATGGGACCTACAGCAGACTCTGGCTACTGTTGATGTGAAAGTGCATGCCTCTACAATCAGAAAGAGACTGCACAAGTTTAACTTGCATGGGAGGTGTGCAAGGAGAAAACCTTTGCTCTCTAAGAGAAACATCGAAGCCAGACTGAAGTTTGCCAGAGAGAATGTAGACAAAAACCAGGACTTTTGGAATAATGTTCTTTGGACAGATGAGTCCAAAATTGAAGTATTTGAACACCAGAACAGGGAGCATGTTTGGCATAAACCAAATATAGCATTCCAGGAAAAGAACCTCATACCAACTGTAAAGCATGGAGATGGAAATGTCATGGTTTTGGGCTGCTTTGCTGCAGCAGGACCTGGACAGCTCATAATCATAGAATCCACTATGAATTCTACTGTGTATCAGAGGGTGCTTGAGGATCATGTGAGATCATCTGTACGAAAATTAAAGCTGAAGTAGAACTGGACCCTGCAACACGACAATGACCCAAAACATACCAGTAAATCCGCCAAGGACTGGCTGAAAACTAAGAAATGGTTGAGTCAAAGCCCAGTTCTTAATCCCATTGAGATGCTGTGGGGTGACTTGAAACGGGCTGTACGTGCAAGAAACCCCTCAAACATCTCACAGCTGACAGAATTCTGCCTTGAGAAGTAGGGCAAACTTTCTTCAGACCGATGTCAGAGATTGGTAGATGGCTACAAGAAGCGTCTCGCTGCAGTTATGTCAGCCAAAGGGGGTAACACCAGCTATTAGGGAATTCTAACTTTTTCCTCAGTTAGAATATGCATTTTTGTACAATCACATTTACAAAGATCTTAAAGTCTTTTTTTCAGTTTTAATTGTTTAGTTATATTCCTATAATCTCTTAGTATTGTTGAAATTGAGATTAAATATCTATATATCTAAAAATGCTACAAAAATACACAGGCTTTCATTGGGTGTCCTAGCTTTTTCACATGACTGTAAATATATCATATCCAACAATACAAATAGTGAAAGCTGTGAGTGTAATACCTTAAACATTACCATAATTATAAATGATAGCAAATGTCACCTAAAGAGAATCGTTCAAGTTTTCAAAACCACACATTACGAGGGGTAGCTTGGGTTTGTTTTGAATTTCGCGCAAAAATACTCGAGGACTATCAACTATAGCCGTTCCTAATTTAGCAGTGTAAGATCAAAGGGAAGTCAGCTAGCTATCACTACCCACCGCCAACTGTCGAGCTATTCCTTCACCAACAAATAGTGAAATTGACCGTCACATTATAACGCCCCCACAGCAAGAGGACAAGCATGTTTGGTGTGACGGGGATTCGAATCCGCGACCCTCAGATTACGAGTCGAGTGCCTTAATCATGTGGCATGCCAAGCCGGGTAGTTAAGAAGGTACGTTTCACCATTATTAAACAAACAACTACTCTGTTCTTCACGGGTATCGAAACCAAGTTTCTAGCGGTACAAGTCAGCATACTTGCTGGTATGCCACTGGAGGGCGCATAGGAGTTAATCATTTTTATTTTTAATATACCATTTGTTTTGCTTTGACAAAATTTTTCTTTGCTTGTATTGCAATATGTGACAACTAAGTAGCATAAGGCAAGTTTTTAAAAGATTATTTGAAATTATATACCTAACGCAACACTATATCATTGCAACATATCAACTTCGTAAGTCCCTTTTCACCACTAGAGGGAGCATAATGAACACAAAATTCCCTAGCTATAAAAATAATTATTATCAGAATCCTTCTGAACGAACAATTTAATACAAGATCCTAAAACCTGTTTAGATGAATAACAACCTTTAAAAGAAGTGAACTGGTAAATACTAGTAGCTGTTTATAAACTATGAATTAAAAATTCAGAAACGAACATTTATAAACATACTTGAAATACAAGGCAAGATCTGTTGACAAGATGGCCGATTCGATCACACTTACTGCTATTTTGTATTCTTCTGGAGACAAAGACTGAAAAATGTTATTACCCTGAAAAAAACAAAAAAAACGTAGAAAACAAAACGCAAAAAGTGCTAAAACGCTCGCAAAATGTGCCTATAATGACTTATATTGTACAGAAACTTCGGAAATGAAGTCGAAATCAGATTTGATACTCTTCAGGAAAAAAACAGAAACTTCTACGGTTTCTCTTAATAAAATTATCTTGCACAGTGTAATTAATTCTTGATACTTTAAACGAATAATGTCAATAAATTATACGTGAATTAATTATTCAAGTATTAGAAGCTATAATAATTTGTATGCAAATTTAGAAACTTATTCTATAATGGGAATAATTTGATTAATTAGATTTCAATGTGATCTTGAGTTGCACTGACTTATAATGAATATAAAGATACTCCTATGTTAACTTATTTTTATTTACACATACCAACTGTTTAATCCGTAGGTAGTGAATAAATATTGGGTTTAAAGATGATTATCAGTATATTTATGAGTAATTGTATTCCCTTTTTATTTTCTGTTAAATCGAGCTAAGTTATATTGCTGATTGACATTACAATACTGTCGTAAAATGAACTACATCGAATATTCAGTATGATAATATTGTGATAAAAATAAATTACCTCACTGTTTAGTATCATAATACTCTGGTCAAAATGGTGATGTTCCATGGTGGAAGTACTGTACAATATAGCGAGAGGAGAATCTGTTCTGGAAAGTGAATACAGAAATATTTATATGCTTATCTTGGTATGCTTCGTATATTTGTTTTTATAATCTTAAATACACTATTTAAATATTTGATTAAATCAAACATCTTGTGTTAATAAACCGGTACGAATACTTACTTGGTTTGGAATGAGTTATTGGTCCCCCGGTGGTCTAAGTCATGGCAAAGACACGCTACTAGCAAAGCAAGAATTTCTAAGTCTGTCATTAAAGAGCCCATCCTACCTGTCTGAAGTTAAATCAAATAGATTAATTTTCAAATGTTAATAATAGGTTTGCATGTCACTACTGTAAAGTAATCATCTATCATCTAGATAAACTTACTGTAAACTCCGAAAATGCAGTTAAGATACTATGTTTTAAGCGTGTTGCATATTTAACACTTATCACCTCCGAAATATTTTATGAATCAAACATTTTAGAGAATCAACATTGATCAGCTCTGAACTAAAAAAATAAACAAGTGTGTGTTTGTGTTTTTCGTATTACAAAACCACAAAGGGCTATCTGCTCAGCCCACCGAGGGGAATCGAACCCCTGATTTTAGCGTTGTAAATCCGGAGACAAATAAACAAGTACCTTTCAGTTACAAATTCTTCATTACACTGAAGTACCTTATAAGGTTGATATCGATTAGATTCAAACTCCACAAAACTAATCAAGGTTTTTACAAAGTAAAAATGATCAGCTTTACGTCACTAACTAGATTTATTTATGTTTATGGGTTGTTGTTTTTTTGCTGAGCGTGAAGAAAAAGATGCACTTCAAATTTCTATTTGGCAAGTTTTGGTATACAGAAATTCAGATATTGTCAGGGTTCATGAAACAAACAAAAATTCTTATCTCTTCTCTGACCTTAAAGTATTCTCACCAAAACGCGATACACTTGAAATAATTTTTTACAGCCTTCTATCATATCTTACATCAGTTTTTATCTTACGTTTGTTCAGCTTACCTACTAAACAGTAAACGTTTGTAATCTCTACTTTACCATGTTTACATTCTGAAAAGAA
Organism: Carcinoscorpius rotundicauda; assembly: GCA_011833715.1. NCBI lineage: Eukaryota > Metazoa > Arthropoda > Merostomata > Xiphosura > Limulidae > Carcinoscorpius > Carcinoscorpius rotundicauda. The sequence goes on along the minus strand of CM022394.1, from coordinate 48,752,164 downwards.
GTTGTTCAATCACTTTAAAGTAAATATTTTACCGTGATCATGGCGAACATGGTTTGTGACACATTTAAAGCATGTCTCCAGTTGTGATAGATGACAGGCCTATAGTTCTTGCTGACACTTAGAACCCACCGACAAAGAACCTGGATATAATAAATGTTTTAGTGAGTTGTTTTTTTTAATACAAGCTGAAAATAAATGTTATTTCTACTAAACAAAAAGCCCAATAAACCTGAAATTTTGTCACTCTCAATATATAGGTATTCTTTGATTCATCAGGTCATACACACGTGTAATTTAAATCTTACTTAAAACCAGACAGGTAAAAACACGAACAGAATAGTGCCAATAGTAAAATTACAGCATATGTATATACATGGAAAAAACTCCGGAAAACAAACTAGTCTACCTGGTAAGGTATATGAAACTTGGAAATTAAGTCCAGATCTTTGAACATCCTTAGCGTTACTTGGTAGGTTTGCTCATTTGAAAGCGAAAAGTCACTAAAACTGAAGCTATAGAGTTGAAATTTCTCTGCCGAAGGGATCGGTAAGTTCTGGAGGAAGTAAAAGGTTAATAAAACATAAGTTATATCACAACGTTCATGTTTAACAATAATTACACCAGTAGAATTTTATTTAAGTCACTGACAATTGTCATAAGAATTATGATATAACCTATCTATGTTCACCTAACTCAGTGAACATGTACAGCATGATCCTAAAAATGTAAATGTGGTTCATTAAGCTTGGAGGTTGGAGAGAAGGGGAGGAGAATAGCTGGTATACGTTTTGTGGAATCATATTCTATGAATATTCGAACTAATATGTGAAGTGACAATCCACAGTCAGTAACAAATGTGGGAGTGGTATGTCTTCGTTCATTAAGTAAAACCTATGCACTGTCCTGTCAAAAGTATCCGAACGTACAATTATATTTGTTTTCAAATAAATTGTTAACAGAAAAATATTACTTACAAAATGAAACAAATAATCGAATAGTTAAGAAAATTATTCGTGATTAATATTGTTATGTGTTGTTTTTGTTATTTTAATACAAATCTTGTTTTTTACTGCTATGTTTCCCAATCCAATACATGCCCCCCAGTGGCTCAGCGGTATGTCTGCGGACTTATATGCTAAAATCCGAGTTTCGATACCCGCGGTGGGCAGAGCACAGATAGCCCATTGTGTAGCTTTGTGCTTAATTCAAAACAACAACCCAATACACACACACACACACACACACACATTGCGGTAATTTTTTGCGGATACAACTATAATTAAGAGCAAATTTTAAAAACATTTCTAAGCAGCGTGGAAAATATCGATAGAAAACATGGATATATTTTAAAATAACACAAAATTAACTCATTTCCCTTATTTGCAATGTAAAAGTATATAACTTAAACGACAGTTTATGACAAAACTACTAAGGCATTCTGCTGCCTTGACTCTTGGGCTTCTCATTACCAAAGAATTGTGGGGTTGACCATAAATTACAACGACCTCAAAGTACAAAGGATGAACACAATCGGCGCTTCGATTCCGTATTCTGCAGATTGCAACTTGAGTGCCATAACTGTCAGGCCATGCCGGGCCACAGTACATTAAGTTATAAACGTCTAATGAATTAATTGATTGTTTTTTAATTGGAATTCCACGCAAAGCTACACAAGGGCTATCTGCGTAAGCCATTCCTTATTTAGCAGTGTAAAATTGGAGGAAAGGCAGCTAGTCATCACCACTCACAGCCAACTCGGAGATTTTAACCCGCGACCCTCGGATTACGAGTTAAGCGCTTTAACCAACTGGCTGCCAGGCTTAAACATATTGAATTTAAGAAGAAAGAAAACTAATCTTTGAGGTCGTCTTTTTTTTTAGGAACTTCGCGTATAGCTACTCAAGGGCTATTTACGCATAGCCTTGCTTAATTGGGAACTAACAGCAAACAACGTCAACTATTGGGTTAATTTTGTACCAACAAATACTGTCACCCTGATAGTAAACTCACGGACCTAAAATGCAAAGCATGTTTTTGCAACGATGGGATGTAAGCCATTGGAGTTTACAATCTAGACACAGTAACAGTGTCCTTCTCAAAAGAAATCAACACGTTTGACAATACCCTACGCTCAAATTCTTTGCTCGTTTAAAACAAATTTTCTGACTAAAAATTCGACTATTTCGGTGGATGTGGCCGGGCATTGCCAGGTGGTTAAGGCACTCAACTCGTGATCTGAGGGTTGTGGGTTCGAATTCCTGTCACACCAAACATGATAACTTTTGCAACCGTGTGGGCATGAAAATGTGATGGTCAATCCCACTATTTATTGATGAAAGAGTATCCCAATAGTTGGCGGTGGATGATGATGACTAACTGCCTTCCCTCTAGTCTTACACTGCAAAATTAGGGACGACTAACGCTGATAGCTCTCGTGTAGCTTTGCGCGAAATTCAGGACAAACCAAACAAATTGGTGGATGTTGGGTATCCTTCAGGTTTGGAAAATCTGAAGCCTAGAGTGAAGTATGTGGCTTTCCGAGGATCATTTCATTATGTTGTTTTCTTTGATCCGAGTAGTTATTCAAACGTTCATCCTTCTGAAGTGGACCACCCGCACACCATGGTTATGATATTTCATCATTGTCTTATTACTTCTCTTACCCTTGTCACTTTGATAAAAGTTTTCGTATTTTCCGTTTTTACGAGATTTTATATCTTCCTTTCCATTGTTGAGGATCCCACCACGTCGAACTGTTTTCATTCTCTTGTCTATGTGATGTCAAATCGTGAGATACATCCATAATTTATATCTTTTACGCAGATGTACTGCTCTTTAGGTGCTTGCTTGACGGCATCTCTTCTGCCAAAGGTACTTGATCTCTTTTACTCTTAACTTTTGGATTAACTGGGGTGCCACCATAATCGCATCCACATCTTTTACACTTGTAATATCTCAGATATTTTGTTTCTTTATGTTTCCATGTTAGTTTCGAATCCAGCTTCGTTTGCATTCAGAAATTCTAGATATTTGCCCCAGTAGATCTTTATACGTTTCAAAAAACGTTCGGGAATGGTAATTGTTTCATACACAATGTACTAAAGTCATTATCTGACCAAAGGAAAAATACACAAATAAAAAAAATCAACTAGCTCAAAAAATAATCATAACTTCTTGGAATATTATAAAGTTATAGATCGGTGTTCATTTCTGAATTCCTCATACAATATAATGAATATTCCTGCAGATTTTAGGAATGAAAGACAGGCTAAATGTTAAATATGTTTCTTACCAAGTGTCTTACCCTTTCTGCTGCTTTTGAGTCAGAAATTGTATGTTAATTATCATTAACACAGAAACAAAGAAATAAGCCTTTCAAAAACGTTGCAACATAGTGTGCTCGTGAGTGCACGTGTGTATGTATGTTAAACACGCGTATTCCGTATTAATAATTTCAAACTTCCTTACATTTTTCACTTTACAACTCTTCCTATTTCGAATTAAAATATGTAAATGAAAATCTCAAGAGACTACAAGCACAGAAAATGTCACACAACGTATTTTGAATTCAATTAACCTGCTGAGAAACTTTTCTGTCCAAATGGCCTAGTTCTTGTAGGTTTAATGTGACAGACGACCCCAAAAGAAACATTAGCTTTAAACTTGTTGTCTTCAAGTTATATACAACCACTGGACAGATAATAATACCGTTTCACCGTATAATAGGATCACAAGAAATATTAATTTAAAGCATGTTGACGTGTTAATTACGGTCTTCCACATAGCAAGTTGAAATTAACTTACGCTTTAATTTCCAAACATGCACGTATTAGAACACACATGGGTGTTTAGATTTTAACATAACAAAAATTCTCCCCAGTAAGTTTTCGATATTTTCAATAAATTCATGCTCTGTCGTATTGTTATCGCGCAAAAATAAGACTGCAGTTTCTCGAAATATATCGAAATTTTAACACTGATAAAAAGACAAACAAAATAAACCCTAGAGCTTTAGAAAAGTGTATCTGTTTTCAGAGGTAAAAGGCCTTTATTCCAGATCCACCCGTTTAAAACGCTAATATTTAATAATATTTAATGTTTTGTTAACTATTTTTATCAAATATTTTATCCAAAACTGATGTTTATTTACTATCATGGAAAAGTGTTTTAAGTTATCCAAATGGATTAGAAAAAGCTCTTGAAAAAACGTCCTTAATAAATAACTAACTGCAGTGAAATTTCAGATACTGTCAATCACGCACGTTCTCGCTAAGATCATTAGTTGCATTCTAATGTTGTTATTGTACGTCTACATTGTACACATGTGCATTACAAGATTAACATCGATCTCATCCTCTAGATCTCCATGTCACTAAGAGTTAACCACCAAAGAGGGATTTGTCTCAAATTAAGGATTATATTCTGAATTTGCATTAACTCTATTTGGCTAATAAGCAATATATTAATGTAAGCGTCTCATAAAAACACAACCCGTGTTAATATTCAAATTACCGACTTGTTTTTACACCATCTACTACCAGTAGCGTTTACTTATTGTATTACTCTGCTATAAAGAAGATTCGGTGTGTGATTTCTCCAAGCCCGTTCCCAAGGCTGTGGTTTCGCTAGATAGTAGATAGGGACAGTGAGAATCTCGTTAATCCATTCATGCGCGTCACTAATTAGATAACGAGGCATTTGGCTTTACTGGAAACTGTCGAAAGGTATACAAGGGCCATTTGATTTTAGCATTTCCCCCATAATAAGGCTGAAAAAGATAGTGAAATAGAACACATTTTCACTTTTTCGTGGACCTTTGCTTTTAATTTATAAAACACGAGTATTTGACCAGTTAAATGTATCAATATTGCTTTCCACAAATCTAATTACCATGTTATGACGTTATTAAGGATTTAATGAAGAAAAAAGAAAGGGAACATTGCCATTTATAAAAAACTTTTGACTCTTAAAAGAATGTGTTCAGCTAGTATTCTATAATACTTTCTATAGCACTTACTGTTAAAAAAGAAATTGGCACACAAGAAAAAAAGGTAAATTACTTATTTTTTGTGTAAAATACAAAGAAAACTCTAGCAGCACTAGTGGGGATTAACTAGAAGTACTCATACGATTTTAAATCAATTTTTGTTTCGTGATTCGTATGCACTCAAACATTTCAGTGTAAAAACAGTTTTAAAAAGAATTTAAAAAGCTGAAGAGATAATTATGGATTCCTTCGGCAGCGCTAGGATTAAAGGAAATACTTCCTGCTGTCCCTGTACCCTGTGCTGACTTGAATACTTTATATATAAGATACAGTTTGGCATCCAATCTGTACCTCGTTTATTGAGTATCTGATTATTTACCCTTTTCTGTTTTTTTCACGTTCCAAAAATTACTCTCATTCCAGAAAAAAATTAACTCAACGAATTTAGTTTAGCTTCCAATTTTTTTTGCATCTTAAATATGAGTAACCCATACAATTTATTCAAATCTTCCAAAAATTTCGTGGTCTCCATTTTTTACCGGAAACAAGTACTTGAGGAAGTGTATTTTATAGGAAATGCGTATTTACAGAAAGTTTAAATCTACTCAGTTACTGCGGACTTACAATCTACCAAGTTAAAAATTAATAAAAATTCTATAACGACGCTCTCGGGTTGTAGACTTTTATCATTTTATACAAAAATTTCTTTATACACATGCGCGCGATTCTTGAGTTATAACTATCATCTGGATGTTTCACATCCAGTACAAACTTAGATTTGTTTGTTTCAAATTTTGTGCAAAGCTACACCAACAGCTATATGTGCTAGCCTCTTAAATTTACCAGTGAAATACTAGAGGAAAGCCGGCTATTCATCGCCACCTACCGCCAACACCTGGGCTACTCTTTTACTAAAGAATAGTGTGGTTTACCGCATATTATAACGTCCCCACAGCTAAAAGGGGGAAGAATGTTTGGCCTGAAGGGAATTCGAACCTGCGGTCCTCTGATTATGGGTAGGTGGTTAGAGCACTTGATTCTCAAACTTAGATAACGGTTATACATAACTCGACAACTTCAATTCACAAATCTATAAATGTGGTTCATTTGTTTGTTTTGAAGTTAAGTACAAAGCTACACTATGGGCTATCTGTGCTCTGCCCGCAACGGGTATTGAAACCAGGTTTCTAGCGTTGTAAGTCCGCAGATATTCTGCTATGCTACTGGAGGACAATATGGTCGATGATAGGTTCCAATGAAACATTTTGTAAAGATGACAAATTATATTTATTCTAAAACTATCGTGAACAATATTATTGAGTTCTAAAGCATTAAGCCTAAATTTCTTTCAAATCAGATGACTATTCTGATTTGGTTGAACAGGGGTGTCACTGGGTACTTCCCACGAGATTCATGCCTCGAATGTATTTCACAATGCCCATAATTTATCTTAGTCAATTACGGTTAATTATCTTGAGTACCAGTGGTCCAGGATAAGAATCTTTTCGATAGCACCTATTGATGCCCTTGCAGATAAGAAATAACATTTACAACGTCATATTACCGAACGTGGTGACGTAATGCCTTAATTTTGAATTGTCAGTTTCTACTTGCTAAACCTGACATATAAATTAATATTATTATTAACATATTACAAGTAAACAAAGCATATATATGATGAAACCTGCAAAAGTTAAAAAATGGAAAATTTATCCTAAACGATACCTTATGCACACATTGGTTAAACGGCTTGACCAGAGAAACTCTTAAGGTTAAGGCAGAGAGGTAGAAATATCTACCGTAAGGGATTTGTCTGTTTTTTTTTTTAAAAAAACGAACTATGATGTTAAGTGTCACTTTTCTAACACGATGATAGATGAAACTAAGGATTATATTTAATAGACTCCATCCGTAATCCGACATGCTTATCACATGGTAACAGCAAACTCATAAAAGCTAAATATTTGACCTTAGCATTTATAGGTACAGAAATTCTGAATCAACATCATAGGTGATAATTATGTATAAATAAAATCTTCTCCCTACCTTCGGTGGATCAGCTGTAAGACTGTAGGCTTATAACTTTAAAAATTGGATTTCTATATCTACTGTGGACATAGCAAAGATAGCCCAATATATAGTTCTGTGCTCAACAATAAACAACAACAACAACAGGCAAATTTTGTGATATGATAAATATTTAATAATGAGTTGTGATGAGGCTATTTACAGCGATATCTTTAAAAGTTGAAATAATTTATTAGATCGTGAAGGGAATGCAATATGAGAGACTGGCATCAAAATTATTGTTGGTATCACTTAGTAAAAATTAATGCACACAGACACACACACAGATATATATATTGATTTCCCCTTTTCTAACAGTGGAATAATCTGCATGTAATCACCTGGGAAATGACAACAGCTATGTTTAACGTTTTACTATATTCATTTCATGTTGCCATAGAAACAACATATCTGAAAGCTCAATTACAATACATACATAACTTTCTATCTAATGACTCGTAAGTACTTCTAGGTGAAAATATGATACAATACATATTATCATAATATACTGTAAATATCGTTGATCTAAACTAGAATGTTATATTATTAATAAACGGAAACAACAAATAACAACTTTGCTTCCAGCCTCCACAAAAAATACACATATTCTGCAAAACAAAGTGAGAACCTGTACTACGCTTCGTCTTCGAGCAAATCATAATATCACGCAGTTATGAACAACACGTATCTCAACTGACCAATACACATTTCGCTCGCTAGAAATTACACTGTGATTGGAGTTTCATTTAAAACAAATTTAATATTTAAACAGTTGGCAATGAGAACTCAATAGACTCACTGTTAGTCTGGTGGTCTCCTCCACCGATGAAGAAGCGTGATAAGATAAAACTTCTAGAGCTACACGTTGTTTGGCCATTAACTTCATAGCGCTTTCATAAACTTGGGTATTGTGAATTCCCAAACCACAAAATATCGAAAAAGCCTGAAAAAATAAATTGCAAAAACTTACAGCATGGAATACATCAATAAGACTATGAATTTCTGAACACTTCATAACTGGTTTCGAAATAACAGAGATAAATGACCTCAAGATATTTGGTTCTGAGAGTACAAACCTTGTCAGCAGTTTATTAAGAAAAAACTTTGCTTTAAGAAATAAAATAGGTCTAAGGATAACGCCTTCTCTATTTTTCATGTCCAACCTGAGTAACAATACCCGAGTGGGGTGATAATCAACTAAGGGATACACTCAATACAATGATATAACTGATCATAAACCTAGAGAAGACAGCGTACTTAGTTTGGGATACAGTCACTCACTAGTTATTATTCATAAAACGTGGGAAGGTAATCATCTTATATCGGGATACAGTCACTAGAATAACTGTTCGCATATTGTAGAAAGATGGCCAACTGTCTACGGGATAGTCATCAAGGGTAATGATACGTGAGAATACTGCTAACTAACCACCGGCTACAGTCACTACAGTTATTGTTTACAATTAAAGTTTAAAGCCAGAATAGACCTAATCAAATACGTTTTCTGTGCAATAGTCGAGTCTTTGTGTAGCTAAAATGGCCCGGCATGGCCAAGCGTGTTAATGCGTGCGACTCGTAATCTGAGAGTCGCGGGTTCGCATCCCCGTCGCGCCAAACATGCTCGCCCATTCAGCCGTTGGGGCGTTATAATGTTACGGTTAATCCCACTATTCGTTGGTAAAAGAGTAGCCCAAGAGTTGGCGGTGGGTGGTGATGACTACCTGCCTTCCCTCTAGTCTTACACTGCTAAATTAGGCACAGATAGCCCTCGAAATTTAAAAACATACAAACAAGTAGCTAAAATATTGAAAACGCTCAAATTACGTGACGTCTTTACCACACTACCAGTCTTCTAGCAAACCATTCAGTTGGCACTATTTTTATAAGCATTTATACCCACCAAATTAAATTAATTATTAAACATTAACACGAATGTTTATCAGTAGATGTTATTAAAATATACTATTTGTATATTTTAAAGTTAGTAAGCTAAAACGAATGTGGTGTTTTTTTCATTAGGCAACAAATAGTATAAGCAGTCAGGTCAGAGACCTCTATGATTCTGGCATAGCTATCCCTAATATAACGCTGTTGACCCGTGGGGTTGGTAACTGGATAGTGATATCCGCTGTCACGCGACTAGTTTTAACCTAAGTGGTGTTAACTGTTACCATTATAACTGTTTCACGTGTTTAGAGCGGCATATTGAATCTCGATCTACAGTTCGGCACACTTACCAAAGGGACGCACCTGGTCCAAAACAAATATGAGAATGTAAAGTCTATACAAAACCTCGCCACTGTAAGAGAGATCAGAGAACATATCTAACATGACCTTTATCAAAATACGTTTTCATACCTCAACTGTTTTTACGTCCACATTGGTGAACTGTTCACCCTTCATCTTATTAACTAGTTGAGCTACACCGATCACGTTTTCTTCATTGTTGAAGATTGGCAGAGACAAAACGGGAACCCTTGGCTTTGTGTTGTTGACCTATGGAAAATATCACTTGTTCGTTCTGTCAACTATATTCGCTCATTCTATGGAAACAAGTAAGGTTACATACTTCAAACATCTCTCAGAAATACTATTTCAAGAATTCAAACAATAGAATACATTTTTTTTTCGTATTATCTGATATCTGCCACCTGCAACATATCACTACAACTTACATTATCAACACCGCATGAGTAACGAACAGTGTTGATAGCAGTAAAATCTGTCTCATTCCCCGTCCAGTTGAAGGTCTGTAGGAGAGAAGGAAATAGTTACAAAATATTAAAATAAATAAAACGTAATAAATTCTGATTTAACACTTTAATTTTCTCATGCAAGTTATAACCGTTCAGTATTAATGCATAACAAAACAAGCTATGCAAAAAAACTAGCTTTAATAATCAAATAATTGTGTAGGCAAGGAAATCGCAGAATGAAAAATAGGATGTAAGGTAATGGCGAATAACTTTATTAATAAAACACAAAAATAAAGTTTCGGGAAACAGCCCATCAGCTTTCCAGTGTGAATGAAACTGCTAATATAAGGATTAGGTTGAAAGAAGAAGTAACACGGGCTTATATTTTTTTTTATACAGACTTCTTTTTTTGGTTTGGGTTCATGTTACTTCACTTAGCTCTTTTGTAGCTTAGGGCCTTGTTGTGGAGTCACGTGCTATTTGTTCTTTCAACCTGACTCTTGCATTAACGATTTTATTACCACTAGAAACCTGATGAACGGTTGTTGACCGAAACGTTGTTTTATGTTTTATCAATACAATTACTTTAATCTGGTGATCCCTGCACTACTTTATATTATACTGTGCATATTAATCTGGTGATCCCCGCATTACTTTATATTTTACTGTGCATATTGTAAAAAATATATATATACATATATCCAAGTTGAGGAGTTAGTCCTTCTTTTCTCCAACCTTTTCTACACAGTAAACCATTATGATTATAAAATAACAAGATTACGTATAGGTTATCATCTACTGCAAAGTTTATTTTTTTTTATTTCATGCAAGGCTACACAAAGGCTATCTGCGCCAGCCGTCCATAATTTAGCAGTGTAAGACTTGAGGGAAGGCAGCTAGTCATAATCACCCACCGCCAACTCTTGGGCTACTTTTTACCAACGAATAGTGGGATTGACCGTCACATTATAACGCCACAGAAACTGAAAGTACGAGGATATTTCGTGTGAAGACGATTCGAATCTGCGACTCTCAAATTACGAGTCGAGTGCCTTAACCACCTGGCCATGCCGGGCCTTACTGCAAAGTACTAATAATTATAACATACTCAATCGGCTGTCTTTTTCTCTGCTGTAAAAAAAAAGGAAAAGAACAAAATATTTTCACGACTTCTATGAACGTTTTACGAAATGTTCTTAAGAAAACATTCATAAATACGCCTCGTGAATAGTGAGTACTTTAGCTAGCAAAGCATATTTCAAAATTATTCCCAATTTTTAAAATGTTACTATTAATAACGCGCAGTTAACAGTTGTAAATCTTATACATTGTAAGCGGTACATGCCAGTTATGTTCGATTTTTTGTTTGTCTTTACAAAATATAACAGTGTAACTGATTTTGATATATTTATTTTTTATTAGTAGTTAAGCACAAAGTGCTGTGTCTACCACGAGTATCGAAACCCGGTTTATAGCGGGTTGAGTCCTCAGACTCACCGCTGAGGTACTAGGGACTTGATTCATACGACAATTAAACCTAATATAATTCAATAAAAGGAAAGACGCCCAGCACATCTTTTGTTAAATGTTCGTTGATGAACTGGGTATTAAAAACTAATTGGAATTTTAAAAAAAAGACTGGAAAATAGTTTCAAAAGAATTAATAATTTTTTCTACTATTAGGTTATTAAACAATTACTATTGGATGTTGTTTTTTCAACTAAGCACAAAGTTCCACAATGGGCTATCTATCTGTACTCTGCCCACTACGGATATCGAAACCCGAATTCGGCTGAGCCACTGGGGAACTAATTACTATCCGACTGCCCAACTACACATCTGACTTTTACAAATCAATTTACAAAAGTATTCAAAAAACAAATAAGATTAAAAAGTATTGTATTCAAATCAAATGTTTGACAATCATAATTTGATATAATTTCATTTTTTTATTCCAAAAGAAAAAGAACACAAGCATGCCAACTTCATTATATCTTCATTTTAGACTTTTCTATTGTTACGTCCACCGGTAAATTTACGGATTTACAATACTACAATCCGGGTTTAGATTGAGCTTATATAACCCACTGTGTGGCCTTTAGCTAAAATAAAACGCACCTGACTTGTTTGTTATAAAAAGTAGATGGCTTCCTCAAAAATAAATTTTAGTTCCCCTAGAAACCCTTTCTTTGCGAAAACAACATTTGTACCTTACCTTCATTCAGCAATCCATCAAAAATAAACAATAAGTTGTATCATTTAGAGCATATTGAACTTTATGGTGGCATGGACGTCTGTAATGCTTAAATTAAACTCCTACCACCTGGTGAGTGTTAAACATACTCATTTGCTAGAAATACCAATCACACGCTAAACGACACAAACATAATTGTATTACAGTACGTCAAAAGACGTTTCGTAATCAACAGTACACTCAACTAATAAAAATCACCTGGCAGTGGAGTTTATCTACTTAAACACAAATTAGAATTAGTCAAATTATCCTCTAGCATATTAGTATATATATAAACAAATATAAAATGTCTTCAGAAAATATGCAAATTTACTAAACGTCTATATCTTCATTCAACAAGTATTTAATAACTAAATAAAGGTACTTGGCCCTACACTTAATGTATGCAGACAACACACTTTCAAAAATGATTGCTCTTACTTGACCCGTAGCTGCCACGTGACGAGCAAAGCAGACGTGAGTGGCTTCATCACCAGAGAGTTCTGAAAGACTTAACGAAACGAAAACAAAAGTCAGACATTACTTTAATTCACATCCATTCGTGTATAATAAACTAATTACGATTAATATGTCAAGAGATTTTCTTTATTGAATTTGTATCAAAATACTAGAACTGAAAACAGAAAACGCTGTCCCTTAATTATTCATTTATAATCAAACAAAAGTCTACCATCCTTGTTCGAAGCAAAACAATGGTGAAGAAAGATTGTTAACTGTCAGCCTTAATGTTATTTAATAGTCGCTGATTATTGTGTTTTAATGTGTAATAAGGTTAATTTATTTTAAGCTTGAGGTTGCCAAATTAAGGGTTTTATTGGCTTTTCAACTTATAAAGGCCCCTTCGAAACAGGACCTCTACGTGCAATACATTTATAGTCATAGCTTGTGGCCCTCTGATTAGTGTAAGACCGTGGGCTTCAGCCTGTAATCCCATGCCTTAATCAAGGGTTGTTTGAGGATGTCTTCCATGTAAAAAAACTAGCGAAACAGATGGATTTTACTAGGCCCGAGCATACAGTTTAGTCTGTTTGCCAGATAAAGTAGTTGTTTATTAAAGTTTGTCTGTCCTATTCAAACACATGCTTTAATACCTGAGAACAATTTTATACTTAATTACAAAGTAGAATAACCAAATTTACAGTACACATTAAGTATATGATTTATGTATTTTATTGAAAAGGAAAGCTTTGGCCCACTATATTCTTGGATATGCAAAGATAGACTGATTTCAATGAATTATATCTATCAAGTGTAACCTGAACCAAAACAAACGAAATAAGACCGGAACCCGTAATGGAGAACATATGGTTAAGCGATTCTTTATCTGTAGTTATTAATATAGAATTACATTACAGTGGTCGCCTTTTCTAATCATGCAGGAAAAAAGCTGATAAATCTCTACGTACTTTTGGTTAGACAAATAACAGGTAAGAATGTCAGAATTAAAAAAAATATATATATAAATAACATCTTTTATTTGTCTTGATGGTACACAGTAACTGCGCTGGCGAAATGTGTTTGTAGATCGATGATTTGTGTGGTATTGTATCATAATAAGACTGATAATAATCTATATCAAATCTTATCCAGTAAGAATAACACGATGGTTTTCTAACTGCACACTATGTGTACCAAGGTATCTTTCGTATACAATACCATATCTCATCAGGTTGGCTGGGTTTACAACAGACAAAGCTTCGATCGAAGCGCTACCTATAACACATAGTATATGTAATATTTCAGTTATCTGCGCTATATCAAAGGCATACAGTAATTACTCAGCTCTGCACAGTCACGAGATAATTATGTAAAAATACAACAATTTTTATTTTAGACGGACACGCCAGCACAACTATATTGTAAAACTATACCAAAGTATAACTGATATAACTGTGAGGTAAAAATGTTTGCAGTAAAAAAAAAAGAAAAAGGAATAATCCGTGTATCAGACGTAGTCGAAACAAACTGAAAATTAAAAACAAAGGCACATATTGAATGCAAGGTTCGGATCTGGGTGCTAGAACCAACGACGTACGAGGTCCCACTATCACTCACTGTTATTGGTATGATATTTATATACCATTAAAGACGAATATATAACATAAGAATTACTATATTTTTAATGACCGATATAAATAACGACCTACTGAGCTTTAATATTTACCGAAAAGTTCCGTTGGCAGCGATGTGCAACAAGCAAGGTGTGCATGTGAAATGCTATAATATTCTTACTGAAAACTGTATAAAACCAATGAGACATGTGCATGTGAAATACTATAATATTCTTACTGAAAACTGTATAAAACCAATGAGACAGGTTTGAGAGTTTAAACGTTTGACATTAAAACGTTATAACACAATGTGCATAATTCACCCTTGTACAGGCGATCTTATGAATACTAAGCCTTTAACAAGTCTAACAATTAAAAAAAAAAATTCTTCACTCACGTTTTATCAAACTGGTTATTGGTTGCTTTGTGTGTGTGTGTGTGTGTGTGTGTGCACGCGCGCGCATGCTTCGCTCCTCCAACGTCTTGCCATCTTTCTGGTAAAAACTTGCAACGACAACTATTGTTACTGCAGAAGATATAATTATGACATATAATGTATGATAAGTAAAAACTATCAGCTTGTTTGAGGACGTAAAAACGACGGTGGTTGATTCGACTAATACGAATGGAATATGTAGTTAATATATATTTAGGTAATTGGATTTATTGATTAACAATCGCTCTTAAGAACTGTACAAAATAAGTAAAGTAATTATAACGAAAGTGCATGATGCCAAAAAAGTTAATTATAATTAAATGCATGGAACAGCCTGAATTAGAAGAAAAAACTAATATTTGTACGTTTCAAGTTCGTTCTCTAACAATTGCGCTGAAGAAAAGAGTACAGTCAGGCTTTTATTACAATGTTAACCTGAATAACTGAGATAAGATAGACACATACAGATCTTATTACACACAAAAAGCATACCTAATATGATGTAAAAAAAAGACTTTCAAAGCAACAGGCGTTGCTACAGTAACGGTAAACTCGCTTGTTATAAACTTAAAAACCAATGTTATCATTTAAGTACACGTGAAGACACCATTTTCTTATATTTTCTAATTCTTAAAAAGTGCTCAATGTAAAGTCGTTTGCTTTTCTTTTTTTTTGCTATAGAAATTTGTTTGTTTGTTTTGAATTAAGCACAAAGCTACACAATGGGGTATCTGTGCTCTGCTCACCACGGAAGGGGGCTGCTAAAGAAATAAACGGAGGTAAAACATAACTGATGATTTTATAAATAAATAAATATATATATATATATACGTATAGCGTCAAAGACATTTACCTAGGTGTCCGGATCTCCTCTTCACCATGCCATAGTTCAAAGATTTTTGTGAACACAACGTCCTAGAAGAAACCAGATATCATTTTACAGACTTACAATTGTAAAACTTGTATCCTCACATGGGATTGACGACTTATATTAAAACTATTTCGGAGCCGCACTTCGCCATTGTTTCATGTTGCGCGATGACTAGCTAGAGAAGGACTGAACGACGTGACATCTTAACAATAAACCCACATTCTCTACTCTGTTGCAAAAGGCCATGACATGAGGCTATCATATGTCCATAGTACACCGCTCCTCCATCCATACCTTCCACAATCCATCTAATGTATAATAATAACTGTTTCCCATTGCTTATTTCAACAATTCGATCGCACTAAAATACATAGGCGTTGCGTCCGGCGACTCTTTTTGTGTGTCTTCGTATGAACGGCTGTTTTATTTTTAATCTGCTTATTGTATCCAATGGTTGATGGGAAGAATGTCTGTGAGCCTTATTCTCGGTGAACCCATACCTAGGACTTTAGTCGGGTTTGCCACTAATCTTTCCGCCCGTTTCATTTTACCTGTTATACTTTGTTTTTGACTTTTTCGCAAAGCTACACGAGGGCTATCTGCGTTAACCGTCTCTAATTTAGCAGTGTAAAACTAGAGGGAAGGCAGCTAGACATCACCACACACCGCCAACTGTTGGGCTACTCTTTTACCAACGAGTAGTGTGATTGTCATTTTATAACGCCCCCACAGCTGAAAGGGTAAACATGTATAGTGCGACAGGGATTCGAACCTGTGATCCTCATATTAAAAGTTGAACGCCCTAAAAACCTGACAATGTACCTGTTATAAAACGTCACATTTCGATCATGTCTGTGGAATACGACTTGCTACAGATTTTTTTTAATGGTCCTGCTAAAGTAAGTTGATCAATATTCCTTTGTTTTTCAAATCATTTAAGTGCAATCTAAATTCCAGGTTTCTGCGCATTGTTATTATTCGAGCTTATGAATATTTTGTTTCAAAAAGGGCTTTTACTCTTATCTTTCTCTATAGGATGAGTTTCTAGTGTCATCACTACTACTTACAAAATGTCAAACAATGTCAAAATGTAGTTCTGATACCTACCATTTCGCAACTTGATTTATGATGTGGTTGTCACATGACTTACTGTTTTGCATATTAAGATCGTTTTAATATAAAATGTTTATTACTCCATGAACACACACACAAGATAACACTTGTACAAAATAGTTTAAAAAACAAATTTATGAAAATAAATACGTTTGCGGGTATATTTCTGAACAACAAAATTCAAAGAATTATTGTGTAAAATTGCTTTTAAGAATAATGACTTTATAAAAATCAAGTAGCAATTCTATGTTAGAAATCAGCAATCGTATTTATAAAATCAGAAATAAACACGTGCATCTCAAACTATAATTAGTTATCTTTAATGTGTTTGATAAAAGATGTTATTTCATGGTTATACAGCAATTCAGAGAAGTGTATTTCACTTTAAGATGAAATAAATAACATGTATATATGATCCACAGACAAGCATTATTGGTGTTATATAGTTACGAAACCAATCTTTCATCACTCATTTTATCTGAGCAATAGACGAGTTACTTCTACATTATTGTAACCTGAGACACAAATACATTATTATTACACAAGCAGTTGAAGTAGGTATACCTCTATACATTACTGGTATTACATTAAGAATAGAAAGAGCTCTATTGCTGTGTCGGAAACAATAAATTACATTTGAGAAAATACATTATTGTACCACATTTTTGTTTTTCACTGTTTTTTCTGATATTTGCCATTGGTCGTTTTCAATACAGCAATGATATGGATGTAACAGTATGTTTGTTTGTTTTGAATTAAGCACAAAGCTACGAAATGGGCTATCTGTGCTCTGCCCATCATGGGTGTCAAAACCCGGTTTTTAGCGTTGTAAGTTCGTAGACATTCCGCTGTGCCACTGGAGGGCGTAACAGTATGAAAACCATCTTCGTTTAAGCTAATTTACTATTGTTATTTAAATCAGTGAGAAATTTCATATACAGTTTTCATTTTAGTAAGATTAGAAACCTTATATTAGCTTACCCCGAAATCCAGAAGAAGCTCTATAACAAAATTTACAGTGAATTGTAGTTTGTACCAAAACCGTTTTTATACGAACAAATTGGTATTAGAGCATTATTATTATTGTAACTTCAGTTCTCCATTAGCGTAAAAGAATTTACATTATGTTATTAACTGTGAAAAATAATGCAGTATTCACATAAACACAATTTTATTGAAAAATAGAAGCAAATTCCTTTTATTTTAACCATTTTATTTCAAGGCCTATTTCAATTATACTACTTTATACAATAGAATCAACCTATATACCTACTTGTGGCTTGGAGAATTTTCTGGGTTTCATCACTGAAGGAACCTTTTCTGTTGAAAACTGAGTTTGATACATTACCTACAAAACCATCACAAAAGGAAAAAAAAAAACATTTACAATATTTCATTTCAAGAAAAACGCACAATGAAAACGGAATTTATTTTGATTTGCATTGTTTACGAGTGAATAAATTATTCCAATTATTAATATAAATAATATATATCTGTTCACGCCAGTCAAAGCTATTGGAATTTGCAGATGACAAGAAAAATATGCACTGTATGCTATTCATGGAAATCGTGGGCTTAAGTAGTTATCGAAGTTTTCAATCGTCAATGCAAGAACAGAGAGTATAGTTCATACCATAATAAAGGTTTTGTTTATTTCAAACCTTTTACACAAAGCTACACAAAAGGCTATTGTGCATAGTCATGCTCTGTTTTAAGCCAACAACAAAGAGAGAAGTCAGTTGGTAAACAACACCCTCCGCTTACTCCTGGGATACTTTAATCGAGTAACAAGATGTTATTGTCGCTATGACTACAAAGCGATTAACTTGTTGCTTTTTTTTTTTTTTTGGTGTGAACAACAAACACACACACATTCTAAGCACATTAGCCACGAAACCACTCTCTACCCTAAAAAGCAAAATCTTAAAATTATATTTCAACAAAAATTGACTACAGTTTACAAGTATTAATTTATTTTACGCTTAATTTAGTCTGTCTTAGAAACAAAAAATCATATTTTATAATTTTCTATATCTAATAAGCTAAGATTATTCATATATTTGATTTGATTTAAAAAAAAGAATCAATTATGTTAGTGACATAAAAATAAAGTTCGAGTATATTTACCCCAGATAAAAAAAATCGTGCTATACACACTAGGATTAAAAGTATGTTATAAGGGTGAAAGTCAGATCCCGCTCTTTGGTTATATAAAAGTGGCCCAATAGTTGGCGATGTGTGCTTTGACCAGTTTCTTTAGCTTTAGGTTTAGTTCAAAACAAGGGACGTCTAATAAAGATTGTCTTTAATAGTATTGCGCGAATATCCGAATACCAATTTCAATAATTTTATTTTATATCCTTCCATACGCACCCTTTGTTTATATATATATTTTATAGTGTCGTAATATAGAGGCTTTTCAATCATAGTCAGATTTCTTTTCACAACTTTTCCTGTGTTAATATTAGTAACAAATGACCTTATAACATGTTACTTATCATCGTTTCGGTTTGTGTTTTAGTGAAATGCTCCCGATGAATTTGTAGAGCGAAACGTTTAGTGTTCATATAAGGGCGAGTGACCAATCCGGTGTTATTATTTCGTTTATTATTTGCATTAAAATGTCTTTTATACATTAATATGAACTACACATCCTCCAGTGGCTCAGTTGTATGTCTGCGGACTTCCAACGCTAAATATCGGGTTTCGTGTGGTAGGTAGAGCACCGATAACCCATTGCGTAGCTTTGTGCTTAATTCAAAACAACTACAACGACGCACTACAGAACCAATTATGAGTTTTCCTACTTGTTTTTCATTATTGCTTCTTTATTTTCTATAGGCCCGGCATGGCCAGGTTTGTTAAGACGTTCAACTAGTAATCCGAGGATCGCGGGTTCAAATCTCTGTCGCACCAAATATGCTCGCTCTTTCAGCCGTGGGGTCGTTATAATGTGACGGTCAATCCCACTATTCATTTGTAAAAAGAGTAGCCCAAGAGTTGGCGGTGGGTGGTGATGACTAGCTGCCTTCCCTCTAGTCTTACACTGCTAAATTAAGGACGGATAAGGCAGATAGCCCTTGTGTAGCTTTGCAAGAAATTCAAAAACAAACACAACAATAATTTCTATATCATTTTAACTTGTTCCACTTCATCTATTAACCCACATGTTTAGAGGTTTCCATTCTATTAGAACACTCTCGTCTTATAATATCCCATTCCCACCAACTCCTTTTCTCTTTTTCCTAAAGTTTTTTCTGCTCCGTAGCTGATAACAGAATTTACCAAACAAATACAACCATCCATTGATATCCTGTATTCCATTATCTTAGCTGTAAACGTGTTGTATTTACCGTTCGTTAAGTTTTTAACCCCATTTCAACCTTAGTTCCATCAACTATATGGCGACCAGGATATTTGTAAGCTAGCGATGTTTAAACCCGAGTGGTTAATCCAATAAGCAACCATATAGAACAAACGTGTTTGGAGACGGGAATTCGAATCTTGGACTCTCAGCTTTGGTATCGAGTGCCAGGTATAAATTTGTGTGTGTGTGCAATCTGCATCAAATGCCAGCGACAAGCTGATTTGTCTTTTTATAATTCTAAGAACTATTCACACACACACACACACAACGGATGATGTACTACTTTGAGATTTAATTAGCCTGAAGAGCAAGTTGGTAGACATCGAAACGATAAATAAAATAGAATCCGATTATTGATGGTGCACAAAAATTAATCATTTGGTGGAAATCCCCATTACGTTAGCCTGCAACGTCACCAAATTTTGGTCCAACTGGAACATTCGGCTATAACTCTATAATAACCAGCATGTTTTACATTCTGCAGGAAACGTACCAAACTTTAAATAAAGTGAAATAAAAAAACTTCGCATAGCTAGACAGATCCATGTGCTTGTCAAATAATTGATAATTTCATGTAATACATGTTTTCGCTTGTTTATCAATTGAACAGGCCATAGGTTCGTAAATAAAAACTTAATTTAAAAAAGACAGGTTTTGATTATTTTTCTTAAAATGAGTTTCACAAATCCTATCGTCTTCATAAATTAGCTAATGCGAAACTCAAAATAACGCTTCTTCAACATTATACAAAAAAAATAAAAAAAATATATTTTATTCATGTTTTCCCACTTCAATAAACTGAATCAACTGTGTCCTGTCGATGAAAATAACGTGGTATATTATAGCATGTAAATCTGCAAAGTCTCTAAACACTTTATAGAAAGAAAACCAAAACATTATCAGACAAACCTTCAGAAATACTGAGAGACAGAAACAATTATTAACCATCCTATACTACTCACGCACCCTCGAACTCTGTTCCACATCTATCAGGTATACTCGGCATTTTTCACAAGTCAACAGCCCCTGCGTCTTGACCATGATTTTGTTGATTAATCCATCTAAAGACGACGTTTCCTCAAAAATCGATTTGGCTAAACCTAATAGAAGCTGAAAGTAATTATACATATTGTATAACACAACTCCACTCCTTTCTCTTTTCCAAAAATGTTTTTTAACACACCGGTTTTGTAACATCACAGACTTACTTCTCAGTATAAAAAATATAAAAACCTGAAAACAAAGTTTAAAATCTACAATTTAAACAAAAAATAAAGTATAAACTAAATATATGTTTAATTCTTTTAAAAACACACAGGTTATAAAATAAATTATCATACTATTTTCAAACTAAAATAGAAATTAACTAAAATCTTTATTAGATTGAAACTAGTATAAAAATATTCCAACTTGAAAGACAAAAAATTTTATGTAAATTTTACAGAAGTACAGATATTTTTTTAAATATAAAATATCCTTAATGTTTCTTGAGAAGTACATAGTTATCCACACAATACTTAACATATGTCGAAAACATTTGTCCGTCACTATGGTTTATCTATGCTGTGATCACAGTGGGTACAAAAATATATATTTTAGCGTTAGAAGTCCTCATATTCACCCCCACAGTGGCATAGAGGACATGTATGCTAGAAACCGGGTTTCACTACCCGCGGAGGCTGGGACACAGGTAGCCAATTGTATAGCTTTGTGCTTAACTTCTAACAAACAAAACAAAACAAATCCGAACTCCTGTACTCCTAAACATTTCGCCTCCTAACGATTTTTAATTAAACTTTAGAGAACCATTAAACGGCAGTTATAGTATCTTTCAAAAATTAATAGTTCTTTCTTTTCATTGCAATTCTAAAAAGAAAACTTTTAAAAGGTTAATGTAATCCGTTAAAATATTTGAAATTACTGGTATGAGACAATTTTCCAGATTTTTAACATAAAATCTATATAAATTAACTACTAAATCTCAAATTATCGGTTTCTCTAACATACAAATTAAAACAAATTACATTCCTGGTACTTAAATCAGAAGATCCTTACATTTTGCTACTTTCGATCTTTAGATACCCGTGGTGGGCAGAGCACAGATAGCCCATTGTGTAGCTTTGTGCTTGATTCAAAACAACAACAAGAACTACTTTCGATCCAACAATTTAATTTCCTAATTCAAAATTACATTGAACACAAACAGTTTTTTTGTTTTATAGTACAAAACCTTTCTTGTTCCTTGCTTCATAGTTTTTAAAAACTAACAAACTACATAAATTCAAAGATTGTCATTTGAACAACATTATTTCACAATTTTTGAAACATTCTTATCTACAAATTAATCAGTCTGACTTTAACTAAAGTTGACATTAATCGATACTTCAGCTAGTCGTGAATACTAGTATAACACGTTCATTAATATATTCACACTTAATTCTTTCTTCTTCACACAGCGGCATGTCTGCGGACTTACAATACTAGAAACCGAATTTCGTTACTCCTGTTGCATAGAGCACAGACACCTAGTGTGTAGCTTAACTCCATTAGAAACTTTCTTCTCCTATTTGCATTTCAACAAATTAAAACCTCTAGCAATATTTTTTCCTGGATAATAATATTTTATCGAAAATCATTTTTACATGAAATTTCTTACCTCCCGATTAGATATCAACGTGTCATAGGTGTTTAATTTTACCGATTTAGAATGCTTGCCAAAATATAAAAATACGCATGTGAATCGGCTGTTTTATAATATTCAGCTACAACTTCATAATTTTCTTTATCCAACAGAAATGCATCTAAGAACGATGTGATGTTTTCGCTATACTCATAGAGAAATTTGACTGTTACATTTAATTTACTTGAAACTCGGAAAAAAACTTTTGCTCAAAGTAATACAACTGTAAACCAAAAATCTGTTACATTATCTTTAAGTAACTGACGTAATTAATATCAAAATAGCTTGTGAGAAGGTCAAACATTTTATTTTGTAGAAAATCCGTTACTAGCTTTGAATAGGTTGATGCAACTTTAGTACCCATAGGAGTTCACGAGATTTGGGGAAAAATGTCCTCTTTTAATCACACACACGTATACACACGAAAAGAAAATTAGATACAACTAAATGTGGACCTTTTACGACAACTTCCTTATTAAATGTCTTGTAAGCAAATTCACATAATCAATTATAACTCAATCGCTTTTCAGTCTAATATTATATGAAGTATTCAGATATAAAGTAAGAAAATCCAATGAGACTAATAAATGATTTGGTTTTAAGATTCCACATATGTTTGACACAATTTGTTTTCAACAAACTGAGAAACCAAAACGATAGGAAATCAGACAATGAACTAAATATAGTAGCAATGAAATCATAGTAATTATTTTCTTCTCGACATACAGAGACACTAAAATGGACAGTATTTATCAAAGCAGGACTTTCATTTGTTGTGCAAAATATTATGATCCAACGAAAAACTCTAAGTAAAATGACACCAGGCTAAAACTTTAGGAAGTAATGACGTTAAATATAGTTCAGAGAAGCAAAGAGGATCTAACAGGATAGACGAGTGCAAGATAACAAATGAAGGCGTCACAAAATTTGTTGTCTACGCACTTCCAGTTATTATCATAGGAACTGAATCTATAACTTTACTTACCTAACAGCCCTTGTTTGTTGTTGTTGTTGTTGTTTTCTAAGGGCATATACAAGCTAAATCTAACTCTTTAGCATTGATAGACAATGGAGAGTCTGTAATCGAATAACATAATTAGGATTAGGTCAGTTTTTTTACATTAATGCGACCCCTTTGCGGACGTCTAACCGCTCGCGTTCACATAGTTCCGAGTAATTTTTGAAGAAGATGACATATGATATAAGTATTTACAAGTCGCGGTTGCGTGTGCCCAGAAACTATGTTGACAGAGAAACAACTAAAATAATAAAAGTTCTATAACTGCAACAATCAAACGTGATGAGAGCATTCGCTATACGTACAAACACACACATGAAACCCTAAAGTCATGTATAAAGTACATGTTCAGAAATCATTACTAACTTTAAGAATTTTTTAACTTCTGTAAAACTGAATATGCATGTGTGTGAAACTGCTAACAAAATGCTTAGCTATTAAGTTCATAAAGGACTTATTCCTAAGCATATGTATATTCAAAAAATATAGTAACCTTTACAGGTTTTAGAAAGTTGAAAAATTAACACTTTCCTTTGAAACTAACAATTTGTATAGGTATTCAAATTCAATGATCTAACATCGTGATATCACGGTTCCTTTTGATCACATCTTTGTCCTGTAACAAACATGCTTTTGTTTTGTTTTTCAGTTGTAGCAACCAGAATTTAAAACATTATAAAAAAATCTGGGTAACAGTAAAAAAAAAACCTCTGCATATTCTTATCTGCGAATAAATATTTTGTTAATATGCTGATTATTTTACTGTTTATTTGTCTTCACTGTTCTTGTTCATTTTATTCTCTGCTCGGTACTCCAGAAATGTAGAATTTTCTTTCGGAAATCAGTGAATAGCATCAGTAATGCAGAGACCTAACTGCACTTCATTTGCACGATTGTTATCTGTTCATAGTTCTACGACTACACATTTTACACCAATTTATTTGGTTCACAGTAAATTCTTAAACGTTTAACTGTGTTATACTGCCAGGATTAGATTGAAAACTAGGGAACTTCGTCACAGAAGTTTTCACCAATAGAAATTGTTACACAGTAGAGAGACATACGTTTCGAAAAATATTGGTATCTATATTCTGTATGGAGGTGAACCACTCGCATAGCAGATGGCTTAGCATAGCAAAGGGTTCCGAAACTACAAATCTAATCCAAACTGGAGCAATTTTCTCATTTGCTCTTTGATCCAAAAAAGCCTTTGGGAAGAAATCCAATATATACCTCCTGGTAGAAGCAGCGCTATTTATTGTGTGGGCAGTAAAACTGTTGCACCCTATACAGTTTTGTAAAATTTAACATAATTATATATAAGATGATCGAGAGTTTCTTCACAAAGGAATAAAAAAGGTACGATTTTTCAAACACCATTCTTTTCTAATCTAAACTGAATATGTTGGCAGTTGCTACGTGATAAAATCGCCCAAGAATTGAATATTAACATGTTTATGGGCGTTTATTCATTTACATATTTCATGGTTGTTAAGTGATTGCTGCAAATATCGCGAGTCAAAGAAAGTTCGATTAAATTTCTGAAAAAAAAGTAAGAAACGGTAGAAATTAAATAACATTGAGTCCACAAAAAGAGGTTCATTTGCAGAAGAAATATTGCGTAGGAATATTAGGGATGCAATAATTGCTCAGTTTTTCTCATTTATTGCTATTCTGGACGCAGAATGTTTTATATTATTCAAATTTGTTCCAAGACGATATCCCTGACTGGTATCATTAACAAAATAATAAACAAAGTCTGGTATAGTTGTCGAAAGGTTAAGGTAATCCGCTTCTAACCACACATCGAAATAAAATGATTTTTCATAAGAATGGTGACTGAAGTACAGGAATTGCAGTAATTCCATTCGTTGCAGTTTCAATTGGTTTTGGTGCACTAAACACAATCACGGAAATTGAAGTTTAAATACAGTGGAGGATCTATGGATTCAGCAATATTGTACAATCATGATCATCGCTATCGACAACAAAGGAAACATCTAAGAACCTGGGTTGTTTCTAATATTTCAATATTATGTATTGAATGTAGTAAACCTTCAAATTAGAAGTTTTTTCCGTGTTTCAGAAATCGATACTTAGCACTAACTATTAAATAAGCCTGTTAAAAAAAGTGTTAGAAGAAAATTTCATGAGCTTACAATGTGTATCTAGCAGTGTTGCCTTTGAAACGTAGAATATAGTTTATATTGCAAAAAAAAAACTTATGTTGAATCACGTATTCAAACAAGAATCTGGTGTTTAAATGGCTTCAACACAAGTTCAAGTTATGTAGGATTGTTTTGTTTTGGAATTTCGCACAAAGCTACTCGAAGGCTATCTGTGCTAGCCGTCTCCAATTTAGTAGTGTAAGACTAGAGGGAAGGCAGCTAGTCATCACCACCCACCGCCAACTCTTGGGCTACTCTTTTACCAACGAAAAGTGTGATTGACCGTTACATTATACACCCCCACGGCTGGGAGAGCGAGCATGTTTGGCGCGACTCGAGCGCGAACCCGTGACCCTCAGATTACGAAGCGCACGCCTTAACGCGCTAGGCCATAAGTTATGTAGGATAACACAAGAGAACACAAGTATGTTGGCTAATATACATTATTTGTGTTGAATTTTATACAATATATGGACAAACGAAATAATAAAAATAAGGTAAAACGATTTAAAAAATAAATTGAAATCCAAACACTACATAAAAAACAATATATGAGGAATTACCTCAAATAAAAAAATTACTCGTTTCTATTACGTATTACTCTTGAACTGTTGAAATTCGTTACAAAATGTGATTTTTCACAGCACAAATATGTATTTAAGTATACACAGTATTGAACTGAAAACCGTGCATCATTCATTTTTGGTGTGCATACTGCCTAACAATAATTCTGCGATTGGAAAACTCAAATTCCATTTGTCCAAAATAACAGTGTTTGTGTTAATTTACAAGGCAACTTTTTTTCCAGTGTTTGCTTCGAAGGAAACTCGTTCAGGACTTAAAAACATTGAGATGTTATAGAAACGAAACTAATTACACTTATTAGCTCACTAGCGACGTGACTATAAACCAACGTGTAGTTTTAAAAAAAACAACTAAATAAATAGTTAATAAAAGTCATATGGTAACAGGTTAAAGAGTGTCAGAAATTAGAGACGTGTTGTATTAATTATTTGAAATCATTAACTGTAAATAAATAATTAATAAAAGTTATATGGTGACAGATTAAAGAGTGATAAAGAGACTTGTTGCGTTGTATTAATTCCTAAGGATATCGAATAACGTGCTATTGTTTAAGTGTTTTGACCTGGTATTTTTAAGTGTCATGGAGATTGTAACTTTTTTCAGCTTTGTAACATTCTGCTTACTGTTTCTACAAATACATCAAATCTGAATCATGAGCGAATTTTATTGCAAAACGCACTTATGCCTGGACTGGTTTTTAAATCATGACGTCAACCCTTAATAAATCACTGGAAGTGAAGTGCTTCTGGCACATAGCACACAGTAAATATATGTACGTACTTCCAAGAACTCCTCACCATTCGTGGCGTTCATCGATACTTCTGTTTGAGCTACAGTGTTTACTTAAACACATAACTACCTTCCTAAATATATATAAAGCTATACAATGAAGGTGTAACAAACTGTTTTCTTTTCCTGAGTTAAAGTTGCTATTGAATATGATAACCAGCCTATCTTCTTTAAATAATAAAAAGGGTTTACTTTCCATGATTTACAACATATCACCATAGGACGCTAATACTTACTTGGTTTCTCTTGTACTCTTGAACAGACATCTCGAACAACTGAGCATTTTGAATTCCGATTCCACAGAATGTCAAGTACTTTCTGAAAACCTAAGACAACCAGGAATCTTAAGATACCTTTTTATTGTCCTAACTATGAATATTCAAAAATGTCGTAACCTATTTTAAATTCCGTACAAAATTTCAGTAAACTGTATGGTTTTATTTTCTTAGTTTAAAAAACAGGTCGTTCTTTCTCGTACTTGTGTGTTCCATAGGTAAGGTATATACTGTTTTTTGTACATTCTCACTTTCCTTAAACAATATTGGTGGATTTCTACAAACATTTACACACATACATAAGTTTTATTATTAGATCATTACAGAAATTGTTTTTAGACCTTAGAGTATGGGTTTAAGGCTAATATAAATCTCCTAAACACGTGTGATATTATAAGGTTCATCTGCTGAAAATATCGTGAATAATGCATTCTAATCTCTGTTAAGTAAGAACAGTACATTTAATTAGCTGCATTTATTATCGGGTTGATTTTTAGTTTGATCTGAGCTCTGATCGTAAGATTTATATTAATTCTTTCCATAAATCACGCAAACTTTTGTTTCCAAAGTTGTTGTTTTCATTATACATCTATATAGCAGACTTCTAAAATTATAAAATATATTTATAAAATGTTAGAAAGAATTATATTTCTTTAAATTCACACAAGTTTCAGTTTTACATAGTAAAACTTTTGTTTCTTTTGTCAACAGCATTTCATTCATCAGATTTACAGAGAAAAGAATTTTAAAATAGATATAAATGAACAAATTTGTATTTGTTAAGAATAGGGTTGTGTTTTTATTCATAGGAATTATTTTTTTTGTCTCTTAATGTTGTCTTCTCTGCAGGGGATTTTTACCTGAGAATAATCAAAAGAGTGAATGCTTTTATGTACATGCCCCCAAAACAAGTGTCGGATATTTTAAATGTGTATGCTAACACGAAGAAAGTTCTACCTCACCAACACAACAGGTTTCTTTAATTCGCATACATTAAATTATTAAACATTTCTATATTCTTTGCAAATACAGGGTGGTCGCTAGAAAAGCGGAAAATTTGTCAAACAGCTATTTATTTTTACAAAGAATAACTTTTACAAAGTTTTTTAAAGGCATATGTTATATTACACTCATAGATGCTCAAAATGCATTTTATGATATTAAAATCATGCATTTTATTCATGATGTAAAGAAATCAAAATAGAAATGAGTAAGCACGCATTTTATTCATGATCTCATCTGACCCTCAAATTTTCCGCTTTTCTAGCGACCATCCTGTAGTAGTTGACCTAGCTTTTTCCAATTAAAAATGTATATATTATTCTAATTTCAATTTTATGTTATCTGTTTGTCAACCAGATATTTTTATCTCATAAGGTCATAACGTCTATTAAATTTTGATTAAAGTACAAGCTAATCGAACTCTGTGAAAAATAATTCTGTTGTCACCGATGGATAGGATAGTATACCAGCAAAAGATGCAAACATTCCTCGATTGTTTACTTCGTTTTCAGAGAAACAAAGGGATTCTGATTGGACAAAAAATTATAAAACTACTTCTCAATTTATTTGTCCCTCAGCTTCTCAAACTTGACTTCCACATATGTTTCGGTGTATCAAACTTGACTTCCACATATGTTTCGGTGTATCAAACTTGCAATTACAATCTAGAAAATTTCCTAGCTTGCATGTTTTCTATATAACTTTTTTGTATTTTCTTTTTTGGAAAAGAAATTCTGAAATGTTTGTCAAAAATCTCTGATAATTCACGCACTTCGTTCGTGATGCAAAAATTCTGTTCACTCAAATCCTCGTCCCTGAATCAATAAGTGCTGCCCTCTAATATTATCTAAACGACATTATCATAAAACTATTTCTCTTTGCCCTAAATATTGCATGTTTCAGTTTTAAAGCATAATTTATATCCAACAAATATGGGAAATCCTGTAGCTCCAGTACTTGCTAGTATATTCATGGTAAAAACTGAATTCACTTCACAAATCAAATTTTCTGGGTTCGATATGTTACTTTTTCAGCCTTCGTTAACTTCAGTGTCTTCCAAGAAGTTTTCTCTCATCTTAACCAGATACAACCAAACATAAAATTTACAATGATAAACGAAATTGGTAACAAATTGCCTTTTTTAAATGGCAGAAATACAAACGCAGTCTTTGAAACCTCTGTATTTCATAACATTCGGAGTGAATTGTATGATCTTTCTAATTTTCTTTCTGACCAGTGCTAAAAGTTAGGTATATCAAAAGGTGTTACTCGTGTAAATGAAATCAAAAGTACTGTCATCGGTTGTTTCAAAAAAGAAACTGAAACCTGTGTATCCCCAGTGGCACACCTGTATAGTTGCTGACTCCCACCGCTAGGAACTGGGTTTCGTTACTCGTGGTGGGCACAGAGTACAGATAGCCCATTGTGTAAATTTATGCTTAATTCTAAACAAACAAATTTTTGCACTAAACAATTTCCCTCCAACTGTTGTTTGTTTTGGAATTTAGCGCAAAGCTACACGAGGGCTTTCTGCGCCAGCCGTCCCTAATTTAGCACTATAAGACTAGAAGGAAGGCAGTTAATCATCACCACCCACGATAAACTTTATTCGTTTAGAGAAAAGTTTAATTCTAGCGATCTATGTTTGTTCAGAAGATTGGAAATTGATAAATGAAAAGCGTGTAGAACAGAAAAAAACTTGACCATTTTCTTTAAGTAATATATAACGGTGGATTCTAGATGGTGGTGGAGTGATTTTGTCATTTAACAAAAGATCTTGATTACCTGTACATTCATGAATGTCGAAAGAATTGGAAACACGAGTTTTTTTTTAATTTCAAGTGACCTAAAAAGATGTGGGTTTATTTGATTAACTAAAACTTTCAAGAATAGTTATTTTTGTAGCAAAAGCTTCTAATCCTGTCTAATTCACGAGATTGTAGAATTCTGGGTGTAATAGTATAATTGTTTGTTTTGAATTTCATGCAAAGCTACACGAGGGTTATTTGCGCTAGCCGTCCCTAATTTAGCAGTGTAAGACTAGAGGAAAGGAAGCTAGTCATCACCACCCACCGTCACGACTGTCCTATCTACCAAACAAATACTCAAAAAACGCACTTCAAAGCCTGCCCTTATCATAGAACTGTTTATTACCTACATCTACCATATCCAAAGACAACCTTTTCCAGGGGTCAACCGTTGTGTTGTAAAAATAAAAACTGTATTAGGTGAAGAATACTTTTCTATGACAAAATTTATATTTTGTTCTCTATTATTTTTGGATATTTTCACCATTATATACGAGAATCGATGATGCATCATTAATATTAATTCTCTCAACAATCCTAACACTTCCATAATATTCCCTTTAATTCTTATTTTTCAAGAAAAAGGTTCAGAATTGTAAACTATCTTTATATATGATAATATTTCCATCCCATCTAACATTTCAGCAGTTCTCTTCTGAACTTTTTCCAATAATTCAATGGCCTTTCAAATTTTTGAAAAAGCTTCTCACAACTAATGCAAAGCCCGTAGGTATATAATTACTGGGATAATTTTTTTTATCACTTCCATTGAAAAAAAGAAGTAACATTAGTTTAGAAGCGAATGATTTCATGTTATATTGAATCCCATCCTTGTACCAAAAAGTGTCCTACTTTAATGAGGTGATAAAAATGAATATAAAGCGGGTAAATGTTTCAACATTTCAAAAACAAATATTGGAAAAAAATACTGTAGGTAGAACGTAAACCCGGTTACAGTTATCAATTTAACATTCTTAACGTTTCCTGGAAATATAGTTGCAGTTTCCGACCCAGACAGCTGAATAGTCCCATGTTTCTTAGTATTCTTTACTAAACCATTCTAATTTCAAAGAAGTCCTAACTTTTATCGTATAATATGCAACACCGTGAATGGTAAATAAATTAACGAAAACCAAACTCTTGGAACAAAATAACAGTGCAAAGACGAGAGGTCCAGAATGGTCAGGTGGTTAAAGCACTCGATTCGTAATTGGACCCAAATATGCTCAAACTTTAGGCAGTGTGGGCGTTATAAAGTTAGGGTCAATCCCACTATTCGTTGGTTAAAAGAGTAGCTTAAGAGTTGGTGGTGGGTGGTGATGAATAGCTGCCTTCCCTCTCGTCTTACATTACTAAATTAGGGATAGATAGCGCAGGTAGCTTTCGTGTAGCTTTGCGCCAAATTCATAAAACAAATTAAGCCAAGGAAAGTGGTTTTGCGACTACCATGTCTGCTTGTTCCAAGAGTACGATTTATTCTTTTGGTATAAAGTTTCTCGCAAATATAAATTAAAAGACAAATAAAAAATCATGTTGACTTTATTAATGAAGAAACTTCTATAAGAACATTTTTTGTGATAATGCGAAATAGCAACCGAAACAGTGAAAACAGGAAGTTAACCAAATTTTATAAAACAAAATATTTCAAAACTGGGTTAAACAAAATATATAACCAAGTCAATGTGTATTCTGTTTTGACTGACTGTTTCGTGTCATATTTAATACTTTTTAATTTTTAAACATTATATTTTGTGAAAGATGTCGTTGAACAAAATATTGAATTACAAAATCAGTCTTCCTAAAAGTGAAGTCAGTAATAATTTACTGCAAATTGTATTATTCATACTATTCGAATCACTTTTCAGGTGAAAATAATACTTAACATTCCACATAGACCAACTCATTTACCTAAGCTCTACCCGATTTGGAAGGCTAAAGTATATAAAGCTATGAGAAAAATGGTAAAAATGTGTTCAAGTGATACATTTTAATCTATCAATAAGATTTTGTTACCAGCTAAGCCATGGTGACAATAATACGTTAGTAACTTATACATACACAGAAATATTAATGAACAATATTTATGAAACGTAGACACCAGGCCACATGTTATAAGACACTATCTTTTACCTCTTCGTCCTGTAGACTAAACACGT
Source organism: Carcinoscorpius rotundicauda (assembly GCA_011833715.1). Lineage (NCBI taxonomy): Eukaryota > Metazoa > Arthropoda > Merostomata > Xiphosura > Limulidae > Carcinoscorpius > Carcinoscorpius rotundicauda. Next base: position 48,719,841 of record CM022394.1, on the reverse strand, counting down.
GGTCTTCAGACACTTTATTGATACACTGGGCAACTCCGATGACGTCACCATTAAAGTTAAGGATAGGCATGCACATAATGCTGACTGTATGATAGCCAGTTCTATCGTCAATTTCCTTGTTGAATCTGGGGTCCTGAAGAAAAACAAAATAAATTTGCTAAATTTACCTTATGCACAAGATTCTCATTTAGTAATCTTTATATGATAAAATATCATGTTTGTATTTTGGTTTTTAATTTACATAATGGACACCTGCAAAGAATAGTGCTCACATGTAAAGCCTGGAATGGCCTGATGGTTAAGGCACTTGATTCACAAGGGGTGGGTCGCGGATAAGAATCCCTTCACTAAATACGTTCGCCCATTCAGCAATAAGGTTTTATAACGTATCACTCAATCTACTTTTCGTTCGTAAAAGAGCAGCCCAAGAGCTGGTGATGGGTGTTGTTCATTAGCCGGCTTCTTTTAATTTATTACTTCTAAATTAGGAATGATTAGCACATAAAGCCCTCAAGTAGTTTTTCGCGAAATTCAAACAGACAGACATACTTTAAATGTAGTCCTGAGAATCGATCTTGACGAAAGGGAAGTGTGGATGACTGAGGTTAATCAAAGTTAACTGCCGTTGAGCATCGTGTTGGAGTTGAAACCACTATTATTACAAATAGACATAGCGTGAATCATAAAATAGAAGTCTCCACTGGACGAAAAGCTAAAGGACCCTGACCAAGTGTTATAACATGAGACACCGTTTCTTTGTTACATTTATACTTACAATTCGTGTGAAATCTGGATTTAACTCGGTCAAACACCTTATGAATGAAGACAAATTGCGTTCCTTGCTTTGAAATTCACAAGTTATGACCACCTTGTTAGATGGAACACAAAAGTTAAAAAGATCGCCACTGGGTGACACTGAATGCGCTTTCGACTGTATACAAAAGCCGAATCTTGGAAAATTATAGAGTTTTAAAGGTAATAGTTGGTTTTTCTTTTAATAGTATTAGGGGTAGCTTTCTGAATTTTTTGTTGTATGTTGGGTTAAGAACAGTATTTGACTGAGTAAATTTAGACGTATCATTCAATATATTTACCATTAAGGAACGATACCGTGTGTTTGTTAAAATAATAATCGAGTTTCCTTTATCGGCTCTTCGAATGAAAATGAGGCCTGGCATGGCCGAGAGCGTTAAGGCGTGCACTCGTAATGCGAGGGTAGCGGGTTCGCGCCCGCGTCGCGCTAAAACATGCTCGCCCTCCCAGCCGTGGGGGTGTATAATGTGACGGTCAATCCCACTATTCGTTGGTAAAAGAGTAGCCCAAGAGTTGGCGGTGGGTGGTGATGACTAGCTGCCTTCCCTCTAGTCTTACACTACTAAATTGGAGACGGCTAGCACAGATAGCCCTCGAGTAACTTTGTGCGAATTTCCAAAACAAACAAACAAATGAATGAAAATGTCTTCGTTATTCCTAAGATGTTTTAGGCCTTTTCTTCTCGCTGGTGTCAAATTTTATCTTAAAGGCTTCTTTTTTTTTAGTATTTTTGAAGCTTTTTCATTAAATTCATCTAGAAAGTTGTATTTTTTAAAGGACCTGTTTTTGGTTTGGTAAGGCAACTACTCGTTAAATTGTTCTTGTTTCTTGGAATGTTCAATGTTTCTGATTACTCTTCTCTGTCCTGATATGTTCAATGTTTCTGATTACTCTTCTCTGTCCTGATATTTTTAATGTTTCTGATTACTCTTCTCTGTCCTGATATGTTTAATGTTTCTGATTACTCTTCTCTGTCCTGATATGTTTAATGTTTCTGATTACTCTTCTCTGTCCTGAAATGAATTAGATGCTGATTCTTCTTGTGTTTTTTACTTGGGATTAGTTGTAATTTGATGCTATTATTACCTTCCTGCAGAGATCTTCAAAACTGTTTTTTTTAATCTAATACCGGGATGATGAGAGAAGTTACTGTGTAGTTTACACCTTTATTTAGGGCTGTGGTTTGAGGCTCGCGGCGAGTCGAATGTTCGTGAGGTATATTTTGTATTTTTCTTTGAAGTATCCGTTTATTTTTTGACTGACAGATGAAATTTCTTCTTGTTTTCTGTCGAACTTTCTTTTGATATTTAAGCCTTTACAGTAGGTTCTTTTATGTATCATGATGAAAGTAAATTGTAATCTTCAGGGATAGTTCAACTTTAAAGGGTACTCTGGATGATTTAACTGTCTCTGTTTTCCTTTGTAGTTCTTTTTAAAAGTTTTTAGTTTTTTCTATAATACTTTTGAATTTTATATTAGGATGAAGGTTCACTTTATTTTTTAGGAAAGTTGGTGTCAATTTTTATATTTTGAAAGTTTTTAGAAAGGATCAACATAATATCCAATTTTTTCTGCAATAAAATAGACTTTGTTCCTCTCTTGCCATAAGGTAGACGAATTCTTCCGGTGAGGCTCAGTTCGTTTAATGGTAATTTTAGGTTTAGATGGCTTTTGATACGGAAATTAAATTATGAATTTTGTTTTAAAATATTAAAAATAAGACTTTTTTCTGTGTTCCATACGGGGTTCCTACCCACATATAAAAATATTAACGTATCTCTATCAGAAATTTCGAAAAGACGAGCACATAAATATAACCTTAACATAAAGAAATAAAATTTAAACACGTTAAGAAAACGGTATAAGGAACCCAACTCACGAGGAAACATTTACAAAAATAACAGTTGTCCAGTTTGTTTTTTTTACACAGGTGGAAAGGATGCAGCTTGAAAATGAGGTTAAAAGAACACCAAGTCCATGAGCATTTGAGTAAACACAAACAGTTTTTTTTTTAAACCGAATGTCACATATTAAAACATGAGCCTGACACAATACAAAATAAAAATCGGAGAAGCTTTATTACTAAAACAAAAAAATCCAACAATTAACAAAACCCAGACACATCTTTATATATCTCTATGATCGTTAATTCCCCATACATTCCTAAACTTCTGCAAATATTTTGAAGACATATATATATATATAGAATATTTTGTGCATATTTTAGTTTTTCTTTAGCCGTGTATGAATAATATATTACATGAATAAGTAATTATACTTCATTCTAGAATTAAAATACATTATTGGATTTTAAAAGTTAATTTAAATACAAAAAGGTTCTTTACTGTAAAAACTTGTGTATTTGATAATAATCGTACAAGTGATCAAAACGTCGCATCTGTTCTAAAACCCTAATCGTGCTGTAAGAAGCTGTCAGTAGCAATAAAATATACCGTATTTACTTGTTTTATAGCCCGGGCCCTTATTTTTTTCAACCAAACTCAATACCAGGCCCTTATTCAAACGGGCTCTTATTCAAGCACGGGCCCTTGTTATTTTCAAAGTAAAATTAGGTATGCACAAAAATTATCGTTGAAGACAAATATTTCACGACATTAATCTTTTTCAATTGGGAAGTATATTATGTTGTGGCATAATAGCGTTGTGACACGAGCGCTTCGTAGCTGCTTCTTATTTCCTATTGTCTACCTGCTCGCCATATCATCTACACCCGCTTGCACTTGACAACACACCCGGTGACCAAACCCTCGTATCATCCGACAACTGCACGCGCGCGCGGCCATACACTGCGCTGCACTACAGATTCAAATCAAGACGCGCACGCGTGCAATTGTCAGGTGATACGAGGGTTTCGTCACCGGATGTGTGGCCAAGTGCAAGCGGGTGTAGCCAGATGAGTCAACAATTAAACTGTTACAGCGATGATAGGCGAAAATAATGGGAAAATTTCGGGCTGTCGTTCTCAGCTTCCCCAAATTGGATTTTAACGAGCGATGTGTCAAATGAAAGCTAAGAAGATATGCTTTAATATCGTGTGTGATTCATTATCATAAATTGACATCTTCATACTGAAAAACAAAGTTTCCTAAAAGTTATGATTAGGGCCCGGGCGGGTATTCAAACACGGGCCCTTATTTATTTTTATGTTCTGTTCACACGGGCGGCTATTCAAACGGGCCTTTAATCAAGATCGGGCGGTAAAACGAGTATATACGGTACTTTACTAGTAAGTAAACTCAAAAGGAAAATAGATTATTATTTGGAATTAAGCACAAAGCTACACTATGGGCTCTTTGTCCTCTACCCACCACGGGTATCGGAATCCGGTTTCTGGCGTTGTAAGTCCGCAGACATGCCGCTGTGCCAGTGAGGGGTTGATGTTACATCAGAGTATGCCAATTTTGTAGAGATATTTTACACAGAATTATATAAATTACGATTATATGATGTGTAATATCGTGATCTAACAAGTTAATGAAACGTGTACAGTATGATGTAACAAGTTAGCTCACGAGGTATACTTTACAGTATTATGGCTAATTATTACTCGATGTTGATATTTTTGTGATTGAAATACGAAATATAATTTTGTAATTAGTTTTTATTTGTTTGTTTTTTCTCCTGATTCTTTTGAACGTTTATTTACTGAGTTAAACATTTCTTAAATTGTATTTATAAATATATATTGCTCATCAACATTAGTTTTATGTTCTGACCAGTTTTCAATTGTTTGAAAGCCACAGTTAGTATTCCTGTATTTTTAATAGTATAATATAACATTATTATTGTTGTTGTTACTTAACCATAGTCATATAAACAAGTTAGGGTAGACTGGTAGCCCGGCATAGTCAGGTTGTTATGACACTCTTCTCGTAACATGAAGGTCACACCATACATATTTCAGCTGTGGGGGAATTATAATGTAACGGTCAATTTCACTATTCAATAGTGAAAGAAACTGAAGAGTTGACGGTGAATGGTAATGACTGCCTTCCCACTAATCTTACACTGCTAAATCACGTAGCTTTGAGCGAAATTAAAAAAACAACAACAGACAAATACTGTAAACCCTTGTAAGTTTCTAACCTGAAGTTTGCGTGACAGAGGAACAACTCAAGGGTCTATTAATTTTAAACGACACTATAAAGACTTATCTTCAGCTAACACTGAAATATAAAGTCATTTACTTTCAAGTGGTTGATACGCTTATTACAACACACTCGTTACCACCTACCTCCTCGCTATCTCTCGTGTATCCTCACAGGCACGCAGAGTTTTACATGAGAGTTTGTAATTAGTATTACTGCTGATAAGTTAGGACTATAGCACAAAAACAAAAACTCAAATGAAGTTTACGAAATACTTGTGTTATACAAGTTAAATGTTATGATATACAATATTACTATTTCACTTCTTTATACAATTCTTCTCTGTACTAACGAGACATTGTTGAGAAAAGTACGAAAATATAATATTAAAAATCTCAATAAGGCTTTGCCTCAGAATAAACCAAATGGTGTGATCGCAACCACACTTGAGACAGTCCGTAAAACAGCGGTAGGTCTACGCATTTAAATGCCAAAATCAGGTTCGATTACCCTCGGTAGATGTCGCAGATAGCCCGATGCATCTTTCCTACAAATCATACACGCACACACAACTCAGAAGTACACTCATGAAAAGATCAGATGGTATGATCAAAATAAACGCTTGGTATAAATCAGATGGTGTGTTCAAAATATACACCAAGAATAAATGAGTTTGAAATATTCAAATGGATTGTATTAGAGCAGTGTTTGTGGTTCTTTTATAAATGTTAGTTTTTCTCTTCGTTGGGGCCACGTGGTTAAGGTGCTCGACTCGTAATTTGAGGATCGTAGGTTCGAATTCCCGTCACACCAAACATCCTTGCCCTTTCAGATGTGGGGGCATCGGCCAATCCCACTTTTCATTGGTAAAAGACTAGCCCAAGAGTTTGCTGTGGGTGGTGATAACTAGTCCCTCTAGACTTACACTGCAAAATTATGGACGGATAGCGCAGATAGCCCTTGTGTAGCTTTGCGCGAATTTCAAAAACAGACAAACAAACAGTCTCTTCGTCGGTACAGAATCTAAAATGTGTGTTGTAAAATAAACTACTACTCACTCAAATCAAAATTCATTCCACGAGAAATACTGAAGACTAATGTATTAAACTGATAAAACTAAAAACTGTCCAAATACGCCAAGGTGAAACTTAAATTTCTTTGTGTTAATGACTTGTTGTGATTTCAGGAATTGTAATACAATCTATTGTAACAAACAAATAAAACTAAATTTAAAAGTGAATAATTTTCCCCACTTATAAAATATATGATTTTAGTGACTAAATTATTATCTTGAGGAAAAATCCAAGAACTTAACTAAACAACAAACTAAATACCATTTAACGTAACCCTTAAAACTCAAACGATATTTCTTCCTATGTAATACATCTTCTGGATGTGTGTGAATATAAAGGTGTTTTTTTATTATTTTTGTCCAGTTTCTGCAAGCTATTTTCTTAATCGTTTAAAACACGATTCTTAAGTAAATGTCTTCAAAAGCTATATTTTTTTGTGATTGTACACAAATGGAGAGAACACAAGTATCTTATATATATTTTTTTTTTTCTGAAATAAAAATCCTCTAAGCTTATTTTAATTATTTAAAGATATTTTATTTGCTTTTGAATTTCGCGCAAAGCTACACGAAGGCTATCTTCGCTAGCCATCCCTAATTTACCAGTATGTGACAAGAAAGAAGGCAGCAAGTCATCACTAATCACCGCCAACTCTTGGGCAACTCTTTTACCAACGAATAGTGGAATTGACTGTCACATTGTAATGCCCCCACGGCTGAAAGGGCGAGCATGGTTGGTGTGACGAGAATTCGATTCCGTAACCCTCAAATTGCGAGCGAATGCCCTAACCACCTGGCCATGCCTGGCCTCTTTATGAGATGCGGTCTCTTAGTACACAAGGTAGGTTACGTTACTTGTCGTAGACATTTTTTTTAATCGACTTCAAATATTAGGGCACCTCCGTGAGTATATATTACAATAATTTTAATGGCGCGCTTGTCTTAGTCTCGTAGAGATAGTAATATTCTTACTTCAGTTTTTGGTGTACGTCTTGTTTCTATAGTGTATTTCAAAACAAACGAGCAGCTCTGTGGATGACACGACTACAGTTAAATGCTACATGTATTTACTCAGCAACGCCGATGAAGAAGTATTCATAATAAAAGTGGCACTACGTAAAACTACAATCACGTGCTCGATGACAGCAACCATCTAGGTGGTATTAATGCGTTTGAGGTCTTGGTATCTTAAATGTTTTTCACATTTCAAATACATTTATGCTGTGTAGAAAGCCACCTCAAATGCATTACCAAAAAAGTTTACTAATGAAGTTTTGCTTTTATTTGTCTTTAGAAAATAGCGCTTCGCAGACGTGGGGTTGGGGGGTTAACGTGGATCTCTGCACGTAATGCTTTATACAAATACACATTACAGAGTTACTTAGTGAAGGGTGGAACTGAACATCGTACTCTAGAATTGTTGATCGATTGCTAATTGCGTTTAGACTTTAAGGACATTTTCCCCAAGCAAACTTTATGCGTATGTAACCCTAAGTTGGTTGTTTTGCATTTCGCGCAAAGAGCTACACGAGCGCTATCTGCGTTAGTTGTCCCTAACTCAACAGTGAAAGACTAGAGAAAAGCAGCTAGTCGTCACCATAAACCGCCAAATCTTGGGCTACTATTTTACCAACGAATAGTGGGATTGATCGTAACATAATAACGTCTCCACGTTAAGCTAAAAAGGCGAGCATGTATGGTGTGACAAGGATTCGAACCCGCGAACAGCAGATTACCAGTCGAGCTCCCTAACCAAACATGATACGAAATGTAATGTTGTTATCTGTTTTATGCAATACATGCAGTTCAACGTTAAGGAATCGGTGATTGGCTTGTTTTGAAGTTAAGCACAAGGCGACATAATGGACTATCTGTACTTTGCTCACCACGAATATCGAAACCAGGTTTCTAGCATTACAAATCCGCAGACATAGCGCTGTGCCACTGGGAGAGCCCCCTACGCTGAAGAAAATAAGCATTTTTAACGTTTGCAGTTTCTCGTACAAAAAAGTATTTTACCAATAGTGTTAAAGCTCCGAAAAACTGTAGTTCAAGGTGAATAAATGTGTTTTTTTCTGTATTACAAGACAGTAGCGAGTACTTGAATTTAACGTTGCATGCTTCTAAATCATTATCTAAGCATGAGTTGTTTCCATAGAAACAAATGGAAATAATAAAGATCGTTATGATCACATCGTGTTTCGTAGTTCTTTAAAAGCGATGGTTGTTCTTTGTTAAGATACCGTGAGAATTTAAAGAACTATTATTAAAGCATATTTTTAGCCTGAGCAGTTGTTAGAATAAAACACACGCGAAAAGAGCATTTCTGGTTCTAGATGCTTAACAAATGCTTTAATCTGAAATTTAATGCGTTATCGAATCTTTCAGGAAAATTGATTACTACAATGATGTATACCCACTTGCAAATTTGACGACAAATCCAAAACTTAAACACGGAATTTAAAGTGGATTATTTTTCAAACCGAACTTATGAAACTTAGCACAGAGCAGACAACTGAAACCACATAGCACATCTTGCAGACAATTGGATCTCAACAGCACGAATTAAAATACAGAAGTCCGAATTACACAAGTCAACCGGCTGAAATATAACATTACATAGAAACCTGCTAAAAACAACAGCTTCTAACATCCTTACTCTAAAAAAAATTGATATGTAAGTGATTTAAATAGAAATTAATAATAATTACAATTCACCCACTTAACCTACTTCAAAACATTCGTTATAGTTTGACCGAATTTCGCGAAAAGCTATTCAAGGGCTATTTCCGCCATAAAAATTATATATAAACTACTACTATGTCTATTGTATCCCAGCCGGCCTAAAGAACACTAGTGGTAGAGTTTGATCGACGCTTGATATAGTAGATATAGTGTGGGTTCCTTATTATAATACTCTTCTGAATTATCATTCACAGGTGTTTAAAACAGTATCGAAGTCTAGCTTTGCAGAACAGGTTTTTAAAACTCCTTGCGGAATATGTTTGGTTTGGTTTGTTTTGAATTTCGCGCAAAGCTATCTGCGCTAGCTCTCTCTAATTTAGCAGAGTAAGACTAGTGGAAAGGCAGCTGGTCATCACCACCCACTACAAACTCTTGGGTTACTCGTTTACCAACGAATATTTGGATTGATCGCCACATTATAAAGCCCCCACGGTTGAAAGGGCCGTAGAAAGAAAGAAAAAAAGATTTAGGATATATATATACATACATAATGAAAACAAAGTATTATGGGAGAGAAAACAAAGACATTCAACACAAGAAAAAAATTGCTGTTTTTTGTAGAAGTTGGCACATATTCTACATGCAGTAATGTGTGTACAGTTGTTTCGACCCTTATTTTTGTTTAACACCAACAAAAAAATTGTAGCTTTATATTAACTGTCCGTACACAATCACTTTTATCATTTTCGCCATCACGAGATAATTAAGATGTACTTTACTAAAAGATAAACCTAAAAACGCTTATCATACCGGTACAGCGAGTTCTATTTTATTATTTTTTTACACACAGTCAGAGAGTCAGGTTGTTTTTTAAACTCTCTCATTAGATAATGTAAGATGTAATCTAGTAAGTGCAATTAACCATAACATTATAAAACCCTCACGACTGTAAGGGCGAGTATTTTGGTGTGACGGGGATCCGAACCTGCTTCTCTTAGATTGCGAGTCGGATGCCATAACCACCTGGTCATGCCGGGCCTGCGGAACAGGTGAAACAAGAAAAAAACAGCAGCAATTAAGAAACAACAACATTGAAATCTAGAAACAATGAGGAACAAACCAATGAAATATAGCAACAATAAACAAACGACTAAAATTTAACAGCATAAAACAAAACAACCAAAACAATACTTTGATAGATCTTTATAATAGACCTTTCACATCCCATCTCAATAAAACAAAGTAATCATAAATTTTTACTGGCCAAAGATTTTGTTAACTTCCCTTTCGAAAAACGAGAATGAAAAATAATTAGTTTGTGTGATCCGTGAAACTACTGTTTCAGAATCTCTGTCAATACAAGAATAATTCACACGATATACTTGTTTTTAAGTATGGATAACAAAGCTTCCAAAGGTAACTATTGCTATTTACAACATATAGAACTTATATTATACAACAATATCAAAGTTTTGCGATTTAATCATGTTCCTCTTTTAAGGTTTTCTTTTTGTTTTATCAAGATAAATCTTAAGCATACATACACAGAAATAGCATAGGCAAAAATGCTTGTGTTTTCAAAATCTCGTTGAATTATTTCTTTAAGAACATCAACATAACTTTCGAAGTGCTATCATTCCCCTCCTCCCATCACTTGAGATAAAAGTCACAATTAGCATCCTAATAAAAATGTTGCATATCGATCAAAATGACAATTCCCTGATTAATACTAACAGTTCACAAACAATCCTTAAAGTAATTAGACTGAGCGTGATCTAGTTATGAGCGTGCCAGACTGTGAATCCAAGGGTCTATGGTACGCGTCCCATTTCTGAAAAATGTAGTCCAAACTGTTTGACCTGGGCGCGTTGTAAAGACGGTAGTCATAACTTACCTAATCTATCAGAATGGTGACTAATTGTTAATGATGAATACCGTTGGCAACCCCCTTGTCTAGGCTTATTACAGTTTGGTATTGGCAGTTGAGATGCTTCACTCGTAATCTACAGATCGTGGGCTTAAATTACATCACTGACCATGGTAGCTCTTTCAGTCGTGCGGGGGTTATAATACAATGGTTAATCCTACTATTCGATCAGAGTAGCTCAACAGTTGATGGTAGATGATGTTAATTAGCCGTCTTTCTTCTCATCTAACACTTCTAAATTAGGGATCACTACAGAAGTTAATTCTCGAGTATCTTTGAGAAGGCCCGGCATGGCCAGGTGGTTAAAGTACTCGACTCGTGATCCGAGTGTCGCAGGATCGAATCCCCGTCATACCACACATGCTGGCTTTTTCAACGGTGGGGGCGTTATAATGTGACGGTCAATCCCACTATTCGTTGGTAAAAGAGTAGCTTAAGAGTTGGCGGTGGATGGTGATGACTAGCTGTCTTCTCTCTAGTCCTACACTGCTAAATAATGGGACGGCTAGCGCAAAAAGGCCTCGAGTAGCTTTGTGCGAAATTCAAAATAAACCAAACCAATCTTTGAGAGAAACAAACGAACTTTCTAGTCTATCAATTGAAAATTAAAAGCAATTGGCCAAAAAAACCTTGGTGTAGCTTTACTTGAATATCCAAAACAAGGAAACAAAATGCAATTTAAAAAAAAACTGTTAAATTAGTTACCATTAAGCTTATTTTTGGTCGAATATTGGCACAGCCTATTCTGTAAATATATGACAGCCCTTCGACACAGTACATTAATAAAACCTAACAAGAATCGAACATCCACGGGTTCAGGTCCAACAAATGAGCTATATCATACAATGCCGCAATGAAGCCCAAGTAATGTTTTATTCCTACGCCCTGCTAAAAGGTTACCCACACCGCTTCCCAAAGTGGGATCGCTGAGCAATGGTCACATTTCTACAATTCTCTTTGGAAGAAGGACTGCACGTTCTTTCATTTTATCGTGCACAAATTAGAAAAAGAATTTTAACCAATATTTTTGTAATAAAGAAATTTTTTTGTTAACAAGAGAACTGGTTTCGTACAAAGAATTACAACGCCTGGCTGCCTGAAACAACTTATCTTTGTTGTTTTTGTTTTCCACAGGAAGTCTTATGTTTGAGCCCCCATTCCTCCATCATGTCTTATGGTGCAGCTTGCATAAAGTTGTCCGAAGAGGCAGAGTGTAAAAACGGTATTAAAATAAACAACATGGTATTAAATAATCCCTAAACTGATATTGATGTATTGTGACATACATAAAACGAAAAATTACACATTTCATAAACTTAACCAATTCACACTGAAAAATGTTCTTTCAAGCAATTTGCCAATATGAAATAGCGTTTCAACCATTAAATACCTGTTGTATCCTAGCCGAAATGAAAAACTCTGGAAATAGGCGAAATGCCTTTTTGGTGTTGAATGTAGCAGACACGGTGTGGTTGGTGTATTATTATACTCTACATTACCTTCACTAAGAATTTCTTATGATTAATAAGATTTGTTAAAAGTGTTGCCTTTCGGTTGCCTGTATTTTAGTGATGATGATCAGACGTTCCTCACAGACTACCAGAACTGTCAATGTTAGTTATAAATATCGATGTTTCGTTTATGAAGAAAAAAAAAAAAAGGAGAAACGCCTACCCTTTACAGAATATCTGTACAGATACTAGACAAAAAAGAACTTAGTGGTATAACTTCTAACTCTATTGCCTAGCAACGAGGGGAAAATGATGTTCATTCACCTTTCAAGCAACATTTTTTTAATGTTGAAATATACACGTAGGAGCATCATGTCACGTGATGTGCAGATTATTATTTTTTGTGTTGTTTATAATTAGTACACACGACTGGAGAGCCATATAAACATATGATCATTAGTGCATTTACCTTCACTGAGTGTCAATCTGTGAGTTATTATGAATAATCTGTGTAGAACTTTTATAGTGTAATGGAAGAAGAAAACTTGTGTGTTTACATAGTTATTTATCTATGCACAAATCTAACATAACTATAACAGCATTGAATTTACAAGAGATATACATCTGTCATTAAAATTCAAAGTTGAAAAACTGTTTCATTCGGTTGCTATTCTAGTTTTATAAAATCAGTGTGTCGTAGACTTGGCTCTCTCGTATGCCCTAGAAATGCATAATTTTCTAATACAAACTGATAAAAACACACGGAAAACAGATTAAAAGCTCATTCCATAGCCTTCGATGGTCAGGGAAGCTGTCACAATATTCGTTGAGCTTTATTATTTTTTATATGAAATTTGTATTAATCATAATTTTTTTACTGTCGCGGTAAAATGCGTTAAGAAACAGAGGGAGTTACAAATGCACTTTCGATTAACCAAATCTAAAACGAATGTATATCCTCAGATTTTTTTCCCATTTAAATATTTAAGGCTTGTGAACGTATATTACGTAGTTTCTATCACTAACGTTAAAGCATAAATAGCCCATTGTGTAGCTTTGTGCTTATTTCAAAACAACACCAACAACAACGTTAACGTAAAGCTGTAGCCGAACATATGACACAGGGACTTCAACAACATTGTATGAAAAACACTAGGTAAACACATAACATTGTGTAAAGAAATCTATATAAAAATAATAGAACAGCCTGTTGTACGCGCATGTAACTACTTTGTAAAATCTTCACATGGTTCTTCATCAAAATTGGTACGGAAACTCGTTAAGTCTATGCAAAAATATATACAAATTTTCTGTTTCGCTTTCTGAGATTTTTATTAGCGTTTTTTTCGTTTTTTACCTCTATCACACCTCCTGTGGATGCATTCTCACCAAGTTTAGCGTGAAGGTTCATTAGATCCATGGAGAAATACAAACAAATATTCAGTTCTACGTTTTTATGGATTTTCTTTTTCTTGTTGTTGTTTTGAATTTAGCACAAAGCTACACAATGTGTGCTCTGCCCACAACGGGTATCGAAACCCAATTTTTAGCGTTGTATGTCCGCAGACATACCGCTGAGCAATTGGGGGGGGTTTCTTACATCCTGAGAATGGATTCACCATAGTTGGTATAGTGGAATAGAGGTTCACTGAATTCATTGAAATATACTGTAAGAAACGGAAAAGTCAGACCCCTAAAGTTCGTATATTTCATCCCTAATTAGAACGACTGGCCAATTGAAAACCAACTACTTTGCAGTACCCTCAACAACAAAACAAGTATATGCCTTTGAACCGGAAAATGGGATTGCTTGTCACTTATATTATGCACCTACTTTCAAAAGAGTTAAGCATAGCCACGGAATCATGTAATGAAACATAGATGTCCGAATCTACAGCCACGTCAGGTCTTCATAACCACTAACTGTGGCTTCATTCTGCAAATTGTCTGCCTTTCTCAGTTTGACAGTTGTTTTTTAATACCTTTACATTTGTAACGTTCAAAAACATTTTAATCAATCCGAAATATCACAGTAAAATTAATCTATACTTGGGTATAGATGCAAACTAACACGCATTGTTTGTCTCAAATATAATTTAGAAATAAATAGTTGTTATACAACACTAGTGCGTCTGAAATATAGAAAAATTAACTTCTCCGTACATTGTTACGCTTGACATATATCTATGTATTAATAAACAATTGAAAAACTGATGTCAGAACTAATGTTCTTTATTAAATAACTTTATAAATTATTTCCACTCGTATTTACTCAATACACAAAATAAAGGGTTAGGCGTACCATGCCGGACTCGAAATTCAATTATTTACAATTGGAGTCACGTTGCCATGAAATCGCATTCCGCATTTTGCGACCGTGAGTGTGTTATAAAAGTGGTAGTAATATTCTATTAGATCATCCCAAAATTTGGCGTTTGGTACTGTTTCTAACTGCCTCCCCTCTAGTACATCAAAAATATGTGATGACTAGCTCAGATAGCCCTCATGTATCTTTGTGAGAAGATGAAAACAGACACACTACCATAACGAGAACCACCTTGTGAAAACAACGCCGACTACAAACTAGCAGGTTTTTTGTGTTACGTTAGGATTTCAAAAATATCCAGACAAACACAAATAATCTGACGTTATCTTCTGTCAACAGCGTACAAGATTTGTAGAGTAATCTCGCTATATATTTCAAGTCGAGACTGGGTATGCGGTAACTATGAACGTGGGTTGAGTGTACTACGCTCTATAAGAATTACATTCTTCTTCGACAGCTGTCACCAATGGAGCCGTCTCCGGGGTCGACTGTCACCTTAAAATATTCAAGATATGCCCTCTATCTCAATTCCTATTTCTCCCCCCCCAATCAAATAAAATAAAAAGCCCTGGTCTTGATCCCAAAAATCGTGAAATGTTTTGGAAAATAAAATCAAGCATTGAAAGTAACTAGTTGGCCCTTCACCAGATTGACGTAAAACATTTATGTCTTATGTTAATTTCAATGTTGTCACTCATTCAAACCTAATACATCGCTCTACCGCTACAAACTGAACACACACACTAGCCAGCAAGACATTTTGAACTAATTACATCACGAACGAACTCCACTTACACACGCTGAGTGACAGTGGAATTTTCTTAGATTTTTTTTTCATTTCCTATAAAAGAACAAGTGAAAATAACAAAAAAAGGCCTGACGATGGTAATTAAATTACCTAAAATGAATTTATAACTTTTTTCAACTGAAATACAGAATGTCATTTATTGTCGTGGTCAACTTTTCTTAGAGTTGTTAAAATGGGCAGGTTGAATCTTTTAATTAGTCAGAAGTGTAAACAGTTATTTTCATCGAGGTGTATAAACATACACGTCGCTCACTTACGCGTAAGGTTTGATGAAGTCGAAAACCCTTAACTCAATATATTATACATAAAAATTATAGAGGATTTTAAGTAAATAAAAAATTGCAACAGCTCGAGCTTGAATAAAATAATGAACTGTTACGATTTGAATTATATAATCCGTACCTGAATATTGGACGGTTAATAATAAATACACGCAAATCACTCACATTTTGACTAGAATATAGCTAATTAAAATATGTTGAGTTTTCTCATCTCGTTCATTTATCATTAATAATAGAGATCGTGATGAAATTTATAAAATAGCAACCATAAAAATCCCCGTTTAACAACACCTTTAAAATTATCCGAATATTAAAATTGCCCTTTTCACAGTTCTGGCTGAGCAAAACTAAAGGTTATTTGTACTTATAAGATCATCTAAATCACTATATACATGGAGAATCAAAATTTCATTATATCAACAAATTTTCATCTAAATAAATAAATGATATTCACAGACAAGCATACAGAGAATGAAGCTTATCGCTCTAATTTTTACACATCACTCTTCCGTACGAGATCTATATCGTTCCTTCTTTTGATACCAAATGGTTGCTGATATATGTATAAATATATATATAAGACGGACGATGCGCTACTTTAGGTTCACAATTAGATTTAAGGCTAGGTTAGTAACGACTGTGATGAGTAATAAAATCTAATCGGATAAACATGCCTAATGCTTCGTATTTGTTTGTTTTTGAATTTCGCGAAAAGCTACAAGACGGCTATTTGCGCTGCTTAGTGTTGCTGGTGCATAAAAATATAGCTAATAAAAGGGAAATCGGCCCAGCGTTGCGAGGTGGGTTAAAGCGTTCGACTCATAATCTGAGGGTCGCGGGTTCGAATCACCGTCGCACCAAACATGCTCGCTCTTTCAGTCGCAAGGGCATTATAAAGTTACGGACGATCCCATTCTTCGTTAGTAAAATAGTAGCTCAAGAGTTTGCTGTGGGTGGTGATAACTAGTTACTTTCCATCTAGTATTACACTGCTAAATTAGGAACAGCTAGCGCAGATAATCCTTGTGTAGCTTTACGCAAAATTCAAAATAAACAGTAATATCTTGTTTTATTCTTATAAAGACCCTTCGGTGGGTTCAGCAGATAGCCCGATGTGGCTTTACTATAAGAAAACACACTCTTATAAAGACAACTGGGATCGACATATGCGTAATCTAGATAGCTATGATAATGTAAAGTTTTATCCTACAAATGGTATTAAAAGAAAGTGAAAAGTAGAAAAACTGAGTTGCCTAAAACAACTACCCTACTTTGGCTCATTTTATTTGTTTTTTGAAGTTAAATATATAAAGCTACAGAATGGGTCATTCCAGTAGCACAGCAGTGTATTTGCGGACTTTACAATGCTATAATCTGGGTTTCGATACCCGTGAAGGGCAGAGCATAGATAGTTACTTGTGTATCTTTCCGCCTAATTACAAAAAAAAACAGACTTACATAACTACACGAACTTTCTTGTTTCGATACCTCTTTGCAGGATTAAAACTTTCAATATTACCATAAGATAACAAGGTTAAATGTATATCGATCCATACTTCTCTTAATAAAATAAAATAAAAATTATTATACTTGTTAATTGATTAATCCAACTATAAATTCGTCTTCCCATTCATAAATCTTTCAAACCGTACAGGTATTTACGACCACCAACCAACTAAACACAAGTGTTTAAAAGTTGAGTCAGAAGTAAGAAAAACTTGTTACCTGAATTATTTAATAGTCAGATACTTTCTCTTTGTACTTGATTAACATCTATCAATGTAAAGTTGAAATTAGGTTTTATTTATCTCAAGGCCCACCTTGTTCAAATATATATTTATAATTTCAGTGAATTTGAGTTGTTAATTAGTCCTGGAACAACAGATAGCTGCTTCATTATGTTAGATTTTTGTCCAACTGGATTATCTATAACCTAAGATGCACAATAGTCTTTTTTCTTTAGACAGTTTAGTTAAAAATACCAACAAACAATGATAAGAGTTGAGATAAAATATGATAAGATACTTTTTCAGATTTATTTTAAGTGGATATTGAAATTTAAAAAAAATCACTGCATTAATAGAGACTTTTTTGTTTTTTTATCTAAGAAAATAGTATATTTGTTGGATGATTCGCCATCTCACTATATTGTGTTTTACATAGGTAAGTTGTTAAACACTTCACAGATTACGGGTAGCCAAATGTTTGAGTATACATGTTAACTTTTGGTTTTGATGCCGCTGACTCGTTATAACATTTCAAATCCAAAGTCCATCGGGATGGGAATGTGTGTGTGTGTGAATGTTTCTTATAATCAAGTGATATTGGACTGTTTGCTGTGTCCACCAAGAGGAATCAGACCCTTGACTTCAGCATTGTAAATCTGTAGACTTACCCTTGTTCCACCAGAGGATAAATGGGGAGCGCCCTTCAAGAAGTCCAGTTAAGTGAAATTGTTAATAATGTAAGACATATTTTAGTATAATTTCCATTGTGTAGTTAAGGCGATCAATACGCAATTTGTGGGTCACTGGGTCGAAACATGTCGCCGAAATTTATTGCTCTATCAGCCGTAAAGATCTTATGATGTGACGGCAAATCCACTTGGCAAAGAGTAGCCCAATAATTCACGATGGGTGGCGTTGACAAGTTATCTGTTTTCCTCTGGTCTATCACTTCATTATTAACCCTTAAGTAACTTTACATAAAATACAGCCCCCCAGTGGCTCAGCGGTATGTCTGCGGACTTACACGCTAAAATCCAGGTTTCGATACCCGTGGTGGGCAGAGCACAGATAGCCCATTGTGTAGCTTTGTGCTTAATTCAAAAACAACAAACAACAACAACAACACCATAAAATACAATAAAAGAATTAAATATTTAAATGATAGGCGTGTTATAATTTTTCTAATGTGTGCCACAAGATTGGCTGCCTTTGGCACAGACTAAGAAAGTTTACTTGACAGATTTAAAAAAAAAAGCGCAAAGCTACACAAAGGGCTATCCGTGCTGTACCCACCGCGAGTATCGAAACCTTGATTTTAGGGTTGTAAATCCACAAACATGCTGCTGAGCTATTGAAGAACACACTAGTAGAAGGGGGGGAGACAACTCTACTTTGAAGGCCTTGGAGAAAGTATTTCCCTTCCCGGACAGGTTGAAGAGAAAATAGCACAACATGTGGTTCGATGAAAGTGTGCAGACATCTTTAGCTTAATATGTAAACACGGTTTCTTTGGAAGCCTGCATCGACCTTGGTAGGATACTGTTTACTCAGCTACAGAATTACTTGTATGGCTACAGTTTAGGTTCCTTTCAGTTTATTATGATTATTATTCTCAAGATTATTTAGTACGCCTACACTACGGTCTTTCTTTAACGCATGAATCAATTTGTAACACAGATTTACTAAATCAGCTCACACGACTGTTTCATCAGCTATACCTTTAGGTTTTAAATTTCATTTTTTATAATAAGTTTACTTATATCTCTACCGAACACAATCTGTTATTAAGTAAACGGTATTCAGGTTTCCTACGAGACTTGAAAACAATAATTTGAAGTTTATTTCATTGAAGGCTTTCCCTGGTGAGAAAAACTAATGAAAGAGGAGTGTTACTATAGTCTTAGAGTTTATGTGTAATATACGTCGTGCATGTTGATTTAGCTGATAAAAAGTTCATATTGTGAAATTCTTTGAATATTAGCTATATCCACCCCCATAATCCCCAGCCATAGTATAAAGGCTTAATTAGATTGCAAATACGAAAAGGAATTTTTTTTTCGACACACTACTATAATACGAAGCAGAATACAACGGTAGCAACTCATATACAGAATCTTGGAATTTGTCGACTGATCTTCATTTTCTATACACAACGCTCAGTAATTAACGTGTCAGACTATAAAATAAAATAATCCCGCTGTGTACTTTTAGGCCTAAGGTGTACGTCAATAAAGTGACTGTTAAACGAGTAGACTACAGTTAGCGATGACTACTGTTGATTAACTACATTTTCCTCTCGTCTATCAGTTCAAATTTAGGGACGGCTAGCGAAGATAATCGTTGAATAACTTTGCATTAACATCGAAAAACAAATCACATGCTGCGAAAATTATTTATGCTTCAAGTATATTTTGTAAATTAAAAGTAGATTTGGAAAATGTGTAACATTTTTCTGACCGTAAACAACAACAACAAAACTATCTGACATCATTCTTTATCTCTTAATATTTTCTACTATAAATTTAGTTTAAAGATATTAGTCGAAACGTATTTTGTAGCTGATTATATTAATTTACATGCTTAGATGTCGTCTTAAAGCGTAACATGGTTTTAAACATTAGTATGTAGCTTTAAGTTACATTTCATGCCTTTGTTTCTGGTATTTTATATAACCTGAATGAGCTAACAAAAAACAGGTGGATTATTACAAAAAATCGATCGGATTGGGAGATAGGCAAATAAACGGAAATCGTTGATAAATTTTGTGTTTGTGTGTTTCTTATGGGAAAGCCACATCAGGCGATCTGTTAAAACTCACCGAGGGGCGTTGATAAATTAAACAGAAGTTATATTGTTCAATACAGAGAGTCTACTTGGATAAAACACTCCATCGATCTTTTTACAATGAGTTTTTTTATTTAAAAACCCAAAGTGCGATATTCATTGACAGCGCGACATAAAAACCGGTGAAAAAATATTTCAAACTGTTTTCTCTTTCCTTAACAAATCACTAGTTGCATTCAATTACATTGATTCCTCTTTCGATGTATATGAAGGCAATTTAGTTAAGCTTTTTCGTTTTTTAAGGCCCAACGGCGTAGATGGGTAGGCGCGGACAACTACCCAAATTAAAAAAATAACCCTTAAAAGTCCACAATTAACTAAGCTCTAGTAATCACTTGATTTTTATGTAAATCACTTAATTATTTCAATAAAAGATTAGGGTTTGTTTTTTAATTTCGCGCAAATTTACACGAGGGCTATCTGCGCTAGCCGTCCCTAATTTAGCAGTATAAGACTAAAGAGCAGACAGTTAGTCATCACCACTCACCACCAACTCCTGGGCTACTCTTTTACTAACGAATAGTGGGATTGATTGCCACTTTATTAACGCCCCCACAGCTGAAACGACTAGCATGTTTTGTGTTACAGGGATTCGAACCCGACACTCTCAGATTACGAGTCGAGCGCCTTAAACACCTGGCTATGCCGGGTCGAAAGAAGAGGCTCATATATTTATGGAAAACACCCCACTCTTTAATGCTGTCTATTCCATAAAATTATCACTAAGGAAGAGCCTAGTTAGTGATTGGTCCAGCAACTATTCAATTATCGTGACCAATTCGTAACTCAGAGCAAACTGATACTTATCTATTGGAATTTAGTTGGGAGGTTTCGAAATATTAAGTTCTATTTCTATAAAAAGTTTAACTTAGCTATTTTCTATGATAATAAGAAGAAAGAAGCGCTAAGGAGTCTGACTAATATGATGCAATAAAGAGTGTAATACCAGAGTGGGGTAAAACTGTGACGGAGCAAAATCGCACGTACCAGGAACTACTCAAAAATTAATTTATTAATTCGTTTTTGAAACAGTATTATACGACATACGGTGTAAAAGCACATTGTTATTCTACATAAAAGTGTCAAGTATCTTCACAATGCAATTTCTGGGATTAATACACAGAGAACGATTTCTAGCATAGACAGCAAAGGAAATATATGCATACAAGTAACACAATTATTGATTTGACGAAATAAAAGAAAGAACAAATAAATTAGCTCTGTCATCGTTAGCTGTGCTAAGGTAGATGTCTGGTTGATACGTTGTACAATAAATTAACTTATGATAAAAATGACGAAAATTTTTCATTCTGTCTTTTTCCTTCATCAAAATATGGTTATTACTATTAGGCAAGCATTATCTTTGTTAAATTAAACAATCTTTATTCAACCAACTGGCCGACTTTTTAATACATTGTAGAATGCAATTCTAGAGAAAGGCAGAAATCAAGATATCTATAATCATGTACAAATATCCTACTTTTAAGTCCAGAAAAATGTCCTAATGCGATAATAAAAAATCTTTAGATTACCTACATCTATAATCATTCCGATAAAATACATTCAAGAACACCCCCCAGCTCATACTAACTTGTACAAGTTCTGTACCATCCCTTAAGATTAGTCCAATTCCATACACTTCAGAGGGCATGAAATAAAAACAGACCCAACAACTAGAAGCCCTATAGAATAATCGTTGTAGTATATACACACTACAACAAGTATGCGACCACCAGCGTAAACTTAGTAACAAGTATGCCATAATTAGACGCAGAACACCTGCACGGAAGTTAGAAGCAATCTTTGACCATACATACAGAGTCCTATATTAGCTATGAAAGAATAAAATATGATTGTACATTGTATTTAACATGCCTCTAAGTACAAAAAAGCGACAAAGGCGAAGTACTTGCATTCATTCCTGTGTGACTATTGTTTGTAATTAAGTACAAAGCCCCACGAAGGGGTATATGTTCTATGCCTACCGCGGGTATCGAAACCCGAGTTTCAGCGTTGTAATTCCGTAGACATACCATTGTGCCACTGGGTGGCTCGTGTCTAACACTGCTAAATCTTTGGAAAAAGATTTTCACTTTCATTTTTATGCTTTAATATTTTTTTATTCATTGACATTTCCGTCAAAAATTGCTAAAATAAACTAATGCATGCTTATTGATTTCGCCTTAAGGCATAAGCAACCAGGCACAAGATTTTAAAATATACTTTAATTAAAAAAGAAGAAGAGGATTTACGCCCTGCTAACTGAAATACCATATCCAATTTTTAATAGAGATAGTTTAGTTTTCCATCCGTTTTAGGTATTTTCATCAGTTTCAATGAATGATGCTGAACAGTCGAACTATGTTGTTAAAGGTGTTCAACAAACAAATTCACACAGTTTCAAACAAGGTTTTTTTTTTACCATTAGATCTATATTCAGCCACTTAATACTCTTAATCAAGTTCTCTAGTCTTTTTCATTTACTTCAAATGTAATTGAAAACACTAAACACGAGAGTAAAAAGGACGGGAAAAACTGAGAATTCACTCCAGTACGCCCTAAGTTGGAGTGTAATTAATAAAAGATACCCATGTTTTGGTTGAAAATAACCTTTATTTCAGTATCGTTTGTTTTGAAGTTAACCACAATAAAACTACACAATGGGCTATTTGTGCTCTACTACCACGAGTATCGAAACTTGGTTTCTGGAACTATAAGTTCCCAGATATACCGCTGTATCATTGGTTGTTTTTTTTCAGTAAGTTCTTTTATTTATGTTTACAGTTTACTGATGTAGTTTTTAATATAATATTTTCATGTCTTGTTTGTTTGTTTGTTTTGGAATTTCGCACAAAGCTACTCGAGGGCTATCTGTGCTAGCCGTCCCTAATTTAGCAGTGTAAGACTAGAGGGAAGGCAGCTAGTCATCACCACCCACCGCCAACTCTTGGGCTACTCTTTTACCAACGAATTGTGGGATTGACCGTCACATTATACACCCCATGGCTGAAAGGGCGAGCATGTTTAGCCCGACGCGGGCGCGAACCTGCGACCCTCGGATTACGAGCGCACGCCTTAACGCGCTCGGCCATGCCAGGCATTTTCATGTCACATATATTATATGTCAAAACATACACATATTCATATTTAAGAAATTATTTTTTTTTAAAAACAACTTTTTGTATTTCTGAATACTAAGATAAAAGATTATATTCAATTTTACAGAAACAAAAACAAAACCAAATTTTGGATGGAAGTTTTAGAATATTGAAGAATCCTATAATTTGCTGAATTTCTTTCTCGTTTTTAACAGCATTTTCTTTTCTCTGGAAGAACCAGAGCAAAAGTAATTTCAAATGTTGTTTACAAGAATCAGGCCTAAGCGAACAACAGGGCCCATACTAATTTATAACAGTTTTTATTAAGTGTTTATACATATGTACAACAGGCTTATTCCACAGCCATTTTCAACAGAACTTGAAGAGGCAGTTCAACGTTTTTTCGTGGATATATACATTTTTCAAGTCACATTCATCTTCAAAGCTTACTGTAGCTCATTTGTTTTGTTTTGGAATTTCGCACAAAGCTACTCAAGAGCTATCTGTGCTAGTCGTCCCTAATTTAGCAGTGTAAGACTAGAGGGAAGGCAGCTAGTCATAACCACCCACCGCCAACTCATGGGCTACTCTTTTACCAACGAATAGTGGGATTTACCGTTACATTATAACGCCCCCCAAGGATGGGAGGGTGAGGATGTTTGGCGCGACACGGATACGAACCCGCGACCCTGAGATTACGAGTCGCACGCACGCTTTAACGCACTTGGGCATGCCGGGCCTACTGTAGCTCATACCATCTAATATGTTATTAGAATAGAAGGTTAAATCCAACAAAACAGATATCCAGACTATTGTTGAATTTCGCACAAATTAGTCGAGAGCTAATCGGATAGGGGATTTTGAAAGCACTTCATATAAACCATTGACTGCCTCACTACTCGCTACGAATTTGTGGGCTATTCTAATCGGATAGTGGGATTTGAGTGTCATTTTTACAACTTATCCACGGCTCCAAAATGCACAGAGCGATTTTTTGGCCGTAACAGAGCGCTAACCATGGAGTCACTGATCCACAATGCAGTTCGCTAACCACTGGAGTGCTTTCGACCCCGAAGACTTAAAGAAATAAAAAACAGAACTTGTTGTAATACAAGTAATTTATAGTGTATTCCTGAACTGTAGTGGTTATTGTTTTACTTGTTTTCTTATAGTTAAGCACAAAGTTATCTGTGCTCTCTCTACCACGGGTATTCAAACCCAGTTTCTACCGTTGTAAGTCTGTAGACATACAACTTTGCCATTGGGGGCGTGGTAGTAATTACCCTCTTAACGGATTACGTAAATCTAATATAAAGATTAAAATACTGTCTCTGAAAACTTTTGGTTTGTTTTGAATTTAGCACAAAGCTACACAATAGGCTGTCTATGCTTTGCCCAGCTCTGGTATCGAAACCTGGTTTTTAGCGGTGTGAGTTTAGAGACATGCCGCTATGCCACTGTGAGCCTTTGGAAAACGATTGTTTGTTTATTAGTTTCGCGCAAAGTTATACGAAGGATATCTTCGCTAGCCGTCCCTAATTTAGCAGTGTAAGACTAAAGAGAAGGCAGCTAGTCATCACCACCCACCGCCAATTCTCGAGTTACTCTTTTACCAGCGAATAGTGGGATTGACCGTTACATTATAACGTCCTCACGGCTGTAAGAGCGAACTTGTTTCGTGTGACGAGGATTCGCACCCGTAAACCTTGGATTACGAGTCGAGCGCTTTAACCACTTGGCCATGCCGGGCCACAATCACACAGAAATCTCATGTTATGGAGAACACGTGGCAACAGTGTAAACGCCACTACAGCCCATTAGTTCGGTGTTTTATTTGTATTACACTGTTTTCAAGGAAGATCAACAATGTTAACAAATAATCTTCTGTGGTAAAACAGAAAAACACGCCTTAAAGATTACGCAGCAATTTTACTTCTATCTCTTTCTCGTTTCTAAATTCAAAAACATCTGTTGAAATTGTAATCTCTTCTGCTTCACACTTGCAGATTAAGCTACAAAGCAGTTTATCGTTTTTACCCTTTGTGCCACTGCTACAATCCTAACAAAATAAATCAATTTTTGATTTTTTTTCTGAGTTAATTAACAGCCATTTTGCAACTGTTGGGCTTCTGTTCATTTCAAAGTTGGGAAGGCTCAGCATGGCCAAGCGTGTTAAGACGTGCGTCTCGTGATCTGAGAATCGCGGGTTCGTATCCTCGTCGCGCCAAACATGCTCGCCCTCCCAGCCGTGGAGGCGTTATAATGTGACGGGAAATCCCACTATTCGTTGGTAAAAGAGTAGCCCAAGAGTTGGCGGTGGGTGGTGATGACTAGCTGCCTTCCCTCTAGTCTTACACTGCTAAATTAGGGACAGCTAGCACAGATATCCCTCGTGTAGCTTTGTGCGAAATTCCAAAACAAACAAACAAAGTCGGAACATAATTCTCTTTCTTCATGTACTGTTTGTTCGAGTGACACCTATAATTATGTGTGGGCAAAATAAATACACGCGCACATTCCATGGTGTTACACGTGGTATAAAAGTTTATGTTTTTCACCTTCAGTGGCATAGCAGATGTATTACAAAATTAGGTTAATACAATCAAAAATAATATTGTTTATAATGCATCGCATAAACAATACTCACCAACAAATTGCACAAAAATAGTAAATCTTTAAATCAATATGCATGTTCAACCATTAAGCAACTCAAGTGTTTTACGAATTTCCCAATAACATATTTTATCAATATCCTTTGGAAAAACTCTTCAACAAGATTTATCGTATATTTAATTATTGTTAGGTAAAGTTACTTAATTTAAAAATTAATTTAAAAAAATAATTTTTTTCTGGACTTTTACAACATAATCATGAGCGGGACAGTTATTCTTAAATAGAAAAAAATTGCTTGTCTAGTAGTGGCGTCGAAACACTAAAAAATGGTACGATAATAAACCTTAATAGCTAGCCAACGAATCTTTATTCTATGTGTAGGCAGACTTCCCACTTCACACGATAAAATGTTCCTTTCAATAAATTCCTCTACATACCGGAAAATAAATTAATTTAATGTTTTACGACATCCTGTTCTTTTCTCAAGTTTTAATAGATTAATAGTGAATAATTTTATCGTAACTATTTTATACATTGGTTTAAAAAAGCAAATTACATCTAAGCTATCTTACTTGATAGGCGTCTTTGATATTCACAGTCTCTTTGGTCCTTGCCACATGGCCAGCTATTCCAACTCCAAAGGGAATGGGGGGAATTTTAGCGTCTTCTACTGCTGCTGAAAGTGCATCTTCCAAAACGGAATTTGCTGTTACGTCAAACAGTTTTGCCACAAGGTAGCGCTGTCCCCTGCTCCCTTTAGCAAGGAAGAGACTACTTCTGTCACTATCAGTCAAGATAGAAACGTTGACGAGTATCTTATGGCAAAGTGTTTCAATGTCCAATTCGTTGGCAATATCTCTAATGAGTTCCATTAACAACTCGTTCTCATCTAAAGTCCTCAACTGGTGTTTTAAAATCACCTTATTTTTCATATCTTGACTCACCTTTCTCTTTCGGGGTCCTGCCAGAATGTCTCGAAACAGTTCTGAAGTAACAGAGTTCCGGCCTACGCGTGCCATCTGAGTATTAGTCAGTATGAGTTCTTCATCTTGACCAATAGATTCTTGTGTTTTCATCAACTCTTGCACCAAATCACCTGGTGCATAATTAATAAACCATTCCCTAACAAAGTTTGGGTGGGTAGCCAGATAACTGGACACCATTTTCTCTTTGTCATCTTCCGACATATCTTCCTTGTTTTCTTCTGGGGAATCATAGAGCTTCTTTTCTTCCACCATTCTAAAATTGAGAAACACTATTGTATCTAATTTATAGTCCGTAACTAACAAGTGATTAATTAATCCAAATTATATCATCATGTGACACATTCTATATACTAGCTTTAAAAGTGTACCACTACCATTTGAATCAATACTTTTATCCATATATTCGTATATATGCTTCGTTCTACATTCAAATTTACAAAGAATTACTTATTACAACCATTTTTATTTGCTGAAATAGTGGTGAAATTCATGATTATTCACTTATGACATTTTCAGGCTAACTGATTTCCGCGTAAGTATCAGATAGGTTCGTTTTATAATGAGAGATTCGTGCATAATAGTCACAGAGCATCTTCGAATTTGTCTGAATAATTGAGATTAAATATAAAAGAATAAACAACTGGACATGTGATGCAAAGTAAACAACAATCTCTGCTATACTTAAAATAAGAAACAGTGTAGATACTTCTGTAACACACTGGACAACATCATTCTTACGAGATCTGTAAGTTTTTTAACATTATCATCTCTCACTATGCATAGCCATTGAACTATACATGTCGATAACTAAGCAAAATCAATTCAAAATACTCTCAGTTTTACTCATAAGCCTATACGATACGATGTGACTGGTCATTCTTGCACAAATACAAAGCCTGAAACATCTAAGTTATTATCTACTTTGCGAGTTTGGGACATTGCTGCCATTGAATTATTTCTATACGATGTACAAAGTTACAGCAACATCCGAGTAGACAAAGTAGATACAACCTTCTCTAGAACAAAGATGCAGATGCATCTAGAACAAGATAATTCAATGGCTTTGTGATGTTCATGTCAAAACTAAATAAACATTGACGAAGCGAAAGTTATTTAAATTTTCAATATCAGTAAAATAAGGTAAAGGCGGTAGGTGGCGATGACTAGCTGCTTTCTCTCTAGTTTAACACTACTAAATTTGGGACAGCTAACACAGATAGCCCTCCAGTAGCTTTGTGCATGGCCAAGCGTGTTAAGGCGTGCGACTCGTAATCTGAGGGTCGCGGGTTCGTATCCCTGTCGCGCCAAATATGCTCGCCCTCCCAGCTGTGGGGGCGTTATAATGTGACGGTCAATCCCACTATTCGCTAGTAAAAGAGTAGCCCAAGAGTTGGCGGTGGGTCGTGATGACTAGCTGCCTTCCATCTAGTCTTACACTGCTAAATTAGGGACGGCTAGCACAGATAGCTCTTGAGTAGCTTTTGTGCGAAATTCAAAAACAAACACTTACAGACAAAATTACGTTTAAAAAACAAAAAGTTAAAACATTGATAATTTCGTAATACTGGTTTTAATTAAATTGTTTCAATCTTTTGTATTTTTAACCTAATTTTATGTGGTGTGTGTGTGTATATATATGAATGCAATTTAAGTGTATATATGAGACATAAATTAAAGTAAGGAAAAGAAAAATGCCTAATATACACTTAAATTTATATATATATATACACACACACACACATACACACTCGGTTTACCAATAACATGTCAAGATCTAGCTAATCACCATCTTTACTTCATTAACAAGTTCTCTAGAACTGCTCTCAGGGACTTATTATCATCCTAAGCTTTGGGAATGCTCTCTTTGTATCAGCTAGCCTGATCTGTAGATGTTACACTTCTTCCGCTGCACTGGAAGTGTTGCCCTCTACTGTGGCTTATCTTTTCGTCTCAATTGGCGGCCATTTCTCTTATAATGTAGGCTAGTTCAGTTCATAAAAAAACTTAAGTGTTACGTTTTACCTACAATCTCCCCTGAGCCTGCTCCCCATGATAGTTGCTTAGTGGGGCAATGGAAGTTGGTGAGATATAGATTCTTATCCTTTTCTCATTTATACTCCTGCCCTCGAAGTTGAGGTTTTCTCATTAACCTCACACATTCAATGAGATATTGGAGCTATTCTTAGTGACCTCTGAGTCAGATGATTTATATGCAACTTTAGCTGTAGTGATAGTAGAGGAGATTTTGTCAGCCAGAATTGCCAGGAAACATGTCCTGTATCTGGTTTCCTCATATCTGGCTTTTGAGAATATTCAATCTTTGGAGGGGTTTTCTTAGGTTTAAGGCGATAACACATCTAGGGCCGTCCTTAGTAAGTGATGGTGCACCCTCCAAAGAAACATCTGACTAGCAATCCCCATTCATTCTAATATTAACCACTGTCTTTTCTTGTAGTGGCATTAGAAAAAGTAGAATAGGAAGCTTCTGGGTCACCTGCAGACTGGGATCATCAACCATCGCGAAAGGTATGACCACTGTAGTTTGCTCTTGGTACACTCATGCACTTAGTAATCATGGGACACTTTCCCATCACAAGGGATACTAATACCTTAGAAACTTCAGGGTTAATCCAACAAGAACTTACAAGTTTTATCATGTCCGGTACACTGGTAAACAACAAATTTTAATTTATGGGTTCAGTCACAGTAAACAACACGTTAATTTTAGAAGTTCTTGGTTCAACAAGTTAATAATGAGGTGGAAATTCTGAAAGTTCTGAAAGTGCATGATTATACTCATTCATTTCAGTTGTTGACTTCTGCTGATGAAATGATAATCACACGATATAGAGTATACCTAACTGAAGTTATCAAGTATTTTATGTCATCACCTCAAAATGCAAGGGTCACGATAACCTTTCGGCCATTGGTTCTCGACCAAATAAATGTTCTAGCTGCGGATGATGGAAATTATGGCGTACTTTCTTTCAGTTATTGATTGATCAATTTACTTATTGTTCCAGCTTATTCTTAAGTAGCTATCATCTGATATCTGAAGTATATTTAATCTAGTGAAATGATGCTTGAGAACTTGGGAAACTATGGTTACAAAGCCATTTTAATATTTGGTGGCAAACCCTATAGACTGTCCTAGTTTACGGTAGTCAAATGGTAACCAAATAATCTGGTGCATACATTGCACCTGTCAGTACCACCTAATAGCTTAGAGAACAAGGAACACTTCTTCCTTTCAGTCATTGGTTTCTCAACCTAATACTCGTCATAGCACATGCAGGCTTTCTCATCTCTAACAATCATTGTATAATTACAACTTCTTATAAGGTAACAACTGATACTATATTTGTTAAGGTGAGAATATTTTCCCACCCACATGATACTTCCTGGCTTCATATAGAAGTTCCTGGACAAAAGTGTCCAAAAATATCCTCTTCATCTGCTGTTGTCATCGCAGGATTTGTAAATTGCTCATATAGACCGCTGTGTTCTTGGTTCTAGTCCTCTCTCGAGCCTTGAGCTTGGTTAAATGAATATTCAAAATTCGCTTTAAGGTTGACCTGGATAACAAAACTTGGAGACGATTGTATTCTAGACCCCCTGTTGTCCTTCTTCCAATTGTTTGATATTAACTTTTGAGAGAATAAGCTAAATAAACTTACACGGCTTTTAGGAAACAAATATTCTGTGCAACTAGGTAAAACCATCGATCTTCTAGTTTGTTTAGAAAACAGTTCAACGTTCCATCAAAAGCTTGTTTAGAAGTTCCTTATTTGATTGGGAAGAGCATGTAATCACACAATATGAAATACATTATATCTTTCTATTGCCATGAAAATGTGTGATATCATGCAAAGAGAGGGGTATGATGGGGTCTTCATGTCTGTCCCACCATCACGTGACACAAACACCAAGCATTTAAATAGATATGATATCTGCCAACGTGAAAATGCCAGAGATAACATGTTTCCAAATAATCCGAAATGTGCTACACAATTTGATAAAACCACAGATGTTGCAAATTTATCCCAGCTGCTGGTATTTACTGTTAAGAAGAGAAAGCTACTACGTTAACATTTTAACCAAAAATGAATTTCATCTTATCCATAGCTCCGGCTCATCCTTCACAGTAAATTGATGAGTTTGCTTTATTTTATTTATCATTTGAAGTCTTGTTTTATATTTATACAAAGTGCAGGATGGCCCTATAATACACGTGTTTAAAAGGAAAAGAGCACAAGTGTGTAAGAGAAAAACAGAGACCAAAGTAATTAAAACGAAGCAATCCCAAAACTGCTCAGTATTCACTTATTAAAAGGTAGTACATGAAATTTAACTTGCCATCACGAAACGATAATTCAACGCACTTGCAATACAACAATTTAATAAATATCAAGGAATTAACTTTACAGAAATTACTGTGCTGAATATATTTAAATTAAGAAGTTAAATAACTATGGAATTTTGCTGGAGTGGAATACTACTGTCGTCTCCACAACATTACTGTGATGACGCCCAGCATGGACAGCTGGTTAGAGCGCGAAGCTCATAATCTGAAGACGTGGGGGTTTGATAATGTAATGGCCAATCCTACATTCGTTGGTTAAAGAGTAGTCCAAGAGTTAGCGGTGGGTAGTGATGACTAGTTACCTTCCCTCTTGTCTTACACGGCTAAATTAAATATGGCTAGCGCAGATAACCCTCGTGCAACTTTGCGCGAAATTAAAAATTACAAACAAACAAACAAAATGATGAGAGATCCTCAAACCTGCAAGTCTACAATCAAAATTTTTAATCACCAAAATTTTCCTCAAATAGTTTTTAATGTTAATACAATTTTTTTCGCTTTATTGAAACTCAATATTCTTGTTTTTGGCTAGAAAACTGAAAACTGAGACAAATATTATATTATGACATTTTGTCATTGGTGCAGTTCAAAACTAATCATTTCATAATCCGGAAAAAGAAAATCTGGAACTGATTTGGTTTTATTGTCGTTTTAATAACGTTTTTGCAACCATCCCTAACTATAAACTGAGAAGCTAGAAACAAGTGAAACTAGTCAACACTACTGGCTGTCATTTTATGCCTACCTGAATAGTGGATTTGACATGTATACTTTATATAACTAGATGAATATCCGATTATTAAAAACTACACCTGCGAGCTACTTAAATTTAAATTTTGCAACAAGTATTAATTTATTTTTTATTAAAAGCTGAGAGAAGGCGGCTGAAACCACCTAGTCCTTGGTTCAAAACACAGGGAAAGTTTTCGTGGCAGTTAGCCTTGGACCACGCACCCTCAAATTCAAAATCGGAGCACTCTAACACTCATGCAACGCTCAAGCAATCCAAAGCTACCAGAAACAATTCATAAAAGTTTTCAAATATTCTTATGAACCAATAATTGCATTAAATCGGTATATGTACCCGCACAACAAGACTGTGCTCGTTCCAGTTTCATATATTGTTAGAGTAATGATTCTTCACCACTGGGTTATGAGAGACTTGTGAAGCGTAACCATAAGTAAATGCATGAAAAGTTTGAGCTATTTGAACAAATATATAAATGCGATGTAAAATTATGAATATAATACAACAGAAAGTGACAAGTACAATGACACCCACCAGTGAAAACAAAAATACTCCACTTCCCAACAAGTCCCTTATCATCCGTAACTAAATACTTACATTTTATTTTAATGTAGCATTGTAAATTAATATCTTATTTCAGGTATACCTTTTTAGGTATAATCCTCAATATCAAGCAAACCTTTGGAAATCGCTGCACAAGAAAAATTTTCAAACAGAATGAAATGGTAGTTTTAGGACAGATGTCCTCTGCCTTATTAAGCCTACAATTTTGTGGAGAAAATGCACTTCCTTTCTTTACTGTATATAAATTTTTGTTAAGGTACAACTCCCTAGTGGAGAAAATTAATTGCATGCAAGTAGTTAGAAAAATTATATAAAACAA
Source organism: Carcinoscorpius rotundicauda (assembly GCA_011833715.1). NCBI lineage: Eukaryota > Metazoa > Arthropoda > Merostomata > Xiphosura > Limulidae > Carcinoscorpius > Carcinoscorpius rotundicauda. Next base: position 48,687,107 of record CM022394.1, on the reverse strand, counting down.
GTGAATCATTGGTTAAACATGTGATCACTGAAATGACCACTCTGAAGCTTGTATTGGACTTCGATGAGATGGTTATGTCATAACCCTAACAGCAAACGAAACTACTAAGAATAGTCACATATTTATTATTATGTATATAATATTTAACACGATCACAAAACTTACGAGATAGTATTAACTCATGTCTATAATTTATGAGAGTCAGAATGCAGTCTGGGTGAGAAACTTATTCTAAGTGTATAATATATACGCGGGAATAATTACAACGTTTTGACTCGGGATTTATAAAGAGCATTTTTACTCAAAACGTCGCTAAGTAAATAAATTACTCACATAGGGTTTAAAGGTGATTTTTATCAAATAATTTTTTTTATTTTACTGCCTTAATGCAGCGAATTAAAACTCTAGTAAGCAACAAAATCGATAGTAAAAGTAAAGAACATGTTATAATTCGTCAAATACTATTTTTTCCTTATTCAGTGCCGATGAGGTTTTTCGCTCAATATTTCGGTTCATCAGGCCAAGTGTGATATAACAGACATAGTAGCTGTCTAGACACTATTTCTGTCATCAACTTTTATGACAACTGTTGTGGTGTGAACTAGGTTATGTAAGTGAATTGTAATTATTATAAATTATTAATTCATTTACAAAACAAACTTTTAAGGTCCTTCATTTATTTCATGACGTTTAATGCCGCGAGCAGCACGAGTATCTTTCCATCGGACAAACGATTTGTATACTTCGCTCCAAAATAATGGAATGAGGCAGTCCACGCTCCAGTTTACAACATTACTTTTTTCAAGCCTGGCCAGTACCTTTATTATACACATATTATGTGCATACACTTTGTTTAAACAGTATATATGTGTGTACGTGTGATTCTAATAACAAGCTAGCAATATTAATTTGGAGATTTTTTCACAGCTTTAATAAAGTTTTAGTAACGAATTGAGAAGTGTAATTCTTCGCATTGTTATTATTTCTAAACTTCAAAATAAATTAAAGGTTATGTGTTTTATAAAATATTATTAAGAATAAAACACAGGAGAACAAATAGACGTCCGGGACTTCCGTTATACAAGTACTTGGAGGCGTGGTACTGTAAACAGCGTGATTTTAAGGAAGTGTAGAATATCTCATTCCATGAGGTCGACTCTCAAACTGTATGTAGCGAAAGTTAAATAAAAAGTGACATCTTGCGAGTTTCCTTTTTGTCTCTGTCTAGGAAAAGAGTAGTAAGAGACAAGTATATGTAGTTGACACACACTGAAACGTACGTGTCTTCTGTAAGTATAAGTAGTTAGCACACTGAAACTTACGTGTCTTCTATAAGTATACGTAATTGACACACACTGAAACGTACGTGTCTTCTGTAAGTATACGTAGTTGGCACACTCTGAAACTTACGTGTCTTCTATAAGTATACGTAGTTGACACACATTAAAACATACATGTCTTCTATAAGTATACGTAATTAACACACACTGAAAAATATGTATCTTCTATAAGTATACGTATACTTGGCAAAGGACAAGCACATCAGCATACATAAATATATGTTTATATTTATAGCCCAACAATTACGTTATTCGTAAGATCTAAATACAAAATATATCATACCTATTTCTCAGATATACATCAACTGTTATGGTTGATAGTTATCAGCTTTATAGAACGGTAGAGAGAAAAATCGTACGATAACAAATAGGGGGGGAAAAAAGCTTATAATTATACGTGATGTAGAAAAGGTTAACATTTTGGAAGGGAACAGATGCGATAATAGCAACATTGTGGAATTCCCGTCTCTTTCTTATACATGAAATCGAGGGATAAGCCAGAGGACAAATCAAATAAAAGTAATTAAGGCAGCTAAGAGAAAGAGATACAGTAAGTAAGTGTGGAGTCTCTACGGTGAAGTATACTGTAAAACCAATATAACTGTGGGCTGCCTTTCAGCCAATGATGGTGAAGGTCTATATAAACCTGATGATAAGCTTACTGCTTATAGGTACAAGCAGATACTTATCCATCGTGTTATTCCTTCTGGAACAACCTATTGGAAGCGATTTATCTTCTAACAAAACAGTGGGTGGTGCAGTGCTAAAATTTATGGCGTCAGAATTCTGCCAAAATTTGTGACACGAAAAGTCACCGTTAGGGTAAAGATATAATATTCGAAAGTTTGTTTTTATAAGTCCATTTTAAATGAAGAAAAATAATATGCAACGCAAATTATTGGAGACTACTTAGTTTATCAATAAATTGAATTCGCACATATTATCGAGAGAAAACACGCAACTTAACTTCCTTTAAATGGAGAAGCAAAGGAAAAACAACAACTGACTGCCACGATTCGAAGTTGTATTAGCACACCTCATGACATTTACGTAAAGATAATGTCGTCACGTACTTATATTTTGTTCCAACGTATACTTTATATGGTGCGTTCAAGAGTAAAAGCGAACATTTTCAAAAATGCCAAAGATGACATAATCACGTATGAGTTATTTAGAATTATAAGAAATAATACAGGAAGCAATATTTTGCAGAGAGTTAGCGAAAGTAAAAAAATTACTAACATTAAAAAAGTTTTAAAACGCATATCGTATTCATTTACTACATTGCTAATTGCATTATAGTATTACAACCTTTTACTTTTATAAGGTGTCGCCAATTCCCTGTATTTCCAATACAAATGGCTCGGCATGGCTAGGTGGGTAAAGGAGTTCGACTCGTAACTTGCTGGTCGTGGGTTCGAATCTCGGTCGCACCAAACATGCTCGCTCTTTCAGCCGTGGAAACGTTATAATGTGACGGTTAATCCTACTATCCGTTGGTAAAAGAGTACCCCAATAGATGGCAGTGGGTGATGATAACTAGCTGCCTTCCCTCTAGTCTTACACTGGTGAATTAGGGGCGGCTAGCGCAAATAGCCCTTGAGTAACTTTGCGCGAAATTCAGAAGAATAAAAACAAACCAATACAAATAACTAAAAAAAAAGTGATTACAGTGAAAACTGTTACTCGTAAGTTGTTTTCTTTATTGGTTTGATTGAAAAATGAAATAGAAACCACTTTTAATGTTTCAAGGTAAGAAGTTAATCAAATGCTAACAGACAATGAACACGTGTTTCCTTATCCCTATCACTACATTTGCTTCTAAAATCACTTTGTTTTAATTCGTCCTTCATTTGAGGTAAGATTAATTCACAACTAAATACAAAGATTCTGCATCCAAGTAGCAGCAGAAGCCCCTAGAAAGTTACCAAACGATAGCTTGAAAGACATTGAAAAACATTCATTCATAACATAGAAGTTACGTAAAACAAAACATGTAATAGTATATCTAATTCAAAGTTGGTCCTTTTTAGAATATCTTGTTTATAAATAATCTTATATAAATAAATATATTTGCGTGTGCAGCTGTAAACCTATAACTTTGTTTCAGTAAACTGTTTTATTAATGTTAAGCAAGTCAATCTAAATATTAAAAGTTCTTATAGTATTTTGTTTTCCATAACACACATACATTTCTTTTAAATTTTACCGAATAGATCAGACGCAATAACATTAAATATCCCGTGCACAAGGAGATTCTGGACCATAAAAATATTCCAGTTTCACGGAACCCTTGTTTGGAGGCTTTTGGCAATTCAATACAAGTAACTGCAGCGAATGTTCTTGTAAATATAAAAAGACTTGTCCTGTGTTTGTATATGGGACTGACCATTGTAAATGAATGTAAGAAACAGAAGAATTATATATATATATATATATATATACACACACACACAACTATATAAATATATACACATATCAGATCCCAAGGCGTTTTAATTTTTAAAAAACCAAGAATTTCATTAAAATATAAATTGTTTTATTCTAAAAATTCTTTTCACGTATAAGAATATAAAATATCTTAATAGTATTACAATTAGTTATTAATAAAATAAATCACTTAGAGCCATACATACCCCATTCTAATATTTAAAAAATATGTCTTACTTCTTCGTAATTCTGTTGGTTTTTCTTACAGGCCTGATAAATACAAGATTATCACGCTGACACTCACAGCTCATAGCAATAGTTACATACATACGATTATTTGGTGAAATGTATTGACAGAAGGACTGTTTACGTCTACGAAACTGAGGTTCCTTTATTTGTGTGTGTGAAAGCCCTTCCGTGTAAACTGATTTTGAAGTAATAGAAAATCTACGAACGAAGGTTAAAATATAGCATCAAACTTACATCCTGTAAATTTAATTTACTACAATTTCACCCTTATTCGTTTATGTGCACTTAGTTGTGTGAGTGTATCTTAAGAAATGAAAATCTTCTAGAATTCTTCCTCGTATTTCCTAAATATTATCTTAAAAACTAAAAGCAAGTGCGTAAGTTACGCACGTAGATAAATAAGAAATCTGCTTATATATTACTAGATGCACTTCTACAGGGAACCTGAAAGTGTTATGTTTCAAGATTAAGTAAAACTAAACTTAACAATAACAAATATTTTTATTTCTTGCTTTTAAATTTCATATGTCATGCAGTCTTGCAACCTTCGGAGCACATAATTCTTCTCGTGATTCATGGTATGTGCACGTTTTACTGATGTTACTACAGTAACTTTAAGCGGCCATCATGTGACGTCACTATTGTCCGACTGACAAATAACAAATTACCTTACAATGGTGCGACTGATTAAAACAGATGACCCCTTCAGGCGACCTACGGCCCCTTTTCATGGAAATTAGTCACTGCGATAACATAATAAATGCATGTTATCTTTCGTGGCTAACTGATATTAAGACAAATTAACCACATGGCTAAGATCTTTTTGACATTAGTACTGATCTTACAGTACACTAAATAAACTAGACAATTTAATCTCTTGTAGCTTTTGCTAAATTTATACTTAAAAAAAAATCCTTCACAGTAGTTGGACAGAAGAAGGTATAATATTTTGTCCGCTTTTGACTAGTTTCAATGAATCGAGAACACCCTACCAAGTTTATTATGTTCTTTTGAAATTTCTGCTGTCTAGATCCCCCTCCGAGTGCGTGATTTTCGTAGCTCGAACGACCACCCATCTGAACCCTATTTTTTTAATGTTACATTTTTGCGTAATACTCATTATATACTTCCTATAATGTACAGTACACCCTGCTTGTATTGTGTGACGAGTGCAATAAGAATGTTAAATTTCACTTTAAAACATGCTCTTCGACTGTTTGCTACTTTTATTATTGTTCACTTTATTTTCTTTAAAATTACTTTATTCGTTTTTCACTGACTTTCTTTTCTGCATGTTTCACATTGATAAATATAAGCTTACAGATGCATCTCTCTCGCTCCTTCTCAAGCATAGTGTAGCCATAAATTAATGCTTGATTTTAATGTCCTATATATTATGTCAGAAAAACCTGCATCTTTGAATGAAAGTAACCATCATAAAGGGCGCGATTTTGTTCTATGGTAAAGCTCCAGGTTTCTAGCTTTCAGCCTGTTTCGAATCCGCGCAACAACACAAAGACAATATTTTACAAGAATGGCCGAAAATATAGCGATGGATGCTACTCTCTCATAGCCTTATATATAAGTTATAATTTAAGAATTACTGTCATAGATAACCCGTGTGTAGCTTTGCAAGAATTTTCGAAACAACCATATAAAAAAATTATAGAAGTTCAAAACGAATGATATATCTTAGGTAAGAGTATATAGTCACATTGCTTCACAGACAATGTTAAAACCATAGTTTTTTACTGAAATACTGAAATATCTCGCAACAAATTTAATTGTCCCATAGAATTGTGCGAGAAAAAAAGAAGAAACCGGTAGAGGAAATTAATTATTATGAAGTCAAAATTACAAGTTTAGGCAAGAACTTCTGAAAAATGCGTTGTACAAATATATAGTGTGAATAATATATTAACAAACATTTCTGGTTATTAAAAGGACCTTGTTATAAATACAACCAATGTAGATATATAATATCAAAATAAGAATAATGAAGGTAAAATGTTTTGACGTTCTCGTTATTTCAGTGACTTTAGTTCGTGCAACGTAAATATAACTAACGTCATATTTAATATGTTTACCATGACAGATGAGAAAAGTCTATGAATTATAGAAAATACATAATGCTTTCATCGTTGTATGCAAAGTTCACGTTAATTAGTCTCTTTATTGCTCACGTTGTCAAATAAAATAATGAACTACGCATTCAGCCCTCAAGCGGACTGCAGCTAAGCACCAATTAGTCACTCGGCGAACTTGGTGATAACCACAAGCAATTTTAGTCACGTGACGTCGCTCATTGGACACTGCTGTTCCTCTCCGTAATTTTACCGAAATTATAAACTTTTTGAAAGCGAAAATAATATAAAACCTTTCAAACTCTGTACTACACTTTTCAATTTCGAGAGTTACCGTAGTAACGAAACTAAATCCCTCTTAAATCACATTTAAATGTAGGTCGCAGAAATATAAATAATTATTTATATAAATAAATAAGTTATTTACTTTAAAACTCATGCTGTTACTGTTGAAGAACGAAAAATAAAATATATTTAAATAGAGCCCCACCCTTAACAAAAAGTTTTGAAATGTTTAAAATATTTAATCGCTGATAGATAATAAAGAATAAATTTCTACAAATTTTCAAAGCACAGCTCTTTATATCTACAACCTTTCAAAAGCATATTTTCACTGCTATTATAAAGAAAAAAATACTTAAATGAAATTCACAAACAATAAACTTTCTCAAATACTGCAATTTATAATATCTAAATTTATATTTTCACCACTGTTAAAATAACAAAAACTACAATTAAATGATGATTAAATACAACAACAAAAGCTCTTAAACGTTTATTTTTATACCCTTATGAATACATATTTTCAAAGTTATCAAACGAAGAAAAATACACTTAAATGAATGTCTTAAAAAACAAACATTTTGTAACTTTTTAAATGCGCATGTCCACACTATTAAGGACGTGGATTGGTCCTATGGTAGAACTTTGAATTATAAAACTTGTGAATCAGGTTCGAATCCATGTGATAGCAAATCACAAAACAACAACAACAAACGCTTTAAATGATGGATGCGTTTAATTAAGTGAAAGTCATTTCATTGCTGCTAATCAGCTGCAGAAGTTTTAATAGGAATGACAACAGAAAGCAATATAAAGTTACTGGGACTTCATAATGATTAAAACACATTCTGTTTGGGTTGAACAAAAACATATTTAGCTTAAGTTAAAATCATATGTTTCTTATCAGATATTTCTAGTTTTATAATGGGATTATTGTTATTCTTTTCGTCCAAATATTCTACAAGTTGAAACAGATACTTGTTTGTTATAAACCCTAAAATCACACAGTGGGTCATGTCAGCTATGGCCACAGCTGGTATCGATACTCCAACAAAAAGCGCAAGTAACCCCTGTTGACAGTAATGTTTAGACTAAATTGCTTGTCCATACACAAATACGGAAAACCACCACTAATGAGAAAGCACGTGTGAGCAAAGATCACTCCTTTATCTAAAAAACGTTATCTGCCCTAAAAGACCCATGATTTACAACTTAAAGGAGAGCAAAAGTATTTATTATTCAACACACACACACACGTATATAAACGCGTCTATAGATTTCATACAACATAATGAATGGATACATGGGGTGAATTGATACACACGGGTGTTATTTTATAACTTAAGAACTTGTTGATTGTGTGACGTCAGGATGATAAATATCTGAGTTGTCACTACTCTATTCCTCATTGTCTTTGTATGTCTCTAACATGCAAGCAGATACAATTTTTAGTACGACTAAAGCAAGCAAGACAGCTACCGATACAAATACGCTTGACAAATGTTGTTCATTTGACAACAGAAAACAATAACAAAATAACAGGCATGGTTATTCTAAAGTTTTATTCACAGCGTCTGTTTGTTTCTTGCTAGATTCTATAAGATAATTGTTGCTGGCATAGACTGTTTGTACTTTTATGTTTAGCACGAAAATCTTCACTTATTAATTACTATTTTCCTACCCATTCACTCTTGAGTGAGTAAGTTCGTTTGCCGATTAGGAAGCAAAATCTCTTGAAAACCAGTTTGGTTAAGCTTATTTAGGGACTTCACTAGCTGCATTTTCGACTGGAAATTTTCCTAGTGTAGAAAACCTTGAACTTATATCACCAGAAATTACAAAATGAGCACACAACCTTTCCGACGACCTTTGTTTGTTTGTTTTTTAATTTCGCGCAAAGCTACACGAAGGATATCTGCGCTAGCCGTCCCTAACTTAGCAGTGTAAGTCTAAAGGGAAGGCAGCTGGTCATCATCACCCACCGCCAACTTTTGAGCTACTCTTACCAACGAATAGTGGAATTGACCGTAACATTATAACGCCCCCACGGCTGAAAGGGCAAGCATCTTTGGTGCGACGGAGATTCGAACCCGCCACCTTCAGATTACGAGTCGAGAGCAACCTGACTTTAAATGCATACTTCATTCTCAGTTTAAAATATATTTCATATTAGATAATTCATTTGTTACTTTTTGTTTTTCTTGTTATTATATATTAGTAATAATTCGTGCATAAAAGCTGTATATGTATTTATGTTTAATTCCAATTGACTTATATTACGAACATATAACATGTGGAATAAGAATTATTATAAGAATCACGTGCCACAATGGATTAGAACTCATTACATTCTTCTTCTTAAGACGGCCCGGCATGGCTAGGTTGGTTAAGGCGTTCGACTCGTAATCCGAGGGTCGCGGGTTTGAATCTCCGTCGCATCACACATGTGCGCTCTTTCAGCCGTGAGAGTACTATAATGTGACGGTCAATCTCACTGTTCGTTGGTAAAAGAGTAGCCTAAAAGTTGGCAGTGGGTGATGATGACTAGTTGCCTTCCCTCTAGTCTTACACTGCTAAATTAGGGACGGCTAGCGCAGAGATCCCTCGTGTAGCTTTGCGCAAAATTCAAAAAACAAAGTAATTTATTTTACTCCTGTTGTAAGATTTGTTATAGACATATTGTTACATAAGTGAGTAAAAATACACGTTTAATATTTTGTTATTTTTATTTCTTGTTGCATCGGAAAAATTAATTTTAAACACTTAAGTAAAAAAAAGAAAATTTGATAAGTGCGCAACCAAACTCCATAACAGTGACTTGAACTCAAGACTTCTAGGTCCCAAAGCAAGTTCTTGTAAGAGAATATTGTTGAAAACACAGTGTTCGTTCTTCTTTATTTATTTTATTTTAACCTCCTGCTGACATATTATTTTATTTGAAGTTTATACTCTAAAGTGGATAAGAGTCATTGTATTAAATAATTTGTTTTAACTGTCGCCTTATTTGTCTTTAACGTACAAACTTTCGGCTCGATTAGAAGGCTTAAATAATTGCGTGAAAATCTTGTGCGTTAAGAAATCTAAACAAACGTGGTCATAATCCAAACAATCACTTTATACAAATAAGAGTACTCACGTTAAAAGCCTGAACAGTTAACTATTATTATTGTCAGTGCCTAATTGGAAAACATTACTCAAACGTCATGACACAAATGTATTCTCATTGATTAACCAGCTTTTGTTTAAAACGAGCTATCTAGTCAAATTAATAAAACGAAAGAAATAATACATACTGGAGACTCAGAACAAAACCAAATTTTTGTTCTTTACTATTTCAATTTTCAACAACGCTTTCGAAAAAAGAAAACCACAACAATACAGATTTATACCTCCTGAATAGTCAATACATGAATTAATGTTTAACGAGAAACCTACTAATTACTGAAAAATAAAGGTTGTTAGAATCTACCTATTTTAAATGTAAACTTTTATTTGGTGCGAATTAACATTATGGATCGAAACGTTGTATTGAAATACGAACTTGTCCATTGTAACAATTATTGTTAGTGTTATTTTTAAATTAATCAATGCGTGACTTTCTACATTATCGATGTAAATAACACATTAAAAATCTTATAATACACAACTACATTGTGGCTCCTTCGACAGTTATTTAGATCGGTAACTGTAGTTATTTGCGCACTTATTTTTAGTTGAAACTCGCGTTACAGTTTGACCACTGATTTACTGAGAATGACAACTAACCAACAGCTGACTACTCAAGTCACCTACCTAGCCACTCAATTCGTACCATTAGAAAATTTAAGAATTTATCTTATTGTATTTAAATTGTTAAAAGGTTTACCAAGTTTGAAAGTTTTCGAGGAAAATAAAAAAGATAGTAATTCCTGATACCGAAACTTTGTGCTTATATTATGTTTCAATAATACAGACAGGCCCTTTCTAAACACGCCTAGGATGAATATTAAAACATGAGATAGACCCTTTAATAATACTGGCCTTTCTGCCCAAAGTTAGTGTAGTACTGAAATAAAAGCGTTTTTGTCCTTTCAACTTTTAAGTGTCTATATTTATTAATGTAATACGATGTTATATAATACTCACGCTATATCTCTGCGTTGTCGTACCTTCTCAGCTATTAGCGAAACAAATCAAAATTACACAATACTCGACTTGATACAGAAGCGAAAGAAACTCAAGTGTACGTAAAACTGTCACTTCATTTCACTTTACGTTTGAGACGTCTCTCGCTCCGAACGGTAAGACAAACTAAACCTCAATGTCGATAAATTCTCGGAAAGCGCTACAATGTCTGCTTCCAAGCTTATTTGGCAAGCACCCTGGTTCTCAGCCAATCAGATTTGGCTAGATTCCAACTTTGTAAAAGGAGGGAAGAAGGGTTTAGGTTTACTGAACAGCAGTTTGAAGAAACATCTGGCCCAGGAGTACGGGTTAAAAGAACTGAATGATCGTATTGTTACATTAGAAAGAAGTTTTTTCGTTTAACTTTAACCGTGAAAATTCAGATTTGTTGCATAATAAGCATTTGGTGGAACAACTGTAAAACAGAAAAATTAGTTGGCTGTGTTTCTGAAGTGATTGTAGAAATATATAAGCGAAACACTTGTGAATATGAGAATCAAATTAACGAAGTATTCAACGGGAGAATCATTGCACTAACTATTGCAACAAAATCTCGCAATTCTACTGTCTGAAGTGTTTATAATTTACCGTCTACCAAACTGAAAATGTTAAATATTACATAATTTCAAAGTTAATGACAAATCCCGTATGTTTACTTATTTTAAATGAAAAATAAAAGAATCTGGCTGCACAGTTCTTGTCTATATTCATCTTTTCTTCCTTTTTCTCATCTTTCTCTTTCTAATTTTCCACTTGTTTAATTTCCTTTCATTACTTGTTGTTAACGCATTTTGAGTTTTATTTCTTTCTTTGGCCCGGCATGGCCAGGTGGGTTAAGGCGTTCGGCTCGTAATCTGAGGGGCTCGGGTTCGAATCCCGCTCGCACCAAACATGCTCGCCCTTTCAGCCGTGGGGGCGTTATAAAGTGACGGTCAATCACGCTATCTGTTGGTAACAGAGTAGCCCAAGAGTTGACGGTGGGTGGTGATGACTAGCTGCCTTCTTTCTAGTTTTAAACTGCTAAATTAGGAACGGCTAGTATAAATAGCCCTCATGTAGCTTTGCGCGAAATTCAAAACAAACAAAAATTTCTTTCTCACTTTTTTTCTTCACTCAAGTCATGATTGAAGTTTAAATCTGCCCCCCAGTGGCTCAGCGGTATGTCTGCGGACTTACACGTTAAAATCCGGGTTTCGATACCCGTGGTGGGCAGAGCACAGATAGCCCATTGTGTAGTTTTGTACTTAATTCAAAACAACAGTTTAAATCTTCTTGTCTGTGTATTCGTATTAGCTTCTTTCAATCAGGTTAATAATTATTGACGAGAATTATCTTGGTTTATTATTATGTCTTACCACATAGTTTACTTGTCAGGTGGCCTGGCATGGCCTAGCGCGTAAGGCGTGCGACTCGTAATCCAAGGGTCGCGGGTTCGCGCCCGCGTCGCGCTAAACATGCTCGCCCTCCCAGCCGTGGGGGTGTATAATGTGACGGTCAATCCCACTATTCGTTGGTAAAAGAGTAGCCCAAGAGTTGGCGGTGGGTGGTGATGACTAGCTGCCTTCCCTCTAGTCTTACACTGCAAAATTAGGGACGGCTAGCACAGATAGCCCTCGAGTAGCTTTGTGCGAAATTCCAAAACAAACAAACAAACAAATACTTGTCAGGCCAGTAGTGAAGAAGGCGGTTAATATATATATATGTGTGTGTGTGTGTTTAATTCTGGTACTGCTACTGAATCACATGATGATGACTTCCATTTTTTTTTTAAGCTAATTCATCTACAAACGTAGAAAGTATTTCAAACTGTGGATCAAACTGTCAGGGTTACATAAAAGTATGATCAAAAGTAAGAAACAAGTATCAGCACAAATCCTGTAAAAATTTCAAGTACCAAGATACTAACTGTTTAGATAATGTAAGCTATATTATCATACGAGCACATTGTGATAAGTAATTTTTAACTGTTTATTCAATGTGTGTGGAAAAAAACAACTAATTTATTCTACTCGTTGTCTGTAATTTTGATTAGTATAATATTTTAATATGTAGATGATATAAATACATAAGTTTTATATTTCTTTTATAGGGGTTATTATGAACTACCTTCCTCTACTATTATAATATTCAATATGTGAGATTATTGTAATACCATCCTCTATCCCGTGTAACATATTATGGTTTGCAATGCAGGAATATATTGTAGTATCATTCTCTGCCCAGTGCAAGATATTATGCTTACAATGTGTTAAGTTATCTCTGATTACATTTTTGATGTACTTCCTATGCAGCTAAACATGAGCCTGAACATTATAACCATTCATAGAAGAAATAAATGTTTAGAAAAACAAAAGTGAGAGATTTTAAACAACTCAACGTATTCTTCAGCTGGAAAGCAACGCAATTCACTAAGGTACACTAAGATCATGTTCACTAAAACTGAGCTCACGAAAAACATAATTAAAATTTTACTGAATTTTTCAATAACACCTAATCTTCTTTATTTGCTGTTATAAACTTCTCTGTACTAATCTAGAATTTTGTTATTACTTTATAGCATTAAATGTGATATAATATTTGTGTCACTTTAAAATTACAGAACGAAGAAATGAAATAAATTATCAACCATTGAGTTCCTTTAGAAACAAACATTGCCACCTGGTTGCTAGTGATGTAATAATGTAGCTTTGTTATAGAATGTTTTTGAAGTATTTTAATGTAATTTGACAGCCATATTATAACAAATTATTCTCGCGCAACTGTCTTTGTTTCGATAAATCGATTTATCTTTGTACGTATGGAAACTTAATTATAGTAACAGCAAATAAAGATAAATGACTCTCTCGCCTAAATCTTGTATTTACATCTAAACAAATACGTGAGTTTAAATGACTAATTCATTATTTAGAAGCACTATACTGAGAAATCAAGTTCAATGGGATAAGGCAAGCGCACATTCACATACCTGAAACATAGTATCTGTTTTAAATAACAAAGGAAAAGGGTTGAGATATTGCTCAAGGTAAGTTCCTTTCTATACACTCAATGAAAACAATACGAACTCAAAATGATTAATCTAATAAGGTTAAACGGTGCTCAGTATAAAGCAGCATATACACTATTTGGACAAAATAACCCAGAGGAAGCAGTATAACGACGTGTAGTTCAAACTTTGGCCGTTAGAGCTGCTTCATATCTTTATACGGAATGTTACAACTTCACAAAAAGCTTGACAGTTTCATCATACAAGACGATCTTCCAGCCTGACGAATTTCACTTCTTCTTTTGTTTTGAATTTCGCGCAAAGCTACGCAAGGATTGTATGCGTCAGCTGTTCCTCACTTAGCATTAACAGCTAGTTAACGTTACCCACTGCCAACTCTTGAGCAACATCTTTACCAATAAATAGTTGAATTGATCGTCACGTTATAATGCCCTCACGAATAAAAGAGAGAGAATTTTTGGTGTAGAAGATTCAAACCCTTCACCCCCAAATTACGATTCAAGCGCCCTGCGCTCTTACCACCAAGCTATGCCAAGACTTTATTTGATAGAACTTCTAGGATAATTACCACGCTATAATACACTTTGGTACTGTTCCTTTCAAAAACCCAGGAAGTTGCACTGTTTAGGTTGCTGAAGCATCTATTAGTCCAGATTCCATATCCTACCCTCTTTGAAAGTCAGTTAAATCACATTTGGTTTCCATGTTGTTAAATAGCTGACGTGTAATAGAGTTTACATTTATAATTTACATATTTAAGATATCAGTGGAGTATTACATTAATCAATCAGCTGAAGATCAAATCCTTTTAACATTTGGAGGAGGAATGGACACTTCATTAAGCTGTTTCTATTTTTCTCCAACTCTTAAATGTACTTAAATAAAACAGTACTTAATCTAAGTAAAATTACTTATTGAAGTTAAGGAACGGGTTTGAGATAGCACTCAGATCAATTCCATATTCATATATAATAACAACCCATAACGCCCCTCGCTAGTCCAGCGGTAATTCTACGGGTTTACAACACTAAAATTAGGGGTTCAACTCCCCTCGCTGGGATCAGCAGATAGCTCGATGTGATTTTGCTATAAGAAAACACACAAACTCAACACTTATCGTAGGTAATTAAAAATAGGAAAAATTAGTTGGAGATAATATTTGCTTAAGGTGTCCTTTTTAATACACCTTACAAACACGAAGGGCCTGGCATGGCCAAGCGCGTAAGGCGTGCGACTCGTAATCTGAGGGTCGCGGGTTCGTGCCCGCGTCGCGCTAAACATGCTCGCCCTCCCAGCCGTGGGGGTGTATAATGTGACGGTAAATCCCACTATTCGTTGGTAAAAGAGTAGCCCAAGAGTTGGCGGTGGGTGGTGATGACTAGCTGCCTTCCCTCTCGTCTTACACTGCTAAATTAGGTACGGCTAGTACAGATAGCCCTCGAGTAGCTTTGTGCGAAATTCCACAACAAACAATACAAACACGAAATTTTTTCTACATACTAAAGTGAAGAATAAAATGATCGTACTTAGTATAAATTCCAATTCTTACATTTGAGAATCAACTCAAATTAATGTAAAACAAATTAGGAAAATTAAGTGAAGCTTTGATACATTCTATGTGTAAAGAAAGAAACAGACCCATGCCTAACTCGATGAGACAATCATAGCATCATCCTTAATCTCATGTGAAATACCATTCTGAAAGAATTTAATTTATATATATGTGGTGTAAACATTTTTCTGCAAAAACGTTTTGTATAAATGCATAGCTACGTTTTGTTTTAATCTATTTCTGCTGTAACTGATCAGGAATAAGCATATCATATTACGTATTCTCAATTCGGTTAGTGCGGGTATTAAAACTTTAATTAAAATAAAATACAGAATAATGTTTCGACCTTTTTTGGCCATCTTCAGGTTAATAAAGAGAGTTTGTGTCTCATCTTTTGTATTCTATATTAGAGCCCATCAGAGTGAAAGCAAACGCATGGAAAACAAAAGTGAATAATTGTAAATAACTTGGTGTTTGTATAAGTTACAAAAAGTAATTGAAAATGGTGAACGTCAGTGTCTCTACACGCTTTATTTTAATTTATATTATAATGCTTGTTCATCTATTCGTAACTAAATTGTTTATTCTTTACCAACTAATTGGTGTGACATTCTTGTACATTATTAAAATTTTAATACGGAAATTTGAGTAACCTTAGGATTAAATATTTTTTGAAACTTTAGAATGTTCTGACTCTAAAGATCTGACTGTCAAGATCTCTGGTGTGAGTTATGTTGCAATTATAATAATTGGCGACTTCTTTTTATGAAGATCACTGTTGTCGGTAGTAAAAGTCGCTTGTCACTTCGACAAACTTGTGTCGCTAGAAAAACACTAAAATCGCTAGATCTAGCAACAAAATCGTTGAGTTGGAACGTTGGTTTTTGACATGTTTTATATTAAGCTCACTATAATATATAAATTGTGAGAATTCTAAATTCTCACTACCAAAATCTTACTAAACCTGACGCAAGAGAAGCAGATGTCATAAGTAATTTATCGTCAGCGTGACTCAATGTTTTCTTATCAGTTCCGTTTTCTCAAGAACGGCAATACTTCTTGTTCGTATCCTCACGTACATAAGTAAACGATATTTAAATTATGAATCCACTTTGACGTCAAGAGCTTTAAACTATGTTGAACTCTTACTCGTATTTATTGTTCATTTATACGTTGGAACACCATCAATAACTAAATTTCAAAGTAGCATTTTAAGATATCTGTTATTGGTGAAACTTTTAAAGCTGAAAGATTAATCAAGTTCGGATTGTACACAAAACCGAATTACTGCAAAAGACAAAACACATCACTACAAATATCTATTTACTTATCTCGCTGGCCCAGCATGGCCAAGCGTGTTAGGGCGTTCGACTCCTAATCCGAGGATCATAGGTTCGGAGCCCGCTCGCACCAAAGATGCTCGCCCTTTGGTGGAAGTGTTGGGACCTTATTCATATGTTTACCTTTTTTGTCTCAAAATTTAGCTAATTAAATTGAGGGATGCGTCCTCGATGCCGAGAAGTACGGTACTTAAAAATTAAATTTATTAATCGGCTTATAGTGAAACAAAAATTTAACTAACAAGCTTGCTAACTCAATAATCAATCAAAGAGTATCTCACAACTTCAGACTCAATGAAGTTCGTTGAAACTTTTAAAATTCTGCAAAAATATATTTTAACTTGCGTTTTATACCAATCAGACTGGTCTAAAATTTTGGCGAAATTACAGATGTTAAACCGCTTTCTCAAACACCTTTGTTGTCAAACAACAACATAAACGTTTAAACTAAAAACATGGCTTACAACATTACCTGTTCCCAAGATTGTGAAATCCCTCGAATGGTTCTACTGCACAAAGAAAACAGTAGTACGTTAAATTTCTACGATTCATTCTTGACACTGAAAAATATTAATAAACATTACAGTTATTAGATTAGTAGTTAAATTTGAAAAAAACGAAGTACAATCAAAACTTTTGAGTAACAGAACAAAATCTCTCTTTATTCATTTCCTGTCTCTGAGTTGATCATTCGCCAATTAATCTGGTGGATTCCTTTTCTGTAAGCTTTGGTATAAAGGTGGGATATCGTCTTGTCCATAATCAAAACTGCCTGTCTTATGACTAGTGGTTACCTTCTGGTAGAATATATGAGGGAATCTACTGAAGGCTTTATCTCTGGTATACTCTGAAAGTGACAGCGACAAAAACCTCGGGTTCTCTAACAGGTTGATTTATCTCTATAACATCTTTTTTGAAGTCGACCAATTGAATGTTTTATTACCAACATACTTTCAAATACCTTTATGGTGGATGATCTTTGGTTTGGACTACTTTTTTATCAGAACGCTATAAACAAATCATTGACTCATTTTATTACAACACACGTGACTTCGATATATTTTTAACTTCGAAGATAGTTCTGTCTTGTGGCATGTATTGCACAATTATAATGTGTCATCAGGCTTATTAGCATTTGCATAAGAGTGATTGCATTTTATCCTAACTGTTTCAAGTCTTTCTCGGGTAAAGTCATGGATGTCTTCAATGATTTTTCTTGGTATGACTCTCTGAATAATGGTCCTCTGGGTGTGTGTATTGAAAATTAAATGGTACTTTTAGTTCCCTTCCCAGGCTCAGTAATGTTGGCATGTAGCTTTCAGCTTTATGTATCACTGTTTGAAATTTCATGAGTAGTAATGGAAGATTTTTATCTGACTTCCTCTAATATTGATCCAACTTGATTTAAAATTATATATTTGTATCCCTCCACCATTCATTAGAAGAGCTATTACTCTACTTTTTTTTATTCCAACGAATTCACGCATCTCTATAAACAAGGTAGATTGAAGTGATGCCCTATGAACAATCCAAAATTTGAAATAAATGTACTGACAAGGTTTTTTCTTAGAGTATCTGTTTGCTGATTAGGAAGAACATATGCTTATGGCTATTTACTCAAATATATATTACCACCGAGATGCATTTATTACCACTGTTGTTCTATGGTGGAGAACTAAGCATATTAGCAGCAACGTTTTTAAGTTGTACTACCACAGAGTATTGTAATGTATTCCCATGTTGTTTCCGTTTTGAAACTTTAATTCACAGAACAGTTTACAAAGATTACAGAAATTCTCAACAAGTTCCTGGGTCTAGTTCCATGGAAGCGAACTTTTTTTTCCTATATCTTCTTACTGCATAGATGCCAAAGGATTTGCATTCAATTCAGTTATCTCCTGTACTTTCATGGTTTCTGTTTAAGCTTCAAACTCATTTAAAGATGAATTTCATGTTGGAAACTGATAGACTGGGGAGTCTATATTCAGTATAAATCTTAAAAGATATTTTATTTGTCTGAAACAAGTCACGAGATCCAGTGGACAAGGTATCTTTGTATTTTATGAACAAGTCTCCTAATATGTGACATTTACTAGCTATAAGACTTTCACATAACTATTCATTAAGTCCCTTTTACACTAGAATTTCTCTATTTCTCTTCCAAAATGAATATTTATAGTCTTTTTTAATGTGTAATACGTCCTTGTACAAATTCTGACTTTGTAACACTTTAACCAGATTAGTTGAGTTATTTCATGGGTAATGACTCCGATGATGTTATTCTTATCCTACAGACCAATGAAAGTTATTCACAATTTCCAGGAAATCTCTTCACAGTGAAGGAACTTCTCATTATTATCCTGCAGGAATCTTATAACCATTTGCTGTTGGTGTCCATCTATCCTCTTACTTCATATTGGGAAACAATATCCCACCTTTTATTATCAGATTGGGCTAAAAATGGTAGCTGCAAAACCCAACCATTATGTTACAAGGTTTCCTTAAGAAAGCCACTGACTGCTTGAGTGATTTTTAAATAATTAATTCCTTATTTACATTTTGGCAGGCAGGGTAATCTCATCTGAAATTCGCCCCTTAAATCTACCTAAGCGTATTTCCGTTTTCTCAAGTTTATTTAGTTTTTTATTTGTTCTTTGATATATCAGGCTTTCGGATACTTGGTTAATCATCATGTCTTAGCTGTAATGTTCATGTTTTTTGGAGAGCCATCCTTTGGAGCAATTTCCTTTTACTTTAGGCTTTTGTATGTAGTTCTTGACAATATGTCCTTTTACAAAAAGGTTCAAACACTATTTTTTTCAGATTATTTCTTTACCCTGAGCAAACTTTTATGTAATTAATTCTTTGAGTACTTTTAGATTAACAGCAAGAAAGTTCGTGTTTCCATATTATTTGATGTGATGACCTTCTAATCCCTGAGTGGTGCTTTTAGTTATTTATATATTCTATAGAACATTTTCTTTAAACAAAATCTACACCTACTTCGCTTTAGCCTAATTTAAATATCCCCATCCTCTACGGCATTATAAACTTTGTCACTTGGAACACCACGATAAGATAACTGCGCAACTTTACCAAGTCTTCTGCTAGTTCAACTTGGGTCTTGTCGTTACTTCTTACTCTGCTCTTACAGTTTGTTTTAGAAATTTCAAATGTTTCACAAAAGGCGATTAATCCTCAGTCATTATTAAAGATTTTCTTAGAAAGATTACTTAATGTTCCTGAAGCTAGTCTTCTTAGTGTCTAGCAAGAGGAATAACTTACCTTTAATGACTTCAACCATTCACAGTGAAAATGATTTCATTACGTGCAGAAATGCATCAACGGTACCTTCCCATTATAATCTGTCGATTTTTTGATTTCTTAATGATGTTGAACCTGGCTTGGAAATAATTAGTAGTGTAGCTGGAGTCATAGGTAGAACAACTGTAGTGGTAACAGTAGTAGACCAGCTGAACTCCTCTATTACAATTGCATAGTTCATTATGTTTGTGATTGAAATTCTTGAGCAAATGCAGAGAAAAAGATGCTGGTTTCATCCTTACATTTCACAATTTCAGAATATGTTTTGTTAAAGTTAAAAGCTTTTTGTAAACTCCTTGTTGTTTCTTCAGTCATAGTGTTATAATCCTTCTGTAGTAATTAATATTCTTTAATTTTACTTTATTGACAAAACTTTACATTTTCACTTTTACTTTGTTAATTTCATTCTATACTCTTTGATTTAACTGTTATAATTACTTTGTACAATCCGTATGACTTCTTTGGTTAAAGCTATTTCTATTCGCAACAATGTAAATCTAGTATCTCTTTCTTATAATTCCTTTTCTAACATCCTTGATCTAGCATGCCATTGTGGTTAGGGTACTTGGCTCTTATTTGGTGAGCTACGTGTTCAAATCCAGTTACCAAGAATACTCACCTTTTTAGCAAGGCTGTGGTCAACCCCACTATTAGTTGGTAAAAAATAGTCCAAGCGTTGGTGGTGGGTATTGTTGGCTAAGTGTTTTTTCTCTGGTCTAACATTTCAAAATTATAGTAAGGATAAAATCCTTAATAATTTCCTCTCCACCCAATCACAAACTACAAAACAGTTTTTCCTTACTTGGGAATCAAAAGCAACACGATGATTTAAAAACGATAATTTGTTATGGCTCTAGTGATACAGAAGTATGATGAAGAGGTGTGGTAGATTAGTGTTCTAAGACGCTCGTTTTGAACTGCTAGAACGAGGACAGATGCATTTCACTGATATATTCTTATTGTGGCAAGAGAAACATTCGGTAAATTAAGAGATAAACAGAAAGTTGTGAAACATAATTTTCATTCCTTATAAAATCTCACCCTCTCAAGTTTCTCAGTAGTAAGTCTGAAGGTTTATAATACTAAAAACTAAGGCAGAGCACCGACCGTCCACTGTATAAAAAAGCTTTTAAAAGCAAACAAATAAACCTTATCAAATAAATGAGCTTTATAATGTTTCTGTCGAAGCTTCTTGAAAACTCTGAAGCCCATATGCATTTCTAACAATCCATAAACGTTTTAGGAACCTTTTGCCCATTCGTGGAGTGAAGTGAAAAGAGCTGAAGACCATTCTTGTTAAGTACACTTAAAGTTTTAATTAACTGTAACTGTAGTAAAAGAAAACTGTCATGCTTGCTATTTCAAACGTAAAGAAAATCTGACTAGACCACAAATAAAAGACCAAGACGAAATGTGCAGTGAACAAGATCAATCTATTTGCAAAATGGAAACGCTATTAATTGAATTACTGATATGTGAAAAGTTTTATGCACACTAAATTTTTCCTTATACTTACAGGGTTAACTTTCTCTGGTAACTAAGAGAGACAAAATAAAAACAATGAATGTCAGAATCTAAACTTCGTCAGGACTTAATAGAGTGCTATGTCACCCACGTCATCAATCACACACTAATTATAGAAAGGGGAAACTAGAAGTTCCTATTTCCAATTTAAGCTCATGACCAGTTTACCAAACATTCCGATGATACCCATTCCAAGATATTCATCAAACAGTGTAGGCGCCAAAGAACATGGGAAGAGACATATCCCAGAAGGAAGGTGCACATATGTTGAAGGTTCGATATATCATTTGGTCTGGAATTTTTAAATCAAATTTAAAAAACAATATTCTAAATACTTGGAGAAAATTTGAAAAAAATTATGTTCTCAGTTATGAGAAAGATACAGTACCTAGGTAACACATTAGTTTCCGTTTAGCACGACACAGTAAACCGTTGCTATAAAATACTGTAACAGTATTATAACGGCAGAATGTGCAGAATGACCAAGGTTTTTATAAGTTTCAGGTTACCTTGAAACCTATTATATTAATAGTTGTTGTATTATATTAATTATGGCACTGACTGTGTCACGTAGAAAGGTTTTGCACATATTTTGATTGTCTTCAAACAATAGAATGTACAGCTAAGATAGAAAAACATTAAATGAATTTTGGAGAAAAAATAATATTTTATCTTCTCTTCTATATATCAGTATAGATATTTACATAACCTAGACTGATAAAATTTATATAACCTTAAAATGTAGGAAAAGTAAACATTGTAATGAGCTTTTATGCGCATAGATACTGTTTTGTTGGTTATATGAGCTTATCCTTGAAAGAAATTGTGTCGACGAACTAAATAACTCTAAAAAAACACATTAAAATGTGTATAATATATAGTTAACCATATATACACGAAAAAAATCTTTATTTACACAGTTTTGAACGTCAAAAGTAAAGTATTAATTAGTACTCTTCGAATAACACTATTCCGAGTATCAAATATTTAGTAATGAGCAGTTAATCTACCACTACTGAAATAATACATCTAACCATATATACAGTGCAAGTGCGCATGACTGGGGGAAAGGATTGATGGAAAGATTTGTATATGCGTGTGTATGAGTGTGAACACTTACAAGGTTTCAAAGCTTCCATATCAATAACAGGAAATTCTTCACATATGCTGTGTTAACCGACGTTGTGATCTGACAATAATAAATGTCTGCACTTTACTCTGTTTCTTTTTGCCTAACATAATAAAATGTAATAATAATAATCATAAGCAAAAAAAGGTCGTCATCACGTGAATACATTCAGTGCAGTTGAAAGTTTTAAATGTTCCAAAATAGATTATTTACCACACTATGTTTAACTACTTGTACCTGACGTTTCAGCTTACGGCCTTATCGAGAGTTTAAGGAAGTCACAGGTTACCAAACTCATTTTAAATGACAGTAACCGAAAACCAAATTCAGTTACAACAATATAACGTGTAATTGATGCGTGATACAAGTATAGTCGTTTGTAATGAAAGTGATAATAGTAACATAAAAATAGATAAAATTAAAATGATAAAATTATTAATAATAATAGTAATGAAATATTAAAGTAGTTAAGCTTATCCGTTAATTAAATCAAAAGTAATTCCTTACCTATTCTGTGGCGAAAGTTTCTAAAATTTTAATTGTGTAAGGTGTCCAATTAATTGTATCATGTTCTTTGAAATAATGTTCACTGGTAGCTTCTTTGTTATTAAGATTTCCAGAAAAGCAGATGTGTTATTTTAAACTATCGTGTATTGGACGACTAGATTCGCCTATACATATGTGGCCGAACACTGTGTACATGTAAGTTTAATGGTATGGCTAGATCTTAAGGGCGCTCGACTCGTAATATGAGGGTCGCGAGTTCGAATTCCCGTCACACAAACTATGCTCACCCTTTCAGCTATGGGGGCGTTGGTAAAATAGTAGCTCAAGGGTTGGCGGTGGGTGGTGATGACTAGCTGCCTTCCCTTTAGTTTTACACCGCTAAATTAGGGATGGCTAGCGCAAACAGCCCTTTGTGCGAAATTCAAACCATTAAACCTTTGTTTTTAACGAGTTTATTTACCACGAGTTTCGAGTCCCAGATTTTAATACTATGAGACTGCCAGATTGCCGCTAATCAAACAATGAAGTCGATTTTATGAAAGATCAGCAAGATTTCAGTTTATTATAAAAGAATGATATTTTTAATGTTGGTTTGCTCTACAGAGGGCGTAAGCAGAAATTTGTTTATAAGGAGGGGTGCTACCTTTAAAGGAAAAGGAAATGGGTGACAAAGCCAAACATAATTGAAAATAATTTGTCATTTTCACTAAAAATGGTGTATTTTTATGGTATCGGAGGTTAATTTTACCTCTTTTAAACATGTTTATAATATATATGTGCAATTTAAGGAATCCAGTCGCATCCATGCATGATCGTATGATGCTTGTCATTTTACAAGATTTTGTAATATCTGATGTAAATTACATTTGAGCAAGTTGTTCCCTTTTATTTGATGAATGTGTTAATATATTACAGTTTGTTAAGAATTGTCAATGCTGACTGAAGTATCGAAAACATTATGTAAAAATGTACCATAAATTACTTGCCTTCGTTAAGTGATTAGAAAATCTAGTTTGAACATCAAAATCATACAAAAAAACTGAGAAATTTGAAGGATATGCTCACTTGTTCAGCCTTTAGTAACGACAACACACGTGAATATCAAACGTGTTTTGCAAATACGAATGGCTTAGAGAAGTCCTGCACACTGTCTATGAACTTACATGTTTGTTCGTTTTGAATTTTGCACAAAGTTTCACGAGGGCTGTCTGCGCTAACACTCCCTAATTTAGAAGTGTAGGACTAGCAGGAACACAGCTAAGCATCATCACCCACCGCCAGCTGTTGGGCTACTTTTTATCCAACGAATTGTGGGATTGACCCTCATGTTATAACGCCCCCACGGCTTAAAATTTAGTGTGACAGGATTCGAATCCGCGATCCTCGGTTTACGAGTCGAGTGCCATAACCACGTTTAATCGAAATGAAAGTAATATTTACATTCAGTTTCTTATCATGATTTATTCATTCTAAGTGTAAAAAATATATGAAATATTTGTAACATCAAAATTTAAGTTAACTGTCATTGTTATCAAAATATAATGGAATAATAGTTACGAGCTTCTCATTTCCTTTTATTAATTGTTATGAAATTATTGTAATCGAAACCAAAATGCTCTGATACCCCCAGTGGCACAGCGATATGTCTACAAACTCCTATGGCTAAAAACCGGGTTTCAATACCCGTGGTGAGAAAAGCACAGACAGCCCATTGTGTAGTCATGCGCCTAGTTCCAAACAAACCAAAATTACTATAGTAAATAAATTTCGCGTTAAACCGTAAGCTCACATAGATAATAAGAAAAGGGGAAATACACAATTAATGAATGATTAACTCCTGGAGATGTTATACAGAGATTTGTGGTGTATTTTCTTCTTTTGTTTTTCAAAATAAAATAATCAGGCTGTTGCACGTGAAATGTCAGATTTTCATATGCAAATTTGAAATAATTTTTCGCGCCTGAAAGAGAAGCATTGTTGTAAATTTGTCTGAATAATATAATATGTTGTCTTGTTAATTTCAAGCTCACATTTTCTTATTTCAGAAACCAAATCATGCTTATGTTGATTTTTATCACCAAAGATAAAACTGATATTTGAAAATGAGTCTCAAGGTCACCCTCAGACAACCATTAATGATGAAGAACTGAAGACCTTAGTTGAATCAGATACCCCATAACCGTGAGAAAACTTGCTGATAAACTTAATGTTCGTTATTCAACGGTTTCTCGACATCTGAAAACAATTGGTAAAGTGAAAAAGCTCGATAAAAGAGTACCTCACGAACTGGCTGAAAACCATCAAACAAGACGAGTTGAAATTTGTTCCTCACTTCTTACTTGCAACAAAAATGACCCCTTTCTCCAGAGAACTGTCAGCTGTAATGAAAAATGGATTCTTTACGACAATCGGCGATGATCGAACAGTGAGATGACAATGAAGTAAATTCAAAACATATGTCAAAGCCAGTTCTTCTTCAGTGTGGGGTGTTTGTCAACAGATATGATCCATTATCTATTCTTAAACCAAGGAAAAACAATTACAGCAGAAAAATATTGTTGTGAACTTTACATTATGCATCAAAAGTTATCATGAAGATGTCTGTTTTTTGAATACATTTGGTATTAACTGGAATGTCATATTTTGTTACCAGTTTTTTTTCTGGTTATTTTTTTGCTGATATCGTTTCGTAATTTTTTTTATTCGTGAGATATATTCACTTTTGTTCGTTTGTTTGCTTTTGAATTTCGCACAAAGCTACTCGAGGGCTATTTGTGCTAGCCGTCCCTACTTTAGCAGTGTAAGACTAGAGGGGAGGCAGCTAGTCATCATCACCCACCGCCAACTCTTGGGCTACTCTTTTACCAACGAATAGTGGAATGTGGAATTGATCGTAGCATTATAACGCCCCCACGGCTGAAAGGGCGAGCATATTTGGCGCTACGGGGATGCAAACCCGCGACCCTCAGATTACGAGTCGTACGTCTTAACCCACCTGGCCATGCCGGGCCCACTTTTGTTCGTTGATTTTGCTTTCTGTCTAGGTGTGTGCGTATACGGTTTGTGGAGGAAACTTATTGATGTTGATAAAGTATTGTTTTATATCTCACAAATCAAAAAATCACGAAACCATATACTGCTGCATACCACATATTACCGACATCGGCAAAAAAATAACCAACATTTGGCAAAAACTAGTTACAAAACTGAGGTGTATACTATGTAAAAACTACACTGACAAACACCACACCAACATTATTTATAAAATACAATGTGATAACTGCCACGACTTCTGTATTGGAGAAACAAGTATAAAAATGAAAACCAGATTCAAAGAACATAAAAAGTCACCTTCATACGTTTTCGAACACTGCAAGTCAAATAAACACAACATAACCATAAAAAACACTCAAATACTAAATAAAGAAACAAACATAAACAAACGCAAAATTAAAGAAGCCTTACTTATACAACAACTCAAGCCCAAAATAAACCAATAGAAAGGAACACCTTTATACCTTTATTAAAAATAATATAATAAATAATAATAATAAATGATTTATATATACTAATGCTGGCGTTGCTTTTACAGTATGTGGTGTCCAAGGAAAACCTTCAAACCATACGCTCTCTCCCCTTTCATGTATAGTAAAATACACAATAATGAAAAATATAAGTTAAGAAACAATTGTACTGATTTCAGTTGACCTGAATCAAAACAACAACAACAGTGTATTTCCAACCATGAAAGTGAGACTTCTTTAAAAATTACTTTTATGCCTGGATAAATACAGCACACTCTTTCCGAAGAGAATTATTCACATAGAGAGACTAACTAAAAGACAATATTTTGGAGACAGCAATTACATTTGTCGTCTGTAGAAACAAGAAAACTCGCTAATCAAAATGTTCAGGATTATAATGGGTTATAAAATCACCTCCCAATTCAATCTGAATCAACCCTTCATTCGCAAAGTGAGGGTTGTTGTTTCGAAAGAGATTATTCCGATCTAAAAAGCCGTTTGTATGGTTAACATTACAATAAACGAAAGGTTCTGTTTTCCAATGTTATTTCGTAAGTAACGGCTATTTTTACAGAAAGGAAAATATTGGCCGAAGAATATAGAATCACAGCAGTCCCATTGTATTACATACCTTTCAAGTCACTCAAAGCAACTCCGCCTCCCAGTGGTATGTCTGCGGAGATATACTGCCAGAAACCAGGTTTCGATACTTGTGGTGAGCAATGCATTGATAGCTATTTGTACAGCCTTGTGCCTAATAACAAACAGCAACGAAGCAACTCCAATGATTTTTTGTTTCCTTAAAGATGTTGAATTCATCGTAGAATGGAGAATTTGTGGACATTTTGCTAAATGGTGTAGTTTAACAGAATGGAAACTGCTATGCCAGGAATGACGCATAATACTGGCCAATCAAACCGATCATTGCTGATGATAAAGAACATCGGTACATACTCCATGTAATTCTGTTATCTATTCTTAATCACCACCTATGGAATACCAATACTTACGAGCTCGTGATACCAGAACAGGTTCGTATTCTGTTCGATCATTTTATCCTTTCTGGTGTGGCTCCACAAATATAATTTTAATGTATTTCAAGTGTTGGTGTCTTTTGGGCATTAGATAGGTTTGTTTGCTTGTCGCTAAGTTTTCGCGCAAAAGAACTCGAAGACTATTTGCGCTTCACTAAATAAAATAGAAGGAAGATAGCTATTCAGCCCCACAAACCGTCAATTCTTACGCTTTATTAATCAACGAATAGAGGCTTTAACCGTCACATCATAATGTTCCCACGGTTGAAAAAGCGAACATACACGATTCCGCGACTAAAAGACTGTAAGTTGATCGCCTTAACCATACAGTCATTATCGTGTTGGTGGAAAGTTAATTGAATCAGGGTCGTATGTACAATTATGTAATACCATTAATATTTTCTCTGTATACAATATTATTTCTTATTGTGCAGGGTGATTATAAAGAAAAAAAATCATGTTTAATATAATTATATCTTAAAAACTATTTGTCCTAAGGGAAAAAGCTCCATTTAGAGATAAACTGGATACAATGATCGTAAAATGGTTGAAAATATATTGAATATCTTGTGTCCAGAATTTTCTGGACATATCTTATTATTCCTAAATTGGCACTGGTATTCTTTTTCCCTTAGGACAAATAGTTTTTAAGATATAATTATATTAAACATGATTTTTTTCTTTATAATCACCCTGCACAATAAGAAATAATATTGTATACAGAGAAAATATTAATGGTATTACATAATTGTACATACGACCCTGATTCAATTATCTCTAAATGGAGCTGTCGTAAACATCATTTGTTCTGGACTATGGTCAGTGATATTTGCAATATACTGCATCCTGACACGTGTTTTATTGAAATCCCTAGATCTGCTTTGTTGAAAAAGAAAAAATTGTTTATGTGCAAGATAATCGGTTTTGGAAACATCCTATACCATGCTAAACCTTTTCGAAATAAATTCTTGATTATCAGCGCACCTCTAGTTAAAGAGTTTTAAGATATATTAATTTAATTTAAATTATGTTTATTCTATATATAATCACTGTATAAATCATTTATTACAACCACTTTCTTCTAGTTTTGCCTACTTCATATAAAACTAAAACATGATAATGTAATACAGGTGAAACTTTATTACAACCACTTCTAGTTTTGCCTACTTTATATAAGTAACTAAAACATGATAATGTAACAGGTGAAACTTTATTCGATAAAATAATTCACTAAGCCTTATATGTGCAGTAAATTTCATTATAACTGGTTGTTTGCAGTTTCGTGAACTATAACAACAAATGCACAGAATATTTTCTTTAAGACACATTTAGTGATGTTGTTCTTCGAGTTTGACAGGATTGGGAGGACAAGATGCTTCATTGGTGTGTTTCACCAGTTTTACCAATAAATATAAGGTTTGCCTTTGTTACTCATTAGTTCTTTTCTTTAAAAAAAAATTGCTCTTCAGACTATGGGTTTGCTTAGGCAACAAGGGAATGTTTTTAGTATGGAAACAGTACTCAGTAAAGCTGGGTACATAATAATTGTCAAAATCATTCACCTCAAGTTAAGTTTAAAATGTTAGAGGTACTTATCAATTGTTTCAGATTGTCCTTGAAGGTTCAAAGTTATTGATTTGTTATGTTATGTTTGACGGAATTATTCCTAACATTTTATATGCGACTATAAGTATGAAAACATAAAATCGTGCCACACAAACAGACACATGTATTGGTATCACACACACAAATGATTGATATATGTTATAAAAACAACTTGGAATTATGAAATTTATTTTTTTCTAATTAGGTAAAAAGCTATAAAGTGACATCTGTGCTCTGCCCATCACGCGTATCAAAACCCGGTTTTGAGTCTGTGCACATGCCACTGTGTCACGAGAAAGATTAACCACACACAGCGGATCATGAGTTAGACCCACTTCTCATGGTACTGACAAGATTTTGTACACACGTACTTTTGTGGACAGAGTTTATCACCAGCGATCTTTTTTTTTTCATACTCTTTCCTTTTACGGATTCTACCTTTACACAGAGTGTTCTTTTAGTAATGGTCTTTACCTCGCAGTAAAGACTGTTTTAATGTTCTATAGCGTGGCAGTTTTTATACAAACAAATTTCTGTTTCCAAAAGTGTAGCATATATAATGTTCTGTTTCCAAACGTCTAGAATATAAAATGTTCTGTTTCCAATACTGTAGTATATACAATGTTCTCTTTCCAAAAGTGTAGCATATACAATGTTCTGTTTCCAAACGTCTAATATATAAAATGTTCTTTTTCCAAACGTCTAGTATATAAAACGTTCTGTTTCCAATAGTGTAGTATATACAATGCTATGTTTCCAAACGTCTAGTATATAAAATGTTATGTTTCCAAACGTCTAGTATATACAATGTTCTGTTTCCAAAAGTGTAGTATAAAAATGTTCTGTTTCCAAAAGTGTAGTATATACAATGTTCTGTTTCCAAACGTCTAGTATATAAAATGTCCTGTTTCCAAAAGTGTAGTATATACAGTGTTATGTTTCCAAACGTCTAGTATATAAAATGTTCTCTTTCCAAAAGTGTAGTATATACAGTGTTTTGTTTCCAAACGTCTAGTATATAAAATGTTCTCTTTCCAAAAGTGTAGTATATACAGTGTTATGTTTCCAAACGTCTGGTATATAAAATGTTCTCTTTCCAAAAGTGTAGTATATACAGTATTTTGTTTCCAAACGTCTAGTATATAAAATGTTCTCTTTCCAAAAGTGTAGTATATACAGTGTTATGTTTCCAAACGTCTAGTATATGAAATGTTCTGTTACTCATCAGTCTTTACACATTCAATGTTCCATTACCGTACTTCTAGTGCATAAAGTTTTATGTTACCCTGCAGACTTTATATGGCCCGGCATGGCCAGGTGGGTTAAGACGTGCGACTCGTAATCTGAGAGTCGCGGGTTCGCATCCCCTTCGCAACAAACATGCTCACCTTTTCAGCCGTGAGGGCGTTATAAAGTGACGGCCAATTCAACTATTCGTTGGTAAAAGAGTAGCCCAAGAGTTGGCGGTGGATGGTGATGACTAGCTGCCTTCCCTCTAGTCTTACAGAGTTAAACTAGGGACGACTAGGGCATATAGTTCTGGAGTAGCTTTGCGCGAAATTCAAAAACAAACAAACAGACTTTATGAATATATTTTTTTCTATTTCTAAACATCTATTGTTACAATATTTTATTACTTAGCAAATTTTGCAAATACACAATGTTCTTTATCGAACATCTTGTATGTGCTGTGTTTTGTTACTGGTCGGTTTTTATACAAATAGTTTACCAAAAATATATGATGTATACAATGCTACTTGGTAGTCTTTATATATATAATGTTCTGTTTCCAATCATACAGTGTATACAGTTATATGTTACTCGGCAGATGTTACATGTACAATGTTCTTTTTCCAAATATGTAGTGCGCAAACTGTATTGGCTTTATTTATACGTACATTCTTCTGGTACCAACAGTCACATACAGTGGCCTGTTATTGACAAACTTAACACGTGCAATGTTCTGTTATTGACAATTATTTATACGCATTTTTTGTTAATGACAACATTTTATACGTGTTTTTCTATTGACTCTCTTTATATATATGTATATACAATGTTTTGCTTTCAGTATTTGTTGTACTGGCAACAAAGTTTTAACATCGAGAATATTTTACACGCAAAACTCTCTAGATAAATTTTTGAAATGAGTTGTTTCTGTATATGATCTCTCAGCACTCTTCCAAATTAAAAGTAATATTTATATTTAAGAAAGTCTAGCGTACAAAGGCATCTGGGAATTACCCAGAACATCTTGAGTGTAGCATAACCTCGGTCAAAATGTAAATTAAGTTATATAGGTATTACTTAGTGTTCATTTTCTAGTCAATTAAAATAATTCTCACAGTAAATAATATTTTAACGATGTCAAAATAAAGAACTTTAATGAAAATATTAATTTCGTGGCACTTGTATATAATGTTAAAATAATAAATAATGAACACAATGTTAAAATCGGTACACAATCAAAAATAGGTTTAATTCAGGTCAGTATATGGTCTCTAAAATGTGGATTTTATCGATACATATTTTAACGTTTATCACGCCATTATCAGGGGTAAACGTGCAAGACATAGGTGCCATATTTATTAATCATGTGACCTACGTGTGAGTTTACATTTTTGCATAAATCTTAGAGGAGGTCCTGCTACATTATTACACATATATTTGCCGGACCTTCGTATTTATTTATTTATAAAAAACAGAAAATAAAATATTATGGCAAAATACAGTAACATAAGCTCAACCTAAGGGTATTAGAACAAATAATATCAATAAATATTTACAAATAATAAAGTTTGAAAGATCATCACTTATTAAATAGAAGCAAAGATCCTGGAAATATCTGTATAAGAATGTGGCGGGACCTCCTCCGAGATTTATGTAGAAATGTGAACTTAAACACGCGTTACTTAACCTATCTACAAATAAGTAAATATGACACTTATGCCACTGTGCAGCTTTGTGCTTAATTCCAAACAAACACGCGTCTTTCAGGTTCAGCCCTGGTGATCACGTAGTAAACCTTTAAACATTTTAGAGACCATAGATCGTCCCGTTTATTAATCATTAACCTATAAAGAATGCTTGTTTGTTTATAATTACGTACAAAGCTACACAATGGACCATCTGTACTCTGCCCATGACGAGTATTAAAACCCGATTCCTAGTGGTATATCTTATAAAGAAGTTAACAACAAATCCAAAAACTTAAATAGGGTAATTATCTATACACAAAGAAAAGAAAAAAATCTTTTATAAAATAAATATGCTACGTACAAGCATGTTATAATTTGGTTCGATATCACGATATAAGTAATATCTGTGAATTAAGAAACCTAATTTTGTTTGAAAATTAACACATATTTGGATGTTTTTCACATAGTTTGTAATTACATACTGCTGGATCATCATCTTTATCGATTATTTTCACTTATTAGATTTTCCGTGAATTAATATTTTTTCTTTACTTTTTAAACGACAACACCAGTAATATATCATTTTCATTTTAGTTGTTCAGTACTTTAATTATATACTAAACAACGTAAACAGTCAAAAGTGTGAGTCATGTTTGCTCTTAAACTTCACAAAGAAGTTTCTCAGTCCATCCAACCAGCCACTGAATAATTAACCAAAAATAACGGATACAGAATAACTTTATCTGCTATTTAAAAACAGGTCTCTAAACAATTTCATGCACCAACCTACTTTTGAATCCACGATTTTGTTGGTTATAGACTCCCTCTTATAAGTTATGCTTGTTAGCTAAATGGTGCATTATGTTAAAATCAAGAAATACCTAGAACAAGTGGATTATAAATAAAATGTTATGCTAAGTTAAAATACAATGGGCCTAATAGTGTCTTATGATCAGTATGTGTGTGTTTTCTTATAGCAAAGCCACAATGGGCTATCTGCTGAGTCCACCGAGGGAAATCGAATCCCTAATTTTAACATTGTAAATCCGTAGACTTGCCACTGTATTAGTGGGAAGTTCAGTGTAATAAATTATGAACATGCTTTATCAGCTTAGAAAAGGAATTCCCAATACAATAGTTTGGGTTTTATTATTTTCCTTATTTATAATTATAACACGTACGTTAATTGCAACAGCTAACACCTCTGTCATAAGTACAGGAAAAAACAGTAAGTTTCGCATTTCTTACAATGTGGTTGAATGGTATCCAACACAAAATTTTCTCGGTAAATCCAATCTGTGAAAGTGATTGGCAAGTTGTTATGTTAAATATTATTAAAATATGTAATAAAAATTTTTTTTAGTAATATAAAAATAACAACTCGCAGATAAAAAAATATGTAACTTCTTATTATAATTTCCTATCTGAACATCAAATTATGAGCAACATGGATTAAACGCCAGTTCAAAGGCCTATAGGATAACAATCCTAAATTTAAAAACTGACAAGAGGGAAAGCAATCAGTAATCGGATGTCGCTTTCATAAAGAATTAATCTGGTTAATGTAAAGGAATAATAATATAGATTTACTTTTATAATACTTCACCAGCTTAAAGTATAGTGTGTGGACAGTAGCATCACGAATCGGTCCCTGGGATTTATAATACTCAGACTAGCACGTCAACCACTAGACGGTCCTCGCTCGTTATTACCACGCTTATATTTTCTTTGTTTCAAGTATCTACTCTTTTGGAATATTTATTTATTTTACCTATACGGTTGAAATTATTTGGTGCAGCATTCTGTGGTACGGCACATTTTGAATCTCCTGACGTTAGTTTGCAATTCGGCCACCAGGACGGTGCTGTTAGCAGCGCAAAGGCAGTATGTTTATTTACATCTGCAGTCGAATGCTTTGGTTACACACTCCTGTTTTATCTCATATTTTGTCTATACTTTAAACCTGCATTATATCTTCCAAGAAACTAAAAGTTGTGGAAGGTGATGCTAGTGCTGTTTTAAGGGTTATTATACTTTTTTATCACATAGCAATAAGTATGTAGAGCAATCTGGCAAGCCTAGAGATAAGACGTATGTTTACACGAGTTGTTCTTACGGAGCAAATTTTGTGGTTCGGTATTTTCTGTACTCCGGCACTTATCAGGTCCCAACGGTGCAAATGCTTGATAAATCTTAATATTCGTGATTGTATAAATATCGTTTACTAAAAGATATGTAGAACTGCATAATATTGTTTGCTTTAGCGATTTTATAAAAAATCATTACCTATTTAATATAATGTTAAATGGCATCATTCAGAATCTGTAGTCAGTAGGTTCAAAATAAAATGTTTATCCTTCGACTTCTAAATAAAGATATGTGTTTATTATTTCTTACAGCAAAGCCACATCAGGCTGTGTCCATTAAGTGGAATCGAATCCCTGATTTTAGTGTTGTAAATCCATACAATAACCACTGTCCTACCGGGAGACTCCACATAATATACTCTTCAAAAGAAAAAACGCAAACGGGATATTTTTTTTATTTTAAAGAGAAATATATGTAAAAACGTTACAAGTTCAGTGTATGTGATGTTACACGTGTTAAGGCACTGATTGTCAGACCAAAATGACAATAAAAGTTGTGCACTTTGAAAACGGAGGAAAACATCGGATTTTTCGCCAAAACGCATGCGTGTCCAATAAATTTATTTGAGAAATCTGCATGTTTTGCAAGTGCAACATGTGCAAAATCCCTATAAAAGTGACGGGTTCTCGGTTTCCACAGCTCAGCGTTAATTCACCGACACGCAATACAGTTACGCCAAGACTGACTGAAGCACAACGCAACAACGCCATTGGTCGTTGAAAGCAGGCGAATCTCAATTAGATGTTGCCAGAGCTGTGAATATCCACCCAAGCATCATCACTAGGCTATGGAATCGTCACCAACAACATGGATCAACTCGTGACCGTCCACGATCTAGCAGACCTCGTGTGACCATGCCCGCACAAGATCGCTACACCCGGTTACGTCATCTTCGGGATAGAACCACCACTGCGATGTCTACTGCCTCAACCATACCAGGGCTGCGAAGGATTTCCGATCAGACCGTACGCAACCGTCGACAAGATTCTTTGACCACATGAGCAACCCATCATGGTGAACGTCAACGACGTTTTTCAACATGACAACGCTCGTCCTCACACAGCCCGACTCACCACTCTCTTCTTGAGACACCACAACATCAACGTTCTTCCCTGGTCCTCCAAATCACCAGATTTAAACCCCATCGAACATCTTTGTGACGAGGTGGACCCACGTCTGCGACGGCGATAACAGCAACCGCAGCTTTGCCGGCTGAGTGGACAGCCATTCCACAAAATGTGATTCATCATCTCATCGCTTCTATGGACAGGAGATGCCAAGCAGTTATTGATGCTCACGGGAGGCATACTCGTTACTGACGTTGAGTGACGTTAAATTTCAACTAGCGAGCGCGGACTTCGCCTTTGCAGACTTTAGATGTTCAGCAGTGAATGTGTAAAGTTTCACACGTCATACAGAACTACCCGGAATAAACTTGTTAACAATATGTCTTAAATTTTGCCTTTCTTTTTTTGAAGAGTATATTTTAATTTAATTATAAAGTCAACATGAAACTAAAGTGCGTTAGGCTTAAGCAAATCGAATTATTCCACTCCAAATTCATATAAATTCGGTGTCAGGTAAAATATTAATCTACAACCTTTTACAGTGAATCCTTTAATTAACACTTTTTACATCACTTTCTTTGTACTTTGCACAACAGTAACAGACGAATAATAAGTATTAAAAAATGAAAGGGAGACGCACAGACTTGGAGTAAAAGTTCAAAATCTCCAAGATGTTTTCCCGAACACCAGAACGACCAGATTTCCAAATTTAAAAAAATAATAATCACGATAGCTCACCCCTGGCATTCCTTTTTAAATAATTTCAACTACAGGGTGGTCGCTAGAAAAGCGGAAAATTTGTCAAACAGCTATTTATTTTTACAAAGAATAACTTTTACAAAGTTTTTTAAAGACATATGTTATATTACACTTATAGATGCTCAAAATGAATAAAATCATGCATTTTATTCATGATGTAAAGAAATCAAAATAGAAATGAGTAAGCACGCATTTTATTCATGATCTCATCTGACCCTCAAATTTTCCGCTTTTCTAGCGACCACCCTGTACTTTTCTCGTTACAAACTGAGCAAAAAAGTCAAATATACATCCAATTAATTTTAAATTCCGCCATTCTGTACCTAGATTTATTTAAGAATCCATAACATTTTCCAACATACTATTTTTATGCTTTAGTATTACTTTGAAATTTGAAACATAATTTTGTGGAGAACAAATGGAATATACAAGTTAAGTTTTTAATGAAATAGTTATCAAATTCAGTATCTGACTGTGAAGACTGCTGTAACTGTCTCTATGTTCACGTCTGGGTTTCTTATGCACAGACGGAAATTTTGCGCTAGACAAAAGAACATGTACTACAACAATATGTAAATCAAGTAAGTGTATTACATTAGTGATACGACGTGGCTGACAATTTAAAATCTTTAAGTCATAAAACCAGAATTTTTTTTGCGCAGAAAGTTTTCGAGTTTGTTTTGAATTTCGAGCAAAGCCGTCCTTAATTTAGTAGTGTAAGACTAGAGGGAGGGCAGCTAGGCATCACCACTCACCGTCAACTATGAGGCTATTCTTTTACCAACATAGTGGGATTGAAAGGGCGAGAATGTTTGGTGCTACCGGGATTCGAATCCTCGACCCTTGGCTTACGAGTCGAACGCCTTTACACACTTCGCCATGCCTGGCCTAGTTTTTCGAGACACTGGGACAAACTACCTGGTCACCCAATGCAACAGGTAAAAGTTAAACATTTTATTTAAATATTCGTAACCCAAAACAGTATTCTATTTTAACGATACATTAAAGTTCAAAAGAACGCTTGAAAAATATGGCAAAAAATAGAACATTAACGTATTACAATAATCCAATGTAAGTCATCTATTGGGAATTTATATTCATCATACGCGTAAAAACAAACAAATACTGCCCTATCTTAACTACCTTTGGAAATGAACGATCGACTACCATGAGTAACAATATTTTTTATTCTGAAAGTTTTAAAGGTATGAAGCAATAAGAAAATCAAATCGCAGTATTTTAATCTTAACAAACAGTGAACTGGTAATAGGTACTTCGAAAGGAGCCCCATGGAGGAGCTAAGACATTTTTTTTTTTTTTTAGGTATATTAAACACTGGCCATACCCAAACAAGAAATATTTATGTAAAACGACTGAAACAATTTAGAAGGTTAACACATACAGAGACTTCTTTTTCAGAGTATTGCTTTACTCTTCAGTATATTTGATAACATTGTGACATGCTAAATTCTTGTTTTGCTCAAACCGTAATTTTAAACAACACTATGAATATCATATGAAAGATCAAAGGTCCGCGAAATAGCGAAACACATTCAACAGTGTCTGCTCAGTCTGTCCCAGTTCGGCTATCTATTGTTGTATATTTCTACCAACTACAGGTAATATGTACTATGCGCCTACGAAAATCAAAAGGTAACTGTTATATACACGTTCGAAAAATTTTTAGGTGGGAAAGTACCAAGTTTACAGGCATACATAAACTTACATTGTTATCTTCTTTAAAACGAATAAAATGGAAATATCAGAATATTTCACTTTGCACAAAGGTGTTATTTTTTGTATTATCGATCGATGCAATAACGAACTAATAGGAGTTCCCAGTAAGTAATTACCACATATCTCTTTGATCTACATGAAACAAAACAATTAAATTCACCAATTTCATGACTCATTACACTGTATTCGACTTACTATTGCCATACGTCAGCAGTAAAGGCATCAATTTTAGCAATCATTACACTTCGTATTTACTGATTTACTGTTGTCATACGTTACCACTAAACGTACAACACTTAGTAATCAAACTTGAAACAGAATAGCCATCAACTGCACTTATCTTTAGATGTTTATTGAAACATTGTTGTTAAAAGTAATCACTTAAGTAATTTTTATAGTCTCATGTCAAAATTCTATAGTCGTTACTTTTTACTGGTTCAGTAAATCATGTCTTCATAACATGGCATAGACAGCTGTATTCAAAACTTTTACATGTCATTAGCAAATACATCACATGAAATGGTCATTATGATTTATTACTACAAAACATCATCAAAAAATCTTTTTCATCTATATTTTTGACTAGACAGCAGCAACTATAGGAATTAAAAATTAACTTTGATACTATATTCTTGGTAACTAAGTTTTCTTACCAAACTAAGAACATTTGTTACACAAAATTATGAGACCGAAAAAGTTGCATCTTTTGCAATGCTACTCCAGTAAAAATGCACCAGTTGTAAAAGTTTTGACACATTTTTAGTATTAAAACGCAAAAATGAGTAAAGGCACAAATATATTTTATTTCTTTTGTTTTAAAGTTGCACTGTAAATTAAAATGCAAAGTATACAGATCATAACAGCTGCAAGACAGTAACAGTAAATACCATGATCCTTCATGCCATATATTCAAATATATGCACTCTATGATTCATAAACAAAATTTTGACAAAAATATCAAAAAATACATGTAAAAAAATAACATTTGAGTGAAATTAGGACTAAAAGTTTATACATTTTCAATAAAGTAACTATATATGTACATACAAAATTGCTGGAATTACTATTAATGGATAGAAATATAGTACATCAGTTTAATTTCAAAAGCAAAAGTTCTAAACTTAAAAACATTTCATAAGATACCTCTGAGAAACTAGGATTTTATGGTCATCAGAGCAAAAAGTTGATAATTTGTAGCAAAGTGTTATTTATTTTACTGGGTTTATTCTACAGCTTTTATTAACTAACTGGTAAACTAGAAACAAAAGCTAAATCACTTTTTATTTTAATCTGATAATAGTTTGTTCTCCAGGCCAGATTTATACATATTTTCGTTTTGTTTTTTCAAAGAAAGGCACTTCTTTGGCCAATTGTAATAACATCATTTAGACCAATAACTTCATGAAAAAAACATATTAAAGTTTACTCTATTAACAAAACTTTTTGTTATTAAGTCAAACTATATATGACTGATCCTACTTTAACATTGTAAATCACATTTTTAAACTTCCACATTTTAAATTTTAAGACAAATACCTAATCTCTTCTCAAATATCTTTCCAGATAACTATAATCTTTATTAAGCATTTACCACATATACAGAAGCAAGAATCATAAAAGGATTATTACATAAATGTTTTTACTTGAAACACCAATTAATCCTTCACTATATAACACACAATACACATTTCGAGTCAAACTCATTGAATTTACAGAGTTGCAATTTTAATTTGAACTTCAAATCCTGCCAGAAAAAAATATTTGTTTAGAATATCATTACATCAATCCTTACGTGAAAATCGTGCTTGTTTCCCACTAAAAACCAAATTTCTCAGAAATACTTAAAAACAACCAGATAAGACATCAAATACCAAAAGTACAATGCATGATAAAAATTCCATATTAGTCAGTGCAAAAAAGTCTGTTGTAAGTGAAGCTTACATAATATTATCTAATTATAGTACCATTAGATATTGGTTTCATCAAGAAACAGTGTAAAACTTAAAAGGTGAAAGAAATGCTTTCATTCTAATATTATAAAATACTACAAAAGAATAGAATACTAGCACAAAACAGTTACATTTTAGAGTTTGTATTATCAGAAATATTTATCTTAAGGTTCAAAAAATGCATCTTAAAGTAATTCAAAAAAATGTGTAAACAGCAAGTCAGTAAAGAATAACTTTTATAAAAATAGTCACTGTTTTTTTAAATAGAAACTGATATTTAGGGTTAGCTAACAAAGTGAGATAAAATTGGTTCCTCAGAGTTTGAAAATTAAAGTTTTCAGTACCATTTTCCACTATTTGATAAGTTTTGACAACTACACAGATGCTTATTTAAAAGTATTATTTGCAGTGTTGTAAAACAAAATCTTAAACATCATCATGATATATTTGTGGAAAATATTCATAAGATGCACATCACAAAGTTTAAATCACCACAACAGAATTTTAGTTGTTACTTGGCATTCTTTTGTAACGTCAAACAACAGAAGAACATTCAACAATCATAACTTGTCTGACAGCTTCAAGTAGCCCTCTACATGAGTGTTTAATGTTCCTTCATCACATAGGGAGTTCAAAGTAACTGCACTAAATGAAAATGTCTCCAGAATAATGTATCACAAAATTTGAGTTCTTTAACCAAAACATTATAAAAATGAAAAGTCAAAAAAGTATTATAGGGTTTCGTAACTTACAAATATTAATATTTTTATTTTTCCAATAACTTCACCCCTTGTAGATTAAGTACATACTTTATCATATATTATCCCCCATACACATACACAGAGTACTCAATCCACTTTAAACAGAACCAAAATTTAATTTATAAGCTAACAAAGTGATCAATACAGCAACAAAATCGTTCAAAATTATCCAAAAATTAAACTAATGAAAAGCTGCATCATCGCTTGTTTCAAAAATTAAACCACTTAGGACAGAGTACAGCCTGATTACTATTTAGAATAAGATGCTTCACATTTTTAGCAAAAGAACAGGGAAATTGTGATAGTCTGAGAAGACTTGACAAACTGAACTATAACAGCATTAGCTTTACATGCATAACATTGTTCATTACACTTTACAACATATAGTCCATTGTCAAACAAAAATTTCACACAGCTGTAACATGTTTAGATCTTACTCATTTAATTGTAACTTTCAAGTACTTGAAACTGGTTATTAAGTAAAAACAAATAAATAAATACAATTATTTTTTCATGTCATGGCTAACAGAAACAAATGATGATGAACCCAAATTTTGTAACAAAACATGCACAGCCACAAAAACATCTTAAAGAACTAATTTTTTAGATCTATGATATACATTCAAAAACAAAATAACTTAAAAGCATAAAGTCACTTATACAATAATGCAGAGTCAAAGCAAAGTAAGCTGAAGCTTGTATAATGCAAAATGCAACAACATTTTCAATGAAACATCATCACAATAATCTGAGAAAATGATAAAATTAATCTTTATCAGAACCTGCATGACCATTCAGCCAATTTTTATTAGAGGA
The DNA here is from genome assembly GCA_011833715.1 of Carcinoscorpius rotundicauda. Taxonomy (NCBI): domain Eukaryota; kingdom Metazoa; phylum Arthropoda; class Merostomata; order Xiphosura; family Limulidae; genus Carcinoscorpius; species Carcinoscorpius rotundicauda. The sequence goes on along the minus strand of CM022394.1, from coordinate 48,645,860 downwards.
TTAAATAACTGATCACATAAACATTCACATGCTTTCTTGTTTGTTTTTCATTTAAACCTTTCCCAGAGTTATCTGCACTAGACATCCTAATTGTAAACTCATAAATTAGAAAGTGCAATTAATTCAACAGTATTAAATGACAACTCTTGCTATTGGGAAATACTGACTGTCCACCAAATGGTGGCTCCAAAGCACAGAGCAAGATTAATTATATGGTGCTAACAAGACTTGAACAGGTCCATACTCCAACATGCTAATTAGTGGCTCATGCATAAACATTCATGAAAACTTAATTACAAATAAATGTTATGCAAGATAAGGAAGATCAAACCTTTATCACAGTAAGATCTCGACATCAATCACTCTACATCTTTAATTAAATCATCTTGACCAAAATTGGCAAAAATTCCAACAAAGTTTGAGAAAAATATGAAAGATTTAAAACATTTACATACTTTTCACATTCTGCCCTCCTTTGCTTTTCAAAACTCAAACAAACTATTTTTTTCTTCTTTTTAACACTAATAATTATAATTCTTGAAAAGACCAAGAAACAGTTTACCAAATATAAAAGAAAAGATGTACACAAATTTTTCGTAATATAAACATACAGTCCATAAAAACAATTACCACCAAAGATTAACCCAAGAAATTAATGTTTGTGTGACAATAAAAAAAAAATATGCTAAAAATGTTCATAATGAAATATCAAAATAATTTTATTACTACAGCTTGAATACCTTTAAAATGTATCATCACAAACTTAAATGAAAAAAATAAATAAATAAAAAGGGTTGTTGTTGTTTTGAATTAAGCACAAAGCTAAACAATGGGCTATCAGTGCTCTGCCCACCACGGGTATCGAATACCGGATTTTAGCGTGTAAGTCCGCAGACATACCGCTGAGCCACTGGGGGGCTAAAAAGAGGGAAGAATATAATCACTGAAAAGGTGACAAGTTAGGGGAAACTAAACAAAATGAGCAGAAAGAAAAATTAAAAACCTAACATTTGATGCAAGAGACAAAGAAAGTACATTAGGACATGTTTATTCTTTAATAACTTTCCCTTTAGAGTTTTTCAGACTCCTACTTCATGCATATTAATACATAATATTTTGACTCAACTGTAATTGCATATTCTCTAACTGGCTTATAATTATCATTATTTAAGTAACTGCAACAGCAACAAATGACTAGATTAAATAAAACTCCTAATTCTTTTTTAAAAAAGCAACAGAATCTGGATCTCAATCTGTTTCATTTAGATTTATTTTGAAAAAAAAATATGGTTCCAATATAATTTTTTTTTCTGAAAAGTTTGATTATTTTTACTGCTGCTACCAGTTATAATGCATCTTTCAGAACAGCTGAAACATTATTTCTTCAAATGAACTAGCTTCTGTATATACTTAAGAACATTTATTACTTATTACATTCAGTATGCATAATGGAATCCTGAATACTGCAGCACATATAAAAATGTTTGAAGATATGATTTGTTTGTTGTTAAACGCAAAGTTAAACAATGGGCTAATTGTGTTTTGTCAACCATCACAAGTATCAAAGTAACATTTTATGTTATAAACCATTACACTTACTGCTGAACCATCATGAAGGTGGATGCATATCGAGAACTAAAGGCTGGGAAATTAAATATATATTTTTGTATCTTAAACTACATTCATGTAACTAAACTTTTTACCCTTCTGGTTATTTTCATTAACTGAAATCTCAAAAAGTTATGACAATAACAAATACTACAAAAGCTTAACAAAACGTTGATATAAATATACTGTTCATAATGTACATTACAAAATTATTTACTGAAATACTATTTAATAACACAAATATAATCAATATTTTGATTTTTTTATTGGTAGCATTTTTAATGAAAAGTTTGTAGTCCTGTAAAATCAAGCTTTTTAATCTTTTGTTCTACTCATATTACCCTTATTTTAAATACATTATAGACTATCAGAAGATATTAACATGTTTATATATTTTTTCTTTCAAACAAGATGTGAGTGATTCATAAACCATAGGATGATACTCATTCCTATGAAAATACTCGTTATTTTATCTACAACAACAAAACCACATCTATATATAATGAGATAAATACAAAAAAATTTCAAATCAAGTTGAATCATACAAAAAATGAAGAAAACATCAACAAGATTTTGTCCACTTATGCTGAATGGAATGCAAAAGCAAACAGACACCCCTTTCCATTTAATATTACTGAAATGCATAGAAGCAGCAAAATACAGACTTAAAATTTTACCATTATTACAACTTCTTTACTTAAATTTACATCTTTGTTTCCATTTTCAAAACTGGAATGCATGAAAAAATAACATGCATTTAAATATGCAAATTTTAAGCAGTGCAGCAATACTATATAATTCTAGTGTTTTTACAAAATAAATATGCAACTTTCTAATTCAGAAGTTACCGAGATAAGTGAAGCTCCAATGTTCAGTCGCTACTGATGTACATACGTAGAAAAGTTTCCTTGAAGTTGCAATAAAATGTTAAACATTTCATTTTGGTAGTTCCCAAGCTGTAACTGTTCTGTAAGCATTAGGATACATAGATGAAACTGTGCTGCTTAATAATTGCTGGGACACTCAGGTGGGTTGAAGTAACCAAAGATATTTAACTCATATAGGCTTGCCAACACCATAAAAAGGAGATACCAAATGAAAAGTATCACTCCATACTTTCTGTCCAGTTTCCACCCATTACAGTGTGTGGCCACAAGTAGAAACACCACAGTTGATATAAGGGTTACAGTTGAATATGTCAAACCTTAAAAAATAAACAAGTTTTATCAATGTTCAGAAAGATACCAACAGGCACTTACTCTACACATGGTTGAAACAAATTTTGGTGTTTCCCAGAAAAGTATCCTCTGGGCTGATTTAAATCAGTCATTCAAGTTTATGAACTTTTGTTTTTAATTTACATTATCAGAAAGATAGAAGTCATAAAACAACTACAAAGTAAAAAATATGAAATGCACCAACTTCTTTTTCATATACATATATACACACACACACACATCAAAATGAAAAAAAAGATACACAGCCACTTGTCCTTGAAAAATAAACACTGACTGGGAATTGGTGGAATTCAATAGTTGAACATGTCCAATGAAAACCATTGTCTACAAAGTATTCTTCAAAATGATAAAAGCACAACTTCTAAGTCATTCACATTGCAAATTCTGGTTCAAAGTTTCCAAGAAGTGGCATGGTAAAGTCAAATTTATAGGTTAAGTACATAAATTTCAAATTTATTTCCAATGACTTTAAGAGACATTAGGAATTTAATGTTTCTCATGAAAGTTTTCCTACTGCTAATACAGGATTTTTGTGGTATTATTTTCTTTTAAAAGCTACAGAAATATTTTTCGACTCATAAAAAGTCAATATTTAGCACTCTGAAATGGTCAGACCTACAGTTCTCTGTGCTGTGATATTCAACAAAAAGTCACTATCAATCAGGTTTTTCTTTATCCAGTTATATAATATTTTCAATGGAAAAAGAAATGTGTCAAATGAAAATAAAGGTAAACATGCTAGGCTTCCACTAGCCTTTAGCCACATCGCCATTAACAAAAGACACAGCCTGTAGCTAAAAAATCTCGTGTTGGTTTTGCCACAGTGGCAAAAGATAATTTTTCGGTCTTGGATGGTTTTCCTTTATTTATTCTGCTCAAGTTTCAGTCTTAACAGCTTTTGTTGTTTTTATCTTCATCCATGCCATAAATGATGACAAATGACCAGAGGTGGCCCCAGTGAGTTGAAGAAACAAGAAATGTTTTTAAAAACTACCACTGACTGTAATCTATATTTTATTTATATATGTATTTTTATGATTTCAGGGGTATGACAACTAACAAATTAAATTCTAAAAAAAATTATTACTCAGCTGTGCTCATTTCTTTTTTTTTCATTTCTTATGCTACATGTTTGATTCTGCCCATGGTACTCAAATAGTAATCACAGAAATCTTGACTTTCGTCAAATCAACATATGGTCTGCATCAAAATAGAAATCCCAAGTTTCGTTTGACACGTGTTTGATTTGAGATCATGATAACTCCTATATCAGATAAAAAGATGTCTAAACAGTTAGATATAAAGTTTTTTTCAAAAGAAGGTCAAAGCAACAACATCAACTGATAGTGGGAAATCCACTTCAAAAAGAAAAGACAGCTCTGAAGAAACTGAACCTTTCAGCATTGATCAGACTGTTGTTGAGAAAAAAAAAATCACCAATTTTCACACAGTTTTTAAAAAAACTTGGTTTATCGTTTTCTTGACTGAAACATGTTTCCCAACAATATACATTTCATTGCAAATTATGCAGGGACAACAAGAATACAAATATTTATGCTACCACTGGGAAAACTGCCACTAAGCCTCAAAAGAAATGATTTGGTGAAGCATGCAGTCAGAAGATTATTGCAATGCAGTAGCATCACAAGTTTTGAAAAAGGACATGTCAACTGCTGCTGTGAATGTGTAAGTGGGGTGTAAAGGCAGCATTCAGGCACAGATAGCCACATTACTTGTACAAGCAAGATAGCCATCCCAACTGTGAAGTTTCATTTCCTCCTTTCACTACAAGAATATTCTTCATTTTAGTGTCAATAAGATACTTTTTGTTTTCTATAGTATTTTCTTAAAACAAATCATGTAGTTCAGGATGAAATGCAGGCAGAATTTCGAGCATTGCCTTTACCATTTTTTGCTCTTGAAGCAGATGAAGCAACTGATGCAGGAAATACCTTTATACTGATAATTTATATCAGGTATCTCTCATCATTAGGTGAGGTTATAAGTTGATTCCATTTTTTGGCTGACACTGTTGGCATTCTTGGACTTTTGTCAAGATCTCTACAGAGAGCTGATTTATCTTATGATCAGGCAAAAGCAATTATTGATAGGTCAATTCTGTCAATTCAGTCGCTAGTACACATCCCTAGTCCTTACACACAGACTGCACTGAAGGAACTCCCACAAGCTCCTGATGCCAGTGGTTACACTTCTTACATACGCCATGACAAAGAAACTGATAAACAATGTAAAAAGTACAGATCAGCTGCTGAGTCATTTGTTGAAGAGGCAGACACAAGACTACAAGTTGCATTCCCAGACACTAACATCATGTCATTTTTTTCAATATTTAGCCCATGTCACAGTAGAGCAATATCTAATGAGGATGATCTGAAGAAACTCATCCAGCACTTCTCTCCTTTTGTCAATGAGGATGAGGCACTGACTGAATGGCTACTACTAAGGAACATAATGTAACAGGATGCTCACAAAAACAGAAACAAAGAGCTTCGACAAATAATACATTCACCAGATCCATCAAACTTTTCCAAATCTGTCTGAGCTTGCAGCAATTGGATTAAAAATTCTAGTTACATCTGTTGACTGTGAGCAGGGAATTAGCAGGTACAACAGCATTAAAACAGATGCCAAGAGCAGTCTGTCTGTGGCCAAGACAGAAATGTTTCTAAACTTATCCATGGAGTCCAAACCTTCAGATCATTTTAACTTTGACTCTGCAATCAGATACTGTGTCACTCACAAAGACAGACGTGGGTACCATTTCCTGTTGAAGAAATGTGCTTTGGAACCTCAGATGTCAATTTTACCACATCTTCTGTTGACAATGATTTGGCTGAAGAGCTGCCATTGGATTTATCTACTTATTAGTCATGTTACTGTATTGTAGTTTTAAGTAATTTTTTTTTGTGTTATTTTGAGAAATGTATCTCTTTATTCTCCTCTTTATCATGTTTATTTTGTTTATTTGGCAAGGAAGATTGTTGGGGAATAAAAAAATAGTACAAAACTTAATTTCTTGTAGATTTTCACATTATTACAACTATTTTTTACTGGATGGAGTTGATGCACATTAAAAGTTACGCACCATACAGTTTTTGGCAACCTAAAATTGTGGCTAAACAACTGTCACTGTGGCTAAAAGAAAATTACTTTGTTTAGGCACAACGGCTAAGAGACTTATTTTTCTAGTGGAAGCTCACACATATTAATGAATATAAGAGTTAAACATTTCATGAGCATAACACAATATTTTGATAAATAATCCATTTTTTTTTCAAGGCTGTAATAATCAATTTCTGTAATAAATCAGTTTGTCAAAATACCTTCCCATGTAATGATTCAATGGAACAAGCAAAATTATTCAATTATAAAAAAATTGAACATACACTCCAAAACATTTTATGTCCACTGCTGTAAAGTCCAGAGTAAATTAAATACTGTATTTTATGTATTTATAATCACACCTATTTTATTTTCCTGAAGAAAGAAGAAAAAGAAAATAATTCTTGTTAAAAACTTTTACTAAATTTCCAAAATCCACCTCAGTAGAAAACTGCATATTGTGTGACTGAGCAAGAAGATACCTTTAATTTTTATAGTGTTAAAACATTGGAAACATAAAACATTACATAAAATGAAACAAATACTCTTCCAACTTCATCCACTGGGTAATATACATTACAGCACTTGCCACAACTATGTCCTTTGTTTATACATGTAATAGGGGAAAAATAGCACAAAAATAAACCAAAATGCTCATCTTTCAAACAAAACATGAAAATTTACCTACAGGGATTTGCAGACATAAGCATTTAAAATATACTCAAAATCACGATGGCTGACAACCACCTCTACTTTAAAATATCATCTTAACATGCATAAACTCCTCCATTATGACCTTTCAAAGTGTCTGCACACAAAAAGTAGCCTTCATGTTATTTCTTCATAAACTGTAGAGAAAGCAGCTCGACTTTCAATGTCTTATTCAAATAAGTAAAAATAAGGGTGGACAACTTTATTCTTACGCCATGGATGAAAGAGAGCATGTCTAATCTTTAGAAAGGCTTATTTAATATGCATTAGAACATATAGCTTCTGCAGTAACCTTCTGAGCAGTGTGCTCTCACATCCACATAAAGCCTTTTCCAGTTCATCAGCTCAACATCTGTAGCAGCATTTGCTTGTATCATTTACTACTGTTATTATACTCATTAACTATGCAATCTTTGTGTAATCTTCCCATCATAACAATATACTTTTCTTCACTCTGTAGGCTAAGCACTCCTCACTTCACCAATTATGATTTGTAGCAAACTTACATGTAAAAAGTATGTTATTTACCACATTAATGATGGGAATCTTGAAAAGTACAATAAATCCTTTGCTTTTATTTCATTTTTTCTTTATCTTAGTTTTCCTCTGCTCACTGTCACATTATAATCTGTATTCATACCTTGGTGCAAAAGTACAGTTAAGAATTCTACAAAATTTCCACTTCGTTTTGCATATTAATAATATATTGGAGTAACACTCTGCCAATGGGAGTGCGACACTACCCATATCATAACTAGCACTCTCTAATTGAGCACTTCTTAATCACTTCAAGATTAGTCATAACTAATTGAACCAATTCACACCAGAAATGAGGATGATGAGAGGGAAATGTGAGAGGAGGTAAGTACCTATCAGCAATACATTTTTAGTTGGCAATAATACCTTCCAATATGATATTTTACCTCTTCTTACAAAAAGCTAGAATTCCACACTGAACTGGTGAAGGGACAGTGTAAATATGATACTTCCTTGAAAAATTGCCTAAAGAAAGACCATGAGATGTAGTAAGAAATTTAAAATATCAAACCAGTGGGAGACCTCACTACTTCTGAGCCAGGTATACTCTTCAACCTTCAGATATGTGTCATTAAAAACTAAAAACTAAAAAGCAGAAATATGGAAGGGCCAATTTTTTTTTTTAAGAAAGAAAGGGATTCCCCAGTTGTAGAGTGGATAAGGTAAGACAGATTGTAGCTGGAAGTTTAAATCCACCAACACTTGGCAGCATCTGAAGTTGTACATCAGGTCTGTGGTAGGAAGAGTGTCCTCTAATGTTCACTCAAAAATTGAGTACTTGATGGAAAATAAAAGCATCTGTACCAATAATATAGTTCACCTGTTGGTAGGAAGAAAGGAGAGTTCAGTAGGTATTCACCTCCAGTCCAAAACCTGGCAGCAATGGGAATGTTACATCCAGTCTGTGGTAGGAACAGAAAAGCCAGCTCTTCACATGCAGGCTATTATTTGTTTTACACAGCTTCAAATAAAACCAGAACCACCAGAAACTGATATCCAATGGACAATAGGAAGATAAAGATGGACATCAATTTGGGGTAGCATTTCCAGTCAAAACCTTTGTGGCATTGGGGATTTATCATTAAGTCAACAGTAGAAGAAGAGATTCAGTGAAACACATGAAGACTTATATGAGCTTGACTGTCTACATTCAAAACCTGGCTCAACTCTGATGGTAAGGAGGAGAATATCTCAGCCAGAGAAGTAAAAATATACACACACACATGGCAAGGTGCTACAACCAATATTTGGCAACATCTGGAAATGTACATCAGATTCACAGAGAGAAAAGCATTACACTGTTGACACCAGCTGAATGTCTCTGCCTTACTTCCAACTGAATGGTACCGTGCTTCACTCAGGAAAACTTGCCTCCATGGTCTATAACCCCAATAGCTAGGAACTGTTCAGCATTCAAGACAGTGCAATGGGTGACCAAAATATCCTATTTTGAAAAGCAGAGCAATCACAGTGAGTAAGTAGATCAACAACACCTGGTAATGTCTGGTCTGCATTAAGAAAGGTTCAATACCATGGAGTATCAGAGATAAGCATTAAACCCTGTCTGCTTTACCCATGTAAGTCCATGAGTGTGTGGTCTGGGACAAGCATATTCATGAAGCAATACACCACAAGATATAACTGAATGGCCCTACAGAATAACCCACCTCTATAATATATGTATCATGATCCTGTGACATTTTATTATGTTTCATGTAATATTTGTGATATAAATGTGTAGGTGACAGTTGGACAGTGAACCACTCAATGTCTGGCAACATCTGTAATTGTATGGCAGGTTCAGAGTAAGAAGAACCTTAGTGTAATAAGAAATCTTGTACAGTCACAGGACATACAGCAGTGATCTCTTTTAACCATACAATAATCAACCAAGTACAACACACATGTTGATGGCCTTAATGACCATGGCAGTTGAGAGGCCTAAAACCCAAATAACCAACTGGTAGCATTACAAGCAGCCTAATAATACAACAAAGCCAATGATCTAAAAGCATCCCTGTCCATCCCTTTCAAAAAAATAATGTTGTAGATGGATTGAAAACATTAAAGGAATCACTGAGGTATGCTGCAAATTTTAAGACAAACTGTATGTGGTCAGGCTCCACTTGCAAAAGAGCAGAATTCAGAAAATATGTAGAAAATGGCCCCTTGTAAAAATAAAAGCAGTTGTCCATATACTTGCCTTAATGATGTCCACCCAGGGAAGATGGAAAAAGGCAACCAGGGACAAGACAAATGATGGATCTGATGGGAGAAAACATGAAAAAGATAACAAAGATTCAAATAAAAGGAGGAATCTGCCAGATGAAGTAACTGGCAAATCCAACTCAGTAGGGAAATGGAAGAAGTAATAAGAAAAAAGAAAAAACAGATTCAGGAAACATAAAAGATGTAGTGTGTTTCAAATACTGCTTAAGAGCTCTAACTAAACAAAAGAGTAAGTCAAGATAAGAACAATCCTAAAGATGCGAGATAGAGGAAAGGGTATGAGGAGGGAAATAAGGATTACTCTCCCAAGAACCTAAAGTCTTGGACATAAAGGAACACTAAAAAACTATGGAACAAACAATGACAACAAAGGTTGAAACAGAGGATGAGTAAGGCCATGAGAGGTAACACTAAGGTTCCAATCCTGGATATAAGCATGGTGGGAAGGACAGGCAATGGAGAATGAGTGAAATAACATACATGAGATTGGAACACAGAAGCATATTCAGTAAAGCAGAAGACAACTGCCCTATAACCTGTAACAAATGAAAACCAACGATTCCAGGCAAAAAGCTAACTGAAAAAGACAGTAATGGAGGAAGGGAAGGAAGATAACCTAGGTATATAGAATACAGCATTAAGTACAAGTATACCACCACTGGTAAACCAACAAAAAGGAAAGAAACTGGATGGGAAAACAAGAAAGTTAAAAGCCTGAAGTCCTAATCTTCAAAGTAAGGGAATGGACAAATGCCATGCATGAAGATGGGGTGAATTATGGACAGATAACTCACACTGAAGTGTGGGAAAAGGCACAGGAAAGAGAGATGACACAAAAAACTTTGCAGAAGCAGAATTTATATCAGAGATGGCTAATACAGAGCCACTAGCAGAATTTGACATACTTTGGTCTGAACTATTGATATGGTACAAAGAAAAAGATAAGGAGGAGGATATACACAGAGATAATGATCTATTCACTCTAAACTGAGAGCATTGACTTTTCCTGCCAATAGACAAAAAACAGGATGCCTAAAACAGGGAGGATTTATACTGAGATGAGAAACAAAAAGCATTCAAAGTTGTGACACCCAAAAGCCCACACAACTCTCAAGAAATAAAAGTATCCAAATACTACCTTATCAATGGAATCCTACTGGTATAAGATGGTTGATTCACTACCAGCTTTAGAGCAGCTATAACAAGACATGCCAACAAAGTGATATTATGGCAGAGGCCCAAGTATGAGAGACCCAAAATACCTAAAATAAAGGTCACTTGACTGGTTGCCACCTCTGCCACCATTATAATCATTGGAGTGCATCATCATCACCTAGTCTCATAAAATCAGCAGAAAGGTAAGAACTAGCTGACAAATTGCAAGGTCCAAAAGAAGAAGAAGAACAAACCCAAAAAAGTTCCCTGCTACCAAACCTCCCAATGTCAAGAACTGCTCCCCAAACAGAAAGAGAAGCATTCTTAAAAAGGTGATAATGTGGATGAGGAGGAGAAAGGGAAAATACCTACAGAAAGGAGCATCTAAGGGAACTCAAACAAGGCATAGTTGGCTGATCAGAGCTCACTGAAGATGGTGCATGTGAGCATGACCAAGAGGAATGAGGGCTTCATGAAAAGCTTTTTTCATAAAAGAGATGCAATCTCCTGCAAAAAGAAATGAATACAAGACTTCACGTACAAGACATATGATAGCTCTCAACTTAAAACAAGAGTGCTGGTTCTGAGAGAGAAATGAGGTTAGAAACACCACAGAGCCTAAAATTGAGTAATTGTGAAATTGTGAGGAATGACTTTCCAATTTGACAAGCCAAGCCCCACCCAGGCACCTTGCCAAAGAAGAAACTGAGTATATAGGGTATGGCCAGCTTGTGAGGAAGCTAGGAGTTGCCAATTGCCATATATACTCATGTGAAAAAAAGCCCCGAGAATAAAGCAGTTGAGAAAAGGCCTAGACTTCTTGACAGAAAACATAAGTCAAGGCAAGTTTGAAAGGAAAAGCCAAAAACTGGAACCCAAACACTCACAATGAACAAAATATCTGCATGCCAGGGATATGGGAATATGTAGATATGCATCTGAGACATTAAACTATTTCATCCACAAACCAGAAATAAAAATTTAATGAAGAGTGAAGTGCAATTTCATGATTAGCTTGAGAATTATGAAGCAGTTCAAAAAGGATAACTGAAAACTAGTTGCCAATCTCCAGTCATTTTGGAAACAATACAAAAAATGAAAAAAAATTACAAGAACCTTCAATGTCTCCTTTGAGAAGTTACTTTGTAGCCACCTCCAACTGTGCTGACAAGAAGAGATTCTACTGATGGGGGAAAGAAATCAGGTGGTGGGACAATGAGGGTGGGTTGGATGAATGGAATGTAGTTCAGTAGGCAGGCTGTGCAAACTCCAAACAGTTCAGAGAACCCACAAACACTTTCTGATGCAAAAAAAAAGGTAAACCCAAAATAAATTGGTTTCTGCACCTAAAAGAACCCAACAGCAGAGGAACCACATCTCATCTGGAGTTGAAAAGGAAAGGTGTGACGTGAGCCAAAAAAGACCATGATTAACAGAAAATCCTTAATGAGACAGATGAATAGCCTCAACCAGAGAGTGAAGGGAGTAATCTACAGATTTACTGGGAAATATGAAAGTCCCAACCACAATAAATAGGTTAAAGGAGAAAAAAAGAGGCAAAGACAAAGCACAATATACTTGATTACTTACACCTACAAACCCTCAAATTGACTTGCAACAGATAAATATATTCAAAAGGGAGGAAAAAAGCTACACAAAGTCACACCCACCTGTATTGACACATCTAGGTGCTGGCATGACAGGACACGCATTAGGTTCTCCAGAAAGTTGCCTAAAATATGCATCATAGATCAACAGATAATAACAATAGTACCAAACCTGTAGACAAGGTTGATAAATCCACTGTAGCAGGAACAACAAAACAAAAACAGAAAAGAGAAAGTAGATAAAAATAAATTGTGATTCTTCACAGAAAAATGAAAAGAAATAACAACAAAAGAATTAACGTTCAAGTTTGTAGACACCTTAAAGTAGGACAAAAATAATTTGTTGTTGTCACGTGGACAAAACATCTAATCATTTTTACCAGATAATTTGACATAACCCGCCAATGACAAAGAACATTATTACAGGACTGAATAAATAATACAGTGTTAAAATACAACTGGCCTAATATTAATGTCTTATGACCAGTATGTGTGGGTTATCTGCTGAGTCCTCAGAGAGAAATCGAACCACTGATTTTAACATTGTAAATCTGCATACTTACCACTGGATGTAATAACTAAATCCTACAAAAAAACAAACATCTACATACAGACTGACAATCAAGAAGTAATTAACAAGTGCATGATTAGGGAGAGTGCTAGTTATGACAGGGGGTAATATTGCACTCCCACTGGTAGAGGGTTGAAGCATGATTATTTAAATGTTGGAATGCAGAAAGAAGTGGGAATCACAAGGCTAGTGACAAGCAAAATATCTGAGCTGATAGAGGACAGTAATAGCCAAGAAAGGTTTTATAAGAAACTGCACTGGAATAACAGATTTTATCACGGTGAGTTTGCTATTCTAACTACTGGAAACAAACTGCTGCAGGTTGTTAATTAGTTATTAAATAATAATACTACCCATAATTTGGTGTCTGTACCTAATTTTCTAAAATTTTATCCTCCAACCAGAGTTTATTGATTATAATTTCAGATTTCACAATTGAAACACTGGAAGACTGAAATAATATTCTTTTCCAGTACATTGTTTTTTATACCCAATAATAGGCTAATTAATGAAAGATAAACACAAATAAATGCCTCCACCTACCAATAATTTTTTGAAAAACACTGAACTGAAAGCAATCAAATATTTTTAGTTTCCATTAAACAATACCATGCAAAGTTTTAACTCAAACAGTACACATTGATTTTTGAATTTACAAACTTAAATTTTTCTCCATGTTGACAATCTCTTACTCAACAGCAGCATAAATTGTAAGGCACTTTGTGGGAAGTATATTCAACATTTCTGAATAACCACATGACCTTAGATTATTTTATAAGGAACAAAGAGGTGCATGTCAATTTATAATTGAACCACATTCAACCAAGTTATGACTGATTTATTTTGGCAGAAGACTTTTTTCTTAGCTTAATTGCACACAACTATCATGGTATTGTTGAAGTACAATATTTATATAGCATTCACCATTCCTAATTTTATTATGAAACGTGAGAAACTGTTGAGACAATGAGCCAGTATCTTTAAAAAATTGTTCTTATGAAGATGGAAAGATCAGATTGAAAATTAACCTACAAAAGTAAAACAGCAAAATGCCTTAAGTATTACAGGGTCAGCAGAGGTAGATACAAACACAAAAGCACACAATTACAATTACAGTTGTAGTCAGGGAAGCTTCAGCACAGGAGGCTCTGCAAAGCACCAAAACAAAAAAAACACAAACATACATGAGCAGTTAACTTGTGATGTATCCAATTTGTCCTCAAGTATGAAAAAAGAAAGAATAGATGATTCAGCATAGTATACATTTCAACAATGTGAAAAAGAATAATTTAAGATTAAGAAAAAAATGGTTTCAAAGTGCAAGAATATTGCAAAGATAAAGTGAGAGAAGTATTAAAATGATAACAAAGATCATGTGGGTTTGTCTGTGTTAGACAAAATGATCTCTCTATTATGCATTACACAGCCTTATACCTCACTGCTAGACTTCTGGATTTCCAGATAAGATGGGATACCCAACCTCCAACTAAAAGAGTAATTTTTCTTACATTGAGTCAAAGACTGCTTGTTAATGCTGTAAAATATAGTGAACTATTTGTTTTGTGGGTAAAAACATTTATTCACAAATGAGAATGATTATCCTAAGAAACAAGCCCCATCTTCTTGCAAATAATTTTCTAATATTTTCCATGAAGTAATAATACTCACAGTAAATTGAGAAAATTATTCCCAAAAATAAACATATTGCAAAATTTATAATTTTCAGGTATCTTTAACTAATTTTTTTTCGTATTTCATTTTTATCACATTTCTATTACAAATTGTTTTCCACATTTGTAACTAACCCTTATTTGACTTTCAGTATCTGTCATTTTATTACGACTTGCTCACTAAAACTGGCCTTAACAAGTGAACTGCAAGTTAAAGTATGATAACAAAAATATAGCATTTATCTCACAACATAACATTATGTTCAGGGGAATAATTTAAACACTAAAGTTGAAATAGTTATAAAAGATTAAGCAGGTAAGTTCTGTGACTATTAAACCCTGAATGCCATTACAACATAAGCATATCAGCACTATGATAACCTTTGTCATACAATAAATTGTGGTAATTCAAGTACCGTGAACAGAAATAAAATTTATTTTTATTGTACAAACAACAGTCATTTGTTTCTAAACTTTCAATACTAATGTTAACTGTCAATAAAAATGGAAACCATAATGACAACTACTCTTTGGAGCAAGAATGACAAATCAAGGTACAACTGAGTACCTACCTTTGCTGTATACTTTAACAAAAGAACCAGGCTTCATGACTGCTGTTTGAAAAAACCATGGCAATCCAAGGCACAAAAGGATATCAAACACATTGCTTCCTACAGCATTGGATATGGCCATATCACCCATACCTGAAACAACAGTATCATGTATTCTGTATCTAAAATCCAGGTGTGAATATGAGTACTACAAAATACATGCTTCACAGAATATAAGAAGTTTTTAAAACAGCAGGTACATAAAATTCACATAGCTTTGAACACAAGTGAACAAAAAAGCATATGAAAATATTGCATTTTTTGTGCCTTATGTTCTCTATAATCCATAATATCTGCAAATTTTAAAATTGATAATGAAAACAGTAGGCACATTTTAATAAAACATGTTTTGCAATATGTTAATTTAACAAGTTATTTCATATGAATAGAAAAAATGTTTTCATTGTTTGCACTTAATAGCAAAGCTATACTATGTGCTGTCTGTGCTCTTCCCACATCAGGTATTAAAATCTACTTTCTGGTATCATAATTCTACCGACATACCACTGTACCACTGGGGGCTAAGTGTTTTTCTCAAATGATATGTTTAATCTCATTCCAAGTCAAATGCCAACTGCCATGATGTTGAGTTTCGATTACAGGATTGCAGTTTATATGTGGGATACGCATAGCCATGGCAGCACCAGAATAAAAAACAAACTGTATACTTCATAATTCAAACATGCACTTTATATTTTTCTCTAATCATGTATGTCAAAACTTGCGTTCAAGTGAGTTTTCTGTGTTTAAAGCACTGATTCTGAGCATTCCAAAACAATAATTTCAATTACTCGTTCCAGAAATATTTTGTTCCTAGAATATACATGACTAACAGGTTCATAACAAATTACATGAACCAGATGGTGCTGTACATTTTAAAGTAATTTATATCCTTTGTTGTTGTTATATAATCTTGATTTATTTTATGTCTACAGACAAGTTAACCAGTTTCTACTTGGCATTTTATTTCTTTACATTTTTGGTTTTTTTATGAAAGTTTTTAATTGACAAGTCCTTTCCAGGTCAAACCATAGAAGTTTGCAGATCTGTGGAAAAATCATGCATGATTGGTATTGGAAAAAAAACATTGATCTTCACCACAGATACAACAATATGCTTCATCACAGCTCTTACAAGAATACTGCAAGCATACAACTCTCCATGCTCAAATCAACCATTCATTCTACCATTCCTAGTCCTAAAAATTAAAGTAAATACTGATATTAGTTGCAATACCACTAGTTGCTATAGATTTGTAAATTTATAACCTACATTGATAAGAAGTGTATTCAAATTTGCTTTTAGAAGTTTGCTTTTTATTTTAAAGAAACATTTTCTTTCATATATCTTTACTTTTTACATAAGTTTGTGATCAACCTTGTAACAACAGAAGTAATCATGAATTTCTGTGCTATAACTATTAATATAGAATGTATCATTACAAAATTTGGAACGTTTTTAGTAAATATAAATCTTTTGTATGCATGAATTCAGATATTTATTTAATTAAGTATTTTTGTGTTAATTATCTGCACATGAATATATGGAGTCAGGGTGGTGACTAGTCCATGTGTACAATGATTTTCATATTAAGATTTTAAAATATTTTATTCTGGTAACTTCTAAAACCTCCTAAATGACAAACTTTTTTCTTTCAGTAAAACTACATTTTTGTTATTTTTTCAACCTTAACTTTAAACAGACCAAGTTGGTTTTTGACCTATCAGTAATGAAAAAGTTACACATAAAAAGACTCATCCACACTAAAAACCTTATAATTTATCAGTGTTGTGCAGTTTAATAAAGCAAGTCAAATATATAAGTGTGAAATGCAGTTTTTTTTTTTACACATTTCTTGTTTAACGTCTGTAACAACTAACTATGATGAAAATCAAAAAAATATATGCAGTAAAACAAAGTTTTCATTACATTCGTTTTATCTGTAATCAGAAATGTCAAACTAAATGGGCCTTAGACACATAGGACTTAAATATCATTTTGGACATCATTAATTTTGAGCTATTGACCAGAGGAAATGAAACCAGTCAGCAGCACCTAAAACTGAAGGCTTCAGTATAAACTTATGAATGAAGTAATGGAATTAGATAACATCTTCATAACATACCCACAGCTTAAAGTGTAGATCGTGTTCAGTAGTATCGCACTTCAAACCCACAAGTCTTTAATTAGCAGCCCAAAATATTAAACAATGGGTCATGTCTGGCCCAGTTGTTTGGTTTAGAGAGCTTTCTTGCTTAACCTTATGAAATGGTCACACACATATAACAAAGTTTAAAAATACCATCACAGATACACAATTCCCTTTATACTGGAAACTGATAATCAAACACTAAATTGAACACCAATGACAATAGCATTTCCAGCTCTTCCACTAATACTACACATTCAAGTCTTCCTACATACCTTCCTGCACAACTAAGAGACTAGATATTGCATCAGGTACACTAACTCCTGCTGCTAAAAACGTCAGCCCCATTACAGTGTCAGGAATGTGAAGTGTGAAACCTTTAAAAGAAATAGATCATAGTTTACAGTGAATCTTTATACTCATAGCACAACAACTTGTATTTTAAAATACACTGCATGCAACTCATAATTAACAAATAAATTGCAATTCCTGGTCAACTGAAACATTATTAATTTCCTGAAATCATTGACAATAGATCTTGTTTCAACTTAACTGTAATTTATTGCAGTTACTTAGAAATTTTAACACTACTTATTGTAATGTTATTTTTTACATTACAAAAGAAAGAGTGTATTGAGAAAAACTTGCCAAAATTAAGCTTACTGCTTAATAGTTGTGACCTTCCTCGATAATTATTACAGCATCCAACAGTGTACATCTTAAGCATTCTTAAAGATAAAGCTTTATTGATAATGATCTGATTTTATGATGTTGATATAGTGAAGATGTATTTAGCATATTGGATTTTTACATAAACACAAAAAAATGGTCACAAAAAAAACTTTTCACTAATATGTAATAAATGGATACTAAATTTTTTATTTAAGTTATCCACATGCTAAATTTCTCAAAATATTTTCATCCATAGTTATATTTTATATTTCTTTTCTATTTTATTTCTAAACCAAATAGTTAATGTCCTTATGCATTCTTTATAACAATAGAGTAAGCAGTACAAAACATGAGACAATACATAAATAGGTTTAGTTAATATTTACTTGGGATATATGTGAAAAAATATCGGGGCCCACTCAGATAGAGTGGAACAGTATTAATTTCTATATAAAACAATAAATCATAAAATTACTAAGGAAAATTATAACACTCCCATTAAAATTTGAACATCTCTTTTACATTATTTTGAGGGTCTGTTTTCTTTCCAAAATAATTTTTCTTATAACTATCATTATGAATATATAACAGCAAAAGGATATGTTTAACCTACCAATGATAGTAATAAACCAAACAAGGATGTAACAAAGTCCAGATATCCACACACAAGACATGAGAAATGTAGCCATATACCAGTTCTTCCAACGCTCCAAACGACAGTCAGGAATAGTAAAGTAACACAGTATAGTGATAGGGAGTGAAATAGCCCACATAAATGCTTTATAAAGTTTCTGTGGAATGTGGAAAGGGGAAACATTTTCCACATCATCAGTTCTGGTAAAATTTTCAACTTTAATCAAATCTGAAAGAAACAAAATCTAATGAAAATCCATTTAAGAAACAAAACATATCTTCACTAGGCTTAAAATACATGATCTAGTACTGATTACTGCTGCTCTGCGAGAGTAGAACTACTAAATAAAACATAGGATAGAAAGTAATAATGATGTTCTACAAAAATACCAAATCAGATGACTGTTCAAGAAATGTGAAACTTACAATAACTGGACAATGACCAGGACACAGAGAAAACTTTAATGAGAAACAAGTACAGGAGGAATAGAACTTGATGTACTGCAATTCACAATGAATTAACACACCTAGATTTCATACGCTCTTGCACATTTATTGTCAGATGGCTAGTTTCTACTACTTCTGTTTTTTTCACTGTAATTGATCATTTTCTGGGAGCTGAAGACCAAATATCCACAACCATGAACTAGCACTTATACAAACACTCAAATATGAACATTTTATTGTTTATTTATGTACAATCAGGTTTTCAGACAGAAAACAGTGCTCTATTCTTCAGTTATCACTACAGCAAATATGGAAATACACTAAAGTGAATATGCAGTACACCATGAATACACATATTGCTTTCAGTTATGTTGAGGAAGTCTTTAGGAGTGTCACATGACGTGGTGAAGTGTCAAGATTTCAAAGTCAAATCCATCTCAAACTTAAATGGGTTAAAAGAACTGATGCTCATCTCCAAGTTCAATGGAACAAACAATTGGGAATGATGGCATATTACTCTTTCCTGGAATACCGCTATGCAGCATGGTATACTTAATACTTTCCATATGTGGTTGGTAGATATAGCCAACATTGTAACCACAAGTAATCAGTTTCGATATCTTCACAAAACTTGGAAAGTTTTCACTAAATATTGCATGTATTTTGAACACAAATGATCAGACTTTAAATTTAGTGGTTTTACTAAAGATATGCCCATAATATTATCATCATACTATATGGTGTCAGTATTAACTGTTCCAATTGCAATGCAATTTTCATTAGATTAAAAATCCTTCAACACTTCAAATTTCACTTATGTAACCTCCTAAAAAAATCCAATGTTTTTTGACAGTAAAACTATTTTATCAATCCTATCTCTATATGAACTTTACCGACTTGACCAACTTAGGCAACATAAGATATAAATTTAAAAACAAACCAACTTTTCTTTCTCAAATGACTGCAGATTGTAACTGAAACTACAACTGCTTATCTTAAATATCTTAAAACTTGTAGCAGTGTACATCTGTTTCTAACAAACAATCCCAGCATTGAAATTGTAAATAACTCAAACACATTAGATAACAATTCATGAACTACTGACAAGCACAGCTCATGGAGAATTTTTATATTATCATCTACCATTATCTTATATAATCTAACTTAACAAGTTTGTAATTTTTAAATTTTAGTCAGGAAACAAAATAACTGAAAAGGAAGAAAGAGAACATTTATGTTTGGAATATTTTTTTTTGCTATTAGTTGCTATTGAAATTTAAGACATTTTTTTATAATGATGATACTAGTATTTTGAATTGATACCTCTTAAAACAAAAAACTGTCTTGACTAGTATTTCCCTCTACTAGCACAAATGTTTTGCTTGCCTTACAACTCTCGCTTCTTTCTGCAGATCAGCAAGTGAATGATCCTGCAACAACCCTTAATCTTCTTAATCACTTCAAGATTGGTCATAACTAGTTGAACTGAACCACTAAAAGTGGGGAGGATGGGTGGGAAATGTAAGAAGAAACTAACAAGTACTGGAAATACATTTTTAGTTTAGAAAAATGTTTACTTCTCATATGATATTTTGCTTGTTGTCACAAAAATCCCACATCGAATTGGTTAAAGATCTGGGAGAATATGATCCTCCTTCAGAAAACACCCAAAAGGATGATCATTAGGTGTGGTAGAGATTGAAAAACAGCATCAAAGGGAAATTGTACCACTTCTGAACCAGGTATACTCTTCACCATTCAGAAATGTCACTAAAACCTAAAAAGACCCAAAAATTTCAGCAAGAAAGGATTGATTGATTGATTTTGTGTTTTAGGGCACAAAGCATTTAAACTATCTGCACCAAACTTCCGGTAAAAAGGTATAAAATAAAGTAAATGTAGTAAAAGACATAAAAGGTAATGAAGGTAAAACAAAAAAGTATAAAACCAGTGTTAACACCTAGTCTACAATGTTAAGAGAGAAAGTAGAGTATAAGAAGTTATAAAGTATTTACTCTAGCAAAATGGTAATGATCACAACCTGCCAGGAAGACTAACAGGTAAGTTCAAGAACCACCTTCAGTCAACTGAAGTTGGCCTTTCCAGTCCTGGTTCCGGGTTATGTGTCATAGCAGCTATTATCAAAATGTAAAAGAATAGAAGTTTTAAAAGACACATAGCAAAATTGTAATAATGAGTAGCCAAATGTCCAGTAAAAATATAAAAGTCAAGAAAATGGAGTAAAATTTGCAAATGTATATGAAGGTAAAAACAAAACAGCAATTAAAACAGAAAATGACGTAAAAACCAATGTTGACATCCAGTCAACAAAGTTGTAAAAGACTACCTGTAGCAGAATGGTAATGATCATAACCCGCCAGGAAGACTAATAGGCAAGTATAAAAACCACTGTCAGTCACCTGAAGTTGGTCTTTCCAGTCCTGGTTTTGGGTTATGAGTCAATATGGCCAGTACTAAAAGGTAAAGTAGTAAAAGGTGAAATGATATGCAGCAAAAGTGTAATAACAACTCGCCAGGATGACTAACGAGTAGTTCAAACAATAGCGTTAGTCACCTGAAGTTGGCCTTTCCAGACCTGGTGTTGAGTTATTTGATGTTCTGGCCATTGTCCAATGTCAAATTGAACGAGAGAGATTAAAACTGTAAAAAAGGAACCACAAAAAGGTGTAATGAATAAATATGCAACACTTAAAAGATATTAAAAAGATTCATGACCATTAAAAAATTAAAAACGTTATCGAGGTGGACAGAGTCACCATCACCAATAACACTGTCCAATCTTACAGACTGACTCTGGGAAAAAATATATTTAAAATATTGCCGTCATTGAGAATTGTAACGATGGCAAGAAAGTAAAACATGGCTGATAGTGATTTAAGTGTTACACAAACTACACATCGGTGCATCAGTTCCAGATAAAAGAAAATGATGAGTTAAAAACTGTGACCAATGCATAGCCCACTGAGAACAACTTCCTCCTTCTGAACTTTACGGAAGCTAGATGGCTAAAGTCCAATATAGGGTTTGATTTGAAAAAGCTTGTTGTCGCGTTGCTCACTCCAGGTGGACTGCCAGCTGGCACAGATCTAAGTCTTCAAGACAAGACCATAGTCCATGTACGGGATAGGCACAGGGGTGATAGTGCTGGAGCTGATAGATTCAGCTGCCATGTTTGCAAGCTCGTTCCTGCGAATACCAACATGGCCTGGTATCCAGAAAAACTGGATTGAAGTAGCTGTTGATGAGAAATGGGCCAGTCAGTTTTGAATATCAGCAAGAACAGGATGTGAGCCAACGTGTAGCGATTCCAAGGCCAGTATAGAACTAAGCAAATCAGTATAAATAGTGCAGTTGGAGTACTGCTCAGCTGCAATATGATCCAGGGCAAGAGATATGGCATACAGTTCACCATTGAATACAGAAGCTGTAGAGGGGATTCTGTGTGCAACAACTGAACCACAGCAAACCATAGCAGAGCCCACTGAATTACCTGATTTGGAACCATCTGTATAAATGGGAACTGAATGATTGTTCAAGAGATATTCATTGAATAAAAGACGGTACTTCCAATCTGGAGTATCTGCCTTTTTTAGGTGACTGAAAAAAAGGTCACATTTGGGGGCTGTAATAAGCTATGGTGGGATGGGGCTGACCTGTGAAATCTGCAATGTTATCCAAGGACAGACCCAATTCATCCAATTGCGCCCGGATGCGAAGGCCAAACGAAGCAATGACAGATCGTCTGTTCTGAAAAAGTACTGCCCATCGAGGAAGGAAAACACATTCCCAGGTGGTATGCTTTGGTAAGGAACGAAGTTTCGAAGTATATTGTAAAGATAGATGCAAACAGCAAAGGTGTAGAGAAGGTTCATGAGATTCAACGTATAATCTTTGAACTGGAGATGTACGGAAAGCCCCAGTGCAGAGTCGAAGTCCTTGGTGATGAACGGAGTCCAGCATCTTCAAGGCCGAAGGTCTGGCAGAGCCATAGACCATTGATCCATAGTCAAGTTTTGATCGAATAAGAGCACGATATACCTTTAACACTGAACATCGATCTGCCCCCCAACTTGTAGAAGAGAGGACACGGAGGATGTTCAGTGCTCTTGTGCATTTGACCCGTAGCTGCTTTAAGTGTGTTATAAAGGTCAGTTTACGATCAAAGATAAGCCCCAAGAACTTGGTCTCCGGGACTACTGGCAGCAAAACTTCACCGATATGAAGTTCAGGATCAGGGTGAATACCCCATTGACAGCAAAAATGTATGCATAGAGTTTTAGAGAGAGAGAGAAATTAAAGCTGTTCACTAGAGTCCATTTCAGTACACGATTGAGGGCAGTTTGTAGTTGCCGCTCAATATATTTCACGTTTGATGACTGACATGAGATGTGAAAGTCATCGACATACAGCCCATTTGCAAAAGTGAGAGTGAGTTGTTCAGTGATGGCATTTATTTTTATACTGAAAAGTGTGACACTCAAAACACAGCCCTGATGGACCCCAAGTTCCTGTACAAAAGAATGGGAAAGTGTCGAACCTACACAAACTTGGAATCTCCTGTCTATTAAAAAATTTAATAAACATGGGTAGATGGCCATGTAAGCCATATGTATGGAGGTCTCGCAAAACGCTATACCTCCATGTTGTGTCGTAAGCCTTCTCTATGTCAAAGAATAATGATACAAGATATTGGCGTTTGAGAAAGGCTTCTCTGAAAGATATTTCAAGACGAATTAGGTGGTCTGTGGTGGAGTGCTGTCGTCAGAACCCACACTGGGTGGGCTGGAGGAGGTTGTTTGATTTGAGGAACCAAACAAGACAAGCATTAACCATCCTTTCTAAGGTCTTACAGAGACAACTTGTCATAGCAATTGGACAGTAGTTTGAAGGAATCTTGGGATCTTTCCCTGGCTTAGAAAAAGGTAAAATAATAGCCTGGCACCAGGCATCAGGAAAAACATTCGCCTGCCAGATTTGGTTAAAGACAATCAGAAGGACATCAAGAGAAGCAGAAGATAGATGGTGCAGCATGTCATAATGAATATCATCAGGTCCAACAGATGTACTGGCAGACTGATGAAGGGCCATTTTCAGTTCCACCATGGAAAAGGGACAATTATAGTCAAAGAAACAGTGAGTTCGAAAGGAAAGAGGTGATCGCTATTGCCAGCTGTTGGTTGTAATACTTTGACATATACATATTTATTGCAGTTTTTTTCCTCTGGCTGAAATATTTCTTCCTGTGATCCCGTCCTCTACACATTGTTTTCTGGTTGGAGATAGTTAAGCCACACAAGTCCCTTCATATTTTTGGCTGGTTTCCTTCATCTTCTGTGAACTGAATGATAAATTTGCAATGCTGTCAGGTTTTGAACTGAAGATGCTACTCCAGATTGATGCCCTTCATCTTCCTCCCTTTTGTTGGATGCTGGTTCTTAGTGGATTTAGTGTTATTTGAAGTTGGGTAAAACACGTGATTACCTGCATGAGTAAAACTGGCTTCTGTATCCACTGTAGACTGAATGTAACACTTCCACTGCAAACCTGGTTTTTGACTAAAGATGGATGCCACTTTAACTTTCCTTGCTTCCTGCCATCTGCTGGATGTTATTTCTCAGTGGATATAGTGCTGGTTTTGATGGAGATGCACATGTGTAGTTTGATTTTTAGTAGGGGCACTCATATATCCCCATCCTGTACCTGTTTTGGAGGTGTAACATAGAGAACTCTTCCTATTGCAAACCTGCAGTACAATTCCATCTGAAATCAGGTGTTGATTGAGGTCAAACTTCCATTTATGGTCTGTCACATTCTAATCACTCAACATGGAGTTTCCTTTCTTGCTCCCCTCGGTGTGGATTCCTGTAAAGTGGTGAGGGGACCTCCCAGGGAAGGATCTGTTCTGTCTGGTTACCTTCTCTGGGATCAAAACATCCACCCACATGTTTGTCGTGCGTGGCAACCCGTGAAGGGGAGGAGAGGATCCTGGTGGTTGAGGGGTCCAACCCTAACACACCACTTTGGCCTTGAATTCCTGTAGACGGTGGCCTTTGGGTGGCCCTCCTTAGGTCAATCGGCTGGTCCACTTGGGCTAGAGTCAACCAAGTACCAGTGTTGGAAGTTCTTAACAGAAGTTGTGGACATTGTGCCTGATGCTGGTGTTTGGGTATAGTGCTCACGAAACCCTGGCATTGCTGCATTGTCCTTGCATGACTCTGTAGTGCGTCCCCTTGTAGGGCTCCATGGTGGGTGGGATCAGTGGGTACCGAAATTTTTCCTTTTTCCTATGGATCCCCCAAAAAATGTAAATAAAATTGTGAAAAAACAGTCAATGGGTAACAACCACGTCTTGAAGACTCTGAACAGCAATCTTCAACATCAGTAACACACGTACCTCATTTTCTTATATTACATTCTCTTTCGGAAAAACCTTTAGGGCAAATGTCCCTCTTTTTTTTTATTTAGAAGGGACTAGAGGGACTTGCTGGCTCTCCAAAGTCAGTAAAGAAGCTTTGATCTGGTGACATATTGGTTGAAACATCCACATCCCAACACAGTGAACTCCTCTTGAATTCAAAGGCAATTGGGGATATACCTATTGAGGTTACACCCCATTCTACTTTGAATTCTTCATGAGGAGTTATTGTTGAAAGGGATTTGAAGAACGTTCCTGAGTCAGAGATTCTCGCTGGTCTCTCCACTCACGGAGTTTCTGCAGTGAGGTGCATCTCCACTCGCAAAGACGGAGTTACATTGCCAACAAATACCCTTGTTTTAACATTTACTGAACCTCGTGCACCTGCCACCATCAAGGCAGGTCATCTCATTTGCAGGGTTCAGCCATACATTCCAAACCCTCTTCAATTTATCCAATGTCAGAGATTTGGCCACTCAAAGACATCATGTCTTGGTTCCCTGACATGTTGTCGTTGTGAAGGCAAGGACCACAATGCCTATGAATGTGGCATGGACCCACATTGCATCAACTACAATGGTTCTCACCCCTCTTACTTTCATTCTTGCCCAAAATGGTTGGAGAAAAAAGAGGTACAGCATTTAAAAACGATACATAACATTAATTATCATGCAGCTCGGAAATTGCTGCCCACCACTCCATCTCGGACATATGCTGCTGCACTTCATTCCACAACTACAGTGGGAGTGCAGACAGATCTCTCTGTGCCTCCAAGAGAATCATTTTCAAAAGAAATGAAAAGCCTTTTGACCTCTGTGGTTAAAAAAGTTGATGAATTGACTTTCACACCCATCTCTGTTCCTCCCATACCTTCCAACAAACCTCAAGATCCACGTCCTTCAGTTTCAAATACAAGCATTTCTTCTGATACATCTTTTTCTCCCACCCCAAGTGGCAAAACAGTTATTCGTTCCCGTCCTCAGTCACTGGACTCTCCTTCCAATAACAAAAACCTGCCCACTCAACCCAAGGCAGGATCCATGGAGGTTGATAGACCTCCTCCGACTACAGACAGTAAAGAAAAAAGACGTGGTCATAAACAGAAGGGTTTTTCAGCCACTTCATCTACCCATTTTTAAAAATGGCCACCTTAATACAATGGAACTGTCGAGGTTTACGTTGTAATCTGGATGATATCAAAACACTGATTGCTTCCTACCATCCTGTTTGTCTTTCTTTACAAGAAACATTTCTCAAACCCGCTGATACAGTCTCCATTCGGCAGTTTTCTCTGTACAGAAAAAGACAGGTTGTGTGATGGTCGAGTACATGGAGGGGTGGCACTGTTGGTTGATCAGCATTTGCCCACCCTTTGTCACTCAGCACACCCTTGGAGGCCGTAGCCATCCGTGTTTCCTTGGGTCGTACCGTCACTGTTTGTTCTCTGTACCTGTCCCCTGGAGAGACATATGATCAATAAGACCTTGATGCTCTCATTGAACAATTACCATCTCCATTTCTAATCCTGAAGGATTTTAATGGACATCATTCCCTCTGGGGAAGTGCTGTTATTGTTGGGAGGAGTCGATCTGTAAAGCGTATGCTCTTTGATTACAATCTTTCTCTTTTCAATACTGGTTCTTCCACTTACTTTCATGCACCTAGTCAGTCCTTTACCACTATTGATCTTTCGGTTTGCTCCCCTTCATTATTCTCCCATTTTTCATGGAGGGTTGACAATAATCTACTAGGCAGTGATCATTTTCCGATCCTTTTCACAGAGACTGGCCGTGATTGATGCCACCCTACCCGCGTGCCCCGGTGGAAGTTGGATCAGACAGACTGGTCCACTTTCACTGCTCTCGCAGAACTTGATCCTGCCATCATATGTTAGATCTACAGCAGAAAAGGCATCATGCCATTAACACCAACAGAATTCCATCACTCTATTCTCAACTGAGGAATAATCTCCATGGTATATCACCCTAGAACCTACAAACTGGGAAGCAGCAAGTGCTCCCATACTCCACAAAGGGAAAAAATGCATTGGTGAGTTCTTAGGATCACAGTACGTATTTTGGAAAGCAGAGTTACCAAGTTGACAGAATTGATCAACTAACACTTGGCAGTATCTTGAATTATACCTGAGGTCTGCAGTAAAAGATTCTCAATGCCATTAAGCATTACAGCTGAGAATCCCAGTTTGTTTTACCCATGTACACCCTTGTGCAAATTAATTGAAACAAATGGCCCCTTTACAATATTTTCAGCATGGCAGCCAGTGTAGGCTCACTAAACCAGCTGATTCCCTTTAATTGTTACTTTTTCACACAGACTGCATCATTAGCTGTGTTTTGCAGTACGGTTGATATATTTTTGGGATACGTAACAAAATCGAGGAATATTATGTCAAATCAAAATTGTGTTAGAAGTGCAAGGAGACCAGTCAAAAACAACTTCTTACCAACTCAATGAAGAAAAAACAGTATCACTGGGGTCTGAAATACAAGAACTGGATGCAAGAACAATGGAGGAAGATGATATTCAATGACGAGACTCATTTCTTCATACAGAGTTAAAGAAGTCTGCATGTTTGCAGATCTCCAGGTGAGAAACATTGAGAATCTCACATCAATCAGTTCATAAAACATTCCTTGAAGAAAATGTTATGGGGCTTTTTCAGCTACTATGGCATCAGAGGCTTACATATCATAGAAGGTATGATGAGAGGACCACAGTACATTAAAGTTTTGCAGAGAAGAGTTGTTCCAGAATTGAAAAAGATTTCCGAATGGATCTGGCATTTTTCAGCAAGATCTGGTACTATGCCAGACATCAAAACTTAAGAATTTTTTGACTACAATGCGAATAAAGGTGCTGGACTGGCCTGGAAACTCTCCAGACTTAAATCCTATTGAAAATCTTTGGGCGATTTGTAAAGAAAGACCTCGGGGGAAAAGACTGTACTGTGAAAGATAAGCTAATTGAGGCAATAATTGAGGTGTGGTACTGCAATCCAAAAATTAGTAAAAATTGCAGTCAACTCGTGGACTCAATGCCAAAGCAGATTAATGATCTTCTGAAAATAAAGGCAGTCACTTCATGTATTAATTTGTGAGTAATTTCTGGATTCTCAGAAAAAAAACAAAAAAATTGAAAAAAATTGTAACTTTCCGTCTTATTTCAATTTATTTGCACAAGGGTGTGTGTAAACTGTCTGGGAAGAACATATTTATGAAGCAATAGACCATGAGATGGATGTATGAGGGGTCCTACAGAACAACCTATCTCTACAATATGCATAGCATAATCCTATAAAGTGTTATTGTGTTTCAAGTAATATTTTATACATTGAAACCTAGATGACAATTGGACAAAATCTATAAACAAACACCTGGTGGCATCTGGAATTATACATGAGCTCTATGTTATGAAATGCTTCAATTTTGAAGACTTCTAGTAAGGTCTATACAACTCCCCTGATGATGACTACCCTGGGAATATGGAAAAGCCATGAAAAAGGTATGGTAACAGATCTAAGAGGGGAAGAAAAATACAACAAATATCTAGAGAAGGGAAAGAATACACCAGACAAAGTAACTGGTTAATCCAAATCATGAGGGGTTTTGAAGTAGTCACAGAAAAAATAGGAGTACAATGAAGAAACCAATGGATCTGAAAAAACAGAAGAATGCAGTACATGTTGTATATCATCTAAAGGCCATCATCAAGCAAAAGAGTAAATCAGGATATTGTGCTCCCATAAGTGGAGGGTTGTCACATGAGTATTTCAGCATTGATATGAAGAAAGAAATGAGTTGCAAGGCTAATGACAAGTTTATGCCAACAGAGAGCAATACTAGTCAAGAATCCTTTTGAAAAAAAAATTAAAAATACCATCTTGGAATCCATTTTTATGATAAAGTTATTCATATATATATTGATAATAAAGAAATTTAATTTAACTTGACAAAGGTTCATAATATTAGTAGTTTGATCTACCCATAATGAAAGGGCTAACAACTAGTGTAAGGTATCTTGCTCTAAAAAAAAACACCACTAAAATGTCTAGAGGTGCAAAACAATTTTTGCAGAACTTGTGTAATAATAAAGTACTGGAAATGCAAAATGGAAATAATGTTTTAATCTTGAGAGTGAGAATTAAGTATGTGAAGAAAAAATTTAAAACTACAACTTCAAGTGTTAGCAAAGCATAAATGGGTTAAAGTGATCACTTTGAAAAGAAAAATTCTGGATTAATAAAAATGTGGTAAATCATAAGAATCATTACTCCAGCATATAGCAAGTATACAAATAACAGAAAGACTGCAATGAATATGAGACCTAAAGCTTCCAGAGAGAAAATCCTGCAACTTGTCCCATACAACTCAAAAGCAAAGTCCCAATAAATTACGTTAAATTCTCAATTTGTGAGCAAACATTTAAATTACATACTTCAAAATGTAAAAAAAACCTAAAATAATAAATTCCACAGAAAAGCACAATAAAAACCAAAATTTAATCAGATATTCAGACAAAGATAGTCAGATAGGACATACATACTTATGAGAAATACTTCTGACTGAAACTGATTAGTCTAATGCATATGATAACAAAGGAGAAAAATGAGACAAGTTTTAATTTTCAATTGGCTGGGAGTAAAGTCCAGAAAAACTCTTGTAATTGAGTTAAGCTTTGTGAATATTTGATTTATTTACATAAAGGTAAAGTGCATAAGAATTTTATACACTGATAATAATAAAGATGTAATTTATTTCATAACCATGAAACTGAAGATTGTCATTCATTGTCAATTACATAAGTTAGTGCACTTATAAGAGCTTCAAGAGCTCAAAATTATCATGTTGAAATCTGTTTTTGATTCCCACTAAATTTTCAATAAACTGAAAATTAACAGATCACATGGAAAAGAAACAGTTAACAAAAAACAAAACAGCAATCAGTTACATAAATTAGTAAACATATGGAATAACTGGATTATCAACTGTGTCTAATGTTAACATTTTGTCTGAATGAAAATGTTTCATACCTCCATTTACATTATCATCACTCTTTTCCAAATCTTCACAGAGAAGAACAATCTCATCATCACAGAGATGTTTATATACCACATCATGAGAGTTCTCGGGAAAATTGTGCCTTGATAACTCACATGGCCAAGATAGATTTTTAACCCATTTCTCTACCCGTTCGTTCACAAACATGAAAGCTATATAAGCTCCATACAAACTCAATAACACCAATGATTCTAACCTGCAAAAATAAAATTATCTTTAAAAAAAAAACAAAATTTTAAAGGGTCAAAATATTTATCTCATGTCTGAAATTACAAATGATTCAAGTCTAAAGAAATATATGATGCCTGAACAACAATTATACATCATGGAACATAAAGCAAAATATTCTCACACTAGAGTAAGTAGATAATGTAAAGTTTATTACACATTTAAAGCTACAGAATCAACATAAAATAATGCTCTTTGACCCATGGAACATGCATCCAAATTAATACAAATACAACATTCATATTTTGCTATAAAGAAACTAAATATAGTGTTATAATGCAATCTACATAGTAGAGAGAAAGAATTTAAGTGATAAAAAGTTTCAAATTTAACTAAACAAAATTTTATTTTTCAATAAACTTACTTCAAAAATTACATGCTGAGCACCAGTTTAAGACAAATTAAGTATCTATGGCAAGTTTTCTGACAGTTTTACATATTCACATAGCTTTCTGAAGATTTATGTGGAATACTAATTAATCATATTCTATTTCATAATCTGTGGGTTCATAAAATAAACATTTCACATATAATTTGTACTTTAACTTACTTTTATGTAAAGAAAATATAAAATAAAATTAGTAAAGCTATAAAAGTTTTACCTTTACAATTAATTTGTATTTACTTTTACTGTTTTTGTAGCCACTTTCACAAACCATAAACAATATTTTCTTCAAATATTCTTTCAGAGATAAGTTATGTGGTCATCATAATGAACAAATTAAGGTAAAATGTAGAGTAACTGTCCAGTACAGTGTGAAACTTTTAGAGGAAGTCTGGTTGCCTAATCTATAAAAAACATGTTGAAAAGAACATTTCAAAAGACTTCAATTATATTCACATTAATCCTCCTAAACAGCATATAAAACAATGCACAGCCAATCAACATAACCTGTATTTGGTTTTCTTTGTTTGGAGTTTTGCTCAGAGCTACACAAGAGCTATGTGTGGTAATCATACCTAATTCTGCAATGAAAGACTAGAAGAAAGGCAACTATTCATCAATTACTGCAGCCAACTCTTGGACTACTTTTTTTTTTTAACCAATGAATAGTGGCATTGACCAACACAACTTTGTAATAATTAAAAAGCTAAACATGTTTGTTGGGACAAGAAATTGATTGATTGATTTAGTGTTTTATGGCACAAAGCAGCTAGGCTACCTGTACCAAACAACCGGTAAAAAGTTAAAATTAAATTTAATAAAATTCATAAAAGGAAATTAAGGTGAAACAAAATAAAGTTTAAAAAAAACAAAACAAGTTGCATTAAAACCAATATTTACATCTAGTCTACAGTAGTAAAAGAAAAATTACAGTAATTCAAGTTGTAAAGGACTTTCTGTAGCATAACTATAATTATCATAACTCACCAGGAAGACTAATAGGTAGTTCAAACAGCAGTGTTAGTCACATGAAGTTCGCCTTTCCAGTCCTGATTTTGAGTTATATGATGTTACAGCCATTTTCTAATTTCAAATTAAACTAGATGAACTTTGATTCTTAAAAAAGAATCATGTTAAAAAAGGTCTAACATATAAATTAAAAAGATTAATGGCCTTTACAAAACTTAAAATATTTCCAAGGTAGACAGCGTCACCATCACCAATAACAGTCTAACACTATGGATGAACCTTGGAACAGAGTATGTTTAAAATGGTGCCATTGTTGAGTCATAATGATGACAAGAAAGTGAAATGTGGCTTACTGTGATTGGAATGTTACAGAAACTACACACATTGGGCATCAGTTCCAGATAAAAGAAAATGACGAGTTAAGAAACTGTGACTAATGCATAGTCTAGTTAGAACAACTTCATCTTTCCAGTCCTTACGAAAGCAAGACAGCCAAAGTCCAATATTGGATTTTATTTGGAAAAGCTTATTATCACATTGCTCACTCCAAGTCGACTGCCAACTGGCACAGAGCCGAGCCTTGAATATAGGACCATATTCCATGTATGGATCAGGAACAGCAGTGATAGTGCCAGAGCAGATAGATTTAGCTTTGGTGTCAGTGGGCTCATTCCCATAAATACAAACATGTCCCAGTATCCAGGAAAACTGCATAGAAATAGATGTTAAAGAGAAATGGGCCAGTCAATTTTGAATATCGGCAAGAACAGTGTGTGAACTGATGTGAAGCAATTCCAGGGCCTGTAGAGAACTAAGCAAATCAGTACAAATAGTGCACTTTGAGTACTGCTTAGCATCTATGTGATCCAGGACAAGAGAAAGGGCATACAGTTCAGCAGTGAATACAGAAGCTGTAGAGGAAATTCTGCACAAAACCACCAAACCACAACAAACTATGGTACAGTCATTTGATTTTGAACCATCTGTATAAATAGGAATGGAAGGATGGTTCAAAAGAAGTTCAGCAAATAACAGACAGTATTTCCAATTGGAAGTGTCTGCTTTTCTCAGATGATTTAAAGATAGGTCACACTTAGAGACTGTAAGAAGCCATGGTGGGATGGGCTGACCAGTGGATACAGCAATGTTATCCAAGGACAGACCCAATTCATAAAACTGTACCTGGATACAAAGGCCAAAAGGAGCAGTGGCAGATTGTCTGTACTGAAAAAGTATGGCCTACCGAGGAAAAAACACACAATCCCAGGTGGGATGCTTTTGTAAGGAATGAAGTTTTGAAGCATATAGTAAAGACAGTTGCAAATGGCAGAGGTGCAAAGAAGGTTCATAAGACTCCATGTATAAAGCTCTAAACTATGGAATTGCAAAAAACCCCTATGCATAGCTGATGATGAATGGAGTCCAACATCTTTAGGGTTGAAGTCCTGGCAGAGCCATAAACCAGTGATCCATAGTTGAGTTTCGATCAAATAAGAGCACGATATCTTTAGCACAGAACATCAATATCCTCCCAAAGTGGTGGAAGAGAGGACATGGAGAATGTT
Organism: Carcinoscorpius rotundicauda; assembly: GCA_011833715.1. NCBI lineage: Eukaryota > Metazoa > Arthropoda > Merostomata > Xiphosura > Limulidae > Carcinoscorpius > Carcinoscorpius rotundicauda. The sequence continues at coordinate 48,612,238 of CM022394.1, read as the reverse complement.
CAGTACTCTTGTACATTTGGCCCATAGCTCCTTAATGTGTGGTATAAAGGTCAGCTTAGGTCAAAGATATGCCCAAAGAACTTTGTCTCAGGGACTACAGGCAGCACAAGATCCTAATACAAATTTCAGGGTCAAGGTGAGTACCCCATTGGCCACAAAAGTACATGTAAACGGTTTTAGAGAGAGAAAAGTTAAAGCCATTTGTTGTGGTCTGCTTTGATAAATGATTGAAGGCAGTCTGTAGCTGCTGCTCAATATACCTCATGTTCAGCAACTGATGTGAAATGTGAAAGTCGTTGACATAGAACCCTTTTGCAACAGTAGGAGTTCAGTGATGGCATTAATCTTCATGCTGAAAAGTATGACATTCAAAATACAGCCCTGAGGGGCTCCAAGTTCCTGTAGAATAGAACGAGGAAAGTGTTGAACCCAGATGAACTTGGAATCTCCTGTCCATTAAAACATTTTTAATAAAAATGGGCAAATTTCCACATAGCCCAAATATATGCAAAATGCCATACCTCCATGTTGTATCATAAGCCTTCTCAATGTCAAAGAGCATTGATACAAGATGTTGTCGTTTGAGAAAGGCTTCTCTGATTGATGTTTCAAGTCCAATCAGGTGGTCTATTGTGGAGAGCTGTTGCCAGAACCCGCACTAGGTGGGTAAGAGGAGGTTGTTTGATTCAAGAAACCAAACAGAAATGGGTGTTGAAATTGATTCTTCAATTTTTTTAACCATGGAGATCAAAAGACTTTGCATTTGGTTTGAGAATGATTCTTATGAAGTCACAAAGAGATCCGTCTGCACTTCCACCATAGTAGTAAAATGATGTGCAGCAACATACGTCCGAGATGAAGTGGTGGGCAGCAACTTTCGAGCCTAAAAGTAAGTAATGTTTTGAATCATTTTCAAACACTGCACCTCTTTTTCTTCCAACCTCTTAGGGCAAGAACGAAAGCAGGATAGATGAGAGCCTTTGCAATTGATGCAATGAGGGTCCATTTCACACTCATAAGCATCATGGTCCTTTCCACAGCAATGAACACATGTTAAGGAACCACAACATTATGTCTTTGAGTGACTGAACTTCTGACACTGGAAACATCTGAGAGGGTTTGGAATGTATGGCTGTACCCTACAATTAATATAACCTGCCTTGATGGTGACATGTGGACGTGGTGATGTAAATGTCAGAATAAGGACATTGTTCAGCATTGTAACTCCATCTTTGTGAGTGAAGACATGCCTCACTGTAGAAATTCCTTGGGTGGAGAAACCAGTGAAAATCTCCAACTTGGAGATGTTCTTAAAATCCCTCTCAATAATAACTCCTCGTGATGAATTCAAAGTAGATTGATTGATTGATTGATTTAGTGTTTTATGGCACAAAGCAACGAGGCTATCTGCGCCAAACAACCGGTAAAAATGTAGTAAAAGACATAAATGGAAATGAAGGTAAAACAAAAAAAAAGTATAAAACCAGTGTTGACACCTAGTCTACAAGGTTAAGATAGAAGGCAAAGTGTAAAAAGTTGTAAGGTAGGTATTCTATCATAAAGGTATAATTATAACCCGCCAGGAAGACTAACAGGCAGGTACAAGACCTACCGTCAGTCACCTGAAGTTGGTCTTTCCAGTCCTGGTTCTGGGTTATGTGTCATAGCAACTAGTATCAAAATGTAAAAGAATAGAAGTATTAAAAAACACACAGCAAAAACGCAACAATGAGTAACCAAATGTTCAGTAAAAAGAGAAAGGTCACGTAAATGGAGTAAAATTGGTAAAGGAACATGAAGGTAAAAACAAAACAGCAATTAAAACAGAAAATGGTGTAAAAACCAATGGTGACACCCAGTCTTCAAAGTTATAAACTATTTACTCTAGCATAATAATAATGATCATAACCCGCCAGGAAGACTAACGAACAAGTTCAAGAACCACCGTCAGTCACCTGAAGTTGGCCTTTCCAGTCCTGGTTCTGGGTTATGTGTCATAGTAGCTATTATCAAAATGTAATAGAATAAAAGTTTAAAAAGACACTCAGCAAAATCATAATAAAGAGTAGCCAAATGTCCAGTAAAAAAAATAAAAGTCAAGTAAATGGAGTAAAATGTGCAAAGGTAATTGAAGATAAAAACAAAATGGCAATTAAAACAGGAAATGGTGCAAAAACCAATGACGACATCCAGTCAACAAAGTTGTACAGGCCAACCTGTAGCAGAATGGGAATGATCATAACCCGCCAGGAAGACTAACAGGTAGTATATAAACCACTGTCAGCCACCTGAAGTTGGTCTTTCCGTCCTGGTTCCGGGTTATGAATCAATATGGCCAGTACAAAAAGGTTGTAAAAGCACGAAATGATATGCAGCGAAAGTATAACAGTAACTCGCCAGGAAGACTACGAGTAGTTCAAACAGACAGTTCAAACAGAAGCGTTAGTCACCTGAAGTTGGCCTTTCCAGTCCTGGTGTCGAGTTATTTAATGTTCTGGCTATTGTTTAATGTCGCATTGAATGAGAGAGAATAAAACTTTAAAAAGGAGCCACAATTAAAAAGGTGTAATGAATAAATATACCACACTTAAATAAGATTAAAAAGATTAATGGCCATTAAAAAATTAAAAACGTTATTAAGGTGGACATAGTCATCATCACCAATAACTCTGTCTAATGTTACAGATTGACGCTGGGAAAAAATATGTTTAAAGTATTGCCGTCGTTGAGGATTGTAACGATGGCAAGAAAGTAAAACATGGCTGATAGTGATTTGAGTGTTACACAAACTACACATTGGTGCATCAGTTCCAGATAAAAGAAAATGATGAGTTAAAAAACTGTGACCAATGCGTAGCCTAGTGAGAACAACTTCTTCCCTCCGAACTTTACGGAAGCTAGATGGCCAAACTCCAATTTTGGGTTTAATTTGAAAAAGTTTATTGTCGCGTTGTTCACTCCAAGTGGACTGCCAACTGGCACGGAGCCGAGCTTTGAAGACAACACCATAGTCCATGTACGGAATAGGCATAGGGGTGATGGAGCTGAGGCATACATATTTAGCTGCCATGTCTGCAAGCTCGTTCCCATGAATACCAACATGGCCTGGTATCCAGAAAAACTGAATTGAAGTAGCTGCTAATGAGAAATGGGCCAGTCGGTTTCGAATATCTGCTAGAATAGGATGTGAGCTAATGTGAAGTGATTCCAAGGCAAGAATAGAACTAAGCGAGTCAGTATAAATAGTGCAGTTGGAGTACTGCTCAGCTGCAATATGATCAAGGGCAAGAGATATTGCATACAGTTCAGCGGTGAACACAGAAGCTGTAGAGGGGATTCTGTGTGCAACTACTGACCCACAGCAAACCATAGCAGAGCCCACTGAATTTCCTGATTTGGAACCATCTGTATAAATGGGAACTGAATGATTGTTTGAAAGATATTCATTGAATAAAAGACGGTACTTCCAGTCTGGAGTATCCGCCTTTTTTAGGTGATTGAAAGAAAGGTCACACTTGGGGGCTGTAATAAGCCATGGTGGGATGCGTCGACATGTGGAATCTGCAATATTATCCAAGGACAGACCCAATTCATCCAATTGCGCCCGGATGCGAAGGCCAAACGGAGCAATGACAGATCGTCTGTTCTGAAAAAGTACTGCCCACCGAGGAAGGAAAACACATTCCCAGGTGGGATGCTTTGGTAAGGAACGTAGTTTCGAAGTATATTGTAAAGACAGTTGCAAACGGCGAAGGTGTAGAGGAGGTTCATGAGATTCAATGTATATGCTTTGAACTGGAGAGGTACGGAAAGCTCCGGTGCAGAGTCGAAGACCTTGGTGATGAATGGGGTCCAGTATCTTTAAGGCCGAGGGTCTGGCAGAGCCATAGACCATTGATCCATAGTCAAGTTTCGATCTAATAAGAGCACGATATATCTTCAACATTGAACGGCGATCTGCCCCCCAACTGGTAGAAGATAGTACACGAAGGATGTTCAGTGTTCTTGTGCATTTGACCCGAAGCTGCTTTAAGTGTGGTATAAAGGTCAATTTACGATCAAAGATAAGCCCCAAGAACTTTGTCTCTGGGACCACTGGCAGCAAAACTTCACCGATATGAAGTTCAGGATCAGGGTGAATACCTCGTCGGCGGCAAAAGTGCATGCATACAGTTTTGGAAAGAGAGAAATTAAAGCCATTCGCAAGAGTCCACTTCTGTACACGATTGAGGGCAGTTTGTAGTTGCCGCTCAATATATCTCATGTTTGATGACTGACATGAGATGTGAAAGTCGTCAACATATAGCCCATTCGTAACGGTGAGAGGGAGTTGTTCAGTGATGGCATTTATCTTTATACTGAAAAGTGTGACACTCAATATACAGCCTTGAGGGACTCCAAGTTCCTGTACAAAAGAACGTGAAAGTGCCGAACCTACACGAACTTGGAATCTCCTGTCCATTAAAAAATTTTTAATAAACATGGGTAGATGGCCACGTAACCCATATGTATGGAGGTCTCGCAAAACGCCATACCTCCATGTTGTGTCGTAAGCCTTCTCTATGTCAAAGAATATCGATACAAGGTGTTGGCGGTTGAGAAAGGCCTCTCTGATAGATGTTTCAAGACGAATTAGGTGGTCTATGGTGGAGTGCTGTCGACGGAACCCACACTGGGTGGGTGAGAGGAGGTTGTTTGATTCAAGGAACCAAACAAGACGAGCATTAACCATCCTTTCTAAAGGCTTACAGAGACAGCTCGTCAAAGCAATTGGACGATAGTTTGAAGGAATCTTCGGATCTTTCCCTGGCTTAGAGAAAGGTAAAATAATAGCCTGGCGCCAGGCATCAGGAAAAACATTCTCCTGCCAAATCCGGTTGAAGATAGTCAGAAGGACATCAAGAGAATCAGGAGAGAGATGGTGTAACATGTCATAATGAATATCATCAGGTCCAACAGATGTACTGGCAGACCGATGAAGGGCCATTTTTAGTTCCACCAGGGTAAAGGGACTATTATAGTCAAAGAAACAGTCAGTTTGAAAAGAAAGAGGTGATCGCTCTGCCCGAGTCTTGATGGCCAGGAAGGTGGAGGAACAAGCAGAAGCGCTAGATACCCGGCAAAAGCTTTCACCTAGAGTGTTAGCGATGTTTCGGACATCAGTCACCTCCTGACCATCAGAGAGTAAGATTGAGAGGGGAACAGAAGTGTAGTGCCCATTAACCTTTCGAATCTTGTCCCATACGATCTTGGAACTGGTGGTAGAAGATATGCTGGTTGTGAACTTTATCCAAGATTCCTTCTGGCTTTGACGTCTTACCCACCTAGCATGTGCTCGGGCCCGCTGGAAAGCAACCCGATTTGAAAGTGTGGGATATCTGCGAAAAGTATCCCAGGCCCGTTTTTGAGCCTTCCGTGCTAAGTTGCAAGCGGAATTCCACCATGGACGAGGATATCGTGGGAAACGTGTCGAGGTTTTAGGAATACACTGAGCAGCTGCATGTATAATACAATCAGTTACCGCTGCAACACAGTTGTCTATTGATGGCTGATTTACGATGACAGGATCAAGTTCTGCGAGAGCAGTGAAAGTGGACCAGTCTGCCTGATCCAGCTTCCACCGGGGCACGCGGGTAGGGTGGCATCGACCACGGCCAGTCTCTCTCAAAATGATCGGAAAATGATCACTGCCTAGTGGATTTCTGTCAACCCTCCATGAAAAATGGGAGAATAATGAAGGGGAGCAAACTGAGAGATCAATGGCAGTGAATGACTGACTTGGTGGATGAAAGTAAGTGGAAGAACCAGTATTGAAAAGAGAAAGATCGTGATCAGAGAGCATCTGCTCTACAGATCGACCCCTCCCATCAATAACAGCACTTCCCCAGAGGGGATGGTGTCCATTAAAATCCCCCAGGATTAGAAATGGAGATGGTAACTGTTCAACGAGAGCATCCAGGTCTGATTGATCATATGTCTCTCCAGGGGACAGGTACAGAGAACAAACAGTGATGGTACGACCCAAGGAAATACGGATGGCTACGGCCTCCAAGGGTGTATTGAGTGACAAAGACAGGGTGGGCACATGTTGATCAACCAAAAGTGCCACCCCTCCATGTACTCGACCATCACACAACTTGTCATTTCTGTACAGAGAAAACTGCCGAATGGAGACTGTATCAGCAGATTTGAGAAATGTTTCTTGTAGAGAAAGACAAACAGGATGGTAGGAAGCAATCAGCGTTTTGATATCATCCAGATTAGAACGTAAACCTCGACAGTTCCATTGTATCAAGGTGGCCATTTTTAAGGACGAGCAGGTGAAGTGGTTGGAGAACCCTTCGGTTTACGACCTCGTCTTTTGTCTTTACTGTCTTTCTTCCGAGGAGGTCTATCAACCTCCATGGATCCTGCTCTGGGTCGAGTGGGCAGGTTTTTGTTATTGGAAGAGGAATCAAGTGACTGAGGACGCGGACGAATAATTGTTTTGTTTATTGTGGTGGGAGAAAATGATGTAACAGAAGAAATGCCTGTATTTGAAACTGAAGGACATGAATCTTGAGGTTTGTTGGAAGTTGTGGGAGGAACAGATATGGGTGTGGAAGTCGATTCATCTACTTTTTTAACCACGGAGGTCAAAAGGCTTTTCATTTGTTTTGAAAACGATTCTTTTGGAGGCACAGAGAGATCTGTCTGCACTTCCACTGTAGTTGTGGAATGGAGTGCAGCAGCATATGTCCGAGATGGGATTGTGGACATCAATTTCCGAGCCTCAGGATAACTAATGTTATGTGTTGTTTTCAAACGCTGCACCTCTTTTTCCTCCAACCATTTTGGACAAGAATGAAAGTAAGAGGGGTGAGAACCATTGCAGTTGACGCAATGTGGGTTTACGTCACAATCATAGGCATCGTGGTCCTTGCCTCCACAACGAGCACAAGTCAGGGAACCACGACAAGATGTCTTTGAGTGGCCGAATCTCTGACATTGAAAACATCGAAGAGGGTTTGGAATGTATGGCCGAACCCTGCAAATGAGATAACCTGCCTTGATGGTGGCGGGTGCTCGTGGTGAAGTGAACGTTAAAACAAGGGTATTTGTTGGTAGTGTAACTCCATCTTTGCGAGTGGAGATGCGCCTCACTGCAGAAACTCCTTGAGTGGAAAGACCGGCAAGAATCTCCGATTCAGGAACATTCTTCAAATCCCTTTCAACAATAACTCCTCGTGAAGTATTCAAAGTAGCATGGGGTGTAACCTCAATAGGTATATCGCCAATTACCTTTGATTTCAAGAGGAGTTCACTGTGTTGGGATGTGGATGTTTCAACCAGTATGTCACCAGATCGAAGCTTCTTTACTGACTTTGGAGAGCCAGCAAGTCCCTCTAGCCCCTTTTGAATAAAAAAAGGGGACATTTGCCCTAAAGGTTTTTCTGAAAGAGAATGCAATATCAGAAAATGAGGTACGTGTGTTACTGATGTTAGAGATTGCTGTTCTGTGTATTCAAGACGTGGTCGCTTACCCATTGACTGTTTTTTTACAATTTTACTTAAATTTTTTGAAGGATCCATAGGAAAGAGAAAAGTTTCGGTACTCACTGACCCCACCCACCATGGAGCCCTACAAGGGGACGCACTACAAAGTCATGCAAGGACAATGCAGCAACGCCAGGGTTTCGTGAGCACTATACCCAAACACCAGCATCAGGCACAATGTCCACAACACCCGTTGAGAACTTCCAACACTGGTACTTGGTTGGCTCTAGCCCAGGTGGACCAGCCGATTGACCCAAGGGGAGCCACCCAAGGGCCGCCCGTCTACAGGAATTCGAGGCCAAAGTGGTGTGTTAGGGTTGGACCCCTCAACCACCAGGATCCTCTCCTCCCCTTCACGGGTCGCCACGCACGGCAAACACGTGGGTGGATGTTTAGATCCCAGAGAAGGTAACCAGACAGAACAGAACCTTCCCTGGGAGGTCCCCTCACCACGTACAGGAATCCACTCCGAGGGGAATTCAAAGTAGAGTGAGGTGTAACCTCAATAGTAATATCTCCAATTACCTTTGAATGCAAAAAGAGTTCACTGTGTTGAGATGTGGATATTTCTATCAATGTCACCATATCGAAGCTTTTTTACTGACTTTGAAGAGCTAGCAAGTCTTTCTAGTCCCTTCTGAATGACAAAAAGAAGACACTTGCCCTAAAGGTTTGTCTGAAAAAGAATGTAGTATAAGAAAATGTGGTACAACAGGTGTTACAGATGTTGAATATTACTGCTCAGAATCTTCAAGACATGGTCATATAACGATGGACTGTTTTTTCACTATTTTATTTAAAGGATCCATAATAAAAACAGAATATTTTGGTGCCACTGATCCAACCCACTATGGAGTCCTACAATGCCAAACAAGGACACTGCAGCAATGCCTGGGTTTAACAAGCACTATACCCAAACACTAGCATCAGATACGTCCATAACACTTATTGAGAACATCCAACACTGGTACTTGGTTGACCATAGCACAAGTGGACCAGCCAATTTATCCAAGGGAAGCCGCTCCAAATCTGCTTGTCTACAGGAATTCTAGGCCAAAGTGGTATGTTAGGGTTGGACCCTTCAACCATCAGAATCCTCTCCTTCCCTTCAAAGGTCACCATGCACAGAAAACACATAAGTGGATGTTTAGATCCCAGAGGAGGTAAACTGAAAGACACAGAACCTTCCATGGGAGGTCCCCTCACCACACAGTGGAATCCACATTGAGAGGATAACAGAACTTAAGTATCTTGAGATCTACTATGTACTTATGACTACAGCTGTACAGTTCAAAGCATTTATCTCAATAATTTAATCATAAAAAATATATCAAATAAATCAAAATAGAAATATATGTGTGTGTAAATTACTTACCAGGAAACTTCTTCATTATAAATAGCCCATAACAGGGTAAAGATACTTAGAAGATAGAAGAAGCAATCTCGAAATAATGGCCACCAATTCAGATAAATCTCCTGTCATAAGAAGTTTATTTCATATTATTACCCTTTAAATACAATACTCTGCCTATGAACTAGATATGAAAGCTGCAAAACAGTAGTTTATACTGACAAAATTATTATGCTTCCAGATAAGAAACTTCCTGCCATACAATTTCAGTGTTTTCTGTGCATTGATCATATATATTTTAAATTTGTGAAGCTCAATTTAGAACTTCAAATCAGTTAATATAATTATCTTACTGTTTTTTTCAGAAATTAATAGAACAGTAACTAATCACCAACAGTACTTGCTGCTTTTTTGTACATAAATACAGACACTTGCAGATATTTAAGAATTAACAGTAAAAATGAATTTACTTTAACCTTTTATAAATGTTGCCTATTGGTTCCACAGTTTGTTTGCACGTAAATGAACCTAAAATCATTTCAGTACCTCGTGATTAAAAATTTATAATCAAATGTGAAATATACACAAGTCCTATATATTACATCCAACAAATTAAGGAAAACAGTAGGCATGGAAGAAAGAATGCTATATTAGCATATTATTTATCAAGTCTGACTAACTTTTAAAGGCAACTAGTAAAGGGTTGTTGTTAGTTTTTACTCCAGTAACAAATTCAAGACTGCTACTAGCAACATCATTTTCTTATCTACAGTTACTTATAACTATATCATAGTTCAATATTTCATGTATTTAATGTTAACTATGTATACACCACTTTTATATTTATAAATCATCTGTGTTTTCTCTTCAAATATTTTGACAGTAAAATTCAATTTATTTCCATGTACATGCTTTTATTTTACCTATTTCACAAAACTTAAAAGATACTTCAAACTTGGATTGGGAGGAAACCAATTAATGTATTCTTGAATCAACAAAATTCCACAGTACTATCCTGCAAACAGTATTTTATTCTTAAAAGTTAGTTTAATTACTGAAGGCTGGTAAAGCATAGAAAAACCAAAAGGCCTAAAATGTCTGTTACTTACATGGGTAAATTTATGTAATATGGAAATAAACATCTGTAGCTTATATGTATTTCTATCTTATTATTACCTCCAATGAACAACCACTTGTAAACAGTATTATGTTACCAGCAAAACTATGTTGCAACAGCACAGGTCAGGTGGTGCAAGCTAAGCCAGCTGCATCCCAGATACCAACACTTCTAAAATCACACAATATGCATGCAACTTCTCCAAATTGAAAAAAAAGTTTTTGAATTAATTTTGTTCAAAATTGATTAATTTTTATCACTAAAATGTAGATTTATTTTAATCTTAAAAATCACACTTGTTTCTTAAGAAATTCCAACATTTTAATAAATGATATTATCCAGGTTGCTTGTTGCTCTATTTACCTTGAACTATTACTGCTTACACACACAACATACACAATATCTTGTAAGTTTAACTTACAAAAGAATGATGCATTTAGGAATATCTTGTACAAGGAGATAACACATGTAGAAAATTACTTCACTTGATAAACTAACACTCAAAAGATTCCTGCTTCTATACCGAATTAAATATTTTTAAAGAACTAGTTGTTTAAACTGGTTTTTGGTGTTGAAGAAACAGTAAACACAATACTGATTTTTAATTTTCAACCAACTTCAATTAAGCATAAAAACATGCATCTAAAATTAAGAACAAAAACCAAATATCCAAAAAAAATGCACACACCATTAATCATTACTTAACTGAATATAAAAACACAAAATTTCAAAACCTGAAGTATAATTTCAACCCAGAAGACTGTCAAAAACCCAATACTGACTTACCAAAACAAAATAATCCAAGAATTACAAAAATATTAAGAGGCTTGACTGGTAAAAAACACAGTCATAAACAAAAAACTGACGATGAGAACAAAATAGTTATCGAGACTTGTTTTGTTACCTCTTAAGAGTTTTAGATAGTTAAAAATAAAACTGATTCATATTAGAATTAATGAACAATCATTAGGCAGATGACATTTGAGCAGCTGATTAAAACCTCTTTGTGCAACTGTACAGAATGAGAAATGGACATGAAAAATTGGTAAAACCCCCTCTTTTCTGCAAGATTTAGAGTGCACATGTGTACTCACTGACTTGTAAGTGCAGATACAAGGGCTGGCCCATGTGCCAATTACCTGGGTATTTCATGCAGACCAAACAGGATCACAAAACCAGCAAAACACCAGCACATGGATCAATCTGTTATTCCTAATTATAGGAACTTTCTGCTTCAAATCTTGCAATATAAAGAATTAAAATGCATGTAATATGGGTACTAATATTCAACAGAAATAATCTGTATATCACTCTTCTTCAATGTAAACTAGAAATGTTTTTCTAGTGTCTTCCAAATATTTACTAGTAAAACTCCAATAGCACCAATAATTTGTTGTTTAATTTTGAGCTCCAAATATTGTGCATGCTTATAATATTAAACTGTTTTATATGGATACATTTAGTATTATTTTAAAGTTACATCAAATGGTTTTGATACATTGCATGTTACAAAAAATTTAATCCATACAAGAAAAGAAAAATCTCTAAAAGATGATGGAATTAGTGATGTGCTGACCCAAAATAGACTTGTGTGAAAATGATAACTGAAAGCATGAAATCAATAGTGAAATGCAACATAAATAAGATGTAAACTTATGATATTATGTTATAAATTTAGGAAAAACAATAGAAATGTCACACAACTTCAATTATTTACCTATTACTGAGTGTAAGTTATTGTAAACCAAAAATGAAACTAAATAAAATCATGCTTCACAGGCAGCTGTTAAGGTAAATATGCACCAAGAGTTATGCCATAATTAAAACTTTAAAATCAATTTATTTTTACCCAAAAAATAACAGCTCTAGTTGTTCCTTCACAGAAAAATAATAAATATGCTTCCTTATATTTTGAAGAGAATCATTTCTATAGACAAATCCTTGATGATGAGAAACTCACTTGAAGTAAAAATACTTCAAGTTACTTGAAACATTCTGTGCTTTATTATTAAAATATTTAATACCTATAAAAGTCATTCTGAGACATCTATAAACAAATGCTTAGCATATCATATTCTTACACCAAGTTTAGATAGAATAACTCGATAAAAAAAAGGGCATACCCTTCCAGCAAAAAGACCACAGATGCTGATGACAAATGCTATGTTGTACACAGCTGATCCAACAACTGTCCCAATACCAATGTCATCCTAGATTTATAGAGAAGACAACAATGATTATCATATCTTTAAAGTGCAAAAATTTTGTTCAATAAATAATATAATATACTATTTGGATTTGACTGAATAAGAATACTTCAGATTAGTTCTTAAAAAAATAGCACTTTTGTTTTCAGTATACTTTTGGTAAATTGGGAGAAATTCTGCTGTGAAATAATTTTAAAAAATTGGTTAAAAAATTAATTTTACTAAACAAAACCTGATTAAGAAAATGCATTAAAATCAAATCCAATAATATTGCAATACAATAATTATATAAAAATCTGTTAAAGTTATGAACTGTAAAAGATTTTAACATTTTAATTAATCAAACATTTTAAAAATACATTTACTTCATTCAAAGATGTTTTAATACTAGTAAGTGAACAAAACATCAATATAACAAAGCTTGACAGATGTATGCATTCAGCAACCCAATGTACTTGTAGTAAAATTAGTCTGTTTCAGTAATGCATTTGTTACATGTGACATCTACAACAGAATGCGTGTCCTTCAAAGCTGTTTTTATACTAACAACTGGGCAGTACATGTAAAAATATAAAGGTTCTTATTCAAATATTGTATAATACATGCTAGTACCATTCATGAGCTGCTTGAGCACTCCCCTCTTCCCCAAACCTTAGAAACAGTTTGAACTATGTGTGAAATAGACAATTCTAATACAGAAAAAAATATATAATAAAATGTCATCTGATATATTAAAACTTTTACTTTTATTGGTTTTAAGTGTGTGTGTGTGTGTGTGTGTGTGTGTGTGTCAACTTCATATCACGCCATCCCACTATGCCCACCAAGGGGACCCGAACCCCTGATTATAGCCTTGAAAATAAAGAATTATTTGCAATTTCTGAAAGAGAGGATGCAACAGGTAAGCATGACAAGTAGGGTCTAATTTTCACTTTTGAGTATAATTAATTAAATTTGAAAGCCATAAAAAGGACATTTTGCCTACCAATAACAACATAATGAGTAATTTAAATTTAGTTTCATATTTCTCAGAGAGGTGATGAATGAAGTAAAGAAGAAAGGTTATTTATAGAGCAAATGCCAATATTTATACTTAAAGAAATTCAGGATTTTTTTTTTGTTATATTGTCTTATAAAATAATGAAATAAAAACATTAACATTTGAATTATTAGCCACATCTGCATACCCAATTTATTTGTAAATCATGATATGAAAGTAGTTTAATTAAATTATGAATGGAACTTAGTGAAACCTCATGGAATGTAGAGAGAATACCCATATCAAGATGGTTAAATACATCACATCAAATGTCATTTCTACATTATTTGTTTAGTTAAATGTACCTTGGTATTTAGATAAAACTGTTTGAGTCGAGTAAATTTTCTTAAACTCACCTTAGCAATAAAAACACCTATAACAGCTGTTGCTAGTTCTGGGGCTGAGCTGCCAGCTGCCATGAAAGTTGCCCCAGCAACATCAGATTTCATTTTAAACACTAATTATAAAAAAAGAAATTAAAAAAATTAGAATAATGGTATTACATTCATTCTCTTACTTAATATTTTTATTCCACTCTGATTTTATAAACTGTAGTTAAAGAATAGTGCATGTTATAATTGAAACAAAGAACTTGTCAAAACAAACATTCATAAATGATAAGCATAACATATGAGCCCTGAAAACTATAAAGCAAAACAAAACTAAGGAACACATGCAACAAAACATTTCTCCCTGAGATTGTCTTATTTTTAAGTATTCATCAGTATAGTTGACTTGAAAAGCAAATAGTCATTGTTTTTATTTAAATCTTCAATAAGAAAAATAGCTACATACCTTCACAAATTTTCTCTACAGCTGACACAAAGTACTTATCACAAACTACAGCCAAGCCAAGAAACATATATAGGGCTACAAAAATGTGGAATGCTAATCCCCCTGCCCTTCGTACTTCATATCTCATCATGGGTTTAGGAAATTGTTCAATTCCAGGTGGAGTGCAGTTGGAACCAGAAATTTCCAACAGATGACGCAATGGTTTGGCTATAATAATGAAAAATATTTAAATTGCACAATGATCATTCTATATGACCTGTATGAATATTCAAATGCCTGTATAATCTAAGAAAGTATTACTGATTGTATAAAGAGTTAAGTGGCATAATTAAGAATTGTCGATTAATAGGAGATATTCAAAATACAATTAAAATATGCATCTTACATCCATTTCTACCATCTGGTGAAAATGAAGAAAGGGTGGTGTCATCTGTGATTAAAATATGATTCAAACAGAAGAACAAAACTAATCCTGTGCAGCAGATGGTGACACACACTGTGTAGATACTAATTATGGACAAGATAGTATCTTCATGCTGTCTTCTTCTCATTTCCTGTTAAAAGAAATTTCAGTCATACACTTTTTGTCACAGAATCATTCTTACACAAAAATTCAATTTGATTTAAAGTCTACAAAATAAACTCAATAAGCATACTCAAAAAGAAAATGTTTCAAGGAATGTTTTTTATTATGAAAAGAGTCATGTAATTGCATATGCTTTCAACATAGTACATGGTGCATCTTTAAATACATAATAGTTATCCCTGTAGCATAAACTACATTTATTAAATTAAATTAAAAGGTTTACTGACTCTCAATTATTTTTGATAGCCTGATAAGAAGTAGTAATTAATGCTTTCTAATCAGTGATTATCAAGTCAACTTTTCCAAAATTGATTTTATATACTTGTATATTATTAATGATATAGAATAAGCAGTGCAACACATTTCTAAATGGATACACAGTTAGAAATTGTGTATATGTAGTCTACAGTGAGTTAGGTCGAGATCAACATAAACAAGCCTAAGATATGTTAATCTAATACCAAACAGCTGAAGTTAACACTAGTATTTGTAATATTACACTTAACTCAGCAATTTGTTTGCCTAAGCAATGATGTAATCATTTTATTATGTCAATTCTTAAAAACTTGAAAAAATACATTGAAATATTTGTTTTTTTTTTAATGCAGGTTTTGCAATTTAATGACAATGTATATTGTGCTAATGGTTAAAGCTGTGTCAACAATGATGTACATGCATTCTCTGAAGATATCAAATTGCCACTTAAGCTAGCATATTATATAGAAGACACTTCTCAAAAAGAGAAGTAGTTGTAGGAATAGTGAATATTAATCCTTCAAAAACAATGCAAACAAGATAGTAGTGATAGCACTTGCATCATCACTACAAAATATCAGACACACTGTTTAATATAATGTTAACCAATATAAATAGGATCAATTCATTTGTGACTGAATATATCTATATAAATATAATAATACTGTTGTCTGTCTATAACTACTTTGCAGTGTGGATGGATCAGAACAGGTTCATTAGGTCCGTGTGGGGGTACATACAAATTTTCAGTTTTGTATTTTATGTTTCTTGTGGGAAGTTTTTAAAAATTTTGGAATATTAAATTAATATTAATTAATGGAATATATACTTTAATATATCCCAAAAAGTCAATTTACTTTATGTTGTATTCTAAGGTACTGAGGTCAAATACTTCAATTTATTAAACCTATACAAATTTAAATACCACATATTTTGATAATTTATATAAATTAAATGTGGCATTTATTTGTCAGCAGTCTTTCCAAACAAGTCTGAATAATCTAATAAAAATAGTTGTCATTGTCCCATTTATCCACAAAAGCATATAACTTATTAATTGAGAATGCTTCAATGAATAGAAATTTCTATGATAATGACTACCCAAAACCTACAAAATTAAATTTCCAACACAAACTTGTATCTTACAAGAAACAAACATTTTAAAGCTTTTTACCCATCAATAATGATCAACTGAATAACATTCTTTCTTCACACTGAGATTATATTATCTTTACAATTACACACTCAACATGTCATTACTGGAAACCTTAACAATGAAAAATGAAAAAAAGAAAATGAAGATTCAATGCTTCTGATGAATAAAAGAACTATATTTTACTCATAATTCAATGTTCTGATGCAATCACTGATATGTACAATAACAGATTGGAGTGAAAAATAAATAAATCTCAATCAGTTTTCAAAATGGTTTGGATGGACAGAGATAATCAACAATACAATATTTTTTGGGAAAAATTCAAACTCAAATATTTCACAATACTTCAAATGGCTACAGTAGAATCTTTATATTTAATTGAAAAATATAACACTAGCAAATAAAGTTAAAAGTAACTTTGTTTTTATTTATAAAAAAATGCATCATTACACTTTGTAAAGAACTCAGCTTCAATTTTCAAACTTTGCAATCTTAAGATAAATGTTTAAACTTATAATCAATGCAAACCCAATTACCAAACAAAGTAATAAAATATTCAGTTGATATAAATATTAAAAGCAATAACATCATTCCCAAGTTGTTCTGTGTTCCTAAACTCCACAGGCCACACTCTGAATAGAGAATCATATGTGGAGTCAAAGAAAAGCCACCACCAAAGGGTTACCCAGTTTAATAAGAAAGGCTTTTAGTATAAAAAAATTGAAAAAATATTGTATCATTATAAAAGAACAGCCAAATACTGATGCACACAAAATTATCAAAAATGTTCCCAGAATACAAACAAAACCTTTCAAGACTAAACCTATCAATTTCAGCAATTTTATACCAGCCTACCCTAACATGAAATATTTGAAAAACTTAAGTCTTTAGCTAATAGATCTTTTAACACTCCAATGAAAAAAATATATACATCCACTAAAGTGGATGTTTAAAAAAAATTTTTAAATATTATTTTGCAAATGTCTGAAAAGTCAAAATATTATTGCTCCATAAAATATAAAGGGATAGGGTCAGTTAATGGCAATTTCATTTAAATACAAAATTATTAGTCTAATATTAATAACTTTTCAAGTTGCTCTGGGGCCTATTAGGCCCCAATTTTCGTAGGAGTGTTAACAATGCAGGTAGATTATAACTGAAACTTAATTAAATGCACACAGTTTTGATGGTGGGAATTTCTTTTACTTTAAATTTACATTAGTGATACATATAAAAAAATAAACTATATATATTTGTGATGATATTAAAGGTTTGGGAATTGGTGGCTGCAAAGAGGTTACTTCTGCCTTACAAGAGGATCAGGATTCTTTGCCAATATTTGGTGAGTTGGACAAGTGGCAGATGGTTTTATTTATAACAGGTGTAAGGTAATGCATGAAAAATATAATAATTTGAATTATAACTATAATTTTAATATGAATAACTAACAATGTTATTTAAGAAAATGATTTTGGTGTTCTGGTTTATCAGTCTCTTAAGCCATCCAAGTAATGTCCTGCTGTCAGTAATTTGTTTTTTTTACAGAAATATAAAAATAGAAGTATACAGAAGTTATAATGTTATTGTATAGGTCAATAGTTAGACCACATATTGAATACTGTGTTCAGTCTTGCACTCCTTGCCTTAGCACTTTTGGAAAAGGTTCAAAGGAAACTACTAGAATCATACCTGAATTTGAGAGACTGTCATACTAGAATACAATAAGTGAAACTGATTTTTTCTTAAAAAGAGAAAGTAAGAGAAGATGTGATTACAATGTTTATGAATGTAAAGACAACTGACTT
Organism: Carcinoscorpius rotundicauda; assembly: GCA_011833715.1. Taxonomy (NCBI): domain Eukaryota; kingdom Metazoa; phylum Arthropoda; class Merostomata; order Xiphosura; family Limulidae; genus Carcinoscorpius; species Carcinoscorpius rotundicauda. Next base: position 48,594,391 of record CM022394.1, on the reverse strand, counting down.
CTAATATATTAGCTTTCTTTGTATTTAATGGTAAAAATAGTAGAACAAGGGAACACAAATGTAAATTTTGGCAGGACAAAAATCACTGGTAGCTGAGACTGCTTTATTTTTCTAACAGGGTGGTGTGACCTTTGGAATGGGTTGCTTTCAGATACAGTAGATGCAATTAACTGAAGGAAATGCTTAATAAATATTTTAATGACAAGGGCTATCACTTATTAGAATAAGAGACTAACTTTGAAGAGATGTAGCACTAAAACCTACCTTAGTCTGCTTGGGTCTAGGGGACCTGAACTACATAGGAACCAGAAACAAAGGGATGATACTAATCAGCAGTCCTGAAAACCAAGAAAATACCTATTAAGGAACTGGGGTATTTAACATTTGATATGGAGTCTCAAGCAGAGCCTCAGAACACAGAGACTCTAGTGTTGACAACAAGGAGTATTTAAATTAGTATAATTAATGTGGCTACAAGGATACTGAAAACATTGGAGGCAATGAATGAAAGAAATCCCATAATACTTGAAATGATTAAGACTCAATCAAGTAAAAGGAGAGAAAAAAAATACATAAAAATTACCAACTTCAACAAAAGGAAGAGGATTATATGTATAACATTAAAATTATTTTGAGTGCAAAATTACAAAAACTTTCTTCCAACATAAAGATGCTCACAAATGGGTTTGATATAAAAAATGCAGAATATATAATTGTTACCCTAACAAGTCTATGATTAATTTAGTATTAGCATTAAATAGGAGAAAAATCACAGATGTTAAGAGTATACCACCTACCTCACTGGAGGGAAATGATAGGCTGGTAATTTGCAAAACAGTAACAAGACCAAGTATTTATAAACTCATAAGTGTAAAAGATTTAAAATTGAACAACTGAATATTAATGTCATAAACCAATTTCAAAATAAGGTAAGTGAAAAGTACAAGGTATTTGCATAACAGAAGTTTATATAAAGTTAAAATAACATGGGAAACATAAAGGACCTTCTAATATCGACAAAGAGAAAATCATAGAAGTTATACCTACTAAAAAAAAATAGGACAAAATGCACAACATGGATGACAGAAGATGAATTATACTCTTAAAAATAAAATATACAAGTTTAGGTTGTGTATGAAAGGAAAGGTAGAGAAAGAGCATATGAAATAGCCAAAACAGTATCAGAGCATATAAACAGAGCAAGAGTATGGGAAGATTTTGAAGAAAAACTGCAATCAGATTATGAAAATTTAAAAAAACAACAACAAACTTGTACATAAAACTTAGATAAATGGTACAGGTAATGCAGCAAAGAGTAATTACTACATTTAGAAATGCTAATGGTAAAAGAAAAACTGCAAAATATGGATTGTCAGTCATTAGATAAAAAGGGACAATTTTAAATATCTTGGAGTAAACCTTGATTTTTCTGTGAGTTTTCTTTCAGTTGGTATCCACTTCATATATTTCTTCATCCATTCACTTAACATCTACATAGCATCTGAACTGTCTCCTCTTGATAAAGTCCAGAAACATTGGAATACTGTATTCTTGACATGAAGAGAAATACCAATTTAGATAAAATTTATAAGACCTTATTAAGACCACTACTGATATATAGCTCAGAAGTATATAAAATAAAGGCAGCAGAGATGAGAGCCTTGAGACTCGCATATGGAGTTACTCACAGATATGGAATGAAACATGAAGATACAAAAAATTATTACAGTGGATTTATTCTGGACTTTATCAAGAGGAGACAGTTCAGATGCTATGTAGATGTTAAGTGAATGGATGAAGAGTTACATGAAGAAATATATGAAGTGGATACCAACTGAAAGAAAACTCACAGAAAAATCAAGGGTGAGGTATTAAAAGACAATGAACAAGCAGTTGGAAATGGCAAAATAATGCTGGAAAAGGTAATATTACATCTGTAAAAGTGTGTTGCAAAGTTTTGTGGTATGATGCAGCACACAAGCTTTAGCCAAAGAGATGAAGAAAGATTGGTTTGGAATATTTTATTTTGGAGTTTAGTAAAGTTGATGGTATGGTCCAGATGGAGCAATTGGTCTTTCGTTGTCTTTAAATTGTATGCAAGTATAGTGGAAAATTTTCTCCAGATTTGTCAAGTTAGTTTGGATTCTTGGTTCCAAATAAACATTCCAATTACCTACCTGGTATATTAAGACTGCAGGTTGAGCAGAAGGTTTTTGTACTTCAGTGTTGTTTATTTGCTCAACATGAATCTGGTAATATTTCCAATAATACCTTGTCTCACCCCCCCCCCATTCATTCTTCCCCAATAAGAGCTTCATTTCTTGAAGTACTTTAAATAAACTAAAAAGGTTTGTTCATAAATAGAGTATTTGTTTTGAATTGTTCATGTGCAAAGTGATTTTTATGTTAAGATTAAAAATACCTTTCATCTCAAAAATTTAATATTTTATATGTGTAATCTCTTAAACCTCCTAAATATATTTCAAATGTTTGTTTTCAGTAAAATTTTATATTTTATCTGTTAGTTTCTCTAATCTAACTCCATACTATGTTGGCCAACTTGACCAGCTTTATAACCACCCTCAAAAAAAAAAATCATTTTTTTTCTTTCAAAAATGACTTTGTATTGCAACATGAAACATTTGTTTATCCTACATAGCTATAAGCTTGTAATGCCATACATCTATTTACAATTAAACATATTCTTTCATTACCCTTTGAATTGTGTCTAACTACTATTCTCACTATCATTAGCTGTAACCAACTTGGAGAATGTGGAAATGTTAGAATGTTGAATTATGTTACCCATGAGCTGCCTGTGAAACATTTTTATTGTATTATTTTACCTCATATCGCCTAAAGAGACCACTATATTTACATTTTGTTTAATTTTAATATAATGAAGAATAAACATGAAATCATGTATTTACCTGAATCTCCTTTTTTCTTGCTGTTGATTCTTGATTATATTTAACCATACTTTTTTCTTTTATACTAACAGTTGTAATGTCCCAAGTTGTTTTATATTGAATAATGCACCAAAAACAAACTAATAACATGAAAAAAGTAGTCAATTTCTTCTAACTCTCACAATTTTTCTGGCTTCCTAACAATGTGACAAGAGCCATTACAAATTCATCCAAGCTAGTCGTTATCTTTCAACTGAGAATGAAGCTTGTACTAACATCAAACTGACAATTCTATGTCTAGAAAACAATATAGTGCAATACATTTCATAGATAAAAATGTTGGCTTTCTATTGGTTACAGATAATACAGAACCAGATGTAAGAGAAAACTATAAACAAATCCTGAAAGAGAGGATGTGACAGGTGAGTGTAGCAAGAGATGTCTGATTTTCTATTTCATAGCTCTGTAACCAACAAACATGAAGGCTATAAATTAGTTTGTCTAAGTGATAATGATTTTATAGTGAGTAACTTGCTTTTAATTCCACACCTGGTGGATAAAATAGAGAAATGGATATAGAGAGAAAGTGTTACATTATAGAAAATTCAGTATTTAAAAAATATCTTGTACAATTAAATATGTATGTATGTATGTTTTTTAGAGCAAAACCACAACAAGCTATCTGCTGAGCCCACCAAGGGGAATTGAACCCCTGATTTTAGCATTGTAAATCCGGAGACATACCGTTGTACTCGCAGGGGGCAGTACAATTAAAAACTTAAAACTTATATTCTATTAAAATAAGATTTATTAGCTAGAATTTTATGCTGTACTAATGGTTATAATATAAATAAAGTAGAATACTAAAATTTAGAATGCAAGTCACAAACTTCATGACATGCACATTAAAGGATGCCCATCATTATAGGGTTAAAAGTATCTCTTGTTTTCTTGTCAAAAAGGCATAAAGGATGCAAGTGATGCCAAAATTTCCAGAAAAACTAAGATTACCTGTGCAGTGGAAAAAAGAAGTGAGTAAGAGTCAGGCTTCCTGTTCATGGTGTGAAGGCAGATGAATCAGCTCAGTCTGACTAAAAAATATGAAAAATAAATAATATGCAGACTGATGATATATTGAATTGGAGCAAGACAATGTCTCAGATCTGAGAATAAAGCCTGGCTTGCTTGTTTATGAAAGTAGAATAATGATGTAATATTATGAAAATTGACAAAATATTGCAAACAGTTACCATGCATCCGTGGAATGGTATGCACAGTGTAATAAAATTGAGAAACCTTGTATGATGTAGCAGAACCCACTATGGTAAAGTACAGATAGAAGCCAATGGCAAAACATTTAAACACCCACAATCCCAGTGAAAGAAGAGGTCAACTCTAATAGGGAAATGAGTAAATTGTGAACCTTGGAGAACTTAGGCTTGATTTGGACAAGAAAGATTAACAAATGAACACCAATCTTCCTAGGCCTAACAACTGATGTGAATAAAACCTTAAAAAGAACCAGCAATTATGACTCACTACCCTAAAATTAACTTCCAAATCATGAGGATCTGTGGAAGATGTAAGCCCTACAGGTTAGGTAAATAATGGTAGTGAAGATGTGAAATGAATGACTAATCCTGATTCAAGGACCTGTAGAGCTCCTGGACCTGTGGTTAAGGTAACCACACATCCAGAAATCTTCAGTGCCAACCACCCATAGACCCTAAAGGCATACAATAACCACAAACATTGCTAGCAGCAATCTGACCAAGCAGCAGGGTGGAATTAAAACCATCTGTAGCAGATCAAATAAAATTTTAGACACCAATGATAAGAGGTCTGAATGTAGAAGTTGACAACTGAACTCGTGAGCATGCAGCTCATCATCATCAATGAAAGTGGTGATCCTGAAAGTTTCTTATAAAGTGAAGTGAAAGGAAAACAAAAATGTTGCCTTTTAGAATTGTGAGTGTGTAGACTGACCCTGCCTTATAAGAGGACATCTATTCATGCTAATTACAAGTTCCATTTTAAAAACCTAAAATTCAAGGATCAGAGTCAGAAAATGCTTCTACCTGTGGGTGGTTGGCTAAATCATGAAGTTCCAATAACTGTACTGGATAATGCAGAACTATCCCCTCACATAACTGAAAAGTAAAGCTCCAAGCATAAATCATAATGTCCACAGATGAAGAGAAAACTAAGCTTTTGCTCTCAGATCTGTCAGTCATCAAGTGCAGGCCCAAAAAACTCAGAACAATCACTCTTCATCAACCAAAAGCAGAAAATAAATCAAAGTCAGCTGTTCCCAAAGTAGCTTCCTTTTGATTTTTATGTCATTTAAGGACTGTATTGATTACCATTAACTTAAAACAACAAAGTATCTCTGAATAACTATAGTACAGGGAAAGTCATCAGTGATGCTTTGCTGAGAAAAAGTGATACCATTATCTGAATAAGGTGCTTATACACAGTACCAGAACAGAGAACACATTGTAGGTAAGAAGTACCAGGAGATAAATATTGCCAAAGGCAATTCAGATATAAACGACTGGATTGAGAAAAAATCAGACTAATGCTTAGATAAGCAAAGGAAGAGACCCTGGTAGTCAAGTAACAGCTGTGAGAATAAATGGAGGCAACTAATACTTTAGAAAAATCTTTTCAGTGCCAGAAGCTTTATTCAAGAAGTTTTTCCACTATCAGTTGAACTTGAACAAAATATATGGAGAAATTTTTTCAAACTTTAAAAGAAAAATTAATCCTGTCTGAATTTTTTGCTATCATCAATTAAACAGCAAATATGTTTATTTTAGTAATGTTCCCCTTTTCCACAAAGTAACAAACTTACTCAGTTTGTAATGCTGTATTTCAAATTGTCATACTGTGAGACACTGAAGGTATACCAGCAATCTCATTTTTGTAAACTGTAATGACCAACCATGTGACAGATTACATCCTTTGGGAGGAATTTTTACTTTATAAAAGGTTTCTTTTCAGTTCCTGACAAATAACTTTTAAAGATGCAACTGAAAAATATTCTATCCTAAATAAAAACTTCTCTAATTAACCTTCTGAATTCTTATGGACATCTCTCAGAAATAGTCAATATTTCCACACAAGCAACTTCCACTAAGGTCTCTTCCTTCCATTGCTCCTAAACCTTGAATTAGAAACTTGTCTGCTGTGACAATCCAAATCTACTTGATGACTACAAATGACTGATAGTTGTTATGACTGTTTGAAATATACTAAACATTATTAAAATATTTTACTTCAGCAGCAGTGTGAATAACATATTCACTCTCCCTCCACTCACGTTAAAAATGATTTTTGTACTTTTAACACAGATTGTTTCTTGACTGAGTTATCAGTGTTATCAAATTGCCTTACTATGTTCTATAACAAAGTAACAGTGTAGCAGAAGTAGCCTAGGAAGGTTGTGCAATAATAGAAGACAAAAAGTCATTAAAGATGTAGACCATAGGGATTCTTTTATTTCAAAATACATGGTTAATAATGTTTGAGGTGGTACTTCTGAAAAGGATGCAAAAAGATGATGCTAATTTAATTCTTGAATTTTTCAATTTAATTTAGTTATTTTGTTCCAACAAGGATGTCCTCTATTATTTTAATATGTAGTTCTGTTCACTTCCTATGTTTTTCAGTCTTGTCATTTTCATTAAATATCCTATGGCTTTTCTTTTTTATCTTGCCATAATCCTTTCACACTTTCTTAATATTCTTGTAATCTTTATGTTCATCTCTTATGGCTTTATCAACTCCAACACATATATTTTCTACAGCTCTTCCAACTTATTCTTTTGGAAAAAATTTTTATTCATAATGCTTCTGCAAGTCTTACATTTTGTTCTTCCAATTCCATTTTAAAATGTCTTATTCTTCCCATTTTCTGTGGTGAAATACATATTATTGTTACTTTCTGCCACTTACTTCTATTAACCTTTTTCTCTTGATATTTTTTTTAATGTTTTGTATTTCTTATTTATTGTTTTTCCACTGTGTTCTCATGTCCAGCAACCTGATCTTAATTTGATCATACCATCTTAACATTCAGTGTAGAATTTGTATATTTATTATCATATTCCTACTTTTGACAAGTAATACAGCAACTTGATTGTTGGGTGGGTTCTTTTAAGTTGTTCAGTAAAAAAAACAAAAAAAAAAAAGAGTCTTTTCCACTTACTGATAAGAAAGGCATTTTATCTTTTGACTTCAATTTTCACACATTAACTTGTAGTCATGGATAGATAGAAGTCCATATTAGGAAATTTAAAAATCTTACTTTTTAGTTTCTTTGGCACGTGACACTTTTTTTTTTATTATTATTTCCATTTCTTCATCAAATCGCAAACTCTGTATTCACAAAAATGAACCAACTCAATAATCAGTTACTGCAACATGCTCACAAAACAAAAATAATCTACTGTAACTTACCTTACCTTCTACAACACTCAAATTATTTCATATACTATCAAGAAAGTTCTATTAACTAAGCCATGCTTACAATATGATACAAAAACACCATCTATACAAACAATATAAATATGTATGTAAAAAGACAAACTAAAAAATATCAAAACAATAACATCATGACTACTGGCATTTTAGTACAACAAATTAATAGCCTTGTTCTTCTTTGTTGTAAGAAGGTATGAACTACCATCTTCCTTTCAATAATCTTTTGAATACTAATTGAAAAAGTCTTCAACTTCATGGAACCAGATCAAGTAGCCTGAAAGAAAATTGCAGTGACCACTCCTGTTCTTGAGTCACACCTAACAATAAGGCTACCTATCTCTTAATCTCTCTTTATGTTAAAATATCGTAATAACTCAAGTCATAAGTAATATATTGTATGAACTGCTATATAATGTAGATCTTTAAGAAACCATTGCACACACCATCATACATATGATCCATACAACTTATGAAATATTACAAATATGTCAAATAAAATAATTACACATTGATTAAGATGAATTATAAAACTAAGTCTCTGAACAGTAGTATCCTAATGAGAGGTAAGAAACCTATTAGGTGATCCTCAAATACAGACTCAACCCTTCATAAAACACCAGATGACATATAGCTGCCCCATAGAGTAGCTTAGTAGTTGTAGATGAATGGTTTATACTTCCAATGCTTATCCAGTCTGGCTTCAAATGCTGCAATACTAAACACTGATAACATTTTTTTCTGCAAATGAATTCTACAGTTAAATTAGTCTTATAAAAAACATCCTCATGTTTGCTATCTTTATGGATAATTCTTTGCTTGGGCCTCATGTCCCATTTTCAATGATTGCTAAATGAAGGTTCATAATTACCTCTGATATTTGTTAAACTGCTCACATGTCTACAATTTCGACTATTAATCTCTTGTATGTTGAGCTTAGTACTTTCAGTTTTCTTAATCTCTCATAATACTTTATATTACATAAGATTGAAGCCAAGCACACCTTCACTGAATATTTTCAAGTGCTTCTATATCCTTTAAAAAAAATTACAACTTGGTTGGCATGTTCCACGTGAGGTCTTGCAAGCCCTTTGTATAAATAAACATACCTCTCCATCCATATGCACAAAAGCCCATCTTTTAAAAATCATTATACTATTCACTTTGTTAATATTTCTTTGCATACAATGTTCAACTACTTCTGAATCAATAGTAACAAAGTCCTTTTTAAAGTGTGCTATTTCATGACTATTGAGGAAAACTGAGTTTACAAATTTCAAAACTTAAACTCTTCCATTTCTCCGAGTAAGCAACTCAAGTTATTTTGTCAATGCATTTGAATTATCTTCCAATTTATCCCAACCACTAATCATTTACATTCTTACAAATCTTAGCATCATCAGCAAATACACACATATTTGAACAGTTCATAGTTTTTGGCTCATCAGTGATATAAATAACAAATAAAACAAAGAAGCATACTTTCTTGGAGGATTCCACTAGATACATAGAAAAATTAGTTATATACACATATTCAATTTCCTATTAGACAAAAATGCTGTAATCCATTCCAAAATATTATCACTTACCCCATAGCTTTTTATTTCACTCAATAGTCTCATGTAAGATGCTTTATTAGTGGCCTTCATAAAACCAAAATAAAGTGTATCACCATATCACATGTAATAACCATAAAGATGCAAAATGGACATTAATGAATAAAGAATAATTTGTTTATTTTAAAATGTTAAATAACTATATCCTACAATTAATCCAAATATTTTGGATGCAATATGTATCAAGCTGACAAGTCTAACTTTTTGGTAATTTTCTACTTCCTGTCTTAAACACACTAAAAATTATAACTTCCTTGCATTCACAAAAATTTGTATTTATTAACAATGTGTCAAATATACTTTTGATAAGTTCATATAAAGTTCAGGTGATTTAGTCAAATTCAGTAAATTTTTTTTTCAATATGCTGTTACCAAAGATATAAAAGGCATCATCTTGTCTTTATTAAATATTAAAAGATCCCAAAGTTTTACAAATTGTAAAATTTTCCTCAGTTATGTTTTGCTAGTTTCTATTTTCAAAGTTAGATTGCTAATGCTGTTTTAACTCCATATACTGGCAAATTTTCTTTGGAGTTTGTTTTTTTCCTTATCTTTGTAGTTTCCATATGGAGTTCTTTCTATTAAATGCTTTTTTCTTCATCTGTACTTTAAAAACTCTTTCCCAAACCAGATTTAACTTTAATTTTCTCTTTAGTCACTTTACCAATCACTACATTTTTCTTTGTTTACCAGATAGGTTTACTTCTACCTACCAATTGAGTAACACATCTATCAGGTAGAACTTTTAATTTACCTTTACACGTGTTCCATCATACTTGTTGTCTACATTTTCATCACAATTACAAAACAGTTCATTCTAATCAACACCACGGTTTTCTTCATAATAATAATAATTTCTTCTCGACTGTTAGAAGTGCTCATACAAGTTATAACAAACAAAAAGAATCGAGCACTAGCACTAATAGAATAGCACTTTTACGAATAGGACTGTACTCTGCAGGTCGTGTAGCTGCTTGTCCCACACAACCACGCTTCGTAGTAATGCTAAACGTACTAGTAGCACTATTAACTAAAATATTATCACTTATATATTAAAATTTTATAGTTCTAACTTCTGTATATCTTACACGTGTATTAAAAACACATAACTACCACTAATAGTTATATTAGTAATCACTCATAGTAATACTAAACACAGCAAACAACCCCGCCCAATAATAAACTAAACTATTCGACATATTTATTATACATTTCACTTCATCATAGTTCGTGACTTATACTGAACGTAAACTAAATAAATTTTTAAAAGTTAACAGTCAAAGCTTCAAAATCAAATTCAATTTCTCAAGCTCATCGACATCTTTCAGTCACTCTTACAGTATAAATATCTTTAAGTTTTATATAATAAATACTCTATAACTAACTACAGTCTACTATGAAAACAAACTTAAATGGAAAAATAAATAAATAAAAAGACTTACATGCAAGTTCAATAAAACTTCTAAAGTTTAGGTCTAAGAGTATAACATAACTACACGTTACAATTTCTACGTTCTGCCAACGCACACAACTTCGATAGTTTGGTATCTTTCTCAACGCTATCCAACGTAGTGATTTGTAGATGACGCTTTGTGGTTTTACTTTAACATATGAATGGCGCTTTCAAAAACGTATTTCTCTCCGACAGTACCACATTTATACAATTTGGTACTTTATTGAGCACTTAAGCCCAATTTTCAAACTTTGTTTATTTAACCGGCTTTAAATACTCACCAAATTAGCTACTAAGCACCATCCCCAAAACATACGCAACATTACATAGCGGTTATTATACGTCTTGACGTTATTTATTTAAATTAAATGCAATGAATATATAATTTTTCGTTAACAAGAGTTTTCCCATAGTAAAAGTATAAAATTCAGCTATCACTATTTAAATTCAATACATCAATGTAGGTAAATAAATTATTAAAGTAAATTAATTCAATGTTTTTTGTGTAATTGTTTTTGTCTCTAAATTAAAGTAATAAAACAACATATTACCGCATAATATTATATCTTTTTATTTGATAAAGAACTCTAACACTATCCTATCACCAGCTGCATCTTACGACAAACATTAGCAATGTATCACTCTGCAAAACCGGCACAGCGGCGTGTCTGCGAATTCCTACCGCTATAAAACAGTTTCCGATACCCGTAGCGACTACAGCATATATAGCCCATAGTGCAGTTATGTGCTTAATTCTAAACAAACAAAAAACACTGTTCAAAATATTTCTTATATGGTCATTATCTTAAAACTTTAAAAGGGGAAGGGAACCGGCACAGGGAAAATCTCCAAGATTCAGAGCTAGGAAGCTAGCTTCAAATTGGCACGATACCATAAAATATCCTAAACACGTTGAGTTGCGAATGTGTTATAAGAGTAGCAGTCAATTCCCCTAGCGTAAACTGTAAAAATCTGATGTCTGGCTACTTTTCTTCTGTCAGTGATTTGAAATTAATGTTTGGTTGGGTTGTTATTAAACGTGAATATACACAATGGGCTATCTGTGCCATGGGTATTGAGATGAATTTTAGCGCTTTGAGCCTGCAGCCTTGCCGTTGAGCTACTAGTGACAGCAGCTAAATATCTCAGCAGCCTTGGCATAAAAACAAAATTAAAAGACAACTTTGAATATGAATGAAGAAAATTGTTAAATTATTGACATGTAATTTATTATAACCCGATTGACAATTCTGGATCTCACAATAAAGCAATATTCTACTCTCATAATTCATTCTGAAGTTATTTCACAACAAATTATTATCCATTTTAGCTACAATGTCACTTGAGCTTTAACTTCACTGTTTGATTTAGTTTATTTTTGGTGGTGCCGATTGGGTGTCTCTTATGGCTATTTGCTTTTGAATTTCGCTCTAAGTTAAACGAGGGTTATCTACGCTAGCCGTCCATAATTAGAGGGAAGGCAATTAGTCATCACTACCCACTGCCAACTCTTGGGCAACTCTTTTACCAACGAATAGTGGAATTGACCTAACATTATAACGTCCCCACGACTAAAAGTGCGAGCATGTTTTTTGTGAAGGGAATTTGAACCCGCGACCTTCAGATTACAAATTGAGCACCTTAATCACCTGGCCATACTGGGCCCATTTCTTATAAACATTAATAAACAGTAAGTGTTTCTCAAGATTGTTATATGTCGTGATTTTTATTCTAGTTTCATTTATTGCATTTATACTTACTACATATAATAAGCAACTTATATATCGTAGTCCATGGCCAAGCGCGTTAAGGCATGCACTCGTAATCCGAGGGTCGCGGGTTCGCGCCCGTGTGGCGCTAAAACATGCTCGCCCTCCCAGCCGTGGGGGTGTATAATGTGACGGTCAATCCCACTATTCGTTGGTAAAAGAGTAGCCCAAGAGTTGGCGGTTGGTGGTGATGACTAGCTGCCTTCCCTCTAATCTTACACTGCAAAATTAGGGACGGCTAGCACAGATAGCCCTCGAGTAGCTTTGTGCGAAATTCCAAAAAAAATATATATCGTAGTCATGAATATATTGCTGAAATTACGCAATAAATAAGTCATAAAATGCATACATGTTTATATTATTCTAACATGTTGAGTCCAATACATTTTGTCATTCCTTTCGTCAACAATAAATTAAATGTACAAGTTCACTGGAAATATTATTAAACATGGTAATATTTAATAGTAGATCTCGCGATAAATCCCAGTGGCGGCTATAAAAACCGCTAATTTAAAACCAACTTCAAAATGCCTGTATATTAACAATGATTACACTATGTAACAAAATTTTTACTTTTTCTTGTTTCTGAGCAGAAAGCGTTGTTTCCCACTTGCTTTTGCGTAAAGTAAATGGAAAAGGACTATTTTCTCTTCAAACTTTGCTTTCGTGACCTTGGTAATGAAATTTTCAAATTTACCCATTTTCCAGAACATTCCAAGTAGATTCAGTGCTGAGTCGCTGATAGAGAATTTTTAAGAACTTACAAGAATTTTTAAGAACTTTCTAGAATGTTCTAGATGTTGTAGAAATTACGAAAAAATTCAAAATCCTTTTGAAATTTTCTAGAACGTTCCATTGTAATATATATAGAGAGACTCACCACTTAACACTTTATGTTTGTTCTAGCTGGTTAAGTGAACACATAGACCTATCTGATTTTATCAGAGATTCCATCAAGAAGCTGCAAGCATTCTCCAGATGTATTTTGCTATGTATGTGGCCAATTTATTAAGACAAGAGCGGAAAAGTACTACAGTATGTGAAAGAGGAATACAACAGCATCAAGACTTGCTAAAAGTCTTGAAGTGTGATTAGTATGGCTGGAAAGTTATCAGAGACTTTGAACTGGTGGCATTCCTCATGGGTCTCCAAGAAGGCTTTACCAAGATTCCCTGTTATCTTTGCCTTTGGGACAGCAGGGGCATTGCCTCGCACCACAACAGGAAGCATTGGATACAGTAAAACGAGTTTTCTGTGGGAGTCACAATGTCAAGTGTAAGTTACTAGTGAACCTCCAGAAGGTGTTGTTCCCACCACTGCACATAAATTTGGGTCTTATGAAACAATTTGTCACAGCTCTTAATAAGGAGTCTACAACTTCCAAGTACCTTCAAGACTTCTTCTCTCAGCTGTCTGAAGCAAAGCTCAAAGCTAATGTCTTCGTTGGACCACAAATAAAGAAGATCCTGGAGTGCACAATAGAAATAAAAAAAAAAGCTTGGAGCAGCTGTGTTGCAGTGGTTCAGGGCTTCTTGGGCAAGCATAAAGCCAAAAATTATGTAGAACTGATTGAGGGTCTGGTGAAGAAAACCGAAAAATTGGGCCACAAGATGTCCTTGAAAGTCTATATCCTTGACGCTCGTCTTGATAAATTAAAGAAGAACATTAGAGCACATTCAGAGGAGGAAGGCAAGCATTTCCACCAAGATATACTGGACTTTGAACACCACTACCAAGGAGAGTATGATGAAAACATGATGGGAAGCTATATTTGGGTGCTGATGCATGAAAGTGATTTACATTACAATCGCAAATCTCGAAAAACTACTCACTTCTAAACATTTTTGTTTATTTTTGAATCACTTTAGTATAAATACATGTAAATCTTGATTCATATGTTGTTTTATTCAGATTTTATGTAAATGAAAATGTGCAAATTTGCCCGTTCTTACATAGAAAATAAGTTAAATTCTAAATTTCATTATCTAGGTCACAAAAGCAAAGTCTGAAGGGAATAATGGCAATTTTGTTTACTTTACAACATAAACAATTAAGAAATAACACATACAATCCACGAACAAAATTTGTGTTACATAGTGCTATTTTATGCTATTGGATGAGTGAAACTGAAAGTTATTTTACTTATAAAGCCGTCTAAATTGCTATATATATACGTATTGATAGATTTAATTAAAATTTCACTATTTCAAAGTAAATACTTTCCTAGAGAATTGTACATAAAGAAAAAGACGAACCTTGAGGCTCTAATTCTTTCACAGACCTCTTTTTCTAGAGTCACAATGACTTCTTTCTTGTACTGAAAAGGGTATTATATATTATGAACTACTTTGGTCGTATAATTCAAATTGAGGATAGATTGTTAGAGATCGTGGTGACTAAAAAATTCGAAGCAGTTATGGCATTGCTGGAGTACAAAATACGGTTAATAAAAAGGAAACAAACAAGTGTAATAAAAATAATAATTTTATAAAAACATGTAGCTATCAATATACATGTAACATAGTCAGCTATAGTAATAGAAAAAGTTATAATGTTACAAAAAAGTACTGAAAAACGAAAATTAAAATACAAAATCTCACAATTTTTATCCCTACTTTGTCTTAGACTAACATTATTTCAGTGATTTCCAAAAACAGGAATAATTATTTATTATTATTGTGAGTAACTTGGGTTTTCCTTGTAGTTAAACACAAAACCACTAAATAGGTTATTTGTGCTCTGCCCACCATGGGAATCGAAACCTGTTTTCTAACGGTGTAAGTCTACTGACATATATATGTGTCATTGTGAGCCTCAGTTTTGTAGTTTTGAATTTCGTGTTTCAATACTTTTTGAAGCATTAAAACTTTCTATATTACAATAGCTAGTTGGGTTACATGTATATCAATCCTTATTTGTCTTAATAAGATATATTTTTTTATTATACTTGTATAAACACATTTGTTAAGAAATAAGATGAGTTCTTTCTCTTTGAAAGCTAAAATTCGAGTCTTAATTCTATTTGGTTTGTTTGTTTGAATTTCGCGCAAAGCTACTCGAGGTCTCTCTGCAATAGCCGTTCGTAATTTACTAGTGTAAGACTAGAGGGAAGGCAGCTAGGAATCACCACCCACCGCCAACTCTTGGACTACTCTTTTTCCCTCCCCCAACGAATAGTGGGATTAACTGTAACATTATAACGCCCAACGGCTGAAATGACGAGCATGTTTTGTGCGACCGGGATTCGAACCCGTGACCCTCGGATTACAAGTCGAACGCCTTAACACACTTGGCCACGCCGGTTCCATTTTCATCCGTTCATGAAAATAATTAAAAGTGTATTCACATTTTATGGTACCTTTACTAAATATCTCGTCATCAGAACTTTAATAAAAACATATATGCTTTATTATATCTTTGTCTGGTCCATGTTGACAAAACACGGCGTTATGTAAACAAAATAACTGTTATGCTTCTCAGAATGTATGTGCCACTCACATGATTGTTGGTAATTCCCATGAAAAAATAAGAGAAGTTGAAACATGTCTTCTGATAAGATCATTGTCTACTTTCACGAAGTGTGTTCTACTTTACAAAAGTTATCCAACAAAGTGATCGAACCAGAAAACGGATAATTTGGGCTAAATGAACTTAGTCATTCCCTTTACAATATTTTACGTTTAATACATATACATCAGTATATGACAATTAAAAATTACCTAAACAAGGGTATAAACAACATATAGTATTCTTGCTTACTATATTTTTACTCCAATTTTTCTTAAGGTATTCTAACTTAAATATTTAATCATAATTAATTAAATCCACACATCACTCTGGAAAGTATTGTAACTTTATCTTACTTCTTTGAAGCATGTACAGGACAAACAATACAACCCTTTAACAATGAAACAAGTCATAATTTTAAGTTATAAATTTATCTTTTTTTATAATAACGCATGCACATTACAATGCATTGTACAAATACACATAGAATCAATAGGAGAAAATTAAAATAATCAGACTGTACAACAATCAAAATTAAGGTACAAAAGAAACACATTATTTGTGCACATAACATAACATAAAACTTGTGGTTAGTTCAAAGAAATCCTATACAACGAAGTTCTTAATAGCATTATACAGGAAACATTGATGTATTACTCAGTGTCTATTGATTCTCCTCTAAACATGTCCTGCACAGATCACATAACAATAATCTTCAGATGTGTTTTAGAAGATAGCTCTCTTGAGAGATTTGCCACATTTTTACCGGAAAGCAACTATATATAATCAGAAATTACTAGAGTTCTCATTAATTTCCTTCAAATAAATGATAAACTATTTTAAGATCGCCATGAGAAGTCTTAAGTCTTACGACATTGTATCTAATATAAGCAACAAATATGTTAGCATGCAAAACTTGATCAAAGAGAAAAGTCTCCTAGTAAAATAAGTCTCCTGTATGTTCAGTTTCTCCGTTTTATTGGACAATATGTTATGTACTGTTGTACTGGAAGTTGTTTATTCTTTATCTTCGTGTAAAAGCTTAATTTTTTTCTCTGCTTCATCTCACCTGTGTAAGTGCCTACATGATGTGCTTGACAAACAAAGTTTCCTGATGATAGAAAGATTATCAGATACAAGGTAGAGTGCATATACAAATGCAGTACAAAGCCATAGCGCTAATCCTTGTTTCCATTATAGATAATGACTCTGAAAAGCTTCAAGTGTTGCTAGATCCAAGAAGTTTTATGCTACAACTGAACATCTGAAAATTGGTAAAATGACGGAATTATGGAGCATTAGTCTGGAAAGACGTCGTTCATTACAAAAATTTAAAAAATGGTTTACTCACTAAAAGCTGGAGAGTTGAATAATAAGGACGTTGACTATGTACCTGGACATATATGCCTATATAATTAGTAAAAAGTTGGAGATTCAGGATGTTTATGGGCTAAGTAATCTTTATCCTCACAAAAAACTTGTGGGAAAGGAACTGTAATGAGAATTGAGATGGAAATAATAGTTTTGATGGCAAATTAAATATCAAGGGGCGCCATTTAATACCGAGACAAAGCCTGAAAGCAATTTGCAAAGAAGATGAGGAAGATTTAGTGCAAACTATCTGATAACGATTGCTCATCCTCATATAGTAAGAGGCCATTTAAAGCTCGTTTTTTTTTCCTTGACGTTTTAATCTATGGTATTTTATTAGGTGAAATTGGTTTCCTTTTGTGTTTTACAGTATTTGATGACTGAGGTATCACCAGATATCTAGATCTTTTGAATAATTATTTTACTAAACATGAAGTATAAGAAAATACGTTTATGAAGTAATGATATTTACAGAACAATGAAAACTCCAAGAACATACCAAGAGAGTTGTCGCCGTATGATCAAATAATATTTAGTTTAAGACGAACTGACGCTATCAAGAACAACAGAAAAAGATGCTTAAAACAGAGATGCTGAGAAAGCTGCTGAAAAACATTCGCTACAATTACGACAGAAAGTATTTGTACCCTTGCGTCCCGAATGATTTTTTGCTCATAACTTAAAAAGTACCACGAGTAGGTAATAGAAATAAAATATATTATAAATATTATACTAACACACATCTACATAATTTTTTATGTAAATTAAGCGACAAATAAACTTTTAATAAACAAATAACCAAAAATAGGAGTAGCAGAAAGTGTTCGTATTGTTCAGAACGTGTGAAAAAACTAACATTCCCGTAAAAATTTTGCTTAATTTGTCGAAAAAAATACATTATACCATTCCAGAACTATACACTGGGTTCATAATTATTAGAAATTAACCAGCAAAAAATTTACTTCCGGTAATTTAGCGTCGTCTCCGTCATTATCTGCTTGGTCATCATGGCAAACAGGAAACAAACATCCAGTGATTTAAAAAACCAAATCATTGTAAAATACAACTCTTGCGTGTTTCTTTCTGGTTTTGCTACACAACTTAATGTGCCGAAATATACAAAGCATAATTGCAAAGTTTAAGCTCACAGGATCAACAGCTAACTTCCCTCGTTCCGGACGTTCCACCAGACTAAGAGAAAGGTTATCAGAGATGTTAGTAGGAACCCTCGTTTAACACGTAATGACATACAGAAACTGGTAAGGGAAACTGAAGTTGAGTAAGCACCTCTACAGTTACGAACATGTTAAGCTCTTCTGGGTTCAAAGCATGCCGTACTCGTAGAACTCCATATTTAAAGCTTGTTCATTTAGAAGCACAATTGAGATATGCAAGAAAGCATGTAGACAAACCTTTCACCTATTGGAAGAGTATTCTTTGGTCAGACGAGACTAAAATCGAGCTTTTGGCCACAATGGTGTTCGCTATATCTTTCGTAAGAAGGGGGAACGAAATCTTACAAAAAACACCGTCCCTACAGTGAAACAAGGAGGTAGCTCGATCATGCTATGGGGTTCCTTCAGCTCTACTGGTGTAGGAAGCCTTCACCGCGTGAACGGAATCATGAAAAAGAAGAATACGTTGATATATTTGGCACTTATATCAAAAATGATCCTCGAAACTTGTGGCTTAGGCGTCGTTGGATCTTCCAGCACGACAATGACCCTAAGCACACATCGAAATATATGCAGTCCTGGTTTTAGAGGAACAATATAAGCGTTCTGGAGTGGCTATCGCAGTCACCCGATCTCAACCCAATTGAAAACGTTTGGCATGAGTTGAAGACCAGGATCCACCAGCGTCATCCGAAAAACTTGCAAGAGTTCGAGGCCCTCTGTGAAGAAGAATGGGAGAAAAGACTGGTTAAGTACAGTCAAGCGATCATAGAGGGCTATGAGGAGAGATTGCGCCAAATAATTCACCTGAAAGTCTACACAACTGACCATTAAAATAGATGCACGAATACTTTCTGCCCTATGTTTGGTTATTTGTTTATGAACAGTCTATTTGTTGTTCAGTTTACAAAAAACTTTATGTAGATGTGTGTTAGTATAATATTTATAATATAATATACTTTCATTATCCTTATCGTGATAATTTTTAAAAATTAATGATAAAAATCAGTTTAACACATCATACGTATATGAAATATATATTTTTTATTTTATGTTTTGCACTTCATAAATGTAGTAATTGTTTATTAAACACAAGAGGGCAAACGCACATTACTCTTACATATGTGTAGTGCTATACGTCTACCGCTATCCTAGTGTTAGATAGTTTTGTAAGGTGTAAATTTTTAAGTTAGTCGTAATGTAACAAGCATAATGGAAGAGGTAATATGTTTTGTTTTTTCATTTTAGTGTTATGTTTTTAGTTTTACTAACTGTATTTTCACTAAACGTTTATATGAAAAAAACTTAAGCCTAAACACATCGCATGCAGGGGTACAGGTTCTATGATGTGTTGCAATGTAAGACTGCAACTGTGCAGTTCAGATGTTAAGCTGAATTCTTTGTATTATTACTGTCTTTATTGAATGGTAAAACGAAATACATGATTTAAGCAGGTGAATGTTGACACCATCAAATGATCAAGCTCATTACTTAAATAGCATTACATAATATTCCAGTTGTGAAATATGAAGCTAAACGTCAACTTCAATGGCTGTACTGTAGTATTACTAATATTACACCCATAATGATTAGTACTACTAAATACGAACGTTGATATTCGCTGCAGAGTTAGTCCTTTGATGTTAATTGTTTTCAAACCTAACTTGATTGGCATACTAATATTAATAAATAATGTTCAGTCATTTTCGTTATTTTTTATAACATTTCTTAAGCCTTCTGCTCTTTTGCATGCTTAAAGTTGAGAAGTTTAGTATGACTATGTCTATTACAGAAACATTTTAAATATTGTGAAGTAAATATTTTAAATTTGTACAATTGAGTGAATGTAACAAGAGTAAAGGGATCTCTTGGGTATTTCCGAACCTTTCTTTTTCATTATTTATCTTGTAACTAATTTGGTTAATGTATTACAATAATACTTCCAGATTCTTGATGATTCTATTACTAGTAAATAATAATAATAATAAAGCAATAAGAGTTGATTCTTCTGCTAAATGTTTTTTTTTTCTTTTACACAAAAGGATATTGAAAGTCTTAGAATTTTTTTTTATATCTGAATGTGGTAAACTTTAGATTATACGTTTGGGAACTTTAGGTTTTAAATACTGAAGTTTCTAGAATACTGTGCACACTTGGTTTCCTTACAGGGAGGATTTCAACATTTTGGAAAAAATACAGAGGCAAGCTACTAACTTGATACAAAGCTTAAGAAATTTAATGGTTTGTAAAAACTATTTAAAATGGATTTCAAAGGAAAAAACAAAATTAAAATATATGAAACAAAATTTTAGGTATGAAAAAATGTATGTCATGTATTGAATATAATCATATCATTTGCATGTACATTAAAACTTTCATTACAATTTACTAGTATTATGTAGTTAATATATGTGCATAATATTTTATTTTTTTAAACAATGCACATGACTATAACGTCATAAAAAAGAGACAAAAATAGATAGTATGTATAAAAGTACATAATAAATTGGATAAAATACAAACATTCCTTATTTAATAGCAAAATAATGTGATAAAACATGAAGTTAGGTCCATTAGGGATTTTTATAGACCACATATCTCTGAGGGGTGTTGAAACTCTGGAGTTTTGATATTTAAAAAATAGTGATTTAGATTTGTCAGTTTAAAATAGAAGTTTGAAAAATTATAGTAATGGGTGGTCTATTTAAAGGTGGAATGAAATGATTGAGAATGACTTGAATATGGGAGCCAAAGTACAGATTTGGTTTTTGAACAGATTTGTTTCATATCTTTAAGCTGGATATAGACTTCTACAGTGATTTATTTGTCGTGATATGTGAAGTTATATGAATTATTTATAAACGTTTGTCAGGTACGATGGTTAGTATTACTTTTTGTGAGTGAAGAGTGATTTTTGTGAACCAGCTGGCTTTCACTTTGCTTTTTCTTTAAGTTTTGTATTCTATATTTAGTAATATATCTAAAAAAAGAACTAAACTTTTAGAGAAATAATGAACAAAATTAAGCATGGTAAGTAAATTTACGTATTATATAATGCTAACTTTTGTTTTTCAAATTAAAATAAAAACACAATTATAAATGTATTTTAGTCTTGATAGATATTCTGTGCATAAGACAAACAGTTAAGTGGCTTCTTAATTATGCCATTTTTTCATAAATTCAAGTGAACATACTTTTACAGAAGTATTACTAGCACTTTATCCTATATTGCAATTGATTTCTTAGCTTTTTTTTGCCAACTTTCTTAACTCCTTAAACTTGGATGGATTTGTTAACATCTAGCTAAAAATTTCAATTTATGCATTGGACAGTTGTAGCATCTAATAACATTTGTTTCTTTTACTGAGACCAATTACCAAACCTTAATATCCACCTTTTATGAATAGGCCAGAAGTTTTGTGAAATATTGTCATTTGTTTTAAAATAAATTTCAGATCAATAGCAGAATGTACAAAAATTGTGAATCAAAGAGTTAAACTAGTTTGTTATTAATTAATCTTTTGTGTGCTGTATAACAGTTTTTTTGAAAGAGACAAATTGCCAATTGCTAGAGCTTATACTATTTTTTTTTACCAAGTTTCTTTTAGGTTTTATTATGAATATATCTGAGATTGAGATGTAGACCTATATAATGTGTTTGTGTGTAACTAATGAGTAATTTTACTTAATAGTCACAATTTGGTTGTGTTTCAAATAAAAGAATGTTATTTCTTTTTCAGTTGACTTATAATAGTTATTATGTAAGATTTTGGTTTTGTTTTATTATGGAAATTGAAGGACACATCACATAAATTTTCCTCCACTATTAATTTAATAAATGTTGATTTGAGTTGTTACATAGGTTTAATGCTTAAGGAAGAAAATGTTGTTGTGTTACAATTGCTTTTAAATATTGTATGTTTATACCAGACTGCAAATGAAGTTGGATGCACAATGTGTAGATGTGTTGTGACAAATAGTAATTGTTGTGAAATGTTTTATAAAAAATATCGCTATTACCTCTAGCTTAATGCATGTAATAGTGATGAACAAAGTTATTGTGAATTCTGATTAATCTTCATAGTGATTTGGCTATATGTAACAAAACAAGGTGATTTATGAAACTCATCATAGCAAGAGATTAACAATTGTATTAATATCCAAATCTTGTAATGTTTAACATTGTTAATGAAATGTAAAAATACTATTAAATTATAAAATCAAGATTTCAAATTGTCAGTGGTTTTCATTTGTTAATAATGAACAATTTGTAAGTCAACAGTAATAATCAATAATTATCAGGTTGATAAAGAACTTAGTGAGCTGACCAAGTGTATGTTAGTTATGTTTTACTTGTATTATAGCATATTTTACGCTCATTTTAAGAGTGTAAAATATCTGATATTTATGAGCTAGCTACAAATCTTAAGAGCCAAGGTGGCAGTTTAACCCAATGAGCAATGAGGCTGCTCCAAGAATATTTGCCCTAGTTTTCAGTTTTGTACGAGTTTCAATTTTAGTCAAATAAATACACACATTAACATTTTTGAATTTAATGTTTTCATTACTTTCAAATCATGCAGTCTTTCATACACTATAGAATTATGTAAAGCCAACAGAAACTTAGTGCCAACCAACTCAGCCATGTCTTGGCAACTGATAGCCTCCTTGTAAGTTGAAAATGTAAGTTATTACAAACTTAAGCCAAGCTGATCTCCCTTTAGTGTTTTTTTTTCACATTTATAGTGATGTTTAAATACATCACACTTATTCATTAAATATTTTCATGTACCAGGTTACTTTTGTTTTTTAAATAACATGGCATTCTTGTGCTCTGCTATAGACATGTTAGAGTAATAATATAATTGGCAGCACTTCATTCTTATACATTGCTACTGACCTTTTCTAAATAAAACTAATTTTTAAAATGAAGTATAATAAGGTTTTACAAAAGCTTTACTGCTTTTACTTGTAAAATTATTTTAAGTTTCAGCTAAAACTACTGAAGCCTAGGTTACAGTAATATGCTTGAAGATTTTGGGTGAGCAAGGCCCACTGGTTAGCATGCCTGACTGTGGATTCATGGTTTAACCAAGAAGGTGACTTTGGATGGTGTTGACAAGCTGTTCTCTTCTCTCTAGTCTATCACTGCAAAGTTAGAGACAGCTGGTACAAATAGTCCTGAATAAGCTTTGCATGAAATTCAACAGCTTGAAGGTTTATAAAAGATGCATGATAAAGGTAATAAATAAGAATAAAAAAATGTCAAAGATTTCATAATTTAAACTATAAATACATCAGAAGGAATATCTGAGAAGCTGTAACTTTTGTTTTTTTTTTATATAGAAATTAAAGATCCGAATTAGAGACCTGAACCCACACATAGTTTGCATATTATGTGCTGGATACTTCATTGATGCTACAACAATCACAGAATGTTTGCACACCTGTAAGTTGAGTTTTATTAGCATTTCTGTGTTTTCAGCAATTAATGCACTAATATATTTATAATCTTAATTGTTTATGTGGCATATGAATTTGTTATAAAATCTGAATTTTAATCATTGTCATCTTCTGTGTGTGGCAGGATTTAGGTATCTTGAAAATTGTATTATGGGTTCAGGAAAATGTTAGAACTTTTATTAAAGTCTGTATGAAACCTGTGTAGGGTTTACCTTTTTTTTGATGATTTGGATATTTTCTGAGAACAGTATAATTGCACAACTTTTTCAAAACTTAACCAAGCTTAGCACTTGAAGTTAGTAATCATTGGTTAGTTATAACTCTGTTCATAAATAATTAGAAAGAATAATACTTCACAAAAAAGTTTTCAAAATATTTTGATTAAATTGTACATCACAGCAAAATGCTACAATTATATAGTGAGGTTTTGTGAAATTATGATCAAAATGTAACTAAATATGTTATCTACAAATCAGGAAAATGGTCTGTGAGTGGAGCCTTCAAAATGTCAAACTGGTGATCTAAGATTTTGTGTAATTGATACTGATGTGTAAAATGTTATCTATAGGGCTCACTAAGCAAATATATATTTCAAAGTTTAATTTTTTTAGTGTTTGAAATATTCAGAGTAATTATATTTTAGCTGTCAATGAAATGTTTAAGTGTCAGATATTAAAGATAATTTTGTATGCTTACCAGTTGTCAATTAAATGCTTTTATTTTTAGCATAAAAGTATATTATGTTGAGCTTAGGAGTCTTACATTAGGTGTCTGAGACTTGATTAATTTTTAAGATAAATGATCAGCACTACTCTCTCCACTTGCTTTCAAAATAATGTATATAAACAAACACATTTATATTCAAACTGGTTAAATGTATATGTAACAATTTTTTTACACTACAGAGATCATTGGCATATAAACATTAAATATACAGTGTAACCCCTCAGATTCGGTCACCCCTTGAAAGTGGTCATTCAATCACAGTCCCTTTTTTTGTTCACATAATCCCTAATTATGTACGGTGCAATCCCTTTAATAAGACCAGTTTGTCTCAGTCCCAAAAGCGGCTGCTTTAGAGGGGTTCCACTCTAGTTCTCTTCTTCTTGTCGAGTCCATTTAGGCCTATTCACTTTCTTTAATATTTCAGTTCAGAAACCAAACTACCTCTCTATTTCTTTAGCACTAGTATTCTGTGTATAATTCACTTATGATAGTAGCATGAGTTATCACAGTCATTTACTGCCCTTTCCCTAATTATTTGGTCTTATTTCTTCAAAACATTGTGTTCCTTTTATTAAAGTTCACTCAGGCTGATTTAGTTGCCTTAGAACCACACTTTGATGGAACAAATTCTCCTTCAGCTGTAAGTCTTACACTAACATTAAATGTTAGGTTTGTCACTTCAGTAGTTAACATTACCCCAAACATTTCCTTAGCAGTGACTTTACTCTTCTACTGTTGTGTTTGTCTGTTGCTTCCTGTTCATATCCTCTTATTTATGTTTATTACTAAATCATTTGCTCACTATGTTCTATAGAGCATTTGGAATGGAAAGAAAAAATCTGCATTCCACTATCTAACTTCTGTATACCTTCACCCTGTGAGTGGGTAAATTTTATGTGGTTTTAAGTGTTACTAGAATTTCTAAGAATTCCATACAAATAAAAATGATGTGTGACCATCTATACATGCAACAAACATGGTAGATACATAGTATGATCAACTATTAAACAGCAGAAATGTTGTGGGCAGCAGCATGAATTGATAATGGCTACCATTTAAAGGTTAATTTTATGCATTATCTAATGTGTTTTAAACAATGGAAAGATGTGGTTTGACCAAGTTGAGTCATTTGTAGACTTGTATCTTCAAATTGCAAGTGGATGTATTTGTTTTGAAAGCTTTTTGCTGCTTACACCACCAAATGTATTGTTGTGCCAGCATTTAAGCATGGTAGAGACTTTGTCATCGTATGGACAGCTTTTTGTCAGAATAGTTAAGGGCCTGTAATGTATTTTAGTTAAAGGTAAGAGGATATAAATGATTACTGAAAGCTTATCCTAAACTCTTTTTATCCCATGCTAGTCTGTTTTATATATTAAAAAAAACACCAATTAATACTCTTAAAATTTAAGACTTCAAGGAACAGATTGTGAGCACCAGAGTCACAAGATTTAAATGTTATTGAACCTGTGGTTAATTTTTGGAACCAGTTTTCAAAGCAGATTTTCAATACTAACATCACTTTAAAAGTTAGAAGAAATGTTGAACGAATAGTCAAAATGTCTGTCTGAACAACTCCATATAAACCCTTTCTAGGACTATGAGCATCTTTGAGGTGATTTTTCACACTTGAATACCAAACTCTAGATTTAAGCAAACATAATAATCCTAAATGTTTCAACAATTTTTTACTGAAATATTTTAGAATTTATATTTTATAATTTGCAATATTATTTCACAAATAAATGTAAGTAATGTTTTAACTTGCATTTCTGTATATCTAAGAGGAATCTTGCCTGTAAACAACAAATTTAATGACAATTATTTTTAGAAAAAGTTTCTGCAAAGATAAAAATATATATTTATATTTCCTAAACATCTGTTATCTGTTGGGAATATATGACAATATTTTGTTTGTCACATGATTTTCAGTTTCTTTTTCTGAATTCTATTAGTACAGCCTCTTGGTTTCTACCATTTTGACTTCTAAACTACTGAACAGCTACTAATGAAACTCAGCCTTCAAAATATCAGACAATGAATTTGAAAAAAATCATTTGAGAAGTGATTTTGGTTTTATTAAGACTTAAAATATTGTAGGAAATTCAGAAGTTTTATGAATGAATTACAGTTCTGAGAATTTAGTTTTTCTATTTATTATTTTTATACTTGCAATTTTTTAATTTTATTTGGAGTTATGTTTGTTCAGAAACTGTAGAAGATTTCTTCTGGGGTAAGACATCAAGTAAGGTTTGTTAAATAGAGAGTATACTAGGGAGTTGAAACATTTCTGGTGACTTGAGTCCTTATTCATTGAATATTAAATTTATCATATTCACACAATACAAGCATAAAAGGATTTATAGTTTATGTACAAAAATATATTTGTTAAATGTAAACTGAATTTGATAAAGAATATTGTTACCTAACATGATGCTCCCCAGTTGCTCAGTCTGCAGACTTGCAACACCAGAATTCAGGTTTCAATACCTGTGGTGGGTAGAGCACAGGTAGCTCACTGTGCAGCTTTCTGATTAATTCCAAACAAACAATTTATAGTTGGAATTGGTTACAAGTATAATTGTTATTGAAATAACAAAATAAATTTGAATATCAATGAAGTTGAAACTGATTGGATAAAATTTGTGATAAACATTAAAAAAAATTGAATTGCAGAGTGAAAGGAAGTTTTATCTTTTTCAAATATCTCTCAACAAAAAAATGTAGAAAATCAGATTGTGTGTTTTTTAAAATCTGAACTCTGAACTATTTAGTAACCTTGTTCTAAATATTATATAATTTTTAAAGCGTTTGTTGTGAGAATGAAAATATTAAAGAAATATGTGACCCTTATTCCATAAAAGTTAATAAATAAAATGTAGAAATTAACAGGTGTTCTTATTCTTCTGTTTTAAATTTTGAGCTAAAATTTCTTGAAGTTTCAGTTTCAAAAGTAAGCAAATATTGCAACATGATTTTTTTTCTTGTGGCTTTTATTATTTATGAGTAATGTTTAAAGTCACTATTACTATGATAATGCATACAGGTAGACGTGTTCAGTTTTCATACCCAAAATGACTTGCTTCAGCTGAAGATGTACTTGACTGGTCATTCTTTTGATCGGGAAATTTATTAAATGTTAGACATTGAATAAAGTTTGAGGTCTTATTATATATTGAATATAGCCATATTCAATTTCCCTTATGCTGATAGCTGAAGAAGTTGTACTTTTGTGTTAGTTTTTAAATAAAATTTTCTTTTATTTGTTTTTTCTTGAATTTGCATTTTAACTTTAATGAGTATTTTGTCTGTTTTTAAAGTTCTTGTTAATTATTAAATAGTGAATTGTGAATAATTGTTTTAAATTTAGGTTGCCAATTAATGAAGGATTTTCCTTAATAACTAAAAAAAAATGTGCTTTGAGAATGTTTTTTTTGTGGGGAATAGTAAGCAGGATTTAAAATGTTTTAAAGTGATACAATCTATGAACTGAACTTTTTTTTTCAGTTTGCAAGAGCTGCATCGTGAAATTTCTACAAACCAGCAAACACTGTCCCATGTGCAATATTAAGGTTCATGAAACTCAACCTCTCCTGAATCTTAAATCAGACAGGACTTTACAAGACATTGTATATAAGATTGTACCTTCTCTGTGGGAAAGTAAGTATTAGAAATTCTCTACATATTCCTTAAAGGTGAGTGGTTGAACTAAGAACTGATTTGTAGAAGTATCCGTAATTAATTTAAGGAAAGATTTACAAAATTATTGCATGTAATTCAAAGGTTCTATGATATGTGCAATATTATCATCAAAATCTGATACGGTTAGTGAAGCAAAATTATGTCAAGTGAAGATCTCTAAACAATATGATCAACTATGTTCATTCAAATTTTTATTTTTTTAGTTTTGTATTTCATCCATAAAACTTTTTAAATGTTTATACAATTGTTGAAAAAAGAACTATTAATCTGTTAGAATATTTGTGTAATGACCCACAGTGTATGGGAATTTATTATACATAATAAAAAAAAGAGGAGACTTGTTATGATATAGTTTTAAGTATGAAACATGTTCATATTGGAAAATAATTTCCATATGATACTATGTAGTTAAGTATTAAAGATTATAAAGTTTGTGAGAAAAGGGTATCAGTACTTGATTTAGTAGTTTATAGTGTGATTGATTTCACTGAAATTAATAATTAATTGCTGTTGTCTGCAGGTGGTCCAAATTTACCTTTCCTATTTTAAAATTTAATAATTAAATGACTAACATAATACAACTATAAAGATTCCAGCATTTTGTAGTGTAAATTAAACACAACTGATATGTCAGCAGATTTCTGTATATTCATTATTAGTGACTGTCAGCACATCTAACAGATATTTGACTTTAGTCCATGTTTGCTGCACCATTTTCACAGCTATATTAGTGATCTGGGGATAGTCTTTAGCTCCATGATGTGTGCTGTATGTTGTATTTTATGATGTCCTTAACATACGCCTAAAGATGTCTTGTGAATTGATGTCTGGTGAACACAGAAGACATGGAATTGGCTTGCTCCAACCAATCCACTGGAGTGAGTTGGAATGAACCTTTTCTTGCAGGGTTTTCATTTTACAGGGCAATCAGTATTTACTAGATTAACAAAAGGAAATTACAATAAACTTTTTGGTTCAAGCTACAAGATGTTAGAAATATGACCATGCAGTTTTCATAGGTAGTTATTAAATCTTTAAATAGGTAAGACATTTTTGAGCCACCCCATATTTGAGATTTTGGTGTAGGTATAGATATTTATTAACTTTGTTATTATGTTTCCTCATTTTAGATGAACTTAAACAAAGAGAAGACTTTGAAAAAATGAGAGGTTTGACTGAGACAAATACAGAAGGTAAGTAACATTTTAAATAAACCACCATATTAGTTTACCAACAATATGAATTTGTTGATTATTCCAAAGTGTGATCTAGTTCTAAATTTACCATATTTTTTTTATAGAAAATTTCAAAATGTATTAGAATTGGATGATTAGTGATACTTGCAAATCAGTTACTTTATGGGCTCATTAATTAGTTGCTTGTGATCAATCAAATATAACAGTACTGCTGACAACATGGCTTCCCCTCTACAGGCAAAGAAAATAATTAGGTGTATTAACATCTCAACTTTGGGAACCACTACAATGTTCTAACATGGTTTTAGTTTCCATATTTTAATCTTTTTCTTTTTAATTCACTTTAAAAATGATTTTTCATGTGATTGACATGTAGTCTCTGCTATGGGTATCAGCACTTTAGTTAAAATAAAGAACTAAACATTTTTCAACCATCTTAAGTCATATTCAGGTTAACAAAGAGAGAATTTTGAACTTACCAGAAGATGACCTAAGAAGGTCGAAACATTCTGTACTTCATTTAAAGTAATAATACACATACCAGCTGTATTGAGAATACATTTTTACTTCAAATGGGTTTCTTTTCATCACGGATCTAATAGGCATGTTCTGTATATCATTTTTTCTCTAAAATATATTTTGGCACAAATATTTTAATTTTTTTTTTCAGATAAGCTGGGCATTTCCTATATTGTGAATAACTTACTGTTAACTACAGACCATCGTGTTGTTTGTTTACAAATATATGCAATAACCTCCATGTGATCTTGTGTAAATCAATCTGCTAATTAATATATGAAAACATGTTTTACTATCACTTTTAAGGGTAATGATGTATTTATCTAAAAAATATCAATTATAATCAGAAATAAGCAGTTGTTAGTTAGACCGTTTATACGGGTGATGTTTGAACAGGATAAACATAAGTAATGAATAAAGGGTGTGAGTCACCAAAATATTTTTCAGTCTTCTACCATACTTGCTAAATATATCTAAGCTTATCTGATTTGATTTAATTTGGTGAACGTAATTAAAACCCTTCATGTTTACAAATATTGCAATTAAAAAAAACATAGTATACCTATTAAAAAGTAAAAGCTGTAATTTTTATACAAAGAACCAAGCATCAAGTTACCTCTAAGTCTGAAGCAATGTAGTCATATATTCCCGTGTCTAGGTAAACTACTTGTACCAGATGATGAGAAACCTTCTCCAAACATTGTAAACTTGTTGTATTAAACTTCAAATGAAGTTTTCTTTGTTACAGTCAACATACCTGTAAGCTGTATCTGCTTGTCTCAAGTATTCTGATAGTGTTTATATACCTAATATATACTTGGCCTGTAGTGGCACAACAGTGCAGATTTATTCAACTAGAAACTGGATTTTGATACCTTAGGTGGGCAGAGAAGAAATAGCCCATTGTGTAGCCTTATGCTTAATTCTAAACACAGAAAAATGAAATACTTGTTTGTGATAGTGTTCATTTCTGACACAACTAAAGTGATATTTAACTGATTAGTTCAGATTGACACTTGAGGAGGAAGTCTTAGGGGAGTAATATCTGAGAAAGAATCTTTGTTCTTTCTATCTGCAGTTTAATCCTCGAAGACTTTCTTTTCAAGTGTCAATCTAAACTAGTCATTTGTACCAATATTGATGTTGTTCATCATGAAGACTGCTTTAAATACATTTCTATAAAAGAATAATGTAAAATCTTGTTTGTTATCCAAGGTTGTAAGGAAGAAGAAGATAGTAGCAAAGAGGATGGTTTGTCTAACCAGCATCTTTATATACATGATGAGCTGGTACATGTTCAAGTAGAACCATTAAGGTATTAGAACTCAAAACTTTTGTTTGGTTATTGTTGATTTTATTTGAGGTAATATTAGACTGCTTTAAAGAGTTTCGAAGTACAAATTATTTTTTACTAGATATAAGAATTTAGACAATATTTATAAGCTAAGAGATGAAATTTGGAAAATAGCTGCTAGTTTAAAGTTTTGCTCTTAGTTTTAAAGTAATACCCTATTATTAGAAGATTTCAGAAATATTTTACTTCAATTTCGTTGAGAAATTGACAAAGTAAAAATTAAGTCTAGCATTATGTCAGACATACTTGTAACTTTTTTGTTCTGTGTTTCTATGTTTGAAATACAAGTTATTCGTAAGTTTCATAACATCATTCAGTAGTGAAGTTTGGAAACAATAAATATTTGAAAAAATGATTTTCAGAACTTATGCTATGCTGTGGCAATGTATTATTCACAATCTGTTGTTATGGAATATTTTAAAATTTAAGTCTTGAAATTTTTATAGATCTTTTGAAAGCACAAAGTTTTTACTGGTATTGGTGCTTTTGATCTATATTGTCATAACATTTCTAGTTTCATCTACTAAGTGCACCAGTGGATCAAAGAATAGAGTAAAAATGAAATGATTTATTTAATACTTGTTTTATTAAAATTTAGACAAGTGTTATGTGACCTAGGAGAAGTCATACAAAGAAAGATTTATCTTTAAGAACAAATACAACCATTTATCTGACTTCATTATATTTGCCAGGAATTAGTGGTTTTTCCTCTATTTTTTACAAAATAAAAATGAAGATACAATGAGATGTACTTCTGCAGGGTTCTTGTAAGTGTTCTGTTTCAGCAGTACATAAAATCCAATTTAAGAGTCATGTATATTTGTATTTTTTCCTTTTGAAATTCATGTTATGTGGTAATGCAGCTTGCAGTGTGTAAATTATGATTGATGGTTTGAAGATGTTTTACTGATGTCATGAAAGTAAACATTGCAATGTTAAGCATCACATAAGTTAATCTTGTGTGATGTTTCAATGTTGACTGACCGACAGACAACATACTACTGTAAAAGGCATGAGTGGTTAAAACAGATAAACCCTGCAGACAGCTTTTGTTCCTCTTTTATGACAACTAAATTTATGTTTTAATTGTTTTGTTCTGTGTGTGAAAAGACAAGATTTATAAATATTTTTGTGTCCTAATGTTAACCCAGAAGTTATTTGTTAAATTGCTAAGACTAATGAATGACATTTTTAGAAGTCTGTGTTAGGTGCTGAGGGGTAAGAAAAACCATTCTTACATTTTGAATTAATAAACAGTTTTTTGTGATTTAACAATGAAAATAACATGTTTAGATAAATTCTTGTTTTTAAGTTAGGGGAATTCTAAGAGTGCAATGTATAATATAAGAATATCTTCATCATTGTGTGTGTGCATGTGTGATTACATGAGAACTGCATGTAAATTTATTCTTTTTAGAAAATCAACTGCTAAGGAATGTTTAAAGGATAACTTTCATATTACAGTTGATGTATGTAGCAGAGGGTAATGTAAGCATAAGCCAAAAAAATAAATGAAAGAGGTGAAGCATGTAACAGTAAAGAGTAAAGTTTTATGTATTACAAGTATAAAAACGATAGTTCATAACCATCAGTATATCAATAATTTGAGTACAATGATAATATGATTTTAACACTTAATAGAAAATATCATAACTTTGGAAATGATTACTTTTAAGGAAATTCACAATAAAAAGACATTGCTAAATTTTCATACTTTTTTCAAAACACTGGAACCTAAGCTCAATGATAGTTACTGTTATGTATGTGGACTTAAAGGTGTTGAAAACTTATAACCAAATACTTTTGATTATTTTGATCTGCTTAAAGAGGTATAGGTAAAGTGCATCTCACTAGTAAGACTAGATCTGAGTTTCTATGATTCTTGCTAAGTTACTGCAAAAAATAGTAATCCACACTCTGGATCCATGGATGTATTATGAGGATGATGGTAAAATCCTACTTTTATTAGAATAGGCAGTGAATTGGTAGTGTCTAGTGTCTTCCCTCTAGTCTGATACTTCAGTGTTAGGAACAGCTGGGACAGATAGCTCTCGAGTTACTTTGCACTAAGTTCTACAGACAGCAACAAATAAAAAAGGTCGACTGTATTACCTATGCATTGAAGTAAGGCTATATTGTAACAGTCTTAAACTGTAATACTATATAATGTATATATTATCTTGATTAAATATTAAAAATAGTTCCAAAATCAGTAATATATGTTCAAAGTATTCGTAAAAAATGGACTTAATTTCATTCAGGTGATAACAATTGAAAATAAATGCTGTTTGTAAAAATTAATGGCCTGTTAATGTATATTTATTTTTTTCAGGAAAGTTAAACCTATTACCTTTGAACATTTATCAGTTGATGTTCTTCAACCCAAATAAATGACTGGGAATTAACTTTTACTTTCCTAGAAATGGCCCTAGTACAAGAGACCCTTTTATTAGAGATGGAAGACAATATGTTCGTTGTTCTGTACGGGCCCAGATCTACCACTTAAAGAAGTTGATTCGAAAATTATGGCCAGAAACAATGAATAAAGAGGTATTAAAATAAGAGATGCAAGCATTCAATCATATAAAAGGTTTCCTTTGTAGAAGCTATTGCCATTAATTATTTTAAAACTAAAACTTTTTGAATGCTTGTGCTCAGTTAAAATTAAGATATGGAAAATGTATTTTTTATCATTTATTATAAATAAATAAAGGTTCTATTTTACGTAAATGTAAGTTAATAAATAACTTAAATAACTTGTTGCACGTACAAACGTTTATTGAACTATGATCACTGTAAAACATAGGAAATCACTGAAAGTTGTTTTTATATGGAATACTTATAGCAAGTTTCATAATGATTAAGTAGTTGAATTTTCCAAGATTTAAAATTTTTCGTTTGGTTTCTATTTGTCTGCACTCTGTGCAGGAAAAAAGGGTAAATATGGTAGATTTGAAATATCAAAAAAAATGGGATTGTGTCAATTCAATTGACACTAAGTATATACAATCAAAAATTTGAAAAGCAACACAATTAACTCTTTGTTTTGGATGTACATTTCTCAGTTGTGGTGAAAGGGTTAATTGTAAAAATTAACATTGTCCAAAACATTTGTCACTAATTTTGTTATTATAGTATCTCTTTTTCTGTTTTTTTTATATATAGGTTGAAATTGTGTGTAGTGGGAAAGTAATGTCCGACCATTATTGTTTAAAGCGTGTTTGGTTATCATCATGGAAAGATAAGGTAATATAATTTAGAGATCTTTTGTTTGAAACTAGGTTCTTATGAAAATATTTTATAATTCATAATATGGTGCACTACTTTTATATACCATGATATTAGAAAAAAATTTCAAACACTTTTTGAAGTGCTGTTACAAATAACATTTAAAATGTTTTTGTTATTGATGTTAATTTTGAATTGAAAAACATGAGGTGAACCTTTTGATAAATTATTTGAAATATAGAAAAAAATCTTTTGCTCAAAAGACAATTTTTTCCTGTCATTGATTGATGAGTACTTTATTGGTTTGAAATGTAAATCTGTATACCAAGGTTTAAAATTGAAGTAAGGATAATCTGCTTCTACAATGTTTAACTCTATTGCATAATAGGTTATTTTATCATTTTGTAACATTTATTTAGTGCAATTCATACAGCAGCATGTCAACTTTAATTTTTATGCATAGTTCTGAGATATCTCACCTATACACAGTGCATTTATAAGTTTCTTTTGAATTTTTCTTTCCCATTCCAAAGTATTACTTCCAGAGAATATTACATGTGCCTTGTTATTTATTTATTTCGTTGTTGGTGTGTTTACTATAGACCCTGCTTTTTATCATCTTTATGAAGTTACAACATGTGATGTAAAAACATTGCTAATGAAACACAGCTTTGAAAATAAATAAAAGCAACATTGTAATATAATTGCATAAAGCAGATTATAAACTGTCAGTGTAAAGTAAATAACGTGACTTGAAGAGCAATTTATGGTTCGATGGAAAAATGTGTAGTCCAAGTACATACAAGAATAAAGAAAGGAATGTAATGGTAAGATTAGAAAACTTAGAAACAACATAATGTTATTTGTTTTAGTTTTTTATATTCTTCTCAATCCTGAAGATGTTTTAAAAGCAACAGTTTTTCTATGACAAGAAATCAAGTGTTTAATTAATTTATAAAGTACATATTGGTGAATAAAATACATTTCAATAATAGTAAAATTACTTTATAACACCAAGTTTATTTTTCTTCAATTGAACACCTGATATTTTTGCAGGACAGTTTCTTCAGGAACATTCCACTAAATCACAAACTGTAACTGACAGCACAAAGCTGCATATTGTACTTTAGTGAAATACCTCTAAGAAAGCTGTGAATTAAAACTTTGAGTATTCGATTGTTAAAGAAAAATAACAAATTTGGTGTTATAAGGTTGTTATTTCCATTATTACAAACAAGAAGACTTAAGTTTTGTAAGTATGTTGGGCACGAGCAAAATATTTTAGAGACTTAATTTATATTTATTAAGTCATATTGACACAAATGAAAACCTTGTCATATAATGATAATACATTTAAATATAAATTGATCTTAACTAATAACATTGCTGAGAAACATCACAATATTTATCTTGACAATCATTTTAAAGGTCATGTCCATGGTCATTGATAATTTTTTTGCCTTTTCTACAATTTATAATTAGTATAATTATCAAAATTAAATATCAAAAGAAATTCTTCAGTAAAGTAAAATTGAGACACATGTTAAATCAAGTCATGTATTTTTAAAAGTTAAAACTACATAATGAAAAATAGAAATCAAGAGACATCTGTGACACCCTTTTTATCCAGAAAGTGTTAAAGTGTTTCTAAAATATGTAATCCCTGGCATTCAACCAAAAGAAATGTATGTTTAATTGAAATACTGATTTTTTTATTTGTCTCAGAAATTAGTTGGACTTGTTAAAAGTGATGTATTGCAAATTATTCTCATTTCTATGGTGTTCCTTTTTACAGAACCCTCCGTTAGTGCTACAGTTTTACATGAAAAAAAAGCCTCTGTGATGAGTTGGTGCCTTCTAGTTATGTTTATCAAGTGACACATACTGAATGAGAGTCCTGCCTTATTTCGGAGTATTTATGAGGAATTAGAAAACCATCCAGTGATTATATTACGTACATATATATGCATGATCTTGTATATATGAAGTATTTATTAGTCATTTTTGTAAATATACTGTACAATGACAGAACATGACAAATAGTATTAACTTTAAAACAGCATTCTTAGAACTTTGTTAATTTTTTGAACTGTTATATAATATTCCATCTCTGAAAAAAAACAAAAATACAGGATATAAACCACACTAAATTTTAATGTTAGGTTTCATTCTGTTTTTAGGAAAACTTAGATAGTTTTCAAGCAGCTTAAAGTATAGATTTATGGTCTTTAAATGATTTTTGTACATAGCTGTTTTATCTCTGCCAAACTAAGAATTTCTATCAAGCTGTCGGTTTTAGTTTATATCATTGGCTCTGTTAGCTGTTCATATTTTTGTACAATGCACTTTTCCAGTGTTTCAGATACTATCCTGATTCACCAACACTTTTGAGATTAATATTTTCATTCTGGAAACTTCTCTTTTTCCATGGTTTCAAATGTATGTAACTTGTAATATATATAATCAAATTAACAAAGCATTTAAAAGTTTTTCGTCTTTCTGTTTTACACTTATTTTTGTGAAGAAGCTTATTTGAATGCTACTTTTGTTTGCTGTGTAAATATTGAAAACAACACTGATTTATTTTTTCGTTCACCTTGAACAGAGTTTTAAATTCTAAAGTAGTTTTTAATACTATTTTTGCTTTTTAAGTGGTAAACTTCTGATCATTAAGATATTTTAATAGTCTGACAACAGATTGTAGTACATCGTGCAGAAACTTTTATCATATTGTTTGAACTTCTTTGCTATGACAATGAATGTTACGATAAAATGAAAAACGTGGGTAGAATAAATTCATAATTTTTTCTACCTGCAGTTGTTTTTCAGTGTGTACTACTATGTCAAATTGTTATTTACATTTTGATATTTAGCAAACTGTTTATCAGTATTTTTAGTTGTTGATTGTATTAATGGTAGATAAGACATTTTGAATTTTTTATTTTTTTAGAAATTCCACTAATTTTTCTTGTGCAATGTAAGAACACATTCTGTAGAAGTTTATCAAAATTTGTCAGATCTTTATTAACTTGTGCAGGTGTCAAACACCATTTTACCTTATCCACCAGTGACACAGCAGAAGGTCTGGAGACTTGCAGTGCCAGAAACGGGGCTTTGATACATGTTCTGGGTAGAGCATAGATAGCCCATTCTGTAGCTTTGTGGTTAACTTCAAACAAACAAACCTTTTACCTTTTTAGATATATTAATAGCATATTTATAAATTGATTAGAATTTTTCTTTTGTTATTACTACATGTGTTTTCTTGTTCCAAATTTTCAAGTTTAATGTCTGTTATTTTCTTTAATCCAAGATTAATATTTGTTATTCTTCAAAGATGTGTTCTTATAGAAAGGTTGCATTTTTTATGACATTCTTTTTAAGTTTTTGTTGTATTTTATACATATTTTGAAACAGGGTTGCACTTGTTATACAGTTTATTCAACCAGGTAGTTTCATTCAAATTGAAGCCAATATAAAATTATTATAACTTCTATATGCTTTATATTTGTACAGAATGTTTCAAAAATATTGAACCACAAAAATTGCATATAACAAATAAAAGTCCTAAACTGATGGTCTTGTACTATTTTTTGTTATTTTTCTTAACAAAGAAAAAAGATGCAAAATGAAGTTCATGATAGAATAACAATTGGTTAAAAAATGTGATATTTCCAGTAAGGTGTACATAGTTTTGAAACACACTGTACTTGCTTAAAATGTTTTTATTGTGATACCTTGTTACATAGGAGTAGTAATGTGTTTTAGAATCATTTTAATGGGATGTCTATAAAATGTACATGTCAAGTTGGTTATTGAAAGTTTAATTAAAACGATGTTTTATTGATGGTAGTGTTGTCAAAAATAAATTAATTTTTTGCTTATACTTAGCGTTTGTGTGTGTATATTATGGAAATGGTGAATAAAATGGGTTAACATTGTAAATATTATAGGATTATGCCCCTTCTATGGAAATGAACTGCATCAGAGTGCAGTAATGCATTGATAGTATACGTTTTGATTAGTTGTAATCCACCCAGTGAGAAAGAGTCAACAGCATAATGCCTTTAAAAAGTAAGGCTAGGTTCAAATGTATGTCGGCTACCCAGTAATTTGAAGATAGTTTTAAATGTTTGGAAGTTTATCAGGTGGCATTCAAGCAACATTATAGATTTGTTTTATTCTGTTAACAAAAGGTTTGGCAACGTTTCAGTTTTAATCGCACATTAAATGTTACTCATGTAGGAAATTTTATCTTTTGGTTTGTAAAGAGAAGTATTAAAAGAATTATTGACCACCAAAAGAATAAACAAAATCTTCTGTGCATTTGAGGAGAATTATGGTGAAGCATCGGTATGAAACATTGTGATTGCGTTGTTTAAATAAAGTGTTCCGAATGCTTAGTGAGGCAAGATGTAACAGAATGTTGTATTAATGAACAATGTTGTTAAAATAACTTTCATTGATAAGAGCATGTTTATAACTTAGGTCTGTTGTTTTCCAGTCAAACTGTCAGTGTTATTCTGTTCTTTTCATTCTTTATAATAACGTTTATTAGGTATGTTTAATTAATCAGTTGTTTGGTTAAAGAGAACATGGCTGCTTATCTGCTTGGAATGGGGGCTGTTTGTATCTGTTGCAAATCTTTTAACTGGATGCTGTAATATGATGCTTTTGCAATGCATGTTTACTGTACCACATTTGAATGTAACATCAGTATAGATGTGCAACATGTATATATTTTTTAACTATAAGAACATTATTATTGTTTTATGTATAACATGTTTAAGCTACATGGAAAAGTTTTTTTTCAACCTGAAAAGTAAAAAGGTTTCCAACTAAGCAATTTAGCTTTTGTGGTGACAGTAAGTTATGTAAATTAATACTATCTAAGGATTTAGCCTTCAATAAGTAATGTGTTCTGAACCATTGAAGGTCAAAAATCTACCTTTTGTTGAAACCCTGATAACAAGTACAGGCTTTTTTGCTGTCCTCAGCAGTTGTGTGGTTCCTGGGCTGAACATGTAACAGAAGTCCAAGGTTTGTCTTGTGAAGTCTACTTCACACAACAGATTGAGATAAAATTTCATGTTTTAGTAGGAATAGAATAGACACTGAAGAAAGAAACTAGTGCTGTTGATAATAGAAGTAGTTAAGGTGGAAAGCTCAAACTCTGTGAAAGTGATGTTAAATAACTTGAAGTGTGTTCTTTGTGTGATGCATAACAATCCAGTAGAGATAATAGCCAATGATTTAATTGCAAATACTTGTATGAATGCCACCTCCAAACCATTTAAGATACACAGTGGCATGAAGTAGCTTTAACAGATATATATGGTGTTTAAAAACCACTTAAGAAAAAGAACCAAACAATGGGATGAGTGAAAGATGCTTTTGTAAAGATGAACTCAAAAGTCAAAATATTTTGTTCACTAGCAGAGGAGAAAAAGGTATCCACTGTACAAGAGTAAGTGAAACATTTTGTGGGATTATTACAAGTGTAGATGCATTTTTGAAAATTTTTCAAAAATTAAACTATTTGACTGCTGACAGTAAGTCATTAAAACAGGGATTTATCTTTAAACAACAGTGAAACGTTACTTGGAAGAAACGCTCATTCATATGTCCTGTATGTATAAAACTTGTGCGTTTCCATAACTATTTCCAATACTATATTTATATTAACAAATTATATCTTCCAGTCCCAGTGGTACAACAGTATGTTTGCAGGCTCACACTGCTAAACTTTGTTTTGATACCCATGGTGGGCAGAGCACAAATAGCCCATTGTGTAGCTTTGTGCTTAATTCTAAACAAACAAACATACATTAATAAATTAATGGTGTAGTAAGTCAATTTGTACCAGATGTAGAAACTGTAAAAGTTATATTTCAAATGCAAATTTATTTTAACATTTTAGGAGTAAGGTGTTATATTGTTAATTGTAGGTAAGTCTATATTTTGCAATAGTTTTATAATAATACAATTAAATCAGTATTCTGTGAATATTTTTGACCAAAAAGTAACTGCTCTTTGATATAGTAATGGAAGTTATGCGAGTATGTTAATCATTTAGCAACATGGGAGAATTATATAATCATAAGTTGCCTCAGTCTCTAAATAAATGGCAGTGTTTAAGCTAATCTTCGAGAATTGATATTAAGAGGTAACTACCATGTTCACAAGTGGCCACAAACAGTAAATGTGTGTTGGATTTGGAACGTTCTTGGCTTGAGCAGCTGAATCAGTCCTTACAGTTGGTTCTCTGTTGTTTATTTACAAGTTATTAGTTATTTACTTCCTGAAATGTTGCACCTATCGTCATTTATAAATCCAGTAAAGTTATTTTTGTTTTATTAAAGTATGAATTTGTCATACCGATAGTTCCTCCTTTATTGCTGTTGATATTGCCCTCTTGCAATCGTTGTAAAAATATTAAATGTTTGATATATTTATAGTTCATTCAACTGTTTTTTTGCAATTTAGTTTGAAAATACCATGCTTGGTATACATTTAAAAGGTGATGGGGCTTCACTTATTGTCATATTGGTAAATGGCAGATCAGAATGTTCGAGATTTGCTCCATGATGACACTGAACAGGTTTAGTTTGGGGTGCATTATAAATAGTTGCGATAAATTTCGCTATTTGGTTGAAATATATGTATCATTGAGTGTTTCTTGCTGGCTGACTGCCCCTTTCTCTGGTTACTAGCTCAAAGTTGGTTAATTTTTAAACCTAGGCTTATGTGGTCTGCCCATTTAGCTGAATCGTGATCTTTTTTTTTAAATTATGAGATCATACAATCGTGCATAGATGTAACTTTAATAAATCTACTCTCAAATTAAACAATGAAGTAATGGTACTTACTGAGTACTTCATACAGAGTATGAAAGAGTTGTTAGCATTCAGTGTGCGACTGAAACTCGCAAAAATGAAGAATGAAACGAGTTAAAGAACACAAAAGGCTAAAAGATGTGTAAAGCAAAATTACTGCCATATAAAGTTGTCATGAAGGCAAACAACCGAATGTGCAGAAACATCTGAGTTTGTGTTCACAGTGATAAGCACATGGTTTGGAATGGACTATACGTGCATATTTTAGATCTAAATAAGTCAAGAAATTGTATGTAATATAATCCTAATTTTTTAAGGAAATTGTGTGTGAATTAAGTATTATTTGTAGAAAGTGCATTATAAATAAAGACTAAAGCTCAAATTGAAAGCACTTAAAACACCGACAATAATTCAAAAGTTTGCCAAGGTGAAAAAAAAAGTTAAGGTGTTTCTGAATTGAAAAGCCAATACACAATTTGTACTGAGTTTGATCTCAAAGGCAAAAGTGATCGTAACAATAAATCGTTTATTTTTATCATATTCTTTCATAATCAAGTAAGTTATATATATCACGTAGTTCATTTCAATAATTCTTTGAGTGGGATTACTGTTAATAAAGTTTTTGTATGATAATGAGTATTATTAAGTGTATTAGGAGTAAAATAATTGAGTTCAGTGTTTTAGTTATAATTAAATAACTAAAAAATAATGGAGATGATTTAAACTTGGTAATATTTATAAAATGCTGATAACAGCAACGGTTTTGAAATTCCAGATTATATGTTACTTAATAGTGATAAATTCAAAAAGAAGAGTGGAGTAGTTCGATGTATAAAAATGAGATCGAATTAATAGGGATTACAATCAGGGATTTTAAAGGCAGAGAGTTTTAAATTGACAATTATTATAAGATGTCCTTGATATCGTTTACACATTGTATACCGAGATCAAGACTGTTTTTGATATGACGTGAACTACGACACGCAAGTAGTGAGAGAGATATTTCCTGAAGTCATTCAAGATAGTTTTTAATATGAAATAGTCAAAGAAACTACCAGAAATGATATCACTCTATATTTTTATTTACCATTAATATTGATATAGTTACAAGTGTTGAAGTGGAGGAATGTTTGGGGAAACAATAATCATTGCACAATTATGTTTGATGTTTCTTATACGATAAAATAAAATTAAAATTTAGTATATGTTTCTATAACGCCAATTTTAAGGCCAATATCATTTGTGAACTAGAATAAAGTTAAAAGGAGTTGTGAAACTGAGCTGGAAAATTTAAAATATAAATGCTTTTAATTCAAGACAAGCGTATTTTAAAATCGAAAAGGATAACTGGAAAGATCAAATCTGATTGGCTCAATTTGCTATTCAGGGACACTGATGGCCAGCAGGATAAGGATTGTTAATCAATAGTAAACTAAACAAACACGAGTGTAATTTTAAACATAAAATTATTTACTAAAAACATAGTTTTCTGTTACCACAATGGGGCAGACTTCTTGCAAGAAGTCTGGCTGCTGGGGTGAAAGGAAGAACATAAGAATGGAAGCCAAAAGACTCGAAACTAACAGACCAAGTTTCAGAAGTACTTAAACAAGAAGGAACAACGTCACGTTCTCTTCGGGCATGTTAAAGTGTACTTGACTTAATAGGGGATCTTAGATAGGCATGTTCTTTCATTCTTTATTTATTTTTAGTGGGTGCGATATAGGTTTGCTGACAGTAGAGACAAGTAAATTTATACTCTATTTGACTACTTTAACGTAGAAATCTGATTTTCGAATCCGCAAGAAACATTGTGGCGACAATTACGGTTACATATAAGTATCAGTTGTATTTGTTCCTAAATATCCTGCTATCATCATCACTTAAGTTGAGTGACTGTGTCGTAAATGGGTAGACAACTATCTAATAAACAAAAATTAGTCAAATGTTATTTGAAGTGTTTTCAATATGCCACTCTTCAAGAAATCCATGAAGAAACACGTACATGCAAAACTGAAACTTAACAATAAAAGTTAGAGTATTAATCCGTTTAAACGTAGAATAGTTGGTTAAAATGAATGTAATTACCTACATTTAGAAACTGGAGAGCAAGTTGGGAAATCATTACGTAAATACACAAATAATAGAAAGAAGAAATTATTGAATATTTCAGTCGTTACATTACTAAGGATATAATGGAGAAAATTAGAGGTTTTTACAGTAAATTGAAAAAAGATTAAATTCACAGACGAAAATATTTATAGAACTTTAAATGTATGTTGGAGATTTCATTGGGGTAAAAAAAAAAGAAATATAATATCTAATGGGAAACAGCAAAGATTTTTGTAAGCATATTAAAAGTAACTAAAATGATAAAATTGTGATTGGTTCCCTAATTAATAATAATTGTGTGGTATTGTTATGTACACTGACAGAGCTCCAGACGGCAGAAAACCT
Source organism: Carcinoscorpius rotundicauda (assembly GCA_011833715.1). NCBI lineage: Eukaryota > Metazoa > Arthropoda > Merostomata > Xiphosura > Limulidae > Carcinoscorpius > Carcinoscorpius rotundicauda. The sequence continues at coordinate 48,550,628 of CM022394.1, read as the reverse complement.
GAAGTAGTTCTGATGCAATAGTGCTAAATCCCCCAGAGTGCATTCTAAGCCATGAAACTTCCTTAAATTACAAACAGAAAGGACATACCTCCAGGTATTTTTAAACGTGTAAACAAACAGTTACTACAGAATACGCTAGACCAAAACACTAGAACAATTTACAAATGACGTCATTCATACGTAGTTTAAAAGTACAGAAAACAAAAAGGAATGACCAATGTCAGTTTGTAACCAGCGTAAAAAATAGCTGATTGCTACATTCTTTTTTACGTTCTTCTTTATTTTAACTTCTAAATACACACCAATTATGTGCATGTGTGTAGATAATTCTAAATATTTTGATGAACTAAAATATTTATCTTTTTATTTTTAAGAATAAAAAAGAAAATCATGCTATTTCTTCAAATATTACAATAGCAGTTTTTTGTCAAAGAATATAAGATGACTGAGCTTTTAAAAGACTTACTGCTACGATAAAGTTGTAAGAATGTATCTAAACCAGCGTATTCCAAATTTTCTCGATTCATGGCGCTCTTAGTGTTTCAGCAATTTTTTTCGCGACTCCCCTAGGCAAAAAGAAAAATCTAATAGTTCCGTTTGTTAATTAGTTTGGTCCAAACAACTTAATGTTTAAAGTATTTGTGTCCTAACAACTCAGTAGCCGTTTGAAGAATAATACACGCAAATTGAAAATAAAAACAAGATTTTTATTTCATTTTTAAATAACCAGAATTACCAATGGGATATGTGCGTCTGTTGGGCACTGCATAGCTTCTCAAACCTTGGAATCAGATTGGACACTGCCACACTCATTTCATGTTCCACATTGATTTTCGTGTGGTATTTCTTCTTATCACAACAGCCGCTGGAGAATTCAACTTCGCAAAGATATGACGTTTCAAAGGAAATTAAGATTCATTAAGTTTTAGCACTTAGCAGTGGATATTCATCTTTTGCTGATATCCAAATGCAATTAGTTCCATGCTGCCAAATTTTGTTTCTAAAAGCTTATCATAAGACGGCTTAATAATATTTTCTTCTTTTTCAGATATAAATTTAGACGAGGTCTTAGCCTTGAAAGAATCTTGATTCATGTAGACTTTTGAAAAGTACTTTTCAAACCACTGAACTGTGTTAGGTGCTCTTCAAAAACAGAATTTTAGTTCGTGGGTCAAATTAACTTCGTTGGATGTAACAAGCTGCTGCAACAGGAGGAAACAGTCTTTGCTACGATTTTCATTCATTTTTTCTATAGTAGTAACTTTTTTCTGAAAGATGAAAGCTTCTCTGCAAGTTTCAGAATGTGCGTGTTGCTTCTCTGTAGAGAAAGATTCAACGCATTTACTTTTTAAAATAGATCACACAGGTATGCTAATTTTGACCAAAAAAAATCAGCATCCAAGACGTTTTTAGCACATTCGTGTTCTTTTTCTTGGAGAAAAGAGTATAGTTCCTGTCGTAATTTGAACACACAGAGTAGTACATTTCCACGGGAGAGCCATCGCGAGCTACAGTAGTACAACAAAGATGTGTGCTTAGACCCCATATCCTCACACAGCTTTTTAAAAACCTCACCTTCTGTGGCCTAATTTTTATAAATTTCACCACTTTCAATACACTTTCCAGGATTAGGTTCAGTGGAGGACTCAGGTACTTTAACGCAAGGGCTTCCCTGTGGATTATGCAGTGGATCCACAGTGCTTCAAGAGGTTTGCTCCGTTTGAGTGCCTGCGATCCTCCATAACAGCCAGACATAGAACAACCACCATTGGTACAGACACCAAAGCACTTAGTCCAGTCTAAGTTGTTTTTACACATAAAAGTGTCAAGGATCTCAATCAAGACTTGAGTCTTTGCATTTGCAGTGATACTTTTACAAAAGTGAAGGTCTGTCACAATTTTGTCATCATTCACGAACCGAATGTAGCAACTCAAATGAGTATCTTTGTTATTATTCGTTGCTTCATCTAGCTGCAACCCGAATTCCTTCTCTTTCATTTTTTCGATTAGCTGATTGTTGAGGTCTTCGACCATGTATTGGATTATACGACTAATAGTATTGTTGGATAATGGTGCCTTTGAAAGCAGTTTTCCCACAGATTCACCAATCATAATGTTTATCATATTAACTGCAGCTGGTAAAATAAGTTCTTCTGCGATGGTCTGAGGCTTTTTACACTTTGTGACTCTATATGCCACTTTGTAGGATGCTAGCAAATCATTACTTGGTATTGATACATTTTACAAAAATTTACCTTTTCGTTCTTTCAATTTTTTTCACTTTTTGGTAAAATAATCACGGTATTTACTCGCAATGCCAGATTGATTGGTCTCTAAGTGGCACTTTAGTCTACTTGGAAGCATGCACTCTGGAGGCAAAACTTTTAGACATAATACACATTGCGGGCACTTTATAATTTACATCTACCAAATTAAACCAAAATCTAAATGACTATCGACATATTTCCATGATCTCCTTTTCTTCACAATTTTGCCATTGGTCTGTGGTTCGCCATCTCTTTCTTCACCACCCCACTTCTTATTAATGTTCAAAAATCTTTCCATTTTTATGCACAAGGACTAAAAATCAACAAAATAATTCACTAAACATCGCTAGACCTCGCAGATACTTGATCACAACATCCTTCAGTTATTTCGATTACTGACGGACTGGGAGAGTCGACAGGTATTTATACGAAAAAACTAAAAAACGAGAATGTACAGGTAAAAAGAAACTTTGGAGAGCGTTATAAAAAGGAATGTATTGCGATTTAAGACAGATATCGATATCACTGTGTTTCCCTCGAAAATTTGAAACATCCTTTGGCGCCCTGGGATACCAAGGCGCACAGTTTGAGAATCACTGATCTAGACGATGGAAGGGTCATGAATGTGTTGTGTTGATTTGTAGAAGGTCTTTGATAACATGACACACAGTAAACTAAATAAAAACGTCACTTTGCTGGGGTTAGAAATAGACAAACTAACTGGAGTGTAGAATAGCCAGGTGAAAGGAAAAAAAAGTTATTATTAATGGAGTTTAGACAAAATGGGCTTTTGCAACTAGTAGTGTGTCTCAAAAACAAGTGTTCATTTACAATAATGACATTGACAAGTGCGTAATCAATATGTTTACTAAGGACATCGAACACCTGGGAATTTCTAGATGTGTTGAGGATATCATGATACTACAGAATGGCTTGAATCAACTTGTAAGTTGGGTATATAATTGGAAAATTACCTTTGATTACAGTAAATTCAGCGTAATGGATTTGAGTTATAATAATTTAGAGTACGCGTTTAATATACCTATGACATAGTGGTATATAAGTTGTTAGCAGTAAAGCTAATACAACGTATTGATTAAGAATTAAAATCATTACTTAGTCAGACTACTGTGCACAGTTTCTGTGTCCTTACCTAAAAAAGAATATCGAATTATTAGAAAGGTCTCAGAGAAGGGTAATTAAGACGATACTGGTGATAAAGAAAATTATTATACGAAGATATGTTAAGAACAGAAAATTGTTAAAGATTTTTGTTAATCACGAATGTTTACTGTTATTGCTATCGCTGTTAATTAGATATCTATATAAATGTTTAGTTTTGTTTAATTTGTGTAACTGTATTTCTTTATTTATTTAATTTTTAAATTTCTGTGGTTATTGACAAAATTACTTAAGTTTTTTCATGTAAACTTTAACTCACTCCAATAATATAAACAAACAGTTTTTTTTAAAAAAGTTGTAAGATGGTTTTTAAAAATGGTGGATATTAGATTTAACTAAATTAATTCAAAATCGGTATTTAAATGTAAGCAGCCATACAAGACAATAATCTAATTTTAGATTTGGGAACTTTCCTTATTTGTGCATGGCCAAGAGTGTTAAGGCGTGCGATTCATAATCGCGGGTTCGCATCCCCGTCGCGCCAAACATGCTCGCCCTTTCAGATGTGGGGGCGTTATAATGCCACGGTCAATCCCACTATTCGTTGGTAAAAGAGTGGCCCAAGAGTTGGCGGTGGGTGGTGATGACTAGCTGCCTTCCCTCTAGTCTTACACTGCTAAATTAGGGACGGCTAGCACAGATAGCCCTCGAGTAACTTTGTGCGAAATTAAAAAACAAACAAACAAACCTTATTTGTGGGTCGAAGGAGTTTTGAGATTTTCATGACTGAAAAATTTAATGAGAATGTATAAAGAGGCCTACTTGTTAGATACGGATTGTGCAATAGGCTTAGTAAAGTTGTTATTCATCATGAATTATTTAACAGTATTGAATCATATATTTTTAATTAATCATTCACAATCTTTAATATAGATGTTATGTTCAGTTGTCAGCATAAATTTTGTTCAGTTTATAATTTTAGGTATGTTGCCAACAAATTGGCTTTACGATATTAAATGTAACTAACTATTAAATATAATTAACTCGTATTGATTTCTCTGCTTAAAAGTCTTGTGTAAGTAAAATCTTGCTAGTTATACAATTTATTGAAATAATTTAAAAATCATCTGAACCATTGGAAAGAGTAATTCTAGAATAATAATTAAACATAAACATTAAGGCCAATTTATAAATATTACCCAACACTTATACTTGTTTCTAATAGGGCGAGGCAACGTTATGTACATGTGATGTTTTTAATTGTTTTTATTTTGGGATGACAAACCTTAGTTATTGTTATTATTTAAATCAACTAGGGAAAAAATGAATTATAATTTCCTACAAAACAGCCTTGGAAACGTTTTCGCCAATATAAGGAAAAAGCACAGAAGATATAAAATACTGAAGAGAAGCCCATTGTGATATGTCTACAGAGTTATGCTGCTAGAAACCGTGGTTGATGAGAAATTCAATGGCATTGACATAAATCTCGAAACAAGTACGTGGTTTCTCAGTGGTTTCTGCGGATTCACATCATTAAAAACTAGGTTTCAATATTTAGGGTAGATAATACAGAGATATCCCATCGAGTAATTTTATGTTTAACAACAAGCAATCTAGTGTGCGTCAATTTAAAATATTAATAAAAACTTATTTCGATTATTAGGTATAATTATCCCAAACAAAAGTGTAACATAAATTATCACCAAAAATAAATATTAACTGTGAAATTATACTTAATATTTCTATTCGGTTAATATTATTTTCTAATATTACAATACTTAAAACACACTGTTTTAATTTTTCACAAAAATACCACTTTATTTCAACATTTTATTACAATACATCATTCGTTTACATAAATTAATCATTACAAAATGGCCAATATCAACTGTTTCACAAACAAAATGTATCACACAAACACTTTATTCAATTAAAACTAGAAATACTAATTTTCATTTACTTTAATACACATTTTCATTCAACACATGTAAGTAATTTAGATTACTTTGGGTTTTATTGGTAAAATTATAACAGCCAGTTAATAAAGAAGAGAAAATTTTGTCTAAATAAATCACTTTGCTGAAAATTCTCACAGTTAAAAGTTTCCTAAAGAGGACAAAAACAGTTGACACAAATGAAATAACTAAACCTATTAATAAGTTCTAGTATTCTTTATTTAAATATTATCAGAAAAAAAAGTGGTAATGCAGTTCAGATAAAATTACCTCGCGCTACATTATAATATTTCAAGATATTTCTAATGATTATAACAAAATAACACCCTTTCTCCTCTATCAACATTTCGAAGGATATGATATGTCATTGTCTAGCGATTTTCCCAAATAAACGAACTTTAATTCATGTTTTAGAAAATAAGAGAAACGAATCGTGTTATTGTTAATATATAAACACTTTCTGTTTTTATATTCTTAAGATACAAACGAATGTGTAGTTAACCAGTGACTGAATGAGGGTCGAGCTAGGAGATGTATACGTCAATGCTATGTTTCAAGAACTCTAATTGCATGGTATGCCATAATCATTATAAAAGCATAATATAAATATGGGCAAGAGAAATTTTTAAAAATGAAAAGTTAATAGAGATATTGTATAAAAATCAAGCCATCTTTTATAGTTACATGCAAATTCGCTGATAAGTTTTCAGTATTAAGGTTTCATACAGTGCATTATTACGTTAAAGAAAAGGTAGATTTTTCTAAAGTAACTTATAAAATGTCATTAGCTGTTCAAATATAAATACATTATGTAATTGAATGTCTGGGATATAAATATTTGTGCTTTAAGGAACGACTTTTTATCGTTTAACTGCTCTTAGGTAATAAAGTATAATTTTTAAAGTAAGAACTAAAAACACATGTAATTTAATATGGACCTCGGTTCGAATTATCAGTAGCCTGTATTATACAAAGGAGCTTATTTTAAAATGCCTGGATAAGTATAACTGATAACCCAAACCTCTAGAAAATCGCATATTAACTTCAAAACTTTATGGATAACATATAACATATACGAAAGCTGAAAACGTTTTACAGAAGAGTTGGCACATCATTCATACTTTATAACTTTTAATGGCCTGAAATACAATATTCTAACATTAATGTTCTTACCACCAGATAGCACATGAGCAGCCGATACATTAATAAAAAGATATCTTTATTAAACTCCACTGACAATATAAAACATTTAAACTGCAAACAAGCCAAGAATATACATATTTATATATACAGACACACACTTATTTATACGGAGAAACACTTATGAAAATGGAATATATTTTTGTTTCTTTAGAAAACAATTAGCAACGTATATCTACTTTCAAAATATTATATAAGCACTTCTTAAACACACTGCAATACCAAAATATACAACTCAGAGAATTGATAAAAATGTATAGTATTTAAAACTATTTCAAGCTCAATATTATAGATTAGAGAACTTTTTTTTAATAAAGGTCGGATTAAACACTGTAGCTTTCAAGAGGTAGAAAATTTTATTTTGATACTAAACGTAATATACACCCAACAGTTGATTTGCAATCACTGCTTGTATGCCAAATAAATTTTAATTAATTATGAAATGGTATACTTGCCATATTTTATTTAGATCTATTTCAAGTAGTTATTTCTATGTTTCTATTACAAGAGGAAAATAATAAAGATTGTGGATCTCATTCTTTTCCCCCATTTACTCATGTGCGCATTTATAAACTGAACGTTAGTAGTGCGCGGCTGTTACGCCATGTTCACTATTTATAACAGTTTGTAAAAGAAATAGTGGTAACTAATTATAACAGATTGTAAGAAAAGCAACAACAAAGTAATGTTAAATTTGTAGTTCACAAAGCGACATGTACTGTCATTACTTTTATGATAATAAAGAGAACATTTTAAAATGTACGTAAAACAGAAAAAAACGTTAACAGTGATAGTCATAATAAACCGAACTTTTAATTGGTATTATAATGCCTTCAAATTATGTAAACTTTTAAAATAAAAATTTAAAACAATTTTGTTTGACAAAAATTAGTTTAATTGTGTAACTTAAAATTTCTTTCTTTATTTATTTCAAAATTTAGCAGGTTCGAGTAAGACCAAAAAATTCTAATTATTTTTCGTAGGAAATAATACAATAACGTTGTTCCTTAAGACATTACATACTATACAATAAACTTTGCTGAAAGAAAAGAACTCACGAAAAGTCTGTCTACGGATACTCTGATTTTGAGCACCCTCAATTATTAATTGCTGTCTCTGTTAGTGTCACAAAAGTCAGTAACAGGTTCCGTGATTGTGCCACTCTTAACTGAATAAAAAGCACCTGAAATCGACAACTAATATGATCGAAATTTCTCATGAAGTTGATACAAAGCAGCTACAAACGTTCATTCGTGAAAACCATAACCAAACAACTTTTTTTTTCTTCATTGTGAGGAGTGTATATAAGGAAAAACGACAACATGATTTAGTTTCGATTTTGATGAGTGAGAAGCAAGAATACGAACGCAGTATTTCAGGTAATAGGTTTACTTGCTATTACGATAGAAGAATTTGCCGAAGTTTTACACTAATTAAAATATATTGATATTGAAAGAATACTTCTGTTTTAACTTTGTTGTTACATATGCGATAAATGTCCACAATCTCTTTAACGAAAAAAAATTAAATTCTTTGAAAACTGAGTGTGTGTGTTTTTCCTATAGTAATATTAGCGGGGGATTTTTGAAAAATGAAGATTATTACATATAATGATAAAGTGGTTAAATAAAATATATAGAACAATATAAAGTAAAACATTTTAAACATTATACAGGGTGGTCGCTAGAAAAGCGGAAAATTTGTCAAACAGCTATTTATTTTCACAAAGAATAACTTTTACAAAGTTTTTTAAAGGCATATGTTATATTACACTCATAGATGCTCAAAATGCATTTTATTCATGATGTAAAGAAATCAAAATAGAAATGAGTAAGCACGCATTTTATTCATGATCTCATCTGACCCTCAAATTTTCCGCTTTTCTAGCGACCACCCTGTATTTATTTTTATTTTTGGAAGAAAACTTTGACGTAAATATTTCTTTTATTCTACAGTATCTCACACAAATCAATAAACTTCACAAATATAATTAAGTCAAATCGGATATTTGTATTTTTGGAAACATATTATTGCACTGAGCGATCGACTTCTTTAAGTGTGCTTACAATATATTAAACCATGAAGTTTTCTTTAGAGAGAGTAAAAAAAATGATAACTTTATTTTTTCTGATATATAATTTAAACTTTTATGGGCGTTTCCATTATGTTTCTAATGCATAAATCTTTCGAGAATTGAATTAAAGTGTCTTTTTAATATTTCAGAGATCTTTAGTGTGTAAGAAGTATTATCCATGGACTGTATGCCATCTTTAATTTTCTACACGTTAATATCTGATTTCTTTGTAACTTTAATTCCAGAATCATCTGTGTGAAGTAATAAAGATCTGCAAGGCACGTTCTGTACTTTCTCTTGGAACAATTTACTCGAAACTGGTTTATATAAAGTAGTAACAACTGCAGCTCATATTTTTTCTCTACTTCTTGGATCTTTCATCAGCTATTTCTTGGTGTTTTCTTTAATTCTAGGAACATTTATAATTCATCTTTTTTATTTCGTAGCTCTTGTTTTTTTCTTAACCCTATCTTTGTGAAGTTCATGCACGAATGGACTGCAACTCTTCTTTAAGCTTTAAGTAGCGCTGGGTTGAATAAACGTATCTTATATTTTATAATTTCTAATTTCTGGTTCTTTAATGCTGGGTAGATTCACGTGATACAATAATGGACTGTGTCTCATATTATTTACTTTCAGGTTATTTCGTCAGGTATAATGAAAGGGAACTGAAGATAAAATTTTCTCTATTTTACTATTCTTTCAGCTCAAATTTTCTAAGAGAGTATGTATATATATATATTATTCACTGTGTAGTACTATTTTCTTATACTATCTGAGATATTTTCCACATGCTTCCTGGACAGACTGAGTGAAGTAGTTGTTCTTTCAGTCACTTTCGATAAAACGACCATCTTTTTGTTAAAGGATGGGGGTTCAACAAACTTTATTAAAGCTTTGATGAAAACAACGGCAGCAATAAATCAAGACATATTCAATGTCATGACGTCATTCATGGATGTACAAATATGGCTGGACTGGAACACTCGCACGACATTGTTACGACAAAAATTTTAATAAAGCTGCTTTTACTATTACCCACACTTATGTTTTAATATCGCTCATGCAATGAAGAGACACAACAGTAGTGTACAACAACGTCACTTTATGACGATACAACAACTGACATGCTCAAATAAATATTTTATAGCTTCAGTTTACAACACCGTGTCAAAAAGAGACAAAGATTTGGAGATCGTTTCGTCCTATACAAGAAAAATACACAAATTATGAAATTTTTAAATGAAAACAACTCACAATAAATAAAACAAATGAAGATTAGCATGTTTTTTTACGAACATGTCACATGTTAGTATTCCATTAACAGTATATAACACTATGTAACACAAATTTTGTTCCTGGATATCACGTGTTATTTCTTAATTGCTTATGTTGTAAAAGTATAGAAAATGGCCATTATTCCCTTAAAACTTTGCTTTTGTGACCTGGATGGTGAAATTTAGAAATTAACTTATTTTCTATGTAGAAAACGGGCAAATTTGCATATTTTCATTCACATAAGGTTTGAATAAAACAACATATGAATCAAGATGTACATGTATTTATACTAAAGCGATACCAAAATGAGCAAAAATGTTTAGAAGTGAGTACTTTTTGGAGATTTGCGACTGTAATGTAAATCACTTTCACGTATCAACCCCCAAATATAGTTTCCCACCATGTTTTTGTTATACGCTACCAGGTTACAAAAGCCAAGTTTGAAGAGAAAAATATGTCTTTTTCATTTAGTTTTGGCATAAGCAATTGGGAAATAACACTTTCCGCCCAGGAACAAGAAAAAGTAAATATGCACAGAATATATATATATATATGCATACACGTATATTCTTCATAACGATTCTGTGATTAAATTATTTATTTTATTTTAAACATTTTAACAATAAAATCTAAAGAATTGTAAAATCGTTTGAAACATAGAAGGTTATTTCACTTTCAAAAAAATAACTACTTGCACGTGCAAGTACAGCGAATGTCGCCACATATATAAGCCCTAGTGCAGTGAGAGACTTATTTAGAACAGGTATATTGATCAACGACAAATTTCCAACCATTTCACAGTGTAACGCTGTTCAGCCAGTCTATGAGAATTATACCAAAAATATTAAACGATTTCAGTCCAAGAGGAAAAAGCACCGAAAAGGGTACTTTTAAAATTCTTAATAGCAATCACAGAAACATTCACACAGAATAATATAGGACACCAATGGACCCTAAAACTAGATCTTAAGCACATGTGGATCATTCTTAAATTGAAGGTTATGGTTACGAAACAGGATCTTTCGATAAAAAGATAATTATAGCGAATATGAGCTTCTCTCCCGGTATCAACAGAAAAATATAATATATAAGCATTGAATCTGACAAAGGTTTAGAGGCCAAATGTTCATTAACTTTCATAAATAACTGGAAATTAATGGTTGTTTAGATGAGAAAGATGGCCGAAAAACTTGAGTCACAGTGATTCCATTCGATCATAACCTATCAAGTCTCCCAGTGCAACCGCGATGGAATGTTGTGCCTTGTTGGGATATGTGGTTTAAGACTGATATCCCCGCCCAAAGAACACTTTGCTTCTACACATATTGCTGCGTTGGGCAATAGTACATAATACGATAGAGAAAATAGTTGTAAAAGCAACACTGGACTTGGAATATCGTTTTTACAAAACTCGACTAACTCTCATTACACTAATTTTAATCAAGAGTTTTATAACGTATTTTATAGTATTAAATATACCACTACATATAGATATATGTTTGTTTGTTTTTGAATTTCGTACAAAGCTACACAAGGGCTGTCTGCGCTAACCGTCCCTAATTATAATCATATATCACCTAATGAAAGATTACGTTCTATTCTATTAAAATTAAATGGTTTATAAATTTTGTACCGAAGTCATAGATTCATTAAGTACATTACAATATGACGTATGAAATGCAGAAACTTGGCATTAACGAATTATCTACGTAGGAACTTCTTGTAATTCTAACAGTTGACAGTGAATATATTTGTATTCAACTTAAACTAAGTTTTTTAGATAATTTATGAAACTCGTTCAGAAACATACACATTTTTGTTGAATAAGATATATGAAGGCTTGATAATGGTCACAAATGGAATTTCAAAATAAAGAATATATTCACGATATAGCTTCATTCGTGTCTGAATGATCTTTATAACATACACATAACAAAAAGATCTGATGTATTAGAACACAGCACGTATGAGGCAGTTTAATTTTGTTCATGACATCTACATTTCTCTGACAACAATTTTTGCATAAACTAATTAATTTCTTTTACAAATGTAGTTTATAAATATGAGTCATTCGTTAGTGGTAACGAATGATGACTGATATTGCTATTAATTCTAAACTTTTAGTGAATAAAAGTTTGTGTCATTAATCCCAAACTCCTAGTGAATAAAAATTTGCATGAAAGAGCTCGTGCATGAGGCACTTTTTGTAAATATAAATGCTATGTCAAAATCCTGGCATAAACGTAATGAACTTATTGTACCCCGAAACCGGGTACTTCGCTAAAGATACATTATGATGAAAATATAAGATATTTGATAAAGTGCAGCTGAGCATTAGTATCAACCTTTCAAATGATTTATCATCTCATTGAGGAGCTCAAGGATAGAGTGGAAACTTGACATATCGAAATGAACTATAAACAAAAACCTAATAAATATAACTTTTGTGAAATAATGAGTATAGAAAGAAGTTTTTAATGGAAAGTGTCGCTTTAGTTCGTTCTTAGCGTTATCATTTCTTTTAAGCCGTGTTTTAAGCAAAAAATAAAAAAAATCATCCGACGAAGGAAAAGAGAAAAAATACGTAACAGTTTGTTCTAAAGTCTGAAGATAATCATTATGCAAAAAATATGTAACAGCCTGAAGATAATCATTATGCAAGAAATCGATCATAGGCACTGACTTCATGGGTACTCCGAGGAGCGACTACCCACAGAAAATAATTTGTATTTACTCAGAACCATGCGAGCTTTTTCATAAAGCTATGCTAAGTAAAACCTAAATTAGCGAAGAAAATATCTAGTTATTTTAATTAAATAGAGAAAATACAAAAAATAAAAAAACAATCATCGTAATTGTTAATAAAGGCATCGACTCTGTGGACAAATTTACAGTTTGAGCACCTTTACACCCAGATTTACGTGTAGAGCACCTCTATCCCGATATTTATTTTTGGAGCACCTCTATACTCTGATGATGACTCTAAAATACATCAATTTACAACTGAAACTGTTTTGGGTTGACACTTGTTTTGACATAAGCAATACTGTTTTGAAAGGGATTTTATTATAAGCTTTGAATGAGAGCGAAAAAGACAAATGAGAATTTGAAATGTAATTTTAAACCTGTCAAAGACTTTTCATAATTGCAACTAAAAAAGGATGAAACATTTTACCTTGATAAGTTAACCATTTGTACATTAAGTAAATGTCCAAAAGTTTTCGACTCAGACAATTATTTTGGTTTTTCTGTCCTTTCCGTAAAATCTTAGATATGCCCTATTACGTGATATCTTCTTCAAATGAGCAAATACACATTACTTTGTTGCAGGCTGAAGTGCAAAACACAAGTAAATATAGTGTTGTTAACTCATTGTACACTGAAACAGAACCAGGATTCGACTTTGGGCATTTGATTCAGTATGTACGTGTACGATTTCGATAAGACAGAAAAGGTGGTATTCTTATGTTATGTATGATGTCCAGGTGTCTAAGACACTGTACCTTTCGTTCAAAAGCAGTTTCACATTTTTCTAACGACATCTTGGAACATTTACAGCCAATTTTTAACAGTCTTCACTGATTAGCTGGTTGCTATTAATCTGATGGTTCCACACATTAGTGAAAAAATAAAAAGTTGTCTTTGAGGTCGAGCCATGGCTCATGAACAGTTAGGAGTATTTCAGAATACCAAGACTGTTGGCATAAATACCAACAAGCAAGAGAGGTGATTGGCATTATTTTATAATATTGTTTTTTATAGCCATAATATTTCAAATTAGGATTAACTTTGAATTTGTTTTGTGAAGTAAAAATATTAAAATCATACAAAAGTGGCGCTATCTCTTAATGTAGTGATTTTGTAAAGTTATGTAAAGAACAGGAATCGTAATGTTACTTCTCTGCTTCGCTTACCTTGGTGCATATTTCCATGAATTCGTCAATGGTTACAACGCCATCCTTATTTAAATCCATTTTCTAGAGAAAAAAATTGTGTTAATATTAGATATTTTACTGCCAAACGAAAACGTACTTAACTTTGCAAGAGTATATCAGTCAAATATCTATATAAAAGTCATCAAATTGCACCTTTTTAGAATATCTAGGTTATTTCTATAGAACTGTCAGATTTATGTTTGCACAAACGACAATAGGCGAGCTTCGTGTAAAATTGATGTTTGAAATTTAGTTAAAATCCTAATATTCTAACATTGTGCGATGCAAGGCTGATGTTAAAGAAAGCAATTTTTCTTGATCCTGAATAACTATTAATTTATAAAATACATATTTTAACACCTCAAGAATGTTCTTTACATAATCTACATTGATACAGATACATTTATTTTATTTCTAACTTCACATTCAATGTATTTCGTCTTTTGTAGATGTGGCAGTTCTTGTTTGATATTCAAATATAGAGGAATCAGCTCCTCCTTTTTAACCAGTTATTAATCACGAACTCTGTCGACAGATTTTCAAATTACAGATTCATTAAAACCATAATTGTTAGTATCTTGAAATAAATATCTGTACAGAGTGAACTCGTACAATGGTACAACAGTCAAGCAAAAAATAAAAGGGAAGCTAAATTAAAAATAACTTATATTTTGTCCAAATAAAGCTTTGGCTCAACTATTTGTATCAGTACTAAACAACTGACCGCTGATATTTCAATGTTTATTAAGATAAATTACAAATGTGATAACTCTAAGAATTTAACTCTTTCGTTGCTGCATTTATAGATAGTAAAACCTTCCCAATGTCAGGTTTCTTTCAGATATGCACTGAAAATAAATGTTTGAGTTTTTCTTTCTGATCTTCTTGGTTGTATACAAACTTTCAAACTCATATGTGGTTAATATTACACTTTTCAAGGTTAAAACAAAGGTTGTGTAGTGTGTCTCACATATATATGCTCATAGCAGTGAAAGACATAACTGCTGTAATATTCTTTATTCAGATTTGTTTCAATTTTGTGAAAAGGTACACGAGGGGTGATTTAACAGTGAAAAATTAAAGGGTTTGGTTTGTTTTGAATTTCGCGCAAAACTACACAAGGCCTATCTGCGTTAGCCGTCCCTAATTTTGCAGTGTAAGACAAGAGGGAAGGCAGCTAGTCATCATCACCCAGTGCCAACTCTTCGGCTACTCTTTTAACCAACGAATAGTGGGATTGACCGTCACATTATAAAATCACTACAGCTGAAAGGGCGAGCGTGTTTGGTGTGATGGGGATTCGAAACGGCAAACATCAAGCGTCTTAACCCCCTAGCCATGTCGAGTCTGTTTATTAAGAATTTCTTTATGCAAACGTTCATTCTTGATAACTGAGTAAAACTAACCTCGAATTTGTTATAATGGTAAGAAGAGGTTTTTTAAGCGCGGGTTTATAACAGTTTAATAAATTAAATATGTTTACAGTGCCATCGGTGCTATATGTTTTACACACAGAATGAAACAAAATCGCTTAATTTACAGCAACTGTCAGGAATTGGACAAGTTCACTTTATCGAGAAAGTCGTTGTTACATAATTTGATAACAAAAAGGACTAAATTACACTGTATTAACTCGTTGACTTTTCTTATTGTAATTTGGGAAAAATAATTTAAGTGATAATACATGGATATATTTTTTTTTTTTTGGCGTAGAGTTATTCTAAATCTGTAACATAATATTGTTGGTTAAAGATATAATTCCTTGTTGAAAATATAGTACTTTATTGTTTTGTCATTTTTAGCCATGTAAGAGGTTAAAGGTTAATATAAAATACAACAACACAAGAAACGTACCAGAAAAATCCTGTCAACATGGTCCCGCAAGGATTTTTCATCAACAGCGGGATGGGATCTTCGGCCTAGTAGGGCGTAAACGGAACAAACAATATCCGTCATTTCTTTCTTAGTAATGCAGCCATCTCCGTTGATGTCATAAAGGGAAAACGCCCAGCGTAGCTTGTCCCTAGGTGAGCCTCGGCAGAGGAGTGACAAACAGTGCAAGAAATCCTATAAATTCAGTTCAAAATTTTATTCCAAAACATTAGATAATTTCAGTATAAATGAAATTTTAAGCTATTTTTAATATCGAAGGTATAATTGCATTGGTACTACTATGAGCAACTCATTATGAAACTTTAAATAAAAGTAAACGAAAACAGTTATTTGATTAAAGTAAGTTGCTAAGCAACCAAGTGAAAGTTGAAATAAGTCATTGGCATAAAATTATTAATTTACAACCTGTTAATTGTTTTATTTATTTTGTATTTTTCGCTGATGCTTATATAACAGTATATCTTAATATATATATATATGTGTGTGTGTGTGTGTGTGTGTACAGGGAGGGAGAGAAAGAAAGAGAAAAGCAAGAATTACAAACAAACAAGAAGAAAAAAAGAAGAAACAAACCAAACTCTGACAATAAAATTCAGGTAATGCCTTGACGGAAAATATCAAGTTCAACATCACTAGAGTTTGAGATATAATTGAAAGGTCAAAAGGTTACTTTTCTTGTCATTCTTTTATTTCTGCTAGAAAACTTTGCACAATAAGTTCGGCTGATAAATTACTGATCCCTATCGGTTCTAGTTTATGTCTTGTGTTTGGCTTTTATTTTATGTGTAATCTGGTAAATGGTAGTTTAAGATGTGGGTTGTTGATGTCCCCCGCTAGTACAGCGGTATGTCTCCGAACTTACAACACTAAAATCAGGGGTTAAATTCCCCTCGGAGGTCTGAGCAGATAGCCCCATGTGGCTTTGCTATAAAAAAAACACAAACACGCGGTGTGTTGATGGCTTGAACATTCATGATAATTCCTGATTCTTGAAACATTATTTAATATATGAGGGTTTGTAAATATGATTTTAATGGATCTTACGTTAGCACATATTTTGTTTCACTCTGTAGATGAATTCTAATTTTACTTGTGTTTCATATGTATGCGCCATTTATTTCTGGTCATCTTGCTTGATAATAAAGTATTACCAAAACCAAGACGATGTATGCTTTCTTTCCTTTATATCTCAAATGAAACATAACTGCCATACTGTCTTCACAGCTATACATGTGAGTCGTTTGAACTTCTTTGAGAAATTGAATAAAAGAAATAATATTCATTATATCACAATGTAAACTTAGAAATCACGTGCTATTTAATAATTCCATTGTACCATATTCTTGCGCGTCAGAACAACCAACTGTTATTATTTCGCAAAAATACTTGTTATTGGATGTTTTTTCTTCGCCAAATACAATATATTTCGCTACAAAAAAAGTGAAGACAACCGAATTGGAACAACACCATATATCACAGGCTGTAGAGAAAAACGTTATTAAAGTTTCAAGTTTTAAGAACTCAAGGCATTTCTTCTTTAGAAATACCTCTTCTTTTCAATTGAAGTTTAAGCTTCAAAGACTCGTTTTATGTTGGATAGAGACGATAAAGTATTTTTATTTTAATCGAAGCTTCATTTTAAATAAAGAAACCTACACTTCTATAAGGTGGGAATTCACCCTTGGCGTACAGTTTTTCATTCTCAGTAAATTGACTTTGCATTTTTAGTAGCATCTAGGTTTAGTGTAAGACGAAACTCAAAACTTTAGAAGTTACTTATAAGTTCCCTGAATTGAATATTTTGTGAATGGTATATACTTACTATAATATTTAAGTTTACTTTTCTGCACAACGCAATCAACGTCTTTCAAAGTTTGTTTTGCTGTATGCAGAGCGGTGTTAGCAACTCAGAAGCCAAAAAGTAAACCTCATTTAAAAGTTTGAATACCATCTATAGAAATAATGACCACATT
This sequence comes from Carcinoscorpius rotundicauda, assembly GCA_011833715.1. Taxonomy (NCBI): domain Eukaryota; kingdom Metazoa; phylum Arthropoda; class Merostomata; order Xiphosura; family Limulidae; genus Carcinoscorpius; species Carcinoscorpius rotundicauda. Next base: position 48,532,928 of record CM022394.1, on the reverse strand, counting down.
TAGGTAAAGTTAACGTATAATAAAATTCCATTTACTGAAAAGCAAAGCTCATGATTCATTGTACTGCAAAGAAAGTGTTTAAAACTTAGCTGTGTTGTGGGAAATGACTAGAACTTAGTTCAATGCATTTTTATAGATTATTACAAAAACTATAATATACGTTCACCGCTCGTTCGTTCGTAAGAGATTTTGTGTGATGGCTTTTTACTTATTCAGATCTTTTTCTCCCAACGATGTCTGCTGTCGTGTGAGTGGGTAAAATAGTTTTATGAACGTGACTAACCGTACTAGTTTACTGCGTGAGAGAGTAAGGTAATTTTTTTAGGGTCGTGGGTTCGAATCCCCGTCACATCAAACATGTTCGCCCTTTCAACCATGGGGGCGTTATAATGTGACAGTGGCTAATCTCACTATTCGTTAGTAAAAGAGTAGTCAAAGAGTTGGCGGTAAGTGGTGATGACCAGCTGCCTTCCCTCTAGTCTTACATTGCTAAATTAGGGACGGCTTTGCGCGAAATTCAAAACAAACAAACAAACTCGAAAACTTTCTGCGCATAAAAACATTCTGGTGACATAGAGACAGCACTCGTGTAGCTTCGAGCGAAATTAAGAAAATAAATAAAATTTTATGAACGTAATTAACCTTATTAGTTTAGTATGAGTTGAACACTTTTTTATTTGTTTTAGTTAGTAAAATATTTTAGTAAAAAGAAAAGTAGAATCTAAAAGGACCCACTTGAGTGTCATAACTTTAATCACATAAACTTTAACTTTATTTAATCTGTTCATTAATATGGTTTCTCATTTGATTATGTTAAAATATGTGGTTTGCACACAAGAAAAATATACTGTTAACTCTATTGATTGCGGATGATTTAGTCCCACACATATCTCAATGACTGGGGCTTCTAATTATCCAAATAGCATTTAGAAGCGTAATGCTTCGAGAAAAAAATTCACGAGGACACAATTAATAAAAAAAAGCTTATATTGGACGTATTTTGTTTGATTTTTACTTGCAATGGCTTCCCTATAGAACACGCAAATAAAATCACATTAAGCACAGTCGATAACAAAACACATGTGTTGGATTTCATTTGATCCTTCAGTAACATACCAAAATATTGTTGTTCGTCTTAATTAATCTGTATCGTGTGGGAACCTGAAGATTAAGCTCATTGTAGATACAAATTATGTTTCTTTTATTTTAATTATTTCGACTTTATATTAGAGGAGTAAAATAATCATGCGACAGAATGAGGTAAAATTCACATTATACTGAAAATCGTCGCAAAAGTAAAAAACGAAATAGTTTTTTACTGAAGTGTACAGATAGTTTTAATAATTTAATTATTTGTTATGTGATACTTTGTTTAAAAACAGTTATAGTTAGTGTTTTAGTTTTTTGTTATTTCTAATATTCTGTACTTTTTTAAAATTTCACGCAAAGCTACTCGAGGGCTATCTGCGCTAGCCGTCCCTAATTTAGCAGTGTAAGACTAGAGGGAAGGCAGCTAGTAATCACCACTCACTGCCAACTCTTGGGCTACTCTTTTACCAACGAATAGTGGGATTGGCTGTCACATTATAATGCCCCATGGCTGAAAAGGTGATCATGTTTGGTGCGACGGGGATGCGAACCCGCGACCCTCAGATTACGAGTCGCATACCTTAACCCACCTGGCCATGCCTGGCCATTCTATAATTTCCAATTTTTTTTTGCGAAGGTACAGATGTTATTATCGTCTGTAAATATTCACACCAGTACAAACCCTTTAATCTTTCTATTTTTATTGTTTCTAAACCACATATTTATAAAAATTTAGTTCTCCGTTTACTTTTACGGCCTGGCATGGCCGAGCGCGTTAAGGCGTGCACTCGTAATCCGAGGGTCGCGGGTTCGCGCCCGAGTCGCGCTAAACATGCTCGCCCTCCCAGCCGTGGGGGTGTATAACGTGACGGTCAATCCCACTATTCGTTTGTAAAAGAGTAGCCCAAGAGTTGGCGGTGGGTGGTGATGACTAGATGCCTTCCCTCTAGTCTTACACTGCTAAATTAGGGACGGCTAGCACAGATAGCCCTCGAGTAGCTTTGTGCGAAATTCCAAAAAAACAAACAAAAACCGTTTACTTTTATCTTCATATTTATTCTTTTTATGTTCTCACTTCTTATACTATTCAGTGTAAAGAACCGATCAAACAAATCGGGTAAAATCACTAATTATACGTGTAAAAATATAGAGCGCATCTGACAGTAATTACTTGGATTAATTGTAATATATTTTTGAAATTTATGTGTAACTTGTATATTTATGTGAAAGTGTAACTGGAAAATTCAAGCCCCACATTTAATTTCGTCCATAAACACTTAAGACAAATGTGTGTAACAAGTCTATGACAATGAATCCCAGCATCTGTAAATCTTGGGTTATTAAAAAAAATAAATTTAATTGTTTTTAACACGTCCATCACGAGCTAAGAAGTGTCTTTACACTACCATTAGTTGAATGTTAAAAGTTTGTTGAATCCGGAAACTCCCAAAGAGGGTGGTTCATAGAAATGTACTTTCGACACAATTTTGATACAAGTTTTCATTTGTTAACTGATACATCAAGTGAAATTTAGCATCCTCAAGTTTCTGGATAGTATTAAGATCTACCAGGTGGCAGTAAATTCAGTGTACTATTCACAGTTATTTGGATGCTTCTTACGCTTGGCCGTTAAGCTCTTGATGCGCTGGAGTAGATGTAATGCCTTCTTTTTAACAAATAAAAATGTTCACAAAATTTCAGTTCAAATTAAGAAAAACTGAGCTGGATAGTTTGTTGTTTTTTTAACATAAATGTTCGTAAAGGGCCTGCTAAATCAACCAAAATCTCGTGTTAGTGGTCCTAACTTTATTGATGACTTCGTTGAATAAGAAAGTAACTAACACGATCTAAGTTAAAAAAAAATTTTTTTTAAACACGGTGTATCTTGGATTTGTTACTTTTGTCGTTTTTTTTTAAATCGCGTTGATTAAAATATAAATTACCTTGAAAATTCCGTTATCATATTTAACATAAATCATTACAGTACCACATATTTCAGATTTCTATTTTAGAATTACTCTTTACTTATTCATTGATTACGTCACGTCTGTGTTCTGCTTTTGAATCATTTGCTTCACTTTCTTGATTTTAATTTCAATCAGTTTATTACCTTGTGATCTATTTTTGTACCATAAAATGTTCCTGAATTAGACTGAATAATTATTTTCGAGAAGGCTTTGTAACACTACTTAACCATAGCGTATAAATACCAACTTTAAAACATTCTACACAAGATCAGGAAGGACTCGTAACACTAAATGTTTGTAGGCGTGGTGACTGACTTTTCTTTTCTTTGATCGCAGCTGAACTGATTGCAATTGTTTATAAAAAATGTCAAACCTCAAGATAATACATGACTAGACATACGCAGATAAATATATAAATCATGCATGTACAGAGAGAGTGTTCTTCAAACAAAAACCTTAAAACCACAACCGTGAAAAGACACTGATGTTAAAACGTTACTCTTTCGTTAGCTAAGTTGAATGCTGAGATTAAGCTTTTTAGCCTAACATATAACAATAGATTAATGACAATTAAAAACTCCTGCAACGTTAAGTTTTTGTTGTTGTTTTTTTTTGCTTATTAGAGCTCATAACACTGGTCCTTAATGTTTCATAAAATGCTACGAGGAGGCATTTGTAGCATGGATAACCAGCTGTGTTCAATAACTAATAAAAGTAACTGCCACTTCGGAATTTAAATGCAATTTTGTCAATAGCAAGCCCGTAGTCAGAGGAGTTCGGAAGATGTGAACGAGTTTTTCACTCGCATTTCTTTGATGATGCCCTCTCATTATATAGCTGCTCTTGTAACACTATGCACACATACAAAAATAGCGCTTTCGTACTTATAAGAGAAAGTTTACTAGAAATGTTTATTCGCAATGCAGATAAAGAAACCGTTAAATAATTTAATTTTTTCTTTCGTTCATGGGCACTAAAGTTACTCGTGAAATGAGTTTCACTTTGGACATAAAAGACCCATTTAGTCCAACGATGGTACAGTGGTAAGTCAACAGATTTACAACGCTAAAATCATAGGTCCGATTCCCTTTGATGTGGCTTTACTATAAGAAAAACACAGACACACCTTAAACTTCCAGACTGTTTCTGTACTAAAGTGTTCACGCATAACTTGTAATAAGGTAGTTGCAGCGAACGAGAGGTCAGGAGTGTCGGGGCCAGTCAGAGACCAAGTAGGCCATCATTCAGTAGGGTGTATTTAATGTGAAAAATAATAATTATTTATCATAAAGTGAGATTTTTAGAACATGAATACAAACAATAATTACAGGCTAGAAACAGATGCTCAATCTATTGTAAATGTAACATCAGCTGATATCAAAACCTTAAACATTAAATTAAAATCTATAGCTGCACAGCTTATAAAGCAAACCAAAATATATCTCTGCATAAATGTGTCATTCTTAACAAACACTTTGAGCTAGAATCCATGAATAATGATTTCAAAAAGTTATTTGTAATTAAGCACAAGATTACACAAAGATCTATCCGTTCTCTGCCCACCACTGGTATTGAAACGCAGTTTAAAGCGTTGTAAGTCCACAGACATACCGCTGTGTCACTGGGGGAGGGCAAACTTAAAAAAAAGGAATACCCCGAGTATTAATCTCCATATGATTGCGCAACTCTAAAAGAAAAAAAATCATAAATGTAAACTACATAGAGATTGGTCATCTAAGTCTGTTTAAAAATTCAAGATTAGTGGTTTGCTAACTGCTATTCGTCTTATAGTTAATGTTTTACATTCTCCGCGATCTGTGTGTTCTATGTACTTCATCGTTTACTTCTAGAGTTCCACAACCTTCATGATCAGTATTCTGTGATTAGTCATCCATAAGTTATATGACGTGTATTTTCTATGCTTAATGTTAAAAATTCCTTGACGTTTCGAATGTTTGTTTTATTTATCCTATACAATTAGTGTTTTACAGTCTCCACAATCTGTATGTTTTATTTCGAAATAATTTGTCTAGTGTCTCTAACCTCCAAGATATTAGTGTTCAATGCTCGTGTTCATGTTCTACACTTTTCATGATTCATGTATAAAAAATTTTTCATACTAAAATTAGTATTTCACAGTTTTTACTATCTGTATTTTGTATACTTAATGTAACCCAACCTACATTTTATGTGTTATATTTTCTTATTCTGTGCATAATGTTCTACAATTTTTACTTTACATGTTTTTTATGCTATGTTTAGTGTTTTACAATATTTATTTTCTGTTTACACTATACTCTCCTTGCTGTGCTTAACCTTAAAATATCTTCTTTCTGTGTCTTCTACGAGTAAGTTTACTTAAATCCACACAGCCTCAAGAATATCCACAAAGAATTTTGTTCAGATAAATCGTGGCTGTAAGTGTTCTTTCAGGCTTCTTTACAGCCAATGTATCGTTTCACCACACTCATTATTTGCTTGTGATGAATTTCGATCGTTGTCCGAGGGGGCGTGATTAAAAAGAAGCTGAATGTATTTGTCAAAAGCTAGCATGTTGTAAGTTTTGTGATGAAACTTCAAACATGTACTAATTATTCACCATGCTTCACTGTAGATCTGTACAGTAACCATGATGCCGTTCATTTCTTCAAAGTCGATCGTTGCTAAACACTTGGAACTCGAATTCATCTGTAAAAATCACACACATCTCCAGTTTTGCTTATTCGATGTTTACGGCTAGATGTATATTTATTTTTAGTTTGGTTTTTTTTCAACAGGGGTTTTACAAGAAGGTAGTAGCTTACCTAGACAACCTCGTGTTAATATGTCTCTTAATATTATCTAATTAACATATAGATCTACTTTTACATTAAGGTGACTTGCAAGATCTCCACTCGATATTGTTTATCTCACAAATAACATACTCTGAGATATTTAGCATAACCTTTGATAATTTCGAATTTATACCACGTTTGCTCTTAACATTTTCATCCTTACATACCTCTTTTGAGTCTTGCAAACAGCTACTTCTGAAACAAACATGAAATATTGGTGTAGTTTTTCGTGTGAACTATTCTTTAGTTCAGGCACAACTTTCATTCATATGCTTTTTTATGTCATATTTTTGTGTCCGAAGCAGTTACTGGATTTACACTGCTACTGTTGGGTATAATATTACTCTCTGCATTTGTATAATATTTATAATGATGTAGCACTTTCTAGTTGATTGTATGATAATTATTTACAGAGTAAACTGTAACTGCAGCTCATTTTCACACTTTAAAGAGGGGACATTCTTATGATATTTGCTTTTTTACAATCCTTTTCCTTGCCTTTTCCATAATTGCACATACTGTATAAATACAAATATGATGATCTCCAAAATATTCTTAAGATACTTAACTGCAATAACTTTATTTCCTTCTAAATCCTAAAAATCTAATTCCTGGAGTGAAAGAAACGACTTTCATCAAAGGATAAAAATGAGGGTTACCTTAAACCTTATGGCTCCATTCCTGTTTTGGTCAAATGTTTTGAAAACGTAATGAGCATATAGGCTGGCATCTGGAACGACAAAAAACAATTAAGTGTTGGTTATTGTTTTTCAATCTGGGATGAAAAAGAAACCTTTTTTATCGTTTTAAGTTAACAAAATTACGACTTTATTACAATTTTGTGACGCAAGTAAATAGTAATATTTCATAAAACAAATATATATACATTTTCTACACATCTATTTATATGTAGCTAAAATAATGTTTTTTGCAGATAATTATACAGTAGAAAAAGTAATGCTTCTCATTGGTCTATATTTTCTTGAGGTGAACTACCTATTAATAGATACGCAGATTGAAATAATAAATAATTCAAACATCAAAATCCATACACATTTTAATGTGATACGTCTTGCAAGTTTACTCCTGAAAATAAGTAAACGTCGAAACATGTAGAGTCTACATTTCAGAAATGTTTTTATTTGTGTATCGGTTTTAACACTGTGTAGCATTTATTTATTATTTTAAAATTATACACAAGTGTCAAGAGAATATAGATTTTTTAATAGATTTCGCAGAATTCCTACCGGCTATTTGTCCTATAGATTATGGGTAAATTTATGTTTTAAGTATTTCAGATTGATCACAACCTGAGTGACCACTATCTGTGTTATTTTGGTACAGCTGAAAGCTTTATTTAATTTCACTTCAATTATTGCATCACTTGATGCATTTTTTAGTATTTTATATAAATAAAGAAGTAGAAAATTATAAACAATTTTCTCATATACAACAACAATAAACATAGATTGGACTATTAAATTAACAACCACTACGGTACTGCCCTGGGTCCAACAAGTTTTTCGTACTAAATTTTTCCACTCGCTTCATATTGTTTATAGGTAGTCAGTATGTATTTTTGTTGTTGTTCGCACATGCAAAGTACGAAATAAGCCATTAGCACTCTGTCCACCATGGGGAATCGAACCCCGAGTTTTAGCGTCATAAGTCCGTAAACATAATGCTAATCACTGGCAACCAATGTAATATACACTACTGAACTTGCATAAAGACCATTATCCAATTTCCAGTGCAAAATGGTTCAGAATGAACTATTGTAACAATGCCAATGTAAAACTGTTATTTATTTAAATATTTTCCAGGTCATGCGTTTAGTTTGAAGGAATTCTAAAAATTAAGATGTAAGAGTTTCAGAACTGGCAATAGTCATGTTTCTGAAAACAGAGTTGTGGAGCTGATAGATGTAAACTTTTACCGTCAAACAACATGCCACATGTTCATTAATTTTCTACTGTATAAAAGTTAACAACAATTTTCTTTGATCGTTAACCATTTTGATTAGTTTTTGAAGAAATTTCTTGCTCTTTGTAGTTGTGTATAAAGCTCTTATGTTGTGTCTTACTTCATCATAAACTACATCTCGGAGCCATAATTCTTAACTGAAAGTTGAACAGCCATGATAATCATAGACTAAAGAAAACTTTGTCTAATCTCTTACAAAAGAGAAAGTATCAAAAACTAATCATAAGATATATTGAAGTTTGTAACACTGATGCCAAAAAACAGGCCAGGGACCACTTTCCAAATCAGATATTAAGTATCATAAACTTAGTTCATTCAGATAAGATGTAGCAGTTTCTTATCTGCATAACTTAAAAAAAAATCAACAACACCGATGTTAAAATTGACCTCTTTGCTGTTTACGCATTCTGGCTCAAGAAAAACTGACTGAAAGGGTTCTTTGTAACAAGAGACTTAAGTCTGCAAGAATTCCAAAATTCTCTACTGTAAGTAGAGAAAAGTACCTTTTACTGATGATTCACAGACTGATGAGATGCTTCAACGAACATACGCTAATACATTCTTCATGGGAGAGTTGAGAGATTAAAGCTGTCTTTAATTAAGCATGATGAAGATAGAATTCAAGTATGAGAATCTTTACCATACTGATTAGCACTATATTTTTCCCAATATAAATAAATACACTATTAATTATATTCTTCTGTTCGGACGTAGGGCCCGGCATCGCCAGGTAGTTAAGGCACTTGACTTGTAATATGAGGATCACGACTTCGAATTCCAGTCGCACTAAACGTGCTCGCCCTTTCAGCCGTGAGGGCGTTATAATGTGACGGTCAATCCAACTATTCATTGGTAATAGAAAAGCCCAAAAGTTGACTAGCTACCTTCCCTGTAGTCTAATTTAGGGACGGGTAGCGCAGATATCCCTTGAGTAGTTTTGCACGAAATTTAAAACAAACTGTTCGGACGTCGTTTAATGGGAAAAATTGATCTGCCAGTATGATATTGATCTCAAATAAACATATAATACAGTGAAACAGTATCTTATCATAAAAGAAGCAGATGGAACCCTTGTATAAATAATATGGTCTCCGCAGGGTCCAGACGTCAATACTGTTGAGTGTGTGTAAGACTATCTCGATCAATGTAAACAGCAACGGGAGACGAAATAAAAGGAGGTCCTTCAAGCAGCACTTCAAGATATCTAGAATTCAAATCATATAGAGTGTCTCGAAAGTTTGAATGAAGCATTGCTAATCGGATTCAGGAAGATATTTCAGTTTAAAAAGTCACAAACATATCCAAGAAATAAACTTTAGATTTGATTTATGATCATTGGTTTTTGCTTTCAGATATTTTGAAATTCTAAAGTACATGCATTAAAATGAACTCAATACGCAGTGAATTAAAATACACGGTGATTATTGAGTGATCTCTTTTAATTGATGCAATACTCTATGTGTCGTAATAACGAGTGCTAATAAAACAAAAACAACATAATCCTGGTGTAAAAATGTTCTTATCACCTCTTGAAGTTTTCCTTTAAAAAATTTAAGCGTGAGGTGAAACAGGAAACACCAGCCAATAACAGATTGGCGTCAAATGATTGTAACATGTTAAAATGCTCAATTCTTTGTATACTATACAAGTGCTATCTTTAAGGAGCCAACTTCTGTTTTGTATAAACTGAAGAAAAAAAAAGCCGATATAAAAAATGTTAAATTTATTACACACTTTGATAGAATACACTAGTTTTCAGCCGGGGGGTGTCACAAAACAAGTAATAATAAATGTAAAGTGATGTAGAAATGGTTATGCCAAAAATATACAAAGAATAATATAGGGATATTCCAGACTGGAGACATGTCAGCGTTCAAAAAGAAATTTTCTGGTTTTATTAGTTTGTTGTCATATAGGATCAGGAATGTAGTTTGAAGTTTGTTTAAAATGTATGTCTTTAAGTAAAGTTTATATTCTATATAGCCTGGTATAACAGAACTAAATTAAGCTAAAATCTTGACTTTCACACTAAAATGTTACATAACTCAGACAACGTGGAGATCATTATAACTGTAAAACAGCGTCAAGAGGCAACGGTTAACATTTCCTTCATTAGAAGCTGCTTTCAAAAGGTTATCTACAAAAGTAAAACTTAGAAATGTTAAGTTGGATAAGTTTATAAGAGCGTAGTATAAATTGCTTAGAAATGTGCTACAAGTAGTTATTTAACATTACAAACATATTTCTAAACTTTCATAGGGAATAGGGTTAATTAGAAAGCACACGAGATACGCCCAGAGTGGCAGCAACAATTGTAAGTCATAACATGATCTAAGATAATTTTGTTGGCATTTCCCATTTTATGTTTGTTTTAAAAGACAACTCATGTAAAAAAGAATTTTTTATTGCCTGAATATATCAGACAAACATTATTCTTGTATGGAGAGTACTTTTAATGAATTTCAACTACAATTAATAATGTACACATAATAAATGTGTAAATAAGCAAAATATCAGAGAAATATGCTTTGCATGCTTTCTAAAACCATCCAGATGCTTTCTCTAATTAAGGCAGCATATGTTTTATTGTTTTTAATGATGACTCGAAATGCAATTCCTTCAACACTATAAAGGCCAGGCATGACCAGGTGGTTAAGGCACTCAACTCGAAATCTGAGGGTCGCAGATAGCCTTCGTGTAGCTTTGCGCGAAATTGAAACCAAACCAGAATCAACACTATAAAGGTATCTAAAAATTCGCAGTTTGTTGCTTTAAACAAGAAACAATGACTATATTTAAAAATCATGGCCTTCTTGGGTGCTATAAACAATATATATATTAAGGCACTGAAACAAAACCTCAGAAATTTACTTCGTGGTGAATTCTGCTCGTTTTTCGTTTCCTTTAAAGTTGAAATTCATTTCGTTTTATTCTATGTATCGAATTCCGTCAAGTTTTCATGTCATTGTTTGCTTGTTTTTGAATTTCGCGCAAAGCTACACAAGGGCTATTTGCGCTAGCCGTTCTTAATTTAGCAGTTTAAGACTAGAGGGAAGGCAACTAGTCATCACCACCCACCGTTAACTCTTAAGCTACTTTTTAACCAATGATTAGTGGGATTGACCGTTACATTATAACGTCCCCACGGCTGAAAGGGTGAACATATTTGGTGTGAAGAAGATTAGAACCCGCGATCCTCGGATTACGAGTTGAGCACGTTAACCATTAGGCCATGCTGGGCATAATGTGTTGAATTTCATATGATATAGTTTTGTTCCATGTCGTCGTGAATTTTGTTTGGTTTGTGATTAGTTCAGTTCTGTGGTTAGTATACTCTGGCCTGATTTCTACAAAGTCCCCCACTCGTTCAGCTGTAGGTTTTTGAACTAGCTGCCTTTCCTCTAGTCTTGCACTGGTAAATTAGGGACAGCTAACGCTGTCAGTCTCACGCTTGTACAGCTGTAAGCCTTCGGATTTACAATGCTAAAATCAGAAGTTCGATTCCCTTCGTTGGACTCAGGAGATTGCCCAATGTGACTCTACTATAAGAAAACACACATTTTTACAGAATAAAAATGCACTGTTCTCTTTTTGTTTTCTCGAAACATACTTTGTGCGTTAAATAACGCAGTCAGCTATAAAAAAGAAACTTCCATAAAAGTGACTTTTCAGAAATTCCATTATTTTCGAAAAGATTTATTACTTCAATGTTCGGATGATTTTCAAATATTTATTTTAAGTACAGACCCTCAATAAATGCGGATTATTACAAAATAACCCAATAAAATCTTTGTAAATACAACTCAAGTTTTTCGAAAAGGTTTCTTACTGGATTTAAAAGGAAAGATCTTGACTTCAGTAGGCTTCAGCTCAAAAAAAAAGTGCTTGCTTCAAGTGCACAATAAATTTCATATAAAACTTCAAAACATTACTCGTCACAAGAGGCTGCAAGCGAAGAAAGTTCAGATACTTGTCTCCTGTAAAACATATTTCATCATCTTATTCGGCCTAACGTCAGCTTTGAAGTGGCCATCGGCAGATGAACATTTTGTATTTGAAGGGCTAGTGAGGCTAAGAAACAGCAACAATATCCCTTGTAACTTTATACACGTATTATTCTAAGCTCAAAAACTTTATCATCTTTTCGAATCTTCGGTGTAATTGGCGTTAAAATATTTGCTGTCTGGAAAGCTTGTCTGATTTTTGGAACAAGTCTGCGTCGAAGAACTCGCATAGAGAGTGAAGTTTTTTAACGACTCAAGCTACATTAAGAACGCATAACAGTATTTGGAATCATCATAACTTTATAATTTTGGTATAATTTATTGATTTTTCTTGATGTTCAAAATAACAAAAAGCTATAACATTTTCAAAGCATATATTGTTGTTACAAAACTGAAAGGAAAAAAAAACACATTTCACAAGTACCTAATTTAATAACAACCATGGCTTCTCCAGTAAAGGCATCAACATGTACAGACTGAAATGATTTGTAACAAGGTTTATATATATATTTGAACAAAGAACTAGAAGTAACTTTGATATTCTCTTTGAGACAAGTGGGAAGGATCTGAAGTTGGTTTGGTTGTTTAAAACATTTCTGGATTTGATTTTGAACTGTTTCGTTTGTTTCTCAATATTTTTCACAGCTATGTAAACTTTTACAGTTTTTTTGGATAATTTTCCTTTAATTTCCAGTTTTTAGAATGTTCTTTAAATCTTATTTCTATGGAACGCCCCATTTGACATATATATATATATATACACTATTACAGTCTTGACTCGTTAATTGGTTTATTTGTTTGTTAGTGGAATTTCGCGCAAAGCTACACGAGGGTTATCTGCGTTAGCCGTCCCTAAGTAGCAGTGTAAGACTAGAGGGAAGGCAGTTAGTTATCACTACCCACTGCCAACTCTTGGGCTACTCTTTTACCAAGGAATAGTGGGTTTTACCGCACATTATAACGCCCCTACGGCTGAAAGGGCCAGCATGTTACGAATCGGACGCCTTAACCCACTTGGCCATGCCGAGCTGTCGTTAATTTGTAAACACTACCACTGCTGTACTCTTCGATTTGGTCTTTGTTGTTACTCAATAATTTGCCTTCATTTTTAAAGCAGCCAGTCGGTCTGTAGATATCAGTGTATTATATATTTTTGAGAAAGTTTTTATTTGGTACAGTATGTGGGTATATTGATTTGAAATTTACGGCTTTCAATTTTTTTAAAAAACGATGTGTTAATTACTTGGTTTTATAATCACTGTTAACAGCATTTTTTACAGTTTTTAATTCAGTCTTTTAATATTTAGTTGAGAAGGGTAACAAACTATGGAACACAACAAGTTTGGGAAATACTGCATGTCTTGAGTAAGTATATAATGATAGTGTCAGTCACTATCAATAATTTTTTTAATTGTAGGGAACATAAGCTGTTATTTATTTGAATCCAAAAATTAAATTTCCGTTTTCGTCAGGTTCCATAGTAAATTTGAAATTTTTGTTTTGTGAATTTAGAAGAGTCACGAAACTGTCAAAATGTTGTTTGGAATCTGCCTAAAGACAAATCACATCATCAATATATCTATACCAGTATTTAACATGTTTTGTATTATTTTCATCACTAAACAACTTCTTCTCGAAATTATCCATGAAACTTCTCCAAGAAAAAGAAAGAAGGAGAAACCCATAACTAACCCATCAGATATTTATGTATTTAGTCATTAAATATGATGTACTTCTTATGTAAGTGGTGATTACATTTTAATTCCTGAATACACAGTTTACGTTCTTGTTATCTATCAAATCACTAATAATTTGTTTATACGTTCATTAATAGGTATTCTTCTGAAAAGAATAAAAACACGAAAAGAAACAATTTTGGTGTTATTTAGATTTCCAAATAATTTTATTATACTGAACTTTAAAATCATTTACATTTTTCAAATTACAGTGGGTTTTTCTGTGCTAATTAATGACGGAACTCCATTAGAACCTTTAGATCTAATATTAAATATATTAAATCTCTGTTGAATAGCAGCAAATAACTACCTAACAAATTCCAAGATCGGTCCTAGGTCGCCCACGACATATGTATGGACTTCACTTATACCTGTACAAAACAAATATTCCCATCATACCTGTTGTTTCCTATACTAATGCACCCGCTGTCACACACGGAAAAGGTTTAAACCACCACACCAACATCTAATGTTACCTTTACTGGGGAAACCATGGTTGTTAATAAATGATGTATTTGTAAAATTTACAGCCACCTTGTTTTCCTGAATTCTGTAATCACGGAATTTCATCTAATACCGACAGTTTCAAATATCAATTATATATACCATTGTACTTTATTAATAAAATAACTATGATTTGTAAATGTTAAATAAATGCAATTAAAATGTGATTAACTGGTATATTAGCTGTAGAGATACTGAGAGAATTTAGGCTGTAATTCAACTATATTAAGTACTACTTCTCTCCAAACACGCTCGCCCTTTCAGCCGCAGGATGTTTTAATATAACGGTTAACCACACTATTCGTTGATAAGAGTAGCCCAAGTGTTTGCGGTGGGTGGTGGTGACTAGCTGCCTTTCCTCTAGTCTTACACTGCTAAATTAGGGACGATTAGCGCAGATAGCCTTCGAGTAGCTTTGCGCGAAATTAAAAACAAACCAAACCAAAACTAGTACTTCTCTGAAACTATATTTATCAAAATTACTTATTACTTTACATTTGTTGCTCATTATTTATTTCTTAAAAATCAAAGACATGTGTGATAAATAAAATACTGAGCAGGATGAGAATTTGTCAGACTGTGTGACCATTAACTGTTAAGAAAGAGAGTGTCAAAAGTCATTCTATGCACGCCAGTGTGGAAATAGTGGCACCTTTTGTTGCTCTGTGACACTATACAACAAAGAGTCACGCATAATTCTCGAAAAAAAACAGTTATTACACTACAAAGTGGAGAACGTTACACTAATGATTTTTAATACAGAAATCAACAAGTCACATAAAAACAACAGCACATATAAAGTCACAGTGGAACGGAATGTATCCGACCTACATTTGGACATTGACGTTAAGTAGTGGTTTGACGCCACCAAAAATTGAGGACGGGTAAGTAAAAACTAATTCTAAGAAAGTTCACTACTAAACATTTCCTACTGGTCTTTTCGTTACTATGGTATTTTGCTACCTTTTTTAAATATGTATAATTGACTTATTATGGCTCGACATCTATTCGACGCAGTAGTTGAGCTACAGGCTTATGACCTTGCAAACAAACTCTCCTTTTTTCGTGGAATTGCTTACAGTGTGAATTATTTCTAAAAGTTCAAATATTTAATGTTCTAAATAAAATATTTTACAACGTAATGCCATTTTTTATTTTTTAGGAATGTTTCTCTTATAAACTAATATTTTATGGAAATATTTTCTATGTTCATATTCTTAAAAAAGATATGTAAGGGAGATTATGACATAAAGTTATGAGGTTGTGAAATAGCTTGGTAGCGAAATGTCCGGGAATGAAATATTCAGTAGCAAAATATCCAGCCATCGTAAAAACTATTTCCAATGTAAAATATCCATACATTCAGACAAATAATGGTTTGTTCAAAAGTGGTACTTAGAATTTCCAAGACAGGGATATCCCTTGCACATAATGGTATTTGAATGCATTTGAATATTTGAAGGAATTATGGATCAATTGGAAATCAGGAATATCCAGGAAGAGACCTGCAACATTACCAGCTGTGGTAAGCAAAGTGCCTCATCTTGAAACAAGTAAAAATCCACATACGCAAAGGCCAGATCCATGTTTCTCAGGCAACAGTGTGTGACATAATTAAGAAGGATTTCCATCCGGCAATGCGTTTGTGAGATATTGAATGTCTTGAAGAAGTATATATGATAATGTCACTATAAGTGAGGTATTAATTATGACGTCCTCTTGAGTTCACCAATATAAGGCACAACATACTTGTTGTTCAACCGTCTCATACTTCAAGTATTTGAAGAATAAAACCACCTGGTATTCGTGCTAATCCAGATGAAGACGTGTTTTTGTGCAATCGCACTGTTGAAACAGGCGCTGAGAAAAGGTTATTTTCTTTAACCAAGTGTTAAATGTCAGTAAGGATAGTGCGCTTTGGGCATGGAGCTTTACGACGAAAATTTTGCGATGAAATCTACAATGCAGGGTTATAACCGTAAGCTGGCGAGGTTCCAAAATCATTTTTATATAACAAACTTATCCATATGTACCACACGTTAATAGCCTTTATAAGAATATGAAAATAGTTTGATTGAGGAGTGAGGTTTTTCTTAAAGAACTAGAGATATTCATTTTACTAGAACCTTAACTTTACAACCTATGGCAATATCAAGGTTTATGGAGGTTAACATTGCATCTTCATTTAAAATTCAAATTGAACTTGTAAAAAATACGTAAAAATGTCGTAAACCGGTACTAGCTCCTATGTTCAGAGGGTATGGCTTTGTAAGCATATCAACATATCCTAACGAAGCTCAAGTATAGAACAGTGGAACAATGCGTAAGGCATCAACTTTAATTAAGGATCATTATGGATCGAATTACAACAATACAGAGTGAGCATCTCTAATCTAAAATGAGTTTGTCTGATGTCAGCAAATAAAGCATTTAAAAGTGTTTACGAATTTACTTTTCCTGTAAAAGGTGTTTAAAATATTTACTTTCTGTCACAGGAGCAAAATATCTCAAAATTTTGAAATTGTGAAAGTAACTCAAGTAGAAAAAATATATTTCAATAAACAGATGTTGTCCGACATGATTTACAAGCCAGCTATGCGTATTTGTATGTTTAACTAAATCAATAATTTGTGTAGGGTTAACGTTAAATTTAAAGTGTATTTTTTATAATATAACCGTCACAATTTTAATGCCGTGTCCTTGAGTGGTAATAGGATCTAAGTTACTTAATGCTGCACTGATTTCCTTGTATTTCATTAAAAAAATAATCTAATATTATATGAAAATTTAAGTTCTATAAAACGTCACATTTTGCTCGATGACAAAACATTGTGAACTTTAAGACTTTTGGCAAATGGATACGTTCACTCTCTCTTTTAATCATATTAAAACTATTATCATGCCTCTCTAAAAGTGAATTTTTAAAAAAACTTTATAGCACACTCACGGAATTTCTGCTGAATTACCGACAAACTTTAAACGGATTTGTTCGTAAATGCTGATAGTTAGCGTCTTCTTTTGTTTCCTTTGGGTAAATTACAAATGTTATACATTGTCATGCATCACTCTATTCTTGTATAACTGTGAGTTCCAACAAAATAGAGATTTAATAACATAAAAGATGTTATGGACAATTTTTAAAATTTTAAAATTAATGTTTCACCAAAGAATTGTTGCTGTAGTTCCGAACAGGTAAAACTTTTAACTAATAGAATTCAGAATGAAAACAAACAAAACAAAGTTGGTAGAATGTTTAACACCTCATTAGTTCTTTTTAGATAGTTTATTAATGCTAAACATCATGAGTTTGACAATTAAAGTTCTAGTTAAGGCAACATTATTCATAGCATTATATACATATATATAAACATTCAAGTTTAGCTTCCGCCTAGATATAAATGTCAAATAGTTTTAGATTTAGTTGATAGTTTCAACTGACATACTTTTATTAAAAACAACAAGAAACTTACTGCCATAAGGAAAGAACTGGGAAAAGATCTGCTTGAATGCGTCCTCATCTACAAACCCAGATGGACATACCTGATAAAACAAAATGGCCTCTATCAGAAAAAACGTATCTGTTTATTTGTTTAAGTATTTATCTCTCAATACATCCACACAACATAACTAAGGAAAAAATACGTCGTGTATTTATATGATTCACGAGGTTTTCTATTAGGAAACTAAGAATATATTCAATACATTAAATCAGAGAGTATTTACAAATACATAATATACAAATATTATGCATTTGTATCCAAACCATCTGTATACTTGTATATTCAGATCCATAAATTTTATAACAAATAAATTTTAAATATTAACGTTTCATCAGATGTACAAAATTTTATCTCTGAGCTACAACAGAATATATTAGAAAAAATTACTCCTGTTACAACCCAGAGCAGCACTTCGAAATGTTTAGCCTATTCTAAATAATACTGTAAACCAGCAGCTTAACTTACAGTTGTAACGACGTCGTTCATTTTGACAAAATAAAGCTAAAGAATTATCATCACGTTGGAAAATCATTAATTAGTAGTTCCCATTAATTATAGATGTGTACTAAAGGCCTTAAATATGCTTACTTACTGCTAAAAATTAGTTATATACAGTTAAATCATACATCGAGTTAAACTATTTTTAACACAGGTGCATGTCAAGAATATACTTAAAAGAAGAAACGAGATTTGCTGAGTGAATCTACAAACAAATGTCTAGAATCAATCACAAAATCTTGTCTTTTTTATTATCTCTAGTCTTAAGCTCAAATACTTAGCACTTTTATTTTGGAATTTATATCCAAATGTTGGTGGCCCTAGACGTTTGAATTACTCCACATATTCTCTGATATGTCACTTATTTTTATTATTGATGAATAAAATATGCGGATTATATTCATCGTGACTTGAAAAATAAATGAAATAAAAAGAGGAAAAATATGTTGAAAAGAGACGAAAAAAAGGCTTTTATATAATCCACTTTATATAACGATCAGCCTTGGGAGATGAAGATGGATTGAATTACTGAAGTAACGCTTAGACAACAGCTAACTAAAAAGTAGAACTTTGAAGTCTTCTCAGATGGGCCTAGAAGACTGATTCTCATCAGCATGAACATAAGACTATATTGTCAGTATGGATCAACAAATACGTAAAGCTTTACATGCAAGACGTCTTTTGAGAAGCTGGTTGTTTTCAAAATAACTTACAAAGTGCATTGACGCTTAATAATACAAACTCAAACTCACTCACGTTCAGTGGTTTCTAACGTATAGCTATCATCGTCGCTATGATAGCCTAAAAAACCTAATCCATGCAAAATTTAAGGTTTTCACATTAAATACTGATTTTACTAGGTTCGAGATTGTTTGTTTAAAAAGATGTTACTCATAACTAATAGAGAGATAAATCACAAAGTGTTACATTTCAACTTTTTGGATACTTACAAAATTAACGAAATTCACCTTTCACCTGCATACAATGTTTTGCATGTTTTGTCCAATTATATTCACAAAAACGCCAATTACTTCACTTAAATATGTAATAAAGGATTCAATAAATGATGGATGTCGTTATTCTACTCAGATTCAGGTTGTTTCATGTATTATTTGAAAATTAATTAAGTGAACATTTTTATAAGTTTTAACGCAGGTTTGTACAGCGATCGTTTAGATGCTTTCATTGCACATATTGCAAAAGTTTTACTTATTCTTGTTTTTGGGCAAATAAAGTTATTTATTGATTGCTTATGCCAAAAGTAAGTGGAAAAGACCTATTTTTCTCTTCAAACATTGCTTTTGTGACCTGGGTAATGAAATTTTCAAATTTACTCATTTTTCCAGAACATTCCAGATAGATTCAGTGCTTAGGCAATTGGAGTTGCCTGCAACCAGAATGAGTGGCGTTTTTTCATTGATAGAGAAATATATATATATATAAACGGCTGGTTTGGGTTGAGAAAATTTTTACATATATATTTTTTCTCTACAAGTGGGCTTTCTCGTCATCACTGCTCATTGAAAGCTCATCCAGAAGCCTCAAATTTGTGCTGCTCCATAACGGGAATAAGTACCCGTCTCTTTCTCTAGTTCATTCGGTGCACCTCAAAGAGGAAAAAACAGCGTAAAGATCTTGCTAAAAGCCTCGAAGTATGATGAGTATAGGTAGGAGGTTATCGGAGACTTCCAAACGGTCGCATTCCTGATGGATCTCCAAGGAGGCTTTACCAAGTTCCCCTGTTATATTTGCCTTTGGGAAAGCAGAGACACCTTATCGCACTACAACAGGAAGCACTGACCACAACGGACCGAGTTTTCTGTGGGGAGGCACAATGTCAAGTGTGAGCCACTAGTTGACCTTCAGAAGGTGTTGTTCACACCATTACACATAAGAATGGGTTTTATGAAATAATTTGTCTTAACTCTTCATAAGGAGTCTGCAGCCTTCAAATACCTCCTAGACTACTTCCCTAAGCTGTCTGAGGCAAAGGTAAAAACTGGGGTCTTCGTTGGACCAAAAATAAAGAAAATCCTGGAGTACACAGAATTTCACAAGAAGCTCAGTAGGAAGGAAAAAAGCTTGGGGCAGCATTATCGCATTGGTTCGGGGCTTCTTGGGCAATCACAACGTCGAAAATTATGTGAAACTGGTTGAGGCTCTGGTGAAGAACTACGGCAAAATAAGCTGCAGGATATTCCTGAAAGTCAATATCCTTGATGAGTATCTTGATAAATTCAAAGGAAAGATGGGAATATCGGTAAGTCTACGGATTTACAACGCTAAAATCAGGGGTTCGATTCCTCTCGGTTAGCTCAGCAGATAGCCCGATGTAGTTTTGCTATAAGAAAATACAAAAACAAATATGGGTGCATACTCAGAGGAGCAAGGCGAGAGTTTTCACCAAATACAACGGACTTTGAACGCCGCTACCAAGGAGCGTATAACAAACACATGATGGAAGACTATATTTGGGGACTGATACGTGAAAATAATTTACATTTACAGTGGCAAATCTCGAAAACTCCTCACTTCTACACATTTCTGCTTTTCTTTTGGATAACTTTAATATAAATACATGTAAATCTTTATTCAGACCGTATATAGATGAAAATGTGCAAATATACCCGTTTTTACTTATGAAATAAGTTAATTTCTAAATTTCATTATCCAGGTCACAAAAGCAAAGATTGAAGGGAATAATAGCCGTTTTCTGTATTTTTACAATATAAGCAATTAAGAAATAACACATACAATCCAAGAACAAAATTTGTGTTACATAATGTCATTGGAAGAAACTGATGACGACTTAAGATGAAAAGTGAAATCTTCTTCAAATAAAAACAGAAAGAAAAAGAATCGTAAAAAAAACATGGTATTGTTAGTTACTTTACTTTATGGTATGAATGGTTGTGTATATTTTTATGTATACAAAATAGTATACAAATAAGTATAAATTTAAACAGGGTGTTTTAAATCTTATGCCATTCCTTTAAATGGCGTGTATTAAACATTCAATTCTGTTATCATGTTAGTTAAAATCAGTTGTGTGTTTTGTCATAATAATTGAAATAATAACAATACAGCAGTCTCTCCCACTTTCTGTCTTCGTCCCTATGTAACATAAAAGTTTATTTTACTTCAGGTTAGTCTATTAAGATCGAAAAGGCATGACATACAAACATGCGATATGACGACACGTCTCGAAGAAAATTATTTCCCTCCTATAAGTTCGATGGAATACTTGTTGAAACCAATATTTCTAAACTGTTTCGTAAAATTCACCTCGAGATTGAACCAAATTCCCATTCAGAAAAAGGAAACCAAAAATATGCCAAAGTGATTCAACAATTTGACTTTGGAAGAAGTCATTCTTATGCTTATAAGTTTTAGAACGTTTGTACAAATAAGAACATTGCTTCTTGAATCAAACACGATCAGTTCGCCAACACGCCAGCAGAGGTTTTAGATATACATTCATTCGAAACATTATATATAGTCCGTATTAAGTAAATAGAAGTGTTATTGTTGTGCCGTATTCTCTCAACTGTTTGACTGAAACTCTACAATATATTAGTTAAAATAGATCACCTTTAGTAAAATCCCTTAAATATAAGAAAGAAATGTTAAGGAATTTGTCCTAGTGTTTTTTCTCTAGAACGTCAAATTTAGCTTATTACAGACACTGGTTCATTACCTTAACTTACTGTCATCCAAAACGAATGTTTACACAACCACCTAAGTAATGGCAACTTCTTTTCTTGTAGTCTGACTCTGAATAAGAACTGTTATATATCTGTAAGTCCTGAATAGAAACTGCAAATTTAATATCGAAAATCAATACCTGCTTATAGTGTTTATGTCGTTTTAAAACCACTTATTTTAGTTTTGCCACCATTTACTGCTCGAAATCCTTGGATTTTAAGTGCAATTTCCTAGACCCTTGAACTGAAAGTTCCTAACATAGTTATATTTTTGTACACAGTTAATATTTGAATATAATATAATATATCAACAGACAATCAAACAAAACCCAATACCCAGAGTCTTAGACTGTGACCAGAAAGAAATGAAAACTGGCTTTTACAGGTAGCACAGATTACAAGATCAGGCAAGGTTGTTGAATAGAATAGACTGTGAATTATTACAAGCATGATATGTCTAACGCAGTAGAATATGCGTCACTGGGGTAAAGTCGAATACCAAATTGGTAATTAATAATTAACATAGATCTTTTTCGTTTTAAAAAAATAACAAACTGAAACTGAGACATTGAAATTTGAATCCATGACTTATAAACAAACTTACTAAGCATATCTGTAAGTGTCGCATGACTAAGCCTTCAGTTCATTAAATAATAAAATGAGCAGATTGGGAGAACTCTTGAACCATCGAGCAACGTTGTGGCTCAAAAAATCCAATACTTGAAAACGGAGTAGTAGTCTTGCAGTTAATTACCGTGTTTCTCCGAAAATAAGACAGGGCTTACATTAATTTTCACTCCAAAATATGACACTAGGGCTTATTTTCGGCGGGGATGTCTTATTTTGATATATTAAAAAAATTATATTCTATTTAATGTTGCAAACTATTAAACTAACCATTTAAAGTAAACTATTATTAAACTATTAAACTAACTGATTAATACTTAAACAAACTAATTAACTAACTATTAAACTAATTCATATTTTTTTTATTTCTTTCCTCTTCCTGCCACTTTTAACTAGGGCTTATTTTAAGGGTAGGGCTTACATTAAAACTATCCCCAAAAATCACACTAGGTCTTATTTTATGGGTAGGTCTTATTATCGGAGAAAAACGGTAGCAATAAACCCAACTTACGCTTTGTTCTATCTAACGGTAAAAACACAGCTTACGTTTGAATAACTTAATTTTTTTACTTTTAAATCCAATATTTATAAATCTTGACATCAGAATGTAATCAAACCTGGTTAACAGTCCTCTAAGTAAAAGAAAATGCATGATTTAACATTTCAGTTTATGAGTTAAATAAGTATTTGGTGTGGTCTAGAAATAAGACAATTCATTAATAATAAATTGGTAATTATCTTCAATATTAACTTATATATACTTGTAGTCCTTATGTAACATTACATCCAAGAGACTGTGTAATACCGAAAATAGAGGTTTTCGAATTTATTGTTTAAAATGCAGTCTTACAGAAAATTTTTATTTAAAATACACTGGATCGCAGGACAAAGAAAATCATATGGGATAGAAGTGCCTAAGATACTAATTCAAATATCTAAAGGTGTGTAAAAAATAAAATTTACAAAGTAGCTCGTAAAACTCTTCTGGAAATTGGATTTATAATCTCTCGTCATTGCTGATACAAATACAATTAAAATACTATCTTCAAAGCAATTTAAACATAAAAAGAGAAAAATAAATATAGTAAGTCCTGTATCACAGTTGGAGTTTGGCTGGTAGTCTTGTTTAAGAAAATTAGCCAAGAAAACGCAGCTAAATTGTTTTTACAGCTAACAAGTAATTAGAATTAGCAGGTAGTAGAAATTTTTTTAAATGCAAACGAATTTAAGAGAAGAGACCTGATGTAAAAAACCCAACAATTTGTATTTATTATATAAAAACTATAAAATTAAAATCTCTATTAATAATTCACTTGCATTTGTGTGTCTGGTACTTTTTTTCTCACAAATTTCTCGACCAAACGCTATTAATCTCATATCGTTATAAAGACCTTTGTCCACGGAGTCCGTTTACATAATGACTTTTAGATTCAGAATCACTTCACGTGTTTTGTACCTAGTCAAACTGTTTAATGTAACAAGCATGCTATATGATGGCACAATGTTATTGTGATCAAGTGAACACTGACTTCTACTAGCTTTAATTTCAATTTTAGTTTTTATTTGCAAATAATTTCACACAAAACATTTAACCCATTGTTATTTCCTTTAAAAATAACATTCCACTAAATAGATTGCTTTAGGCTTTCTATAGTTATTTAAGTCCAAAATACGTATGCGCAGTTCGTTCAAGACCTTGTGCTTTTTACTTTGTGAACAAGCATTCAAACGTTTCTGCTAATTCAGCTAAGTCTGCTGTCATAACAGCTTTACGTTTACTTTACTTTGCAATAACTTATCTTCGGTTAGCTTTAAAGAGTATCACAAACACCGTTTGGCTACTTTTTTCTTTGCTTCGGATTTTATTGTTACTCTTTATGAGTTTTTGTTTCAACTTGTGAAATCTGCTATGCAATGAATGCTCATAACTATTTCGTACTCTGTACACCAGAGTATGTTTTATTTAAGTGTAGTTTTATTAAATAAAGTTACGTATACGCGAGTTTGTTTGTTTGACCATAATAAAATAGAATTCAAATAAACCAAGATCTATCGATTTAACACATAATGCCTAAAAGAAGGCGTGACTTAAATGCTGTGTGTGAAAATTATAGAATAAGAAAGATTCACTCGAAGGGCATAAAAACTACAGCAAATATTTTGCGGATCGCTAAAAGATTGAAAAACCCAAAAAAAGGAAGTTAAGATAACTAAAGAAAGAAGATTAATGGTGAACTTGAGACTTGAAGTGTATTAAAATATAAGCAGTCAGAAATACACAATTCTGCAGTAGTGCTTAGTCTTGGTTGATTTAATTTTTCTTAAAGACCAAAACACCAGTGGAATTTATTTGCTATTACTGTCCTACTGTTAATAGAAGCACCAGTTCCATTTCATCTCTAGGTATTCTACAATTCGTTGTATTTACTTACATCAGTGTTATCTGTTGTTAACAGTCTTCAATGGGGAAACACGTTTCACACATGTAATCAAGTGTGGTACCTCTACATGGCATAAGGTATTTATTTTATTTAAATGCAGCTGACAGTTTGGTTATGCACAGCTGTTGAAAAACAAGTGAAACACTCACACGACTGACTCTCTCATTTAATCATCTGCGTATTTAGAAAACAGCACAATTACCTTTGCCATCCTTCATAGTTTGTTCTTCAGAAATGTTTAACTGGTTCGATGTTGTGGAAGACATTTCTCTTCCTCACAAACATCTGACTGAATATGTGATCTAGTAGCAGTCACAGTTTCCAGAAACTCCTGTTTGATGGTAGAATTTACTCTCGGTGCACAACGATACTTCATGAGATTTCATTTGTTAGATTGTAAATTCTTAATAATTTCCAATACCTTCACTTGCTAGTTCCTTAAAAGGATGTGCGCTGATGGAGTAACTGAAATAATAAATGTATCCTGACTCCATCAACATAAATTGTGATTTCGAACTTCGTAGAGGCAAGAGTAACCTTATGATCTGTTATAGCTTCATTTAGATAAACTTGTTTGTTTGTTTTTTAATTTTACGCAAAGTTACACAAGGGCTATTTGTGCTAGCCGTTCCTAATTTAACAGTGTAATACTAAGGAGGAGCAGCTGGTCATCATCACCGACCGCCAACTCTTGGGCTACTCTTTTACTAACAAATAGTGGGATTAACCGTAACGTTATAACGCTCTCACGGTTGAAAGGGAGGGAGAGCATCTTTGGTGTAACGGTAATTTGAGCCTGCGAACCTCGGATTACGAATCCAGCGCCTAAACCACCTGGCCATGCCGGGCTTTTGATAAGCAGTATTATAATGTCATATAGACTTTCCTCAGGGTCATCCTCAAATTTAACTATCTTACAACAGTTCCTCAACGGTAAAGTTAAATCTCATCAAGTCGTTCAGTGGCACCAGTTGTATAACTGTCCAGACACAGAAAGAAACCTAAAGTCACTTGGTAGCTTCCAAGCAAAGCGGTTACTTTGACTGATGTACATGTAGATCCTTACACACACAAGGTGCGCTCATGCAGTCTATGTAGAATGGTGCACGCCAAAGTAAGTATATTCAACTATATCTAACCCATTAGATGAACATCACACATTTCCAAGTAACCTCCGCACTAAGAGGATTGTGCCTTTAAACCCTGGTTTGTCTACAAACACTGGTCCCTCTGTGTGATGGAAGGATGGAAGTGTTCAGTAACTACCATTAACTAACCATGTCTCCTCAGCACAAGTCACAAATGCCTTTGCCCTTATATAAGAGAGCTGAAAGCCGACTTAAAATGTTTTCGTTAAAGATTTTTCAGAATACCTTACATCTACAGCATCAAGACAGTTGCTTTTATTTATCTTTCTACATTCTTACTTAAACTAAATCCTGGTCATGTCATCAAAATATCTGACGTAACGAACACTAACAATCTTTATTAACATCAATTAGTTAAGAAGTAGCAGAATTTACAAATAACAGGAGAATAGTTGTCGATAAAAAAGAAATGAAAATACCGAAGAGGCGAAATGAAAAGATGAAACTAGTTATCCAACTAATGAAACTCAAATATTTGTTACATTAGATATAAATATGTCCTCATAAGAATGCAAAACGAAAGTTAGGGTTAAACTAAGAGCTAAATTGAATTTAAAGACTGAACTGTGACAAAAAAAGAGTCCCCCGCTGGTGCATTTACAACGCTAAAATCATGGGTTCGATTACCCTCTGTGGACTCATCAGATAGCCCAATGTAGTTTTTATATAAGAAAAACGCACAGACACACACAAAAAGAATATACTGAAGAAAACACACTCACTAGCTCGATGACTGAGACAATGGACTTGACAACTTTATAGACTGAAATTCAGGACAAAACAACATGTAAACATAAACAAAATAAATCATCAAAATCATAGGTTTTATGCTAATACCGTGATGTTCAACAGGTATTAATATGATATGCTCTCTCTCCATCCACCTGCAACAGCTGTACAAGATGTGTATATAGATCAACAAGTTGTCACTGCCTTGTACAGTTGTCTCGGGAGATGTTGAAATACCACTGAATTGTATTTATAAAAAAACATACACCCCTAAACGGTCTATAAGTGTCATAAAAGGTAAATGAATATTTTTATGATACATAAGAGAGTAAAATTATAAGATAACTTATATTTGTAATTAGTATTCTCTTTAGAATATATTTACAAATGCCTAATCACTTTCGTTTATATTAGCTCCAGTTTAATTCTACAGGCCATTTATAAGTGATTAATTCAGCCCGGCATGGCCAAACGTGTTGAGGCGTGCGACTCGTAATCCGAAGATTGCGAGTTCACATCCCCGTCGTGCCAAACATGCTCGGCCTTTCAGCCGTAGGGGCGTTATAATGTGACGATAAATCCCATTATTCGTGGGTAAAAGAGTAGCCCAAGAGTTGGCGGTGGGTGGTGATGACTAGCTGCCTCCCCTCTAGTCTTACACTGCTAATTAGGGACAGATAGCCCTGGTGTAGCTTTGTGTGAAATTCAAAAAACAAACAAATAAAACAAACTAGTTTAATTCAAAAGAAGATAAAATATCATACATAGTGTATAAGTGGAAATACTTGTGCATTTATTACTATTTCTTCAAATTAACAGCAGTGGAAATTTTGAATGTTTTAGGTAACTTATTAGTTAGATGTAGAATTTTCAATGCTATTATACATATAAAATGATACGCATAAAATACCATTTAAAGTCAGAAACAAGTCTATGTAAAGTAATAAAGATCATATAACATAAACCATTCACGCACAATGTTTTTGCATGGTAATGAGTAAGTATATTGTAGCATTAATAATATAAGATGATTGTCATTAACTATCATTTTTGTATATATATAAGTATCCATATACACACGTTTGACGTGAGGAAGAATAGTGAGCAATGGGTGAATTGGGTCTAGAAGTGACGTCCTAAGGTAAATATTTACGATGGAACTTGTTTCATAAGTCAAAGAACTACCACGTAGTATATTTCGAGGAAAGAGCTTCTCTATTATTGCGTAATTATTTCTTTCTAGTGTATATTTGTATATAGACACGCTGGTGCAGTCAAATTCAGTCTAACGTAACGTTGTTTTAATTTTGCATCTATTTCCTAATTTGATTCCACCTTTAACCAACTTCACTTTTTAGTATGCTTGTTTATCTTTAGTAGACGTTGTTACGATAAAACTAGAGATTTGGTACCTACGGTGAACAGAGCTTTGCTTTTAACAACAAACAGTATATATAATATATATAATAAGAAAGTTGATATTGTTCAAAGATTATGCTAGCTGTTTGTTCCACAAACTATTCTTTATACCAGTGTCAAGATCCTATTTTTCACATTTCGAAGCGTTTAAATATTGTTTTACCATGTTTTTTACAAAGTGATTTATAAAGCTCGCACAGATGTAAGATATCATTCTATCGTGCCTATGGAATACAGATATATTGTATGCCATGTGAGGTGTGGACCTAATAGCATCAAAGAAAGAAGAAAACTCTTGCCGAAAGTACCGTCGTTTGCATCAGTATCGTCACAGTATCAACTTGTGTGGTTAATAATCCTCCCTTCTAAATGATAGTGAAACCAACGGAAGTCTAAATGTCATTCTTCCTACAAAGGAATTTTACCTTTTCGAAATTCTCGTAAAGAAACTTTGGGTTATAAAAGTAATAATGGTCGCATAAAACAGTAGAAGTTACCGGCATAATACTTATCACCATACAGATTTCTGCAACAGCTAGCGGGTTGTTTTCTTGCAAACAGGAAATTGATTTTGCTGACATCCAATGTAGGTTTGAGATGGTATAGCAACTCAGCATGCTCTAACAAGCTATAAAAGTCCGAAAATTTAGCGCGAAATAGGTTAATGTGGCTTTTAACATTCCTCATTCACCTGAAATTCGAACAAAGTCTGCCTTCACTAACATACGGTGTACAGTAACAGAAACATGAGGAATCATACACAAAAACAACGTCTGTCTCAGTTTTGCATTCTATGGTGTGTGTGTAAAAAGAGAAACTGTCCTCTTCATCCAAAGATTTAGACACGAGATGTAAGAAAGAGTGTAATTTAACATTTTTTGTTGTCCTCAGCTATTCAAAGACAAAGACAATAACCAAACTTAACAAAAGATAAGTTAATTATGGACCACACTAAGATGCTTTTTACATCTATAATAAGTATAGAAAAGTGGAGAAGTTAATAAAATCAGAAATTTAGGAAGTGTGGAAACAAGATGACAGTAGAATATATATATGAAAGTGTAAAGAAATGTAACAAGTAAAAAAAATATGAACGAATGGAAGAGAAAAACAATCACTAAGGAAATCGATGGATTTGGAGGACGATGAATTTGTTTGTTTGATTTTTGAATTTCGCGCAAAGCTACACCAGGGCTATCTGCGCTAGCTGTCCCTAATTTTGCAGAGTAAGATTAGAGGGAAGGCAGAAAAGGATGAAAGGAAGAAAAGTACAAAATAATATAGAGAAATACCGAATATCTTTTAAAGGAAGAAAAGTTTAAATAGTAATAAATAAATAGATAGTAAAAACATGTAAATAATGGTATTGAATTATGTGTCAATACTGGACTTCGGACTTACAACACTCGGTGGACACAGAAGATAGCCTGGTGTGGCTTTGATAAAAGAAAAAAAACACACAAACAAATTATATGTAAAATGTATGTAAAGATTATATATAAATAAGTTAATATTAAAAACATAGTTTAGTAAAGTATGTACCTGTTTTCTGAAGAAGAAATTATCTGTGGAAAGACAAATTCAAGGTGAAACGTTTTTAGAAACGGCAAGAAAATGGAAAATACGAACGAGAATATTACACAACTTTATGCTGTATTAGCTCGTTGGAAGAGATTCTGATAATACATTTATCAATTTTTCTTCAAAATATAGCGCGTTATTACTAGTTTCCATAGAAATTAGAATTTAATTATTCATCGTGAGAATATGAAATCAATCACGCAAAAGCTTTGAATAATTATATATCCATATAAGTATGTATTTAATGTGAGTATTTTTGATGTTAAAATCACGGTATTTGTATATGCAGTTACATTCAATACAACTACTGATATATCGTATGTACAATATTTTATTGTAGACTTAAGGCAGAAACAAAAAGTACGGTGAAGCTGTGACGACTAGGAATCAGCCAGTGTCACAATGAGTAACTTATACGATCATCTAAATCTATTTCTGTTTTTCCTACGTACTAATTTTAGCTAATGTATAGTTATTAAAAATAGATACTAATTAATAATTAGGCTTATGTGTTCGCATAGGTCAGTAACCATGACAACGGTCCTACAACTTCTTACTGTGTTTATGTACAGATATGTTATGAGCCAGTGTTGTATGATATGTTTAAAATAAAATAAACTTAGAACTTCATTTACTTCCTAACTTTCCTTTCTACTGACATACAAACTTTATTTACAAAAATAACTTCCTTGCTCATTTGACCCCTTTTGTTTCAATTATATCTAAAATATTTTAAAATGAAAAGTGTAATTTGGTATAGTATGAGCTCACTTTAACATTTCTCGAAGATGAATTACGTAAATAAAACATTCTAAAGGGCTAATCAGCCGTTTAACTTCGCAATTTTTGTCTTCCTTCACATAAAGAAAAAATATATTTCTATCCTCGAAATTTTCCTTTGCTTGTCTCAACAAAAACGTCAAGTTATTGCAAAGAGAGTTAATAAGTGAAGACCGTTAAGGATAATGTTTAAGTTTATATTCCAAGAAGAATGAGTATCGTCACTTGAATTCACTCGCATTACTTCAGCAGTAAAAGCCTACAAAAGCTCTAATTTGCGAAAAGACGTGTTACAGCAGTTGTTATACCGTAAGTCAAGACAAACATTAACAGCAAACTGTTTTCTTTCTCTCTCTAAATATCATGTTATTTATTTTTTCCTTCATTAGCAGTACACAACTGAAAGAAACAATCTGTAAGTTTTATTCAGCTAAAGAAATTTAAATTGAGTACATTTAACCATTATATCAATAACGAACAGTTTTGTTCGAATCTGTTTTGAATTTCGTGCAAAGCTGCACGAGGACTAGCTACGCTAATAGTTGTTCCAGGATTTTTAAGAAGTATAATCACAACAGACCTGCATTTCCTTACGAAGATGGAAAAACTAGGTTGGTGAGAAATAGCATTGTGTCATTTGATCGTCATAATTACAAAAATATGAATATAAAAATATGACGAACACCGGTCTATTCATGCCAGCAAAAAATAATTTGATTTTTGGTTGTTCAAAAGAAGCTATTATGGTAATTGAAGAAGAAGTGAAATTAGAGGCTTTTCAAATTATTATTTAATAATGTTTATGGTTTTGAAACAGACAGAATAAGGATGACAGTGCAAAACATACCACTACGCAGTTCGAGTTATGTTAACAGGAGGTAGCTGCATATTCACCGCTTCTCTCTATAATACCAAGTATTTCAGAACTTTATTGTATACGAAAATCAGTGTTTGACCACATTCTGTTATAGACAAACATCAAACACGGTTAGTCCTGGATTTAAAAACAGCTGATGTGTCTCTTGTCAGTAGCACCTTTTCCTACCATTATATTTTCCGCCTACATATTAGGGTGGAGTTTAGCATCATTATTGTAAACTTCAGACACAGTTGCAAGACACCCAGTCAGGATTTGTCTTCAAGAATTACTCTCACTTGAGGTAACTGTTACCCGGTCAATAATAATTGACAAACAATATAATTAAGAATCATCAGTGTCAAATATGTTTCTTCAGTAAGTCTTTTCCCTCTAAGAACTTTATAACAAGCGCACAGAGAAGTCATTTGTACTCTTCAAAATGCATTAAAGATGTCGTAATGTCATGGTAATTAAAATAACCGAGCAATTTACTTATTAGACATTGTTGTGAACCTTTAAGATAAGAAAAAAAAAGATAGAAAATTCACATATTTAAAATTCACACAAAATAGTTACACGAAAATAAAATTTGAAATGAAGAAACTCTATGTTACAGTAACTAGCAGAGAAGTTTAAATAATCTCTCGTTTCAAACCATCTGCTATGTCTTCGTCATCGCAAATTTGACTGTAATACCACATACTTTATCAAAACGACACGAATACATCAAATCTCTCTATTTTATGATAAAAGCAAGTGACATGTAGCGCATAGCGTGGAGAAGCTGTATACGTGACTATTCTGTATAACTACCTATTTGTCGATATTTCACCTGCTTATACCCACTAGCTATGAAGAAACTTTCTTTTGCTTTTACTAAACAAAAAATATGCAAGCACGAAAGATATTTATGAGAGATTGATCTATTCTTCCTCAAGAGGAAACTTTAAACTTTTTCATGTTTTTTTCCTTAAAAAATGTTTCAAGGTAAATATCCTTATATTATGGCCAAAATAGAGCATTCTGTGTTTGAACATAATTATTTTCAGTTGAAAAAACAAGAACAAAGATTAAACTGAATTTGGAATTTAATATATTGAGGTTTTATTTTCTGTGTTTTTTCTTTATAATATTTTTTTTCTTCATAAACGATTTTACCGCCAACATTCTGTTCTGGTATAAAGCTCTCCCAACGTACTTCTCTTTCTTTCTTTCTGGTAAGTCTAGGGGTAGATCTTATATACATACAGGAAATGGACAGAAAAGGTGGTTCCTTTAAAAATATTGTAAGCTTGTTATATCTTTTATTAGATAACAGTGTGAGTGTTTTCTGAGAGTAAAGCCACATCAGTGTATCCACTAAGTCCATCGAGGAGAATAGGACCCCTGATTTTGCCGTTATAAGTCCGTAAAGTTACCGCTGTTCTAGTGGGGAACATTAGAAAACAACAAATATATAAAACTATATGTTTTTAGAACATACTCGACAAGATCTGTTGTAAAAGTATCTCAAATCCTAATTTTAACAGAGACATTCATAAATACCTGAACTTTCATAATTTTAGTTACATATTCTCAAAAGAGTGTTGTGCATCTGCTGCAGATATTTACAAAAGCTAGTGCTAAAATTAGGATCTGAGATCACATGTAAACAGATCTTGTCGAGTGATTTCTAAAAACATATATATTTTACATATTTTTCTCTTTTAAATATATAAAAAATTAGCAAGAGGGGCTACTTTTTGTCCACTCCCTGTATATAGGTATAACACAACTTTTGCATTAAAGTATTTAATCACGGTTCCTAAAGAACAGGAGCATATAATTACTCTGTTTTCATTGGTAGAAGTTTGCAAGAACAACCAATAATTTAATTTTGAATAATGAATTATTTATACATATTGTTACCCGGAACTTCCTCGATCATCCTCTTTGGATTTAAATTTAATTAAATGTGTTTTAGACGAGTGTATGGCCTGGTAATCCTCTCAGAACATAGTTTTTCAAAATAAACTTTCTTTACTTTCATTTTATAGTTATTATTATTGCTAAAAGGAAGACGTGAAAGGACGGTGTACGATACTGTCACGGCAACCAGAAAGCATGATTAAATTTCCCATTTGATAGGGTGTGGCATATTTTGAATATAAATCAGTTGTTAAAAATAAACTTTGAATATTTTTTTTTTTGCATTTTATTACAGCAAACAATAAATGTCCATTGCCATAACGTTTATATTCAAATTGTATATACTTAGAGAGTGTACGGGAAGCATATAATACAATAATTGATGTCAGTAAAAACTTTATGTAGTTTATATTAAAAGGCATAGGGGATTGATAAACACGCAATTAGGAAAAAAAAATCGCGGTGAGGAACTAAAAATTTGCATCACCATTAAAACATCTTTCCTGGATGCCAATTGTTACTTAAACCACAAAACAAATATCTAAAATCATGGAAAAAATAGAATACTGATAAACATTCCACAGTTTTCGGCCATTTTTTTTTCTAATCTTTGTTTTGTTTTTGAAATTCGCACAAAGCAACACGAGGACTATCTGTACTAGCCGTCCCTACTTTAGCAGTGTAGGACTAAGCCATGTCGGGCTTCTAATCGTTGTACACAAAAAGAACTTGATCAGAAACAAAGCACACTCTATAAAACTGGAAATGTCAATGTCCTTTTTTTTTTCCTTGGATAGGTCGAGTCGCTAAACGACTCGATCTCATGAATACGATATAAAGACATTAATGAATATTTGTTGATTGAAAGAGAAAACACTGATTTTGGAACGCTTAATTTCTTTAATAATAAATTAGTCTATTTGTAGAAATAATATGAGCGATATTCCAGGTTTATTTTAGGTCACTGTCATTAATAACGATAGTTTAATAATTCGTATCTGAATAATTAGAAAAAAAGCAGTAATTTACGCTGTTCTCTACTTTTCTGTAATAGTACAGCTACTGCTTTATATATTTTTATGTATCATCCATTATCTTGTCAGTTTACCCTAACATAGCTGTTAAAAGGTTAAATTATAAATAATTGTATAATTTAATAGATTAAGCAACAACTGCTTTGGACATTTAAAAATTAATATTTCGTGAGACAGAGAAATGTCTAATATTCTTTTTTGTTCACTAAGTAAACACGATTAAAGTCATGGAGTAGGAAACTGATTCCTTCTTGAAGAATTTCAGTACATGATCTTTCCATAACAACATTCTCTGTGAAGATGCATTAAGTTACTGACAATATGTAAGATGAAGTCTATCATCAATAGCCTACATAATTGCTTATGATAAGAAGAAGGGACGTTCAGCAAGTGAGGATGTGATAGTAAGTGAGGTTATGACAATAATATCAAAAACGTTGTTAAAGTTCTTTGTCTACCTTCCCCTGCTGCTTTTGTTTTTCTTAAATCCAACATATGTATTCTCTTCATGTGTTGACATACCCAAAACAACTTTGGTGTATTTGTTGTCTAGAGAAACAACGTCAGCTATGGTATTCTAAAATGTTTAAAGTTGTAGATGAAATCTAATAATCATTGTTATACAAGTTAGATATTTTCGTTGCCTTAGTGCAAAACTACTATTTACACTCTGTTTATCGCGAGCTCCAAATTTTAGCGTTGTAAGCCTATAAAGTTCCCTATTGTCTCCCAGAAGGACTACCTAACACTAACACTACTAGTTTACCTTTAAAAACAAGAAATAATATTCCTATTTCTAATACATATTGTGTTAAAAAGTTCTCAAAAGTTCCCAGTTTCTACTTTTGTCTTTTTTACTACTGTTATAGAAACATGTAACTTCGCCATTATTAATGCTTTTTAAAGATTATTTGAGTCATTAAATAGGGACATATAAATCAGGAATCGTCAAACAACGCCTAATTTTAGGAATGCTCACAACTGAAAGTACTGACGTCTGTAAACAAAATTGTTTTATTTCACGCAAAACATAGAAATCTGTTTTGTTTTCTGTCTGAAAGTAATGTTTGGTTTAGATTAACAATTATATTATTCACATTATTTTCAATAACATTTTTAGCACAAGTTTACATTTTCAACTAAAGCTGATTTTTCTAGCTGAATTATTAATAATAATTATGGGAGGGGAACTTAAGTTTTCCCCTAAATAAGGCCAGTGCAATTATTATTTATGTATTAAATATGAATGATTTAAGGGTTTACAAACAAATAATGGTTTAAGGGTTTACAAAATAAATGCGAATATGCTCCATTTTGCCTTGAAGATTCAGATATTAATTATTATTGCAGTGTGAAAATGGTTTTAGTTTGTTTACTTACCAGTTCAGGTACTGTAGTGTACAACAAGGAGTACTAAGTCATGCAACATTTATGAACTGGTTTATTCATGTTGTTATTAGTTACTTGTACCATTCCACGATCAAGAATATACCGGGAGAGAGTGAAAATCTAAGACGTCATGAAAGTGAACAAATATCGGACAATATGCTATTTGACATTACGTTTTTGTTGATGTTACTATTATTGTTTTATTTTTGTCATAAGATAAATGGTAGTTTTCATATATATAGGTAGGTTAAAGTGCCTAGGATTTATTTCGTGCTCAAGATAACGTGACTGAATTTTATCACGAAACACTTGAAACTCTTGCACACGTCTCTACATCAATCCAGGTTCTGATTTCCTGGGATTTTAAATTAAGTTATTTGAATAAAGTGCAAACAAGTTTCGTTCATGCTGCACGTTTCTACCTCGCTGATCGATCAAACAATTAGAAGGGTTTCTGTATTCTTTCAGTTATAAAAACTTTGCAAAATGTTGACTTTTTTTACTCATATTGCAATACAATACTTTTTGGTTTATATCGTACTAAAATGTAATTTCTTTTTCTGAAGGTTAGCACTACAACCTAAGTTGGTTTATGCACTGGTTGTAATAAAGTAGATTTAAAATAAGAAATGTAAATTTATCCATAATTCTTGACTAAGTGCTGTGAGTTTTACGAACGAAGTTTTATCAGCTGATACATTAACTGTTCAATCGCCTGGTGAGCCGTTGTTGTTTTGAATTAAGCACAAAGCTACA
Source organism: Carcinoscorpius rotundicauda (assembly GCA_011833715.1). NCBI lineage: Eukaryota > Metazoa > Arthropoda > Merostomata > Xiphosura > Limulidae > Carcinoscorpius > Carcinoscorpius rotundicauda. The sequence goes on along the minus strand of CM022394.1, from coordinate 48,496,438 downwards.
CAATGGGCTATCTGTGCTCTGCCCACCACGGGTATCGAAACCCGGATTTTAGTGTGTAAGTCCGCAGACATACCGGGGGGGGGGGCGCCTGGTGAGCCAATGATAAGTTTACAGACTTGCAACCTTAACAGCTCATTGGGCAGTTTTGCTCTAAAATAACCATAGCGACGACAGTGTTCTTGTTGTTTATTTTAACACAAAGCTACACAATGGGCTGTCTGGGCTCTATCAGTCGCTGGATATCGAGCCCCGAATTCTTGATATTGGAAATAGGTACTTATTGTGTGAGTACCTTACAAATCTTTTATATAACTTAGTCCACCACACATAACGAAGATCAACAAATTTAAGTATTTTTCGTTAAGCTATGTGCCCTTGTGACTACACTTCAGATGCAGAAATACAGAACATACTATAAATAAACAAGTTTTGTGAAAACACACTATCCATTGCTGTCATTTAAATATGATACATCTTTATATGAATAATTCAAATGTTCTAGTTTCATATTCTGTCAGATGAATTATTGAAAAAAAATATCGGCAGTACTTGTTTTGTTTAAAAACAGTTTTTCCTACACAATTATTAAAAATACACAAAATTATAAGGGTGCATTACATAACAAATAACTTACGTGTTATATTACAAAAATAAAAGTACCTTTGGAAGATATTTGCATCACAACAAGAGCATTGAAAACTACTTTCTCTAAAGACTAGCTGTCAACTCATACAAATCTAGAAATTAGAACATCAAATATATTTTCATTGATAAATAATAAAAAAATAATTAAAATCATGGCACATTTTTACATTGTACACCGGCTTTCTTAGAAATTGTGTTAATTAAGAGCAAAGAATTCCATTTGAAACAATAGGTGTACTCAGAGAAGCACATATTTCCGCCACGCAGTGTTGATTGTATTCGGCTCTCAATGGATACGGAATACTTTTTGGCAGGAAAACAAGGAATTTTATTATACATATATCTACCAAATTCCATCAAAACCCGATCATATTTTACTGTTTAGGAGAAAAAGTGGGCGAAAAATCGGTCTCCATATTAACAGATAGATACTTTTTGAATTTTCGTGACCTTGGTCCTCCAAAAACTAATCATTTCTAAGTAGGGTGTCATTTCTAAGGTGTGTCATAGTATAAATTTATAACATTTTTTTTTGTCTAAATCATTCAGCTATTTTTGGGAAATTTTGCTGACAAACACGCATACAGTAGTTAAAACATAACCTCCGTCTATCTTCACTAGCGGACATGATAACAATAACTACATTTTTAAGCTGACGCACAACTGGAAATTTTGAAAGGGAAGGCCAATGTTAAATCATCCAGATTTTAGATTATAATATAATAAAATAAGGCAGGTTACAATACTCACAGTTTTAAAAATTGTTATATGAGACCATTTGTCATGTTTACCTCATTTTTAAAATGATTTATAATTTTACTTAAATTTATAATTTTATTTTATTATGCAAAAATAGTGTAAATATATGACATCTCTCATAATGGTCCGCCATCCACTAGCACAGTGATATGTCTGCGGACTTATATTATTAAAAACAGGGTTTCAATACCTATAGTGGGCAGAGCACAGATAACCCTTTGTGTAGCTTTGAGCTTAATACTAAACAACAACAACTCTCATATTGAAAATTTTAAGAATATAATTTATAAAACTTACAGAACAAAAGTTGTGTTTTACTAAACGAATCCTAAGGGTTTAATAATTATAACAAAAATAACTGTTTAAAAAGAATATGGGAAGTTTAAATTATGATAAAACTCCTAAGCAATGTAATATTTCCACAAAAGTTTTGAAGGAAGTTAAGGATTGGATGTGTGAACAACTTACTCCCATTTTTAAAAGTATTTAATAGTGAGGAGATTACAGAAGGTTGGAAGTTGACTGACAACGGTGGTGACGAAAAACTTCCCGTAATTATAAGATTATTAGTCTTACATCGGTTGTGTAAAAAAAAAATTCTGAAAATCTGGTAAAAGATTTTTTGCTAACTCCTTTAACAAAGTTTAACATTATGCTGAATAGTCAGCTTGGATTTACTTACATTACTAATTTTTGACAATTTTAAGAGGTTATTGTTTTTTTGTTGAGAGTACTAGAGTAGGTTTTGTGCATCTGGATTTTCAAAGAGCATTTGATTTCTGGATTACTGTCACAGGTAGAGTACCTTAGGTCTTTGTATTGGTATTCTCACTCCTTTTTATTTATATGAATGACATATAAATATAAATTATTTAAATTTCACACAAAGCTACACGAAGGCTACCTGCGTAAGCCATCCATAATTTAGCAATGTAAGACTAGGGAAAAGGCAGCTAGTCACCCCAACCCACAGCCAACTCTTGAGCTACTATTTTACTAACGAATAGTGGAATTGACCATCATATTATAATACCTCCACATTAAAATGGCAAGCATGTTTGATGTAACAGGGATTCAAACCCGCGACCCTCAGATTACAAATCGAGTGCCTTAACCACTTGGTCATGCCGGAACGGATACTGAGGTATTGAATATACACCCTTGTGCAAATTAATAAAAACAAGAGGGAAAGTTATGATCTTTTCTCAATTTTTTTGCGTTTTATTTCTGAGAATCCAAAAATTACTCACAAATTAATACATGATATGACTGCCTTTATTTTTTCAGAAAATCATTAATCCGCTTTGGCATCGAGTCCACGAGTTGACTGCAATCTTTACTAATTTTTTGATTGCAGTACCACACCTCAATTATGGCCTCAATTAGCTTATCTTTCGTAGTACAGTCTTTTCCCCGAAGTCTTTCTTTACAAATTGCTCAAAGATTTTCAATAGGATTTAAGTCAGGAGAGTTTCCAGGCTAGTGCAGCACCTTTATTCGCGTTGTAGTCATAAAATTCTTCACAAGTTTCGATGTGTGGCACGGAACCAGATCTTGCTGAAAAATGCCAGATCCATCTGGAAATCTCTTTTTCAATACTGGAAAGACTCTTCTCTGCAAAACTTCGATGTACTGTGGTCCTCGCATCATACCTTCTACGATATGTACGTAAGCCTCCGACGCCATAGTAGCTGAAAAAGCCCCAAAACATCTTCTTCAAGAGATGTTTTACGAACTGACTGATGTGAGATTCTTGAGGTTTTTTACCTGAAGATCTGTAAATATGCAGACTTCTCTGACCCTATACAAAGAAATGAGACTCATCACATCTTCCTCCATTGTTATTGCGTCCAGTTCTTGTATTTCAGACCTCATTGATAACGTTTTTTCTTCTTTGAGTTGGTAAGAAGTTGTTTTTTGACTGGTCTCCTTGCCCTTCTAACGCAATTTTGAATGATGTAATATTCCTCAAAATTTCGTCACATATCCCAAAAATAGATCAACCGTACTGCAAAACACAGCTAATGACGCCGTCTGTGTGAAAAAATGGCTATTAAAGGAAATCAGTGGATCTAGCAGCCTACACCAGCCGCCATGCTGAAAATATTGTAAAATGACCATTTGTTTTAATTAATTTGCGCAAGGGTGTAACTTACCATAAAAAAGTTGTTGATGATTTACAAATAAATTTGTAGAAGTTGATGAAACTTGGACAAATAAATAGAAGATGGTAATTAATTACAATAAATGCAATGTCATACATGAGAAATATCACAGGTTGAAATGTTGTTGTAATTAGAAGAGGAATAACTGATTCAGTGTGTTAGATATAAACGGCTATTTTAATTAAAGTATGGCACAGGTGTTAAATTTAGTTACTTTTCAGAAACAATACCTTATCACAGGTTTGTTTACATAACTGTGTGAACAATACGTTGTGTAATTCAAATGTCGCATGCTGGCGAATATTGTATTGTCATGTTACTAAAACCTTCTAAATTTTTCCTTCAGTTTTACTATATCATAATATATTGTAGTACGTGGAAAGTTCTAGGAATCAGTTGGAATACTTATGAATGTGCGTCCAAATTCTAGTTTTACTAAAAAAAATAGTAAAATAGATATCGTTCAATGATGATAGTGAGTTTAGACATCAAGAGCGTAAAGTGGCGATTTATAGAGTGAAATATCATAGACTGTAATGTAACAACAGAGTAGACAAAAAAAATTTGTCTTGTTGAACAAATCTCTGCCGACTTTTGACGAAAAGAGACAATTATTTAAAGCTTTGTATACAAGTGTGGTAAGTGAAATTATCAACGACTGTATTGTAATAACAGAGCATAGAGAAATAATTCGTCTTGTCAATTTTGTTCTCAAGTAACTCAACCAATCTCTACGGGTTTTGGCGAAACGAGATGGCTATTTAAAGCTCTGGATACAACTGTGATGATTAACTGTGTAAGAAAAATTTGAACTTCTTTTAATATATTATTTTAAATCAAATGGACTGTACGCTGTTTGTTTATGTTGAAATTTATTGCTAATTGTAAGAATCCGGCCCAGCCACAAATGCGTAAAAACATGACAAAGTGTAATGAAAGAAAATGGTCTTGGTGTTCTATCTGATAAGTCTTAATCCATATAGACTATACGCTATTTCAAGTCTAAAGAAGCTGTATTGTTACTGCATTTAAAAGTCATAGCTTAGGACATATTTGGAGTATTATATTTAATTTTGGCTTCCTTATTTTAGAAAGGGCATTGAATGGTTCGAAAGAATTCATAAGAAGGTTATAAGCGTTAATTATAAGGTTATACCAGAGATAGACAAGTAAGTTGTCATAGGTGAACAGGTTCAGACTCCTAAAATTGTTTTCTCTTGAAAGAAGAAGAGTTGGAGAGAAAATGATTGAAGTACTTAAGATTGTTAAAATTGATTGGTGTGAATTTTGCGCGAAGCCGCCCGAGTCCTATCTGCGTTAGTCAACTCTAAAAAAGCAGAGTAAGACTAGAGGAGAAAGCAGCTAATAATCATCACCCACTGCTTTTTCTTGAGCTACTCTTTGTACCAACAAATAGTAAGATCAACCCTCACATTGTAATGCTTCCACAGCTGAAGGGGCAAGCATGTTTTTGGAATGAAAATTCAAACCCACGACTCCATAGGTTGCAAATCAAAATCCCAAACCACCCGTAGATTCTATTGAGAATGGTAGAAATAGGGAACATAAATATATATCGTTGCAAGATGGTAGTCATTTCACATAACGTAACTTTATTTTTATAGCTGGGTAAATGAACTTTGGACTTGGTTGCCTTCATATCTAATGGGTATGGTTTAATTAAGGAAATTTAAGGAAAGGCTTGTTACGCGTTTCAAGAAGGACCGGATTTAAGTGTTTTGTTTTTATTTTAAAGCTTAGTTGATGGGACCTAGATAGACCAACAGGACCCTTATTCTCCATTAATTACACTTATATTTATAAGACGTCTTAGAGAAACTCTATATTTTTCACACGAAAATAACGGTTTTTTTCATTTTAAATAATATTTGACCATTACTAAAAAATAATGTTTAAAAGTAAATCAAAATCAATTGAACCTTATAGTATAACAAGAGCAACATACAAAACAAGAAGTCATTACTAACATCATTATTACTCTTTAAACCCTTAGATTGGATTTATGCACCAAACAAAGAGCACTCATAGTTGAACGGTTGGAACAAAACTGTAAATATCATCTAGGTATATTGTCATAGTTATTCTCGTTCCTTTAAATTAATTCAGATTAAAGATAATTACACATAGATCGCATATGGCTTTTACAAGTATATATGTTTTTGCACACCTTTTCAACATTTAAGAAAGAGTAGCCCCCCAGTGGCTCAGCGGTATGTCTGCGGACTAACACGCTAAAATTCGGGTTTTGATACCCGTGGTGAGCAGAGCACAGATAGCCCATTGTGTAGCTTTGTGCTTTATTCAAAAACAACAACAATAAAGAAAGGGCTTGGGGATTTCTTCCTCTCCTTGTTTTGTACCTTAATCTAATATTTATTGCCGTTAATGTAGACAATACACAACATATGCTCTGCACATTATAGGTATCTAAACCTGATTTCTAACGTGGTAAACCTTTTGACTAACTGCTAAGTCACTGGGGGAGGAGGTATTACATTTTCAGTTATCCAACTACATAATGATACTGTAACTTTTCCACTTCATCTTAGTGCAAGACATACATCAGTACTGTGAAATGTTAAAGAGAAGAATTTAATACATTTTGAGAATTCACTTTAACACATACTAATTCACAATTTTATTAATATTCTTGATTATATATTGTGACAGAAAATTGCCAAATTTCCTTGCATATCTGGTAAAAGGGGAAATATTGATTTTGTCATTTACTTATCGCAACCGCGCCATTAATCCGCCACCTATGGGCCATTATTTGAATTAAATGTAAAACATTTGGGGAAATAAATGGCCTCGGAGGAATTATGTATGACAGATAAAAGATAGAAAACTATCAGGCTTAGAGCGGAACAATAGTGTTATAAATCTAACGCATCAATAGTATCTGCTCCAAAGCGCTTATCTTGGCTAGGCTATTATAAGGCGGCAAGGATAAGTGTGTTGCATTAGGAGCTTCCAAGGCATATTATAATAAGATATTTAATGCCCACGCTTAATTTTCCAAATCATCCAAATTAACATGGAATAATTTCGAATACCAGCAACCACTAGCCTGTGATATAATATCGGATACTCTCGTTATAACACTATCCAAGCCATAAAATAGGGTTTGTTTTAAAATAATTTCCAATATTTAGAATTATTTAAATAATTCACAAATTTGTAATCTATGGTGTATTTCATTAATTTAATGAAAGATACTTACAGTAATGTGGAGTAGCAACTAAGTTTGAATTACGAAGTTAAACATGAAAAAAAGTTACGAGTAAACATTTCTGTAAAGAAGTTCATTCGATATTTCTTTACTTTTTAAATAAAAAGTAAATAATTGCTTTCTACATATTTTATAAACCATGACTAGTTTTTTAAGAGGCCTAATCAAAACTTATTGTCCGTTAAGGTACATAATCAGCTCTGATTGGTTCGTTAAGGTACGTAATCAAAACTGATTGCTTAATCTGAAAGATGTGAAACAAACAACGTCGGGCAAAAAGCAGTTTAATTTTATTGAAAAATTCCAGACCCTTTAAGTAACATTTATAGTTATTCATAAATAAATCGTTTTAAACTCAAAACTAAGTAACACTTGTTTTTAGTCCTTTATTCTTAAAAACAGAGCTACGCAATGGGCTATCCAAAGTACTCTACCTACCACTGGCATCGAAAACCGATTTCTAGCGTCTTAAGCCTTCTGATTTACCGCTGAGCCACTGGGGAAGGCGGAATAGCATTGGAAGTGGTCTCTGCTTCCAAGACAGCTTCATCTCGATTTAATTCTTACTGATGTTGCTATGTGCGATAAACAATGGGATATATATATATCCTCTGTACATCAAGGTATCAAAACCACAGTGGGTTAAAGTTATTTACACTTCGCTTAGTGCTTATTTTTTCTCAAACTAAGGAATGGTTGTTTGTGTCTCTAACGCGATTGGAAACAATAACTGTTTAGTTAGTTATTTATATAAAAAAAACTTTCAAATGTGTCTGTTTTTTGAATAAAGGATAGCATAAATAAATAATCTGATGAGATGATTTCAAGTTACGAAAATACAACTTTCGATACGTGTGGTTTAAAATACGAAAAGACAACTTCCAATGTGTGTGGTTTAAATAATATCTCTATAGTTATTTGTAAAATTAAATAACCCTGCAGTTTAGAAGAGTTAAATATCATACCTTGCTACTACATATTATAGAAAGGTTTAATTGAATCAACGAGAACAGCTTCAGCAGGGCTCAGAACGTTAGTTTTTTATGTCCAGTAGTTTCTTCTCTAATGAATCAGCGATAAGTCAATAGGCGTACAACGCTAAACACTAAGCTTTGATATCCGTTGTGGGCAAATCACAGATAACCCATTATGTAGCTTTGTGTTTGAAAGCAACCTAGTTATCTAATGTGCAGTAATAAGTCGTGTGTTTTAACTTCTCGTAAGTAGCAAAAACCACTCTCTCCTGTTTACTAAATTATTCAAACTTTCTTAACAATGTAGTGTGTTATGCAAATGCTCAAGAGTTCAGATAATAAAATTTCAATTTAGAAAGAGGTCGTTTTTTGACATTTGAACTAATTTGTACCTCTATTGCATCAAATCGGGATAAGTCTCTGATAGTAACGAAGCCATCTTGAACACTTATCTTCTCCTACGAACGTGACTGTGATTTTACATGTACAAGTTCCAATCGACTTGAACACACAATGCGTCAGCGAAGATCCATCAATGAGTGTCAGACAATATTAGTTTAAAGATATGTCGTCATTGCATATTAGTAGGAGCATGATTATTTCGTTTTATTTTATATCCATTCAAAAGCAGATGTGTGCTTTGGTGGTCATCAAAGTAAATAGAAAAACAAACTGATCACACAGTAAGGCTTATCCTAATTCGCACTAGGGAATTAAAGTTTAAAGTTCACGAGACTTTATTTTACCCACGCATTGACATTTAGACATATAAACATGCACCTTTACTCACTAATCCTGTTTTCGATAAAGTAGACGAACCAGTAAATGATGAATTTATTCCACCATCTTGGATAGTCTTAAACTAATCTCATTCATCTTCAGTTACTAAGCTTCACTTGGTTGTTAAGATACATTAGTGAATGGAGTCACGTTACTAGAGATATCTGCGCTAGCCGTCCTTCATTTAGTAGTGAAAGACTAGATGTGAGGCAGCTAGTCATCCAATTCTTGGGGTACTCTTTTACTAGCGAATAGTGAAATAAACCGTCACATTATAACGCTCCTTCCCCGGCTGAAGGGGTGAGCATACTTGGTGGGACGGGAATTTAAACACGCGACCTCAAATCGAGAGCCAAGCATCTTAACCACCCGGCCATGCCGGGCCCAATAGAATGTTCATCTTCTCAGTAATTACTCTCGATAGTTTTTATTGGTAGAAATTTGTTGTATACTATTTTAAGTTATATGCACCAGATACTAGCTTTTTAATTTCAGGTGTTGCTTTTTATGAACATCCCAAATAACTTGCAAATATATACCTAACAATGAACAACCGTGAACGAAGTAGTTTGTTTTACATATTTGCTCTATATTTTATTTGATCTTTTAACACTCCAGTACATATTTATCATCAGCAATACATCCATTTTTGCTTTCACTATGAAAATCATTCTAGCCAAAAATAATTTTTAATTGAAATTATTTTCACTTTGATTATCTTCCTCAATCAATGTTGATGTTGTTTTTCTTCCATTTTGTGCGTAAAGGTTTGAACATTATCAATAAATGTTTCGAGGTAGTGAGAATGTTCAACTCGCGCTTACACTGACGCACTACTGACCATATTAAACGCCACCAGACGTTTGATCCGAAGGCGGAAACTCACAAAAATACTTTAGTCATTAGACATCGTAAATGTAAAGTGTAGCCTTCTCGCGAGTCCGAGAGTTTAATATTTGTACTTTGTTTAAACCGATGTGTTCCTCAGTTCTAAAATTAAAATGGATGTTTTTGTGGTCTTATCTTACCTAGTGGTACTTCCTTTCTGACGCGACGTTTCGTCTTTTATGACGAGCCCTATTAGTCTCTCAGTATCACGGGAGTTATGATGTTTTTACATATGATCCTGGGTCTTGATCATATGTGAAACTATAAAATCCAAAAATGACAGTTTTGAGTCAAACGCAATCAGGGTTGCTTAGAAATGCATTTCTATTGACTCCGCTCGTAGTAAGAGATTAGTTTAAATAGCTCTGCAAAAAAAATAATACTCAAAAGGTTGAGGAGTAGAATGAATGAAAAGGAAGTGGCTGCAAGTAAAAATTGGCAAAAAAACCTCAGACGCGTGCGAAACTCGAACTTTGCTTTAACTTGAGATGTGTGTGACGCGGACTTCAAACTAGACTTTTCTTTATTATAATTGGTTCTGTTGGTTGTGAGTAAAATATATTTTGTTCAGAACTGAGTAAGTAGTTCAATTTATTTTCTGTTCTTCGGTCCCGGCTCATGCTTAGTTTTCTTTTCTACTTTTATTCTAAAATGTCTTTCACTTTTCTAAGTTTCCAATTATATTCAGTAGCTGCGATTTTATATTACTATTGGATATCATGTTCTGTTGTGGGGAAACAATATTCAGCTGTTACGGATGTTTCTTGACGGAAGAGTATTATTGCGTCATCATTTTTCCAGTGCATATCTCTCCACATGTACAAGCTAAATTATAAATAACGTGTTTTCGTTTTGGTCTATCAATGATTTGCTTGGTTTTATTTTTAGCAGTAACAGAACGCGAACCAAGAATCTCAGCTCTACCTTCAGGCACGTTAACATCTTACCGTTCCTAACATACATATATGTATATACTTACCTTAAATCTACGGCTATTAATAAATCTTAAAGAACAATAAAACTTTAGTTTTATGTATATATATATATAGTTCTCTGTAATGTAAGTGGACAACGAAAACATACGCAGCTTTTGTTAAATCAAACATATTGATGACCTAGTTTGATCATTTTTATCACGTTCAAAGTGTCCCAACAGTTCTTCTTGTTCATTATATTTCACATAAATGAACACAGAGAGTTCAAACTCCTTATGTTTCATGTAAGGGTATACCTATGTATAATGTATTTAAATACATGCTTGTTGGCTTAATTTGTTTGTTAAGTATAAATGTATAGCGATGTCATTAAATATTTACTTACGTGAATGCTCATACATTAACATTCAGTACGTAAGTACTTAGTTTTCAGCTACTTAAACAGTACAAAAAGAGACATTAATAATATCAGCCCAGTTGATATTATAGTTGTATTCTTGTTGAATTCCTTTAATAATAGTCAAATTAAAAGGAATTAATTATACATAAACGATCAAGCGAGTTCAAATATACTTTATAACCTAATCTTAGCATATATTTTGCATCTATAATTTAACTGGATGTTTAAAAACAATTCCTTACCATTCAAAATTATACATATTTTAATAACATGCTTTCATAACAATGTCCACAAAGTTGCAAATGCAAATAACTTACTAGAGAAAATAGATTTACCTTTACTTTCGTCTGATAATATGCTTATTGAATCGCATGACTTGTTTAGTTTTGCACGTTCACACATCTACAATTACGTTAGATCTGTTGCTATGAATAAAAAAGAGACTTAACTTTTTCGATTTAATATATAACATTTCAATTGTGATAGTGAAAACAACAGGCTGATATTTAATTGTGAAATCAAAAGTCGTAACTTATTTTTGTGACTTTTAGTACTAAAAAAAGCAGATTGGAAAGGTGAATGTAACGTGAACAGTGAATGTGATATTAGTAGTGAGTCATTCATACCAACTTGGGTTAGAGCTACTCAAGTTGACTGACTTAAATTTTGCTCAATGTCCAAAAAGTGTCTTTGCCAATGACGTTAGAAAAACACATAGGTTCAAGAAGCATGGAAAGAAATGAATACAAAAAAACCTATAACCTGAGTACTTTAGTTTATGTCTTTTTATGTTTTTGAATTTCGCGCAAAGGTACACGAGGGCTATTTGTGCTAGCCGTCCCTAATTTAGCGGTGTAAGACTAGATGGAAAGCAGTTAGTCATCACCATCCACCGCCAACTCTTGGGCTACTCTTTTACCAACGAATAGTGGGATTGACCATCACGTTATAATGCCCTACGATTGAAAGGGCAAACATGTTTGGTGCGACGGGGATTCGAAACCGCGACCCTCAGATTACAAGTCAAACGCTTTAACCCACTTGGCCATGCCTGGCTTAGTGCTTTAGAAAGGTGGACTTTTCAAAACCATCTCGATTACAGAGTTTTTATACCTTTGCTAAAGGTGCTCACAATTACACACTTCGCAATTAACTAGATGTTCAGAAACATTAATACAATTCAAAATTGTTTATTTTAAAGTATTACCTCTCATCATTGTGCTGTAATGCAAAATGGTTAAAAAACATCCTTTGTGACATATAATATGGTTGCTGGGTCATGTGATTTTGTCTTTAGAAAAAGCCAAACCAACAGCATACAATAAACTTTCGAGAATATTAACGTTCTATTACTAATTTGGACGTGATTCCATTCTCAAATGCATTATGGTAAATTAACATATATTGAATTGGAAGTTACCCAGGAATCTGTGAAGAAAAGAAAATATTTATTGGATAGAATACGCGATCGAAAATTCGATTAGGACAAAAAATAAAAAAAAAACTGTTTGGATGTAACTGTCCCTAACATTGCGGAGAGCCTCGTAAACTTTAGTGCCAGAGTCCCTGAGGTAGGATGAAATATACCTCGTAAACTGAGCTATATGGTCAGTTATTTCTTTACTCTATACTTTTTGTATACCCAAAGTATTTCCACTTTTAATTAACAGAAAGTTGGATAACAAACATAAACTGATGATTTAGAATGGTGGTGTGGTTTTAAACTAAAACAATATGAAACTCATAGAAGATATTTTTATAACTCATTGTATATTCCAATCGAATTAGTTGAAAGACTATCAGAGGACCGTCTAAGATGGCTTCACCCATAAGAGAGTGCAATCCTGTCTAAATGGCTACATGCGTATTTGATATCAACTAGAACGAGTTATTTAACTAGGGCAAGTTATTCAACTTCGACTGTTCTCTAAGTGGAATTGAACGTAATTTCTTTATCGTATATCATTTCTATCTAGTTGAGTTAACATTAGTGAAATATAGTAATAGTCGATTTCCTGTCTGTGATGTGGAGTTGTCATCAGGAAAGGACTATATTTATTGTTTATAGGAAAATATCGGAGACAGAAGAAAGTACAGAAGTGTGAAAAATATAAGGTTATTAAAGTAATAGTCAGTGAACATCTTTGTAGCATGTAAAAGGTAATTTGTAGAAAGAGACTCTTGTTACCGGAAAGGGGCCCAGCATGGCCAAGCGTGTTAAGGCGTGCGACTCGTAGTCTAAGGGTCGCGGATTCGCATCCCCTTTGTGCCAAACATGATCGCCCTTTCAGCTGTGGGGGTGTTATAATGTGACGGTCAATCCCACTATTTGTTGTTAAAAGAGTAGCCCAAGAGTTGATGGTGGGTGGTGATGACTAGCTGCCTTCCCTCTTGTCTTACACTGCTAAATTAGGGACGGCTAGCACAGATTGCCTTCGAGCAGCTTTGTGTGAAATTTAAAACAAACAAACAGATACCGGAAAAGCCGAGACCTTTATATCCAGCATGAATACAGCTTTGCTATAAACTGTACTGGCGAGTCTACAAACTACTGTAGAATAAAACACCATTTCACTCTAATTAATGATAAACTAAATGCCTTAACAACATAAACTCAGACGTAAGCCTTAACATTTATACCAATACTAAAGTCGCTAAAAATATTAAGCACTTACTTTTTTGTATAAGCAATATGATATATCGGTGGTGTGGTGTGTGGGTTGCGGTGGGGGAGAAATCATGCTAATGTTTGACTGTATATCTGTGTCTATAATGAAATCTGTAATGTGTAAACAAAAAAATCTGTGATGTGTATAGTAAACAAAAAAATCGACAAAATGAAATAGAAACAAAGGACAAAACGTAAACATTTATACGAATTGGTTCTAGAATAACTTAGCGACTGCTGGTGAAGCGAATGATGGATTAGGCTTCATAGTTACTTGCAGTACTTTAAACTATTTCTGTTTAAATTCAGAAAAAAACAGTACCATTAGTGCTGAATTATATTCTTCACATCTTGTATTAATATAGCTTTACTCCAACTCAAAACATCGGGCATGTAACAGTATACTCGGTATATGATTCTCAATATACTTTGCGCGAATTTGAACTACTTTTTATATCAAAGTATATCAATAATATTATTGTTATATTAGGTATGCAGATTTGAAGTTTGTTTACTCTCAAGTTAATATTACTGCCTGTAGTAGACATCAAAAATTTAGTATTAGAAAGAACTGTGTTTTATAATTATTATTATTTTCAGACTAGGTTTTATCGGTCGCACAAGATAAGATTGTCATTCACCTTATCACAACATTTCACCAGATTTATTTGACATCATCAAGTGAGATACAAGAACTGACGCTAACATAAATTAATTTAAAATATAATAACCATGTAAGTGTTTATAACAACAACAGACTACAAAGCATGTGATTTAGCAATTCTTTGCTTAATGAAGTATTGGTGAATGAACTTACAAATTTTCTCATTGTGAATTTCATGTTTTGGTATGTATAGTTTAGATTGGAAAAAAGTCGTAAACAGCGACAAAGTTAAAAACCGAAAAAAAAGGCATTAACATTTCAAAACCAAAAAATTGATTTGAGTGGATTTGAGATATCAGTATCTTGAATTTTTATTGTGAATACATTAGAAAGTAGTGAGACTACACTATATCCTATACTTAGGCCTTGAAATTTGATATAATATTGATTTTCAAACTACAGCTTGGAAGATTCAGCTGCAAAGACAAAGAGAGTTTTAGTGCCTCATGTTATTCTGTAGAAAAGTTTGATTTCAATACTTTAAGTTTGTCGAAAAGATTTAGTATTTGCGAAAAGAAAGGCACTAAAAGCACGTACATTTTGAATAGTTTTTGGTATTTTATAAAACGAAAGAATGGGTAACTGAAGACGTTGGAGAGAGAGCACATTTCTTATTTGAGAAAAACCTTGATTATTTATACTTTCGTTGTGACAAAATTTTAATCAGTATAACCTATAGAACCTTGTCTGAAATTTCAAGAGTCATCTTTCTAACATTTAATTCTAGTTAATTTTAGAAACCATTAAATAGTTCAACATCATTGGGAATTTATTTTCATCTATTCTTGGTTTAAGAATTTACAACTATTTAAACCTATGCCTAAACCTAAAGAACAAGAACTATCTTACCTAAGAGGATGAAATACCTATACCTTAGTTAATCAAGATAACATATTCTATCATCAGAATATTTATACTCTTCCTCGGACTAGCTCTACCTTCTGTGATTCCTGTAGTATTTTCTCAAAATCCATGATTACTTTCAAATAACATTTAGCTACTAATCATGGTCTTTCTGTGAAAAATTACAATTTGTGCAAAAAATTAATAAATAAATTTTCTACTATTCTTTTTCTACAAAAGTGTTGTGATCATCACAATATTTCTAATTTTCTCGAGTATAACTTAAAAAGTTTAATTTTTATATTGCCGAAATAATAAGAAAAATGGAATACAAACTTCTTTGTGAACATATCTGTAAAAATGTGTTTGTTTGTACTTTAAGGACAAAGCTACATAATAGACTATATGTGCTTCTCTGCCAATCACAGGTGTCGAAACTCGTTTTATAGCGTTGTAATTCATAAATATTATGCTGTGCCAATGGTTAGGTATCTATGTATATAACAGACTCTTATCAAAATTAAACAAAACTATTTGCCAGCAATATCAATATTTAAAAACAGTTTTGATTTATGAAGATTATGAAGTAGTATTCCAAATTATTCTTATTGATATGAACAATCACGAGGAAAAAAAAACAATAAGAATTACTGGTGGGCTTGGTTTGTTTGTTTTTGAATTTTTCGCAAAGCTACACGAAGCCTACCTGCGCTAGCCGTCCCTAATTTTACAGTGTAAGACTAGTCATCACCAACCATCGCCAATTCTTGGGCTACTCTTTTACTAACGAAAAGTGAGATTGCTCTTTACATTACAACACCTCCACGGCTGAAATGGTTAGTATGTTTGGTTCGACGGGGATTCGAACTTGCGACCCTCAGATTACGAGTCGAGTGCCTTCAGTTATCTTTTACTTATTTTTCTCACATTTCAAGAAAATATTCAAAACTTACCACCTATTTATCCACGAATTTCGAATCTTTTCAACACATCTAGACTGCTGAAATCGAACTTTCTCAAGAAGAACATAAAAATTTAAACTTTTTAAAATGATGAAAGTGTAATTTCAATGAAATCTTACAATGGTAACACTGTTGTTATTATGAATTGAATATTATATAAATAAAAGATAGTTTCACTTCTCGATGATTCATCTCATTTCCAAACAATGTGAACCAACTTAACCCCTTCCAGAGAAAACAAAGTACATTAAAATTTTATACTTTACAGTTATATAGTGTTAACTTTATTTCCTCAAGCTACAAATCCCTATTTGACTCCATGTATAAAATATGATAGTTACAGTGTACTTAATGGATGCCGGTTAGGAGTTAGACCAGTTAATTTAGGTATCTGGATGGGACCTTTCATATCAGTATTATTCGTTTATTGGGCTACCAATTAATGCATTTGTACCATAATGGGGACTGGAATGCTAATGTCAAGAGATAAGTTACTTAACTTACTTACCTCCAATGGTAGTACCTGACTTTTCTTATTCTTATTTTTCAGTTTTTTTATTTTTCTTTGCTTTGGAAAGCAATCACCTTTCCACAACCGTCTGTATTTAGTAAAGGGTGATATATATGTGGAATATTGTGAGCTTGAGCACCCACATCTCACTTTCCTAATTTCTATTTCCATATATATTATTTCTATTACTATTCCTTTATTTTTCTTTATGTGAGACTGGCGAATGGAGGTTAAGACTGATACACCGTGTATCCCCACCGTAATGTGGGTCCTACTTCCTCAGTCACTTCCAAAACCTAGGGTACATTTTATAACCCACATTATACTTTGTACTCTGGGAACCTTAAATTAGTGAACAGTTTTTATCTATTTTTGTTTCGGCTTCTTTTTGGTTATAACAAACTAATATAAATAGTTAGAGGTTTAGATTTCCTGTTTTTAATGCAGTCATTCCTTTTAATTTTGTTTACTTAACTCTGTTAATGGTAATTTTCTGTAAATATATATATATATATATATATGCAGGCATCATCAATTTTAAGGTGTAAAGCCGCATATATAGATAACCATGCGATACATGCATATATACTGAATAGAAATGTAAGACAATGAGTAGTAGTATAATAGCATGTGTACACAAATAAGCATTTTAATATTTCTAACAGTTAATATATCTCTCCCTAGTTTTTACACCTCACCGCTGGCCGTACCAAGGTTGGTAACGGTTTTGTTGCCGCTGGTTATGCTTTCTCTAAAACGTAACACTTTACACACATTATACACAAGGTCGAAAACATGTTAATTACCAATCATGAATTACTTATAGTAATGTATCTCTCCGCCTCCATTTCTGATAGAATTTTAATCCTGACCCTTTTACACTCTGAAGACCCTGAACTCTGTTAATCCGTCGCTGCTCCATAAATAAATATTTTCTCAATAAAATATATAACTACTCCGTCTCTGTCTTACTATCTTCTAGAATCGCTATCTTTCGTCTGCATGATTCTTGGCACTCTTTATAGTCATCTTCAAGGATGGCTACCCTATCTGTAGTATCTATAACATTCGTAATCACGCAATGTTAGCTACAATTAGACAATAACCATCAGACTTCACCGTGATGGCCGATCCGATGCTCGGAACGCTTGGTCTTATATTTTAAACTACGGCTTAAAGATTCCTTAGACGTTTCTATAACAAGACAGAAATCAATAATACAGTGTTAAAAAAATCAAGCTATGATCTCGTCAGTAGCGTATTTCCCGAAAGGACAGGAACCTCTATACAAAAAGAAATGATACGTGACATAAATATAGTTGCAGCAGTAAGTTAATAATAACTATGGTACACGTGTTATATCTGCCATATAAACCTTAATTTATATCTACAGCCTGTGCAAAGCTATATATATGGATGTAGCAGCTAATAAGACTCCATAAAAAACACAGACAATATTAAAACAATTGTGTGTCAAGAGGCATACAGCCGCTGTTATATGATAGATATTCAAGTCAAATAAACTTGGTGGTTGAAAATTACTCTATACAAATGAACAATAATGTATTTAGTAGTATTACTTAATTTTATTACAATACCTACATCCATTCTTGCTACAGACTGACAAAAATGCATGTAATAATAATATAAAATAACAAATAAGCGATCCCTATTATGAATCAAGACCGTGGTAAGAATTGAATATATTGTTATCTCAAATTCACTTTTTCTTTGGATATGTCTTTTCAGCCAAACTTCTGTAGTTTGCAAGAACTCTCAGATTGACTTTTATAATCCATTGATCAATTGTACCACATGGTCAATACAAAAGGTTGGATACAATAAAAACTATTGTTCGTACAACTAAAATTAGAAAATAACCACCTTAGTTTAAAGTTTCATGTGCCAAACAGTTTCCTTCCCATTGCTGTTAATCAAGTAACTGGTTATTTTACAAACGAGCTAGAAATGGAAAATGGAAAGTAATTTCCCATGTACATTCCTGATGCTATGAAAAAACTGCTTAAAATTAGTCAGAGAGCCCAAAAATGACAATAATATACAAGTACATTTCTAGAAAAATAAGTCAAACGTTAGCCAAAAAGTATACAGACAATGGTGGGTCAGGATGTGTGTATACAATAGAGCGTACATATTTCACAAGGTGTTATATTGGTGATTCAAACACCTGGTAACCTTCATACTCATTTGTGAAAAACACATGACAGATTCTTCATTTTGTGGCTTTGAATATGTTTAGGAACAATCATATTTTTGGTTCATCTAAGGTAAAAATCCTCAGCAGAGAAGAAAACATGAACAGACGAAAAACAAATAAATCTGTTAATAAAACTAAAAAAACTCATTTTTAACAAGTATAGATGTTTTTCATTCAAATCTATGTTAATTCCTTTCTTTCCTTTGTATATAAAACAGATTTATTTATTTAGGCTCGAGCTTTAAAGCTTTATTTTTATATTTGAGAATTTCTTAATATATACTTTATTAACTGTGCAGTTTTTGAATCACATGTTTTATAGATCATATTGTTATAGACGATCACGTGATTATCTTATATTAATTAATATTTGTTAGCGTAAGTATTTGTATCTAGCGGCACAGCGTTATGTCTGCGGGCTTTCAATGCTAGAAACCGGGTTTCAATACCTTTGGTGGGCAGAGCCCAGAGAGCTCAGTGTGTAACTTTTTGCTTACTTACAAACAAACAATTTTTGTGTCTCACTTGATGATGCCAAGTAAATTTGGTGAGCGTTTGAGGCAAAATAAACAAAAGTTTTAGTCTGTACAACCGATAAAACCGTTTTTGAAGTTTAAACGTTCTGAGTGTCTGAAAGTTTATTGATATTGTTAGAAATTGCAAGCTCTTGGTATTTCGAGCTGTTATAGAAATTAAAAATACAAGAGAAGCGTTGTGTTCAGAAATATTATTCAGTGAGAGTTATTTAATGAGTTTTAAATATCTATGTACATATATATTAACGTAAGATTCTGACTGTATTCAAGCTTTAGAAACTCGGAAAAAAATGAAACAAAAATTCTGTTACTGTCGCAATATTTTACCTGACACTCTGTCTTACTGGTTAACACAGAAAGAGGCATACAAAGATCGAATTGTAGTGTTGGTTTGTTGACATCAGTTTGACGACAGTTTTAAAAAAGACGTGGCGAAACGTTCCCCAGAGATATACTAAAGCGAGGTGGTTTCGTACATTTCCAAATGGTTGAATCATCAGCAACTGCTTTTTCAAAAACTTCCAAGGAATCAGAAACACGAGTAACACAACCTCAATAACAATCGTAAATAACACCTCAATTCCAACATTTTATTCGAAGAAAATACTCTTATACAAATCGTCACCTATATCAAACGAAAACAAACATGACATGAACTTTGTTAAATGTCTTAGAAAAAATGTTGAAGTTTAAATGAGTTCAAGTCGATATTTTCAAAACAAAAGGCCAAAGTAAAAGAACCACAGTTGGAAAACAAAAGTATGTGCTATCGATTCGGCTTCTTACAGTAAAGGCAATTTCAGTAACTTCACTCTTATAAAATTCTCGTAACTTGAAGATATAATTCAAGAAAATCAGTTAAATCATCAATGAAGAGGTTGTTAATGATGCCGTAATATTTAATAGAAGCTGAAAACTCTTGTCAGGTTCAACTGATATACTTGTCCTGAATTTTTTTCACTACAGGTTATATCTACCAAAGTAATTTAAGAAGAAAGAATTTGGGAACGTATGTTTCTGATTCCTTTTATTGTGGCATTTCACGCACTCTAAAGCTGAATGGCTGCCCATTCACTAAGGACTCATTCCATGTTCAGTAACATTCATCTCCTGTTCAAAAATGCAAATCGAATGTATAGATATACACGTTTTACAAGAAAAGAATTCTTATACTAGAAGGACAGGAAAACACTACTACATAATATGAGCAATTAATTGAACACTTGTCTGAACATAGTCATTTGTAAAAAAAAATTATGTTATTAAATTAGATCCTGTAATATCTTTTTACTGAACGTGTAAGTTAGCAAAATGATATTCATAGCAAGAGTGAGGTTACCAAAAATCAACATTATTTCGTTTCTGGCACAACAAGGTTTGTGTCGTGGACACAAAAGTGTGGAAATTGTTAATTTCAATCCAGGTAGTCATGGGAACTCGTGGCTTTGCTTTCCAAGTTTGGCAGAATGTTTTGTGAACCTTTGGAGAATGTTATGGATTTAAAGAAGACAAAAGGCTGGTGTGATTCAACCATTACTTTCTTGAATACTACAGGTTTAATACAAATACTTCTGCCTAATATTTTAAACAATAACCAGCGAAGTTCAAATATAAGGATATTTCAGCATCAACATATAATGTACTGTTGATATCGTTCATCAAAATCATATGTCGATTGTAATCAGTTACGCCATATCTCATCCTCGGGTCCTGGAGTGCTATAAAAGTGGTGTTTGTGGAAGACCCGTAGACAGAATGTCTGTATAACATTCTGAAAACCTGTGAGTTGAATTAAGACGTGCAGTTGGTCAGTCGTATAATGGTGCTACATAGATGTCAGATGGATATACCTGAGTTAGAGCATTAGTAAAAAAGCAAAAATCTTAACTGTCGCTACATTGTTTGACAATGAAAACATGTAAGGTTTCTTTACTAGCCAAGTGATTATTTGGCCTTTTGTAAGGATGTACAAATGCTTTTACGTTTGTACGTCATGTACATGTGCAAATTCAGTGTAGTGTATTCAATTCACCATCAAGAATGGATGTTATTTAATTGCTGATACTTGCATCAAACAAATCCCAACGACGTGTTCTTTGCATGTAAATAATATTTTGGTTGTTTTGTTGATGCTGTTGATAAATGACTATCAACTGGTCACAGTTCAGAAACTGTTTTCGAGGAGGATACATTTTGAAGTTGTCATTACTTTTTACTTATCTAAGAAAACGCTAATATTCTACAAGTAGTGAATCATACTGAAACTTGTAAATCTCATCAAATGGAACTCCGAAACAAAACCAATACATACAAAGAGATGTGTGAATCCAGTTTGTTTTCTTTCTGTAAATAACATGCCCTTTAAGTTGACAGTTTCCCGTAGTTCGAAGCTGCAGAAGGAAAACAATGATGGATGAAATGGCTCGGAATGAGATCATGGCCAGTGCAAAAGAAAGCCAACATCTTCTCTCCTTAATTTGCTTGTAAACTGACTTATGGATGTTTTCCTTCTAAACGATACATTTTATCTGACTTTGTTTTGCTAAATTCACAATATTTCTCCAGGTAAGAAGGATTACTGGATAAAGATGCTTTCCATTTTTCGACTGTCAATTACGGTTTTAGTAAAAAAAATCCAAAATAGATGTAAGAGTTTTATCAAGATTTATCCAAGAATGGTAAAGTTTGTAATTAGGAGTTCAGAAATCCACCATGGTCATCATTGTCCAGTGTCTATCAACTCTTCTTATTAGTAAGTCCACCAAGTTCATGGTAATTCTGGACTGTGCTTGCGTTCCTGGATCGCTGTGAAATACATAATATTCTTGTGACATTACTAGTTGACTCACTAATGCTCGTTGCTTCTACTAAATGGAACTGAACAAGACCCGTTTGTGTTCCACTATGTCATCCATAGCTTTTTTCATAACGATTGTTATTAAAAGATGTGTAATTGTGCAGAAAAACTGACCCCAATTCAGTAATTTCTTATTCTATGTGTTCCCTTCTACAATAGAAAATATTCTTTTATAAGCCTTTGTTTTTTGGCTGTATGTCAAAAATTATATCATTATTTTTATAATCATTTCCATGTGCAGCTATTGAACTATAGCAGAGAGTAATAATGATTCTCCTTGGTTTTCTTTCAAGTACTAAGACAATCGTTCTGATTGATTTCTCATATGCTTGATCTACGAGATTAAAATGCTATTCAAAATAAGGAATTTAACATGCGTAGGGTATCCTACCAATAATGCCACTTCCCACTCTGAATCCCTCTTTGTCTAGAAAAAAAAAGCTTTTTTGAAAGGGTTTATAGAATTTACGTTTATATTACTGCTATTATGTTTAGAGTGTCAACTTAAATAAATGTAAAGTTTACAATGCCATATGTCTATAATTTATGTTTTTAGTCTTACTATCATGTTCACTATTCATAATTAATATAACAAATACGGACTTCTTCAGGAGTAACTGACTACCTAGTTATCTATTCAAGTAATCGCACTAACTCTAAACAAAGAACTTTTAAGAATAAAAGAATTATGAAGGTAAAAAATACATATAAGTATGCTTTGTTTAATAGTAGTATAGTTCCGGACGAACACGAATAAAATATTATAATCCCCACTGTTACAAGAAATTCAATATCAGAATTCTAAGTTTTCAAACAGTAAATTTTAACGACTTTACACACATTCTTGATACGTAACTTTAAATAAATTCCACTTCGTTAAAGACAAGTATAGTTGGTTTCCAAGTAATTATATTTATAAATTTTCTAAATGGTCTATGTTGCGTGTTAATAAACGTATTTAGTATATTTTTGTCGCTGATGAATTAAACGTTAATATTAGTTTTAGTTTCTTCTTTTTAGCAAAAGTCTTTTGTTCTTATATTTTGTTTGTTGCTGGAACTCCATATTATGTCAAAGTTTTTTCCTGTTAGTGGTTCCATCATATTCCTGATCTAAATACTTGTGGAATTACTAGGATACAGATGTTTGTTTATCTGTTGTTCTAAACGACGTGTGTTTGATATCTTCACATTCGCGCCTATATCGAGAACAAACACACCAGTAAAAAACATTAGAACTTTGAAATGTATTAACTTTGTTTTTCATTCTGAAAAAAAAGTCTTAATTCTCAATACTGATTTTAACATTTACATAAATTTATAATGTTATACAAATGAGAGACAAATTATGGATATCGTATAAAAATAGTCCTAACAATGACCCTTATCGAACAAATTATCTCAAATATTGAAATATGGTAATGGGTAAAATAAGAATTACAAAAATCTGTCAAAACTTCTATGAAAAAATAGTAATAAGATAACTTTGAAATTCTTTTAATAAATTATTTAAAAAAACCGATAACTTAAACCGATGACTTAAATTTGAGAATATGAGATATAGTATCTCATTAAGTAATTTTAATAGTCACTTCACAAGCTTAACAGATAAGTTAAGGTGTGTTAACCCAACAATTAATATATTTCCTGTCTTTTAGATCATTCGCACAACTAATATAAGATCTGGGGTCTAGATAAATATGGAATCATCTAAGATGGCTGCACACACTGAAGGATGCCATGTTGTGGTTAGCCTGATCTAATATCACAGATTGATGCCAAGACGTCAAACAAATTTGGCACACAGATCAAGATTAGATTAAACGGACCTAGTCTCTCAGCAATGCTACAATAATGTTCAAATTAATTATTCGAAGCTTCTGAAGTAACAAAAACAAAACGAAAGTCCTGTTCAAAACTATGAAAATTTGTGGTAATGCTAAAATCCTCGCGTTTTTTATATACTTAATTAATTCAGATTTTTTAAAAAATCATTAAAATTTCTGGTTTTTGCTTTCCATTTCAGTTTCTAAAAACATGGTTGCTGTTACTACAAATGCATTTAATAAGCGGTTCACATCATTAAACCTAATTGTAAGCCATATCCTTTTTGGAATTTATTACACAGCATACGTATGCTTGTGTCATTCAGCCTTGGAAAGTTCAAGAATATTTCTTAGTTTTCATTGCTTTCAACTGGATATGTATGTATCATACATACATACACATAAATATATATATATCAGAAATTAAAAGCACATTAGGCTTTACCTAATTTACTATTTATACATCGGCTTGCAATAAAAAAACTAGAGGTAGCTTAATGACAAATGTGATAACGTTTTCTTTTAGTCCTTTAGATAGTTTATTTATTTAATTTGGAGAAAATCGTTTCCTAACGATCTAAAAAGTTTCACACAAGTATTAAAAAGTATAGTTTCTTTTATTATTTTGGTAGAAAAGCCGATTTCACTAATACGCCAACACAACAATTTATCAGAAATTCGATTTTTCACTGAATCTCGAGGAAAGATCCTATATTACAATTTTCTTAAAATGCAAAATTATAAGACAATATAAAAAATGAGTTTCGGGTGATTGTTGATAAACATTGGAAAAATATGTTATTTTTAAAATATTAAATAAGCATTACAGAAAGTAGTAAGTCGCTTGATCCTAGTTTTTGACTAAGTATTTTTAGGCCCAAAAATTAACGACATCAATACAGAATGCAAATTGTAAACATAAGACAGCGGTCGTCTCATAAAAATTACTTTTTAACAAATGATTTGTTCAGTTGAGATATTTTAGTATAATATCGCAGATATATGTATAAAGATTGTTTGTATACGTACATATTTATTACGAAATGAGAAATATTAAAGAAATAAAACAGTCCACTATTAACTTTTCATTTAAATTACGTTGTTGTTCTTTGTTGTTCTGAATTACGCACAAAGCTACACAATGGGCTATCTGTGCTCTGCCCACCACGGGTATCGAAACCCGGATTTTAGCGTGTAAGTCCGCAGACATACCGCTGAGCCACTGGGGGGCATTTAAATTACGTCTTTTGTTAGTTTTGAATTTTGCGCAAAACTATGCAATTGTTTTTGAATTTCGCAAAAAGCTACTCGAGGGCTATCTGTGTTAGCTGTCCATAATTTAGCAGTGTAAGACAAGAGAGAAGGCAGCTAGTCATCACCACCCATCGCCAACTCTTGGGCTACTCTTTTTTTACCAACGAATAGTGGGATTGACCGTCACATTATAACGCCCCCACGGCTGAAAGGGCGAGCATGTTTGGCGCGACGGGGATGCAAAACCGCGACCCTCAGATTACGAGTCGCACGCTTTAACACGCTTGGCCATGCCGGGCTAAGCTATACAAAGGTCATCTGCATTAGCGGTCCCTAATTTAGCAATGTAAGATTAGAGGGAAGGCAGCTAGTTGTCACCACCCACCGCCAACTCTCTGGCTACTCTTTTACCAATGAATAATGGAATTGACCGTCACATTATAACGCTCCCAAGGCCGAAAGGGCGAGCATGTTTGATGTAACGGGAATTTGAACCCGCTACCCTCAGCATACGAATCGAGTTCCCTAGCGCTTCGCTCTACCAGACCATTTAAATTATTAAAATCGCATAACTGACACTGATATTATGTAAAAAGAGCCTTACATTTTATTAGCCTTACTAAATGAAATGCTCTCAGATGGGTTTAACGGTATAATTAAAAAATTACAATTCTAAAGTCTGGGGTTAGATTCCGCGTGCTGTACAGTTGACAGACAGTCCATTGTATAACTCTCTTTTAAAACAAACACAAGAAAATGATTAAAAATTACTCAACAAATCTTTGCTGAAATATATAAGCCAATTGAAAAACAAAAAACGTTGATTCTGAAAACTATAAAATACAGTATTTCTTTAATGCCTAATTTCTCTGTGCTTTCTTTTAATATGCACCAAGTATGCTCAGATACTAAACAGTGCATCGCATAATAACTTTCATATGTTTTCTCAAGTACGTATTTAATTATGTCGCATTATTAAAGCATAAACAAGAAACTCATTTATATTAATTTAATGCAGATATTGGAATATATTGTGATAATAAAATATAATTCATATCGAAATCTATAGAAATGTTAATACATCATGTGTTAAAGTTGTCGTTTTTTAAAACATATTTTACATTGTACCAGTTTTCAGACATTCCTCTTGACAGGAAGCCAATCCATCCACTTCGTTAGAGTTTGTTTATACTCGTTAAAAGTAAATTTCGGTGAACAGTTCAACCACTGAGGACAAGCAAGCGTTCGTGCTTGTCAAATATTGATTGTCTGTCTGCTATAATTTGCCTCTTTTCATTTCGTCACAAAAATTGAATACAACAAATGCATAACGAAGGATAAATGGACAGTATGAAAGGTTCTACTTGGCTTAAGTATTTTTTTCAAAATATTATAAATTGCTTAGTTTGGATCGGTATAATTACGTGCGTGCTTGAGGTTTACATTTTATAAAAATGTATTTCTTGCCTATTCTTACCACATCTTTGATGTCAGTAATTCATTATAAAGAATAGATTAATTTGGAAAGAGGAAATTACATGACGAGAAAATTAGTTCATAATTAGTCTACTGATTGATTATTTTTGTCGTCTCCCAAAGTGCTAGTTGTGGACACAGTCACTCTCTCTTAATCCATTAAAGTTATTAATGGAATACAAAACAAGTAAGTAATGGTCTGAAAATAAATTCAAACAATTCCACTTACATAAACTGGTTTCTGTGATAGATGCAGTTCTACGTTTCGCAGTAAGCTGTTCATATACTATTGAACAATACAGGTACAAATTTTGAAAGGTTACTGAAGAAAACGTTAGACCGGGCATGGCCATGAAGCTAGTGTATTAAGCTATAGGCCAAAAGAGTCTAAGCTTCGCACTATGATGCATTATATATACGATTCACACTTTCAACTGTAGATTTCTTATAAGAGTAACATTCAACACAGTTATTATATCTAAAACTGAATAAAGCCTTTGTTGCGGGGTGTAATGCTAACATGGTTCCGTAACTCTGAATGGTAGCTAAATACAAGGGGTCTTCGATTTGGTTATTTAGTCTACGTGTTGAAAATTACAAACACTACTACCAAAATAAAATCTTTATAGCCAGAAGTATTTTGACAAATAGTTCACAAAAAAAGCGTTTCGATCACTATATATGTTGTATCCAAGCCTACTTAACGAGCTCTGGTTATGAGCGAAACGTGTCGTTGGTTATGGCTATGATGAGCGTAGTATGGTTGAAATACTATTGTACATCATACTCTTAAAAACACTAAAGGATCGGATAAATAATGTATTGTTTGAAAATGCTTTAAGTTAACACTATTATCTTATGGTAAATATAACTTATTATAGTTAGAATCACCTTTTCAATACACTTCATGTTTTAAGAGCGAGTGACTAAACAAATTAGTGAACAGCTAATCACGCGAAGAAGATGGGCATTTTACGAATGTTTTTATTATTTTGTTTCTATGGAAATCAATAATCTTGTGCTAACAAACTAATATTATGCTGTTTTACAAAATAACTTATTTGTTTTAAATTTTACTTACAAGAGAATGTATAATTCATCTATGTATAATATAAATGAAAACAAGTTTTACGGAAAGCGGTTAATAATCAGTAACACCATTTGAGCTTAATTTGGGAATTGAACACATTCTCATAGAAGTCCAGGAGAAGAGTCCTTGAAAGTTCTTGGATTTTTCTAAAGTAATAATGCAGTTATGTAAGGCCTAGTGTTTGATTGGACTGTGGCTTTAGAGTGAAACCTATAACTAGTGCTCTATTTTCAAGTTCTTCAAATCTTTTTTAGGGAATTAAAATTGTTCCATTGCCTCCATTGGAAGAGTCCTTTGTGATAATATTTGGAAGACAATTAATTAAAATAAAGTAAAAACTAATAATTCTTTTAACTATCAGTCTTTTTCTTCTTCTCGTGTTTTGTATCTTCCTATAACAATATGTATATTTTGTAAAATATATTATGTTCTTCCTTTAATGTAACTTTCGCTAACAGTATTGACTTAAATGTTTTACATGTCTGTTCTTGTTGTGATTTATTATTATTATATTTTCATCATAAAGATTATTTCCCATTGTTAACTAAGTTAACCTCAATCTCCTAAGCTGGCGGAATCTCGTGAGATATTACTAAGATAACAGCTGAATTACCATTAACAACGACAGAACTCAACTGATGAATCAATGTGTTTTAATTTCTTTAAAGAAGAACGTTAAGAGAAGTATATTTAATTAGCTATGCTTATTATCCGGTGTACTTTTAATTATGATTTATGTGGTCATTTTGCTTCGATCAGAAACGAATGTTAATTTCGTATAATGTCAAACTTTTAAGTACTAAAATACTAAACAGAGTGTGATGTTAAGGAAATAAATTTTATGAGGCAACTTTTAAGAAAGGTATGATCTAAGCACGGATAAAAAATTCTGCGAACAAACTACCTATACTCTTTAATATAGCCACAGTTTTAATGTTATATAAAACTACAGCAAGTTTTACAAGAGTAGGCTAAAGAAACAAATGTCGTTATATAACAAAGAGTCAAGGTAGGATAAGTTGTCAAACAAATTTATGTAAAGAACAATAGATCAATAAAAAAATTATAAATACTTCACCAAACGAATTTTGGAAAAAGTGTTTGTTTGTTTTTGAAATTCGCGCTAAGCTTCACGAGCACTTTTTACTCAAGCCGTCGGTATTTTAGCAGCGTAAGACCAGAAAGAATGCAGCTAGTCATCGCCACCCCCCTCAACTCTTGGGCTAGTCTTTTACCAACAAATAGTGGGTTTGACAGTAACGTTATAACGCATTCAAAGCTAAAAAGGCGAGCATATTTTGTGTGACAGGTATTCAAACATGCGACGCTCAGATTACGAGTCGAGTACCTGAATTACATAGCCATGCCAGGCCATGTAAAAATAAGTAATACTGGTAATTATGGCACAAGCAATTAATCAATATTATTGTTTCTTTCCAAAAAGGCCCCCCAGTGGCTCAGCGGTATGTCTGCGGACTTACAACGCTAAAATCCGAGTTTCGAAACCCGTGGTGGGCAGAGCACAGATAGCCCATTGAGTAGCTTTGTGCTTAATTCAAAAACAACAAACTTTCCAGAAAGAAAAAAAATGTTTAAGTTTTGATTTTACTACCTCAAGAAATAACCTTAAACTTTAATTTCAGACTAAAGAGCTGTATTTGTAACATAGAATGTTTCAAACATACTATGTGCAGTACACTTCAGAAGTTTTCAGTGACTAATTATATTCCTTATACATTAGATCAGATTTCAATATTCAGGTTAGTCAGTTGTGAAGAATCGTTCGAAACAAAAAGTATTTACAATATATATAAATTTAAATTTGACTGATCGTAACACAATTCGAGGACTAAATGGCCACTGTGAGCTTGTCAGCTTATAATGCTAAAAATCAAGATTCGATACCTGTAGTGAACAGAGCACAATTAGCGTATTATATGATTGTACGATTAAAGAAAACAGTAGACATCTTGAAGGTTGAAACACAGAATTTAGAAATGTTGAACATGGTTAATCAGCAGTTTGTTTTGGAATTTCGCACAAAGCTACTCGAGGGCTATCTGTGCTAGCCGTCCCTAATTTAGCAGTGTAAGACTAGAGGGAAGGCAGCTAGTCATACCACCCACCGCCAACTCTTGGGCTACTCTTTTACCAACAAAAAGTGGGATTGACCGTCACATTATAACGCCCTCACGGCTGGGAGGGCGAGCATGTTTGGCGCGACTAGTGCGCGAACCCGCGATCCTCAGATTACGAAGCGCACGCCTTAACGCGCTCGGCCATGCCAGGCCCCAGTTAATAAGCAGAACTTAGTGCCTATGCATTGACATTCACATCGGTTCTATTAATCACTGTAAAGAACACCAACAGAACCGCTATAACACTATGTAGATTCATCTTTACTCCTGGTACAGTAAAACGATTATATAATATTCTCTAAGAAAGTTATCAAGATTATCCCAGAATAACATTTGCAGAAATACTGCTTACCTACATATATGAGCATACCTTTCCTATGAAATTGTAGAGCGAAAAGCTGTTGTTGTTGTTCTTTTGAATTAAGCACAAAGCTACACAATGGGCTATCTGTGCTCTGCCCACCACGGGTATCGAAACCCGGATTTTAGCGTGTAAGTCCGCAGACATACCGCTGAGCCACTGGGGGGCAGCGAAAAGCTAAACGCTGGGCAAAAAAGCTAATTTTGTATGAAGTAAAACAACTGTATTTGTTTATTCAAGTTATGATACAAAAATTAGATAAACATAGTATTACGCAAAAATACATACACACACACATATATTATATATATATACATATTTTCAATCATTATATCATTGCCTATCACACTAGATACGCATAAAATAATAAAAATATTTAGACAGTTTTAAGATAAAAAAATAAAATTTCAATTTAATAATTTACATTATTGATGCAGAAGAACGTACACTGCACGACTTCACACTTCTTTATTTTCATTGATGGCGCTTTACAGTTGTACTCTCTCAAATTTATCGTACTTTTACATTTTTCGGAAACAGTTATTCAGTAAAGTTCTTCCTGGTATATACATACAAATTACAACCTCCTTTTTCACACAAATATATACATATAAAAAAATCTTTAATAAAACTGAATGTGTTTTTATATTTGATTTAGTTTGAATTTTGCGCAAAGCTACACGAGGGCTATCTGTCCTCGCCGTCCCTAATTTAACAGTGTAAGACCAGATGGAATGTAACTAGTCATCACTACCCACAGCCAACTCTTGGACTACTCGTTTACCAACGAAAAGTGGGACTGACCGTCACATTATAATGCCTCCACGGTTGAAAGGGAAAGCAGGAGACGGGGATTCGAAGCCGCGACCCTCGAATTACGAGCCGAGTGCCTTAACCACCTAGCCATACCGAGCCGTGTTTTTTAGGAGGCAGTATTACTTCCCGCCATTCAAAGTCAAAGCTTTCATGTAAACTATATAATAATTTCCGTGTAAATATGATGATAATGGCTTCATCTTACGTTATTTTATTTGTGTTCTGTCATTATCTGTTTCCACATACTTTCATACGTGAGCATCTCAAAATACTTTATCTGTACTAATAACTTTGCTTCCAGTATTTTTAGAGACAAGTTTTGAACTCTATTTTTTCTTTATCCATCGTTTTTGCTCAGTAACAAGCTCAAAGCATCGATTGGATATTTTTTTTCTTTCTTTCCTACCGGTTAAAGATAATAAACTATCGAAAAAAACTACTATATATTTCATTTCACGTAACCATAAGCTAGGTCACCAAAATTGTTAGAAATACGAAACTGTCATTATAGATGACTCAAATGACTCGGACGATGTTATTTCTGAAGGAGTAATAGCTGTAATAACATCATTTTTTTATGTTGTTGTCTTTTATTTTCTTAGAAAATAATCTTCCGAGAACGTAATGAAATATAAGGTATGCAAAACTAGAACTGGGTTCTCGCCAGTTTTTAGTTTAATTTACTTGAAATTTTCTTATCAAGGAAAGTGTCAGATAAGAACTATTAAACTAAACCAAATAAATATCTTTGGTAAGCATGGAAAACTTGGGTTAATTCCAGACTTGCATCAGAATCCGAAACCAAGGTTAAATATAGTGTTTGATAAGGGCCTAAAACTCTGATGATATGCGATCTTAATTCGGAATCTGAAATGGAGATTAAATATAATTTTTAATAAAAGAAAGAAACTAGGATAAAACGCGATCTTAGTTTGGAATACGAAACCCAGATTTATATGGTGTTTGAAAAAGTAATATTACTCAGAGAAATACATTATTAGTTTGAAATATAAAATTCAAGTTAAATATGGTTTACAATAAAAAGCAAACTCAGAAGATGATGATGTTGTTTTGAACTAAGCACCAAGCTATACAATAGGCTATCTGCACCCTGCCTATCACGGGTATCGAAACACGATTTTTAGTGGTGGAAGCCCGCAGACATACCGCTGAGTCACTGAGGGGTAACTGAGATGAAACTCAATCTTAAATATGAATACGGAAACACAACATTAGTTTAGAACTGGAAACGTGATTTAAATGTATTTTCTGTAAAGGATCTGAAACTCAATTGATTAATAATTTTTCGAGAACTATGAAAGATTCCATTTAAATACGTTTCATATAAACTTGTTACTACGTATTATCTAAGTCTCCGACTTATTAAATATTGAAGCTCTACACATTTATGTGTTGAAAGTTTATCTGCTTCCGAGTTCTCACTAAACACATTCTTATGATGGGAAAGGAAACAATAAATTAATTACAGTATTTTGAGCGAACACCTGAAACAAGGGATAAACAACGACTGTAAACATAATCTGGAAACAATGTCTCGCTCAAGGAATTGAAATTGAGTCAAATAATTTTAGCTTAAACAGGAATTTCAAATTGAACATATATTAGAAAATAACTTGAAAAATATCAAAGTGAAAATGGTCTTGAGTGAGAGCATGTAAATAGTATTAAAACCAAAGTTAACAGAAAATCAGAAATTCATTATGAAACTAACTTTTAGGTTTGAGTTACTTGGGATTGTTAGTGGTTAGAGTGTTTGTGAATCCAAAGCTTTATGCTTTATATCTAGTTGCTTCAGAAACCCAAATACTTTTTGAATCGTGGTGCGGTATAAGAACGAAGGTTAAATCCCAATATTCAGGTAGAAAAGAATGAGTAGCCCACGAGTTGACAGTTGGCACTGTTGATAGCTGTCTTCTCTTTGGTCATATGTCCCCAAAATTTAAACTAGATATGCTACAGTAATCCAAGAGTAGCTTTGAGTGAAATTCTAAAAGAACAATAACTACAAAAGTTTTCAACGATTTCATACGTCGGTTTTTGTTGTTGTTTTTCCATCTTTCCAGTACTAACCAATTTCTACATGTTTTGCATTTATCTTTTATAATTGTTAACTTATATGTATAATCATTGTGATAAGTTGTTAATTTCATATTAACACGTTAACTAAATCATATAAGTTATTTCTATTTCTGATTTATTTACTTTATCAACCAGGAGTTGCGTGGGAATGCATCCCACTAGGCGTTTTCGCATGGCTTTTTTTTTCCTTCGTGCTTTGTTACACTATTAGAAGGACATACCACATCACTGGCAGTTTAACCAATGTGTTAGTCTACGGGGGAAAGATTCTCTTAAGTAAATTAAGGAATACTGTTTTTTGCACCAAGTCAGTTCTAACCTTCAAACATCCACAACGTTTCTAACTGCTTTTGAAAATCTTATATATCTACATCTGAATCAAAAATCTGCGTCACTTAGGAGATTATGAAAATATGGGCTACTCTTTTAACAACGAATAGTGGGACTGACCGCACATTATAGGGCCCCATACGGCTGAAAGGGCGAACATGTTTGGTGTCACGGGGATTCGAACCTCGCGTTTTTCAAATTGCAAGTCGAATGCCTTATCCACTTGGACATGCCGGGCCCAAATATTTCATAAAGCAAAATAATCCATTATTGTATTTTTGTAAACTAATTGAAATAAAATTCCACATAATATAGTTATTATAACCTAAACACGTAGCTTTATATTTTACCTATCTCTTGTAAAAGTTCCAGATTAAAACTAATTTTGCATTTAACCTTATCAAAGTACAGTTTGACCATAGGGACTAACTACTTTGTGAAACAAGTTAATCAGTGAACATTGTATTGTATTCTATACTACATAATGGGCCTTTTTAGGTTGAGAACCTTTCGACGTTTTCTGACTCTAACAAGCCAGCTGTTGTTCACAAGTAAACACGAATTGTTTTTAACCTCAGGCCGTTTTGAATAGCTAATATTAATGAGAGCGACATTTTATATTTAACTCAAGTATCTTGTGTAGAAAGAAACGTCCAGAATTAAAACATATTGTTTTTTCATAATTATTATTGAAGAATATAATAATTATGATGAGCTGATCTATAAAGTATTATTTCTATTGGTTTAATTTCAACACTAATATCACATATGATAATTCTGCTTTTATAACACATGCGATTTAATACTAAACACTATTGATTTTATATTCTGAGGTAAACCACACTTTTAAGAATGATGTTCCAGGTCTCATTCTGGCTTTCCAACAACTTTACTTCTTGTGCTCAGTCTGGAGGCTATGGCTACGCACTCTTGTCTAACATCACACTTTCCAACACTTGCAACACTAATGCAAAACAACACATTTTCATGAACTTCCTACGAAACCTCCATTGTAAGTCGTTCATCGGCTTTGAAGACCACATTTAGCAATACAGAGGGACTAAAGGTCACTAGAGTTGCATCGAAAGTAAGTGACATGTACATTGTCTCATGGATTTATCGTGATATCAGTTTCTTAGATACTTATCATAAAAACAAACGTTAATATAAAGTTATGACTAAAATCTTGCAAATTTAGATTTGTTAGTACCTTTGGAAACCTAGTTCTTTATTATTGTGTTTGTGGAACGAAAGTTTGTCTTTAGAAA
Organism: Carcinoscorpius rotundicauda; assembly: GCA_011833715.1. NCBI lineage: Eukaryota > Metazoa > Arthropoda > Merostomata > Xiphosura > Limulidae > Carcinoscorpius > Carcinoscorpius rotundicauda. The sequence goes on along the minus strand of CM022394.1, from coordinate 48,461,722 downwards.
CGAAAGCCTTTAATCTGTGAGCGAGGGTTTTGTTGTAAATTGCGTAGGGGTGTGGCTTCAGCACCTTTTACTTTTCGAAATATCTTGTTGTGCCGTTTTCAAGTCGAAGGTCAGAAGCTTAACGTTTATCTTCATAAATCATTATAGTTAAAACTACAAGCATACTAGTGGTTGGATTGTATTGTAGAAAGGTCAGAATTCCGTTGTGAATTAGATATAAAGATATTAGACATGGAGTCTGATTTACTGTAGCTTGCACGTGTAGCAGTACATCATTATATCAGCTTTAACAAATCGTTCAAATAAAGTAATTATATGTTAAAATATTTCTATGTAAGACTTACAAGATTTAAAACTATTGCCTTCATACAGAACAATTCTGTTTTCACAAAATACAATATCCACTATTGGTCTAATGTAAAGCATTATAGTCTATATAATAGAAATTTTAAAACTAGGAATAACTGATTTAATAAGGAATAGTCTCCTGCTATTACAGCAGTAAGTCTATTGATTTATAACGCTAAAATCAGGGGTTCGATTCCTCTTGGTAGACACAGCAGACATCCTGATGTGGCTTTGCTAAAAGAAAACACACAGACACACACTAATAAGGAATGATCCTGTTTTCACAAAATACGATATTCTGTTCTTGTCTAACATAAAACGTAAAAGTTTGTATAGTACAATATTTAAATTTAGTCTTGGATCTAATAAGGAATTTTTTTCCCAAAAAATACTGTTAATTTTTGGTCTAACATAAAACAAAACGCTCTATAAAGTACGAGATTTAATACTAGGCAGCGTTGATCAAATAACGATTGTTTGTTTGTTTTTTAATTTTGCGCAAAGCTACATGAAGGCTATCTGCGCTACCTGTTTCTAATTTAGCAGTGTAAGTCAAGAAGGAAGGCAGGTTCTCATCACCTCCCACTGCCAACTCTTGGGCCACTCTTTTATCAACAAAAGCGGGACTGATCGTCACATTATAACACCCCTACGGCTGATAGATCACGAGTCGAATGTCTTAACCCACCTGGTCATGCCGGGCTGTATCTAATAATGAACAATTCGGCTTACGTCAAATATAGTATTCATTACTGGTCTGCAGAATATTAAACAAAGCATTCCATAAAATTCAAGATTTAACAAAATACATAAATTAATTGTTTTTTTACAAAATATAAAATTTGATTGCTCTTCTGTAGAAGAATATAAGTTTTACAAAATGCAATATTTTATACCAGATACTATTAGCCTTCCACGAAACAATTTTGTTTTCACAGTATATATAAATATATATATTGGTTACAAACACCTATGTTTTACAAAAAATAGAGTTTAATAATAGGCACTGTAGGTATAGGAAAGAACCTTTCTACTATGAACAATTGGATGATAAACTGATTACTTTTACTTGGTAACTCTACATCTTACAACCAAACAGATAGGTGGATGAAAAATATGTGCCATGTTCTGTACGTCGTATTGTATCGAGAAGTTTCAAAACAATAATTTTGAAAACAGTCACATTCCCATAGAAACTGGCTCACGAACTTTGAACAAACGTGTCATAAAAAGCAGGACATTGACTGTTTCCAGCGTGACATTGTTATACACATAGCCGTAACTTAGTCGTGCCTGAAACATTCAACACGAGCGTCGCATGAAATAGGCACAGCCGAGGAACCAGAAATATTTGTTATAGCTACCACAATGTTTCCTATTTCCGGAGAACTGCCTCGAGAGACTTATCTTCGAGACGCGAAAATGAGAAAAAATATTTTCATCACGAATTCACTTGAAATATATATTTTTTTTAATTTTCAAACTGAGAAACTGATTAATCTTATTTCTTTTTTGAGATTATAGAGATTTAAAAGTTATTGGTTGTAAAAGATAAATAGAAAATTTAGTTGTTTCTCGGTTGTTTTTTACAACAGAAGAAGGAAGAAACCCAATACTGATACATATATGACAGACAACAACGAAAAAGAGCAATAAAAATATATACATCATATTTTACAATATGAGCGGAGAAACTGATTTTGTTCATATAGCTGGTAAATATACAAATATAAGAAAGTATCTACAGAAGGTATAGTGTTGTTTTGGAATGTAGTGTTTGCTTTCAAACAAGTTCATTACAAATATATAAATTTTAGATAAAACAACAGAATGTCTTAGAAATTCATCTCTGTTAGTGGTTAACAAAGTCGGTGTTTATTTAAAGCTCGTGTAGTATAATTTGTCAAAGATTTAACAAAACTAAAAAACGGCACAATTTTATATATTTTTTAACTTGTTCGCAAGGGATTTACGGAGAAAACATCTAGTCGAGTAGTCTTGTGTGGGCCTGGCATAGCCAAGCGCGTAAGGCGTGCGACTCGTAATCCGAGGGTCGCGGGTTCGCACCCGCGTCGCGCTAAACATGCTCGCCCTCCCAGCCGTGGGGGCGTATAATGTGACGGTCAATCCAACTATTCGTTGGTAAAAGAGTAGCTCAAGAGTTGGCGGTGGGTGGTGATGACTAGCTGCCTTCCCTCTAGTCTTATACTGCAAAATTAGGGACGGCTAGCACAGATAGCCCTCGAGTAGCTTTGTGCGAAATTCCAAAACAAAACTAGTCTTGTGTTTAATCCCGAGCTTGTTTCTGTGCGTGGTTTAGAAAAAAAACAAAATAAATAAGAAACTATATTGCATCATGCAAGTTGATTGTAATGAGCTGTTTATGTTTCCTTGTTAAATATGTTGTTTAATTCTCGTTAAACGATTACGTAAAATTTGTAAGTTTAAATTTCATTACCTATAATAACAACAAAAATATTTTAATAGATATTGATAGATGGATCGGTTTTTGTTTTTTTCAAGTGCTCGCACAAGCTACACGAGAGCTGTCTATATTCACTAGTGAGTCTAATTGTGAACAAATAGATTACACGAAAGCAATAAGCCAACACACTGCTAACTCTTGGGTTACGATAATCGAATGAGGAGATTTGATCGTCTTTCTTATAATGCATCCACAGCCCTTAAATACGTAACGCAATTTTATGCATATTACCATAAGAATCTCACAACTTCTTATAATTAATATAAAGTTGTAACGATTGTTTGTTTGTTTTGGAATTTCGCACAAAGCTACTTGAGGGCTATCTTTGCTAGCCGACCCTAATTTAGCAGTGTAAGACTAGAGGGAAGGCAGCTAGTCATCACCACCCACCGCCAACTCTTGGGCTACTCTTTTACCAACGAATAGTGGGATTGACCGTCACATTATAACGCCCCCATGGCTGAAAGGGCGAGCATGTTTGGCGCGACGCGGATGAAAACCTGTGACCCTCAGATTACGAGTCACACGCCTTAACGCGCTTGGCCATGCCGGGCCAGTTGTAACGATCAGATGACAAGTGTTGTCATGGTTAGTAGTAACTTATATGTTCACGTTAAAACTAATTACTGATCATTCAATATTTTCTACTATGAACTAACTACTGACGATTTATGTCCTAGCTTCGAGCTCCGAATCTACTTCACCGAAGACGCCAGACAAGATTTCTGAATTCATGAACCACCTGAACAGAAAATATCTAGTGATACATTATCACAATGAAAACATAAGAAGCTATTAAACTTTCATTCGTATGCTTGAAGGTTGCCAAGACACAATAATTCTATACCAGAGAAATTTAAAGGAAACCCCCAGATTCGAGTAAATAGCTTGATTATAATTCAAATAAGCTAACACGCGTCACAGCCCGCCGAATCGCTACAATAAGATTTGTAACATTAGAAAGAATAATGAAAATATCGATACGTGATTCTCCTTGACAATATATTTGTTTGTTTGTTTTGAATTTCACGCAACGCTACACGAGGAATAGCTGCGATAGTTATCTCTAATTTAGCAGTGTAAGACTAGAGGGAAGGCAGCTAGTCATCACCATCCACCGCCAACTGTTGGGCTACTCTTTAATAACGAATAGTCTGATTGACTTTCACATCATAACGTCCCTACGACTAAAAAGGCGAGCATGTTTGGTGTTGACAATAGATATCTGGAAAATTATGCTTATAAACACCAAGGATAAGCAGGGAAAATACTATAGACATGCCGTACATACCTATGTTCAAGGTTCTCTGAAACATATAAAAATACGCAATAACATAAATAAAAACAATAAACAACATTTAAAAATTACAACACGATCTCATTTACCTCCCACTAATTCACCTAAAAGCGCACTAGAGAGCATTATACCATTTACATCAATGCCAGTAGGTCGTATAAACAGGAGAATCAACCAATGTTATTAGACGTACAGGACTTTGTAATACTTTGCAATAACCTATCATGTCACAATAAACCTAATCACTAAAATGTAATTATGCTAAAATAGTGGGATATGAGCTGCATTCGAAAAAAGTAGTAAAATAGCCTTTACACCTACCTAACTCATAACAAATTCAGTTAACTTCACGTAGAAGTCAGCAACACACGGGTGTGTTTTTTAAACCATTAAGTTATTAAATTGATGAAAATCCTAACGAACGAATGGATAGCAACCGTCTCCTCTATTGAGGAAACTCAGGATCAAATCTCGACCACTCGCCGCAATTACAGTTTTTTTAGGACTTTCCTGAAGATGGCAGGTGATTAGAAGGCATAATGTAGGAAATAAACTGGTCAGTGATTAGTTTTAAAAAGAATAAAAACTTAACCAACTAATTAGTAGTTACAATCACACGTTCGTATAGACTATTGACAAAAACACATTCTAAGTTACGTGGATAAGACACAAGCCCAGTTATTATTTTTACTTCAAACAGGATAGGAGTTTATTGATAATTTTCGTTTACAAATTCTCATTGTCCTTAACATATTTATTGTTTAAAGGAAATATCCTGTTATCCCTTTCTTTCATTCGATTTCTTTCAATTGTGCTTAATTTTCTTTTCATGGATACATTGTGAACCTCTAGTCAGTTGTTGTCGGTGTTGAAGCGCTATGCTACACAATAGAGGTATTGGCGTTGTGCCGACCGAAGTTAAATAACACAGACTTTTAGTGTTATAAGCCCTCAAGCTTAACAATAACCCACTGTAGGCACCAAACCATACGGATTTGTAATGATGATTAGATTTAAGAGTCACAGTCGTTATTGTTTTTTATCTAAGAACATCTAACTGCTATTGTAAACTTATTACGTCATATTGTTGTCCTTTTCTATTTTCCATCAAACAGCTTTATCTCAACCAACGGAACCATAACTGTATATAATACTTTTTTATAGCTTTTCTCACGGTTTTTTTCTAAATACAAACCATCGTTAAAGATACTTACAGCTCATCTCAAGGTTCACGTTCATGTCATTAGTAACTAAGCTTAACTGTGCTACGTTTTTTAATTTATCTCGGATGAGCTCTCAAGTTATTAAGTTAAGTATTACAAGTATTACAAATAGTCTAATTTTGCTTACACACATTGTACATTGTTGATTCTTACGCTCGAGAATCTTCTGCAAATTTAGAGAACAAGAGGAACTTTCGCAGCACACATTTAACAGTATTCGTTATATGCGTTTCTAAATATATAATAAACTGAAACAAGCATAGATATTAAAATAAATATATCATAGTAAGTCTGTTAAATCTCCCTTCTTTGAGAATAAAAAACTGGGGCGCTCGTCTGGAATAAGTGATAATACTTAATAATTATGAAACTGACCTTGACGCTATGGCATTTTCTTTCAATCCCAAACAGTCACATCATTGGGTATATAAAATAAATGGTGAAGTATGTATCAACCAGGCTGTCACCATGATGAAGGCTACAATATTAACCAAGTGTTGTGTTATGTTACAAAAACGAAACACCAGAACACGGAGTTTTTATGATTGTTCACTCAGCCAAGCTTTCCTCTTAAACATAGAAATCAATTTCCTCTATTTTTTCTTCTATGATGCAGATTAGAGTAGTTATAAAACTATTGTAGGTGTCTGTTTGTTTTAGGAGGTAACTGCATTAGGATATCTGCCGTATCCACAGTAGTTAAACAAATCCTAGATTCTGTCATTTAAGTCTGTAAAATTACCGATGTCTCACCGAGAGGACGTTATAGTTTAATGATTTTATTTTAGAGTAAGTATTTATCTCTCATAATCGACTATCACTGTATATACGAAATTACTCGAGAATTATTGAATAATATCGTGCATTATGTGTATTGAAAATGATTGTTTGTGAAATTAGAGAGAATCCTGTTCAGATTGGGTTGAAAAACATAAGCGTATGAGAAAGAAGATAGAAAAAAAAAAACCAAATGATAATTTTAGAATAGTTTTAACATAGTGAGTGGCATTATTATAATATCCTGAAAAGTGCTTATTAATAATAAACAACAACATGCATTGTACTACATCAAAATCATAAATCTTCCTTAGACAATGAGACCAAATTAGTTATAATCTGTATGAGATATAGATGTTGATGCTGCTATTTTAACGTTACACCTGGTGATCTTCTGAAATGTTATTAATAGAAAAACCTAAACCTAACTTTAAAATATGATATTTAGTCAACATCCCCAAGATGACCAGTTACGATTGTTTTTATCATCCATCGCTTTTCTTCGAATTATTTGTAATATATTGGGGCTTTGTAGGTAGATTTTAAAATTTGAAATTTATGGCCACGGTAAATACTAAAAAATGGCATTTGATTTGTAGAGATAATTGGGTAGATGTGTTGTAAAGATTCCTCTGTATGATAATGTGCCCCAATGACCACAATGGAATGTATGCAAACTTACAGCGCTAATAACCGTGTTTCGATAAGTACAGATAGCTCATTCGTTGTGTAGATTTGTTTTTAATTACAAACAAACAGACTATTATGAGATAGAAAGAGGATTATTGTTTGATATACAATAAACATTGTGAGTGATGTATAGAAAAATATTTGATATTTTGTAGTATAATATACTATACAATATACATTAGTGGAATCGAAATGTTATCTGGTAAAGATTCTTGCATATATGTAATGGAAAATCCTGTACAATTCATGCATTGAATAATTATATATGATGTGTATTAAAGTGACTTGAAAATGTTATATATTGAAAAAGTTGCTGAAAAAATGTATTGTTGAAAAGTCCTTGCATCGTATACGAAAACGTGTTATTGTATTATGGAACGTTTGAATAATGCAGAGCAGAAAATCATGGATCTTGTGTAAGAAAGATATTGGATAATGTATAGGGTATGATCCTGAATTTTTAATGGTAGGGTTCTAGATGATATGATGTGATAAATCTTACACAGCACACTTTCATTCCATGTCTGATTTGTTAAACCTATCTTCACAACAAAGGATTCTTACGAAGTTTCATACTGAAATGATTTTTATTGGTGTTTGTATCTGTTACACTTAGTTTAATTAAATAGTGCATCCTTTTCAATGATTTGTATTGTTCAAATAATTCATAATGATTTTTCATATTTCCACGATCTGAAACATAATGACGTATTTTTTTATTATCCATGCGCGTTCTATTATTTTATCTCTCTAAGAAATCAGGTACAGTTTCTGGAAACTTCCATCTTCCACAATGGTTTACGTGCTCAAGTATCAGGTGCAGAGCATTAATGGTGCAGCCATCTCGTTAGGTCAGGTTGTTAGATCTTTTGCTCTTAATAGCGAAATAACAGACATACTAACTTAAACTACACTACCTGTCTGTTGGTTGAAGCAGCTCAACATAACTAAAGTATCTCGATTTCCAGTCTGGTTATGCAGAATACATGTGTGATTCCACTAGTTTATATTATCTATTCCAATATTTCCCAACCTATGGTACGCTTACCCCTCAGGGTAAGCAGAGACATTTTTGGGGATTATGCGAGAACCTTTATAGAATCTAGAAAATAAAATACCCCCTCTCAAAATTGGTGGGCAGTCTTGATAAACTTCCGACTTTTCCACTACAGTATTCAGTGTTCGCGTATTGTTTAACCATTTTTTATTTACTTTTTTTACCATAAATCACTCTTAAGATGTTTTTTTTTTATAAATCATAATCGCCAGAGGCACATCACTAGCTCAAAGATCTAACTATCTTGATTACCCATAAAATAAAAATTATTATTTTGATGCTTTAGTCTATCATAACTATCCACGTAAAGTATTATTTAATAGTCTGATGTTTTCAAACTTTATTGTACAAAGCAGTAAGTTATATATTTTAATATATCATGATTACTTACAAAACGCATTAATAGTTTGTAGTGTAAGTTTATCATGACTACACGAATAAAGTATTAACAGTCTGATGTATTAGATTATCGTAATTATCTACAAATATCAATACTCTGATGTATTAGGTTATTATAATTATCTAGTGAATTACATTATCTAGAAAACATTAATAGACTGATGTATAAGATTATACAAAGCATTAATAACCTAGAATATTAGACTGTTAATATTATCCATACAAAGCATTGGCGATCTGAGATATTAGATTATCATGATTATCCATACAAAGAATAAACAGTCTGAGGTATTAGAGTACTTTGATTATGCATTCAAAGCACTGAGAGTCTAATAGATTATCATAGTTATGCAAAAAAGAATTAACAGTGTAATGTATTAGTCTATTGTAACTTCTCATGCGAAGTATTAAAGTTAGATATCTTAGTTTAATGTTATAAATATGGCACAGTATTAATACTCTAATGTCATATACTATACTTACTCAAGCACAATCAAACTAATCTCACATATAAGTGTTTGTAACATTCGTGTATTTTGAATTAGTTTGATGTGCTAATATGTCGTGTTCACCATACAAAGCAACAACAGTCTGAGAATTTAATTTCAAGACCAGGCAATAGATAAAATCAAATCTCTAACACAAATAACAAAAAGATCCAACCGTAGAGTGGCAAATAAATCAGAAAATACAAGGGCCTGGTTAAACTTGCTGTAATCAGAATAAAAGAAAATTATAGTAACCGTTCGACCTTAAAAAATATTATGTAGTAATACAACATAATTTCAAATATGATAGAATAATGAACCGTCATTTTAAACTTACTGAAAATGCAACCAACTGTCATGGATGTCACCTGGAGGGGATCGTTTCTTGAATCTGTAGCATGTGAAGTCCTAGATAAACTAAGAGTTAATAATAGTTCGGTACATGCTTCATAGCAAGTTTCATGTGAGATTAAAGAAACATCAGTAAATGAAAAAAGATTAATTGTGTGTATATATATACCAATACATACGGGTATTTTACGGACAAAATAACCTGCTGCAGGACGTACTATATGTGTTATTAACGTGAGTGACCGATAGTCTAGCCTCTAGCGATTTACTGCCTTCTCAATCTAAGACTTTGATAATTCAAACTAACACACATTTTTAGTGGATTTACTCCACTGGGATTTTTCTTCACAAACCAAATTTAAAGACAATCAGTTAAGAAATACCTGAAATATAACAACTCCAATTTTGATTGATTTTTTTATTTTTCTTCTTTGCACCATAAGTACGGATATTTCATTCATTAGAAAAATATATTTAACTTTAATGAATATTTTTCAAGTTTAGTACACTGAGAGATCTTTCTAACCTACAATAAGGAGTCTTCATTTGGTTTAAATACAAGCCACATGTGTAAAGCTATCGAACAAAAACCGCTCAAATTTGACAAAAATAATTTTGCACGCTTATGCAAAAAGTCACGTGAGTTATCGAAATAAAGTTTTTTTTCTACAGCTTCAACTAAAAGTCAAAGTGGACTATGTTTTAGTTTTTGTCACTCGGATTAAAGATGGCTGATTCAGAGCAGCAAAACTATAAGGCGAAAGTAGTGTGTGTTTTCATAGCAAAGCCGCAACAGGCTATCTGTTGTGTCCACCGAAAAGAATCAAACCTCTGATTTTAGCATTGTAAATCAATAGACTTACCGCTGTCGAAAAGGAGGTCAAGGTAAAAGGAAGTGCAGATACTGGTTAGGCCAAGTAAACTAGATTAGCAGTTTCTAGCTCAAATTTTCAAAACAATCATAACTAAGGTGGAAGATTAATTTACTAAATTTTGGTAAATTATCCTCATTAAAGAGTGTTTAGCATCAATAATATTTGCTTAAGCAATTAGCATAAATAATAATGCTTAATACGGCCGAATAGATTGCATAGGGATGATGACAAGAAACTGACAATGTAAATTCCATAACGTCAGTATTAAGGAAGCTATTAACACTGTTTTAGGGATGAAAACTACCATAATATATAGGCCTGGTATGGCCAGGTGGCTAGGGCACTCGACTCGTAACCTGAAGGTTTCGAGTTAGAATCCCTGTCACACCAAACATGTTCGCTTTTTCAGCTGTAAGGGGATTCCAAACTACGGTCAATCCCACTGTTCGTTGGTAAAGGAGTAACTCAAGAGTTGGCAGTAGATGGTGATGACTAGCTACCTTTCCTCTAGTCGTACATTGCTAAATTAGGGAATGCTAGCGCAAGTAGCCCTCGTTCATCTTTGCGCGAAATTAGAACACAAACAAACCACTATGTGTTTTAAAGGATCTAATTAAGTCTTTCCCAAATAATAGGGTTGCGAACCTAAAGCTAATGTGGGTTACTGCTAAGTGTCACTTTCTTATTTGCTGTAGTTTATTGGTATCTAATAAAAACTTTTTATAGATATATTCATTGATTAGTTAGCAAGAACGTGTATTTTGTTTTATCCATCATCATGTCCGAAATAAATAAATATTTGCAGTAAAATTCTAATCGATACTATAACTGTATCTACCAGTTTGGTCGCCAATTTTGATTTCATTATTTTAAGTTGCAACTAAATTATTTTTTAGCTGATCCTTTTTTTCACACTTTATTTTCAATTAGATAATTATAAAGCCACTCTGAACAGTTTTATTTTTTGCAGAACGAGATTTAATTTTCCATGACAACCGAATTGCATCTGAGGTCCAATAGAACTACTCGACTGGCAACACCTAAGCCTTTTTTAATGAGCTACTGATAATTCTTTGTAATAAATACTCGGTTTTATCTCGGATAAAACCAAATAATGGTGAAGTTGAGAGTTGCATGTTAAGAAAAATGATAGTGACATTTCAAATGGAGTTTATTAGCGTTCACCTTTTATAATTTAAAAAAAAATCACTTTTACAAAATGACAAGTGAATATCTGATAAATAATTTTGTATGACTTAGATTAAAACACGAAAATATTTATAAAATTACTGATGTTCATATCTACTTTTAAATATAATTATATTTTGTTTTACCTAAACGTTTCATGTTCTCTGGATTTTAAATTTCGATGCAATAAACGTTTTTGTGATTTATCAGTTGGGTGCTTTACTAATACGAAAACAAATATCGAGAACCTTTCATTTTCACTTGTTGATGTTATCAAATAATCGTCAATAACAATTCCTGGAATGATTTGATAAATTGAATTTATATTCAAAGTTTTACCAGATATTTTAATAACGTTCATCGCAATTTTTTTTCATCTTTGAACTACCATTCTGAAAAACTGATGAAACTTCACTTATAGAATTCGCGGTATTGTACAATTGAAAACATATAATTTTGTAGTGTTTACTAAACATCTATATGTTCTTACTTTGAAACAACATACTTTATTTTGTTCTATTTCGTACGGTCCAGGTGGGTTCAAGCGTTCGACTACTAATCCGAGAGTCGCGGGTTCGAATCCCCTTTCCACCAAATATGCTCGCCCTCTCAGCCGTTGGGGCGTTAAAATGTGACGGCCAATCCCACTATTTGTTGGTAAAAGAGTAGCCCAAGAGGTGGTGGTGATCGCTAGCTGCCTTTTCTCTAGTCTTACCATGCTAAATTAGGGACGGCTAGCGCTAAAAGCCCTCGTAGCTGTGCGCGAAATTCCAAAATAAACTATCTCTTATTTTTTTACTTTGAAGGCACTTCGAAATAAATTAAATATAATTCTTATGAGAACCAAAATCAAGAAACCAGCCAATATTTCAGTAAAATGATTCTCATTTACATAATTCCACTTTGAAATATTCTATGAACATTTTATTAACAATTAAACAAACTTGCATGCAGGAGTGGCGATTGAAAGCTTCGCTAATGCATTACTGTAAGAAATGTCATTTCTCTGAAATAACTGTGAAAGGGTATGAGATTTAGTTTGTTAAAATTAATAATTATTAATAATCTCTCTCTCTATATATATATTCTAAGGTTTGTCCTTAGAATCGCGCATATTCACCTTACGAAAGTTTAATATATTATATGTATTAACTGACTTACAAACTGATACTTCAACATTTGTCAGTCCAAGCGTTAAACATATTCCTAAGCACCTGCGAATACACATTTCCCCTTATATTTGAAAAAAAAATCATTTTCATTTAGAGCACCAGAGTAAAATCACTGTATTAAAGGTCAAGTCACAGAGTATGTCTTACGGTTTATAGACCAAGCACTTCCTTCCGTATCAAACTTAAACTGGTCTATCAATACTACTTATAAGAAACAGGAAGTCTTCGGCGAGAATCCAATTTCTACAGGTTTTATCTACATCTAATCTTATGTTTGGTGATGGTTTATCCATTTCGAAAATGAATTTGTCCTTCATACTAAGCATAAAAAAGCTAGAATTATGAATATGAAATATTCTTGTTACAGATATGTCAATTACTTTGAGCATAAATGACCAAATGCGTATTGACTATTCACATTACTTATTTAATTTACAGCAGTTTTGTTCTTCATTTGGTCTTCAGTTAATCTGAACTTAGAGTCGAAAGCAAACCCATCAGGCTAAATCTATAGCGTAAAAATAAGAGTTATATATATATATTGATGGTTTATATGTTTGGTTTGGTTTGAATTTCACGAAAAGCTACACGAGGGCTATCTGTCCTAGCCTTCCCTAATTTAGTAGTGTAACATTAGAGGAAAAGCAGCTAGTCATCACCACTTATTACCAACTCTTGGGCTACTCTTTTATCAACGAATAGTGGGATTGACCGTCACATTAAATCACCCCCACGACAGAAAGGAGAAGTATGTTTGGAAAGACGGGAAATTTATTTATGTATTTAAATGGAAAGAGAGGTACATACATGTAAATAGTGCATAACCTGAATTGTTATATTTTCGTTTTTAGAAAATTGTAGTTTTCTAAGTTTTAATGTAAATATTAGCTAGAGGATACATGAAGTTAAGATCTATTAAATCATACTAAGGTCTATGTGAGTACATTAGATACAAGTAAAAAAATCAATGAGTGAAAAATTAAATTCATTTCGTTCTGTGAGTGTTAAAGAGAAGTGTTAATGAAAAATTATGAAGTGTGTTCTGTTATTAGGTTAATTGACAACAGAACTATTTAAAGTAGCTGTACGTCTTACAGTTTATATTGAAAAGTTGTTTGTGCCTTTAAAAATACTGCAACTTATTTGATGTAGTATTTCGCTGTAGTAATGTTATAGAAGAGATGAAGTAATTTCTTATCCTTACGTTGAGTGAACCTCAGACAATGCCATAAAATAGTTTAAAAGAACCCGTCTAACGAAGAATGTTACAATACCTTAATTAAGTCCATAAAGAATGTGTACAAATGAAAAGGCATTAAGTTGGTGAAAGTTGAATCATTATCTGGCATACTTCAACACATTAAATTTTGTTAATTAAATCAATTCTACCAGGAACGAAAGAAGCTTATAACAACATAAAATAACGATTATTGTTTTATCACTTCAAACACATGTAACACCATTGTTATCAAAGTGAAAAATTTACATGACAAAACGAGAAAAGATCACATAATATTCGTGGCTTAATATTGTTAAGCACTGACCAATGCATTATCTGGTATACATTTATTATTTTAACTAAAAATTACAGATATGTAAAAGGTCTCGTGTGGTTGTAGAGATAACTCGCATGTTAAGCTAATTATTCATATCATTGTAGCAACTCACGATAAATTAACGCCCAGTACTGGCTTTGTAAACTAATGAAGTTGTCTTAATGAGATGCTAATTCTTAAATAAATCTAATCTAAACTAATAGCTACATATTAGACATTGTTTCGAATTTCTAAGAATGTATATAAATTTGTATCGACGCCAGTTTGCTTGACAATTCTAAGATTTGTTCACGAACAGTTGGTGCCCTTGTTATTTTATGGTGCAATGAAGTGTGGTCTATCTCTTTTCACAGTTTAGCACGGCATCAGCAGTAAATAAGCCAAGTTCAGCTTTAGCGGATAATAATCCACTACACTTTGAATGGAACACTCACGTTCGCAGGCACATGCAAGTACAAAGTAAAGCCTCACACGTTGCACGGAATAACAGCGGTAAATATTCTAGATTTTGAACCAGCGCCACAGGACCCGTGACCTTACTTTTTTGAATTTCATTTACTTGTTAAAATGTAGTTATTGGTTTTGGCAAGAACTGATCTCTAGGAAATTCATAAGAAACAGGATTACTTTAACGTATACTCAGCCGTGTTCCTCGAGTCACACAATGGAGAATATATTTCTTGAAACTTGTCGCACGTTACAGGAATACTAAAGTAATAATGTAATGTCGTAACTCGGTTCAATATGAGAGGGTACGCAACGAATATTCTTTACCAGAACTACCAGTGTAATATTTGAAGACGTTAAAAAACAACCATTTTCTTATCAATAGTGCTATTAGTTTGTTTAAACATTATTGCTTGAGTCATTGACGTATGTTTAATAGGTCATTTATTAAATAAGTTTTTCTTTCTAAATGAAGGTTTAAATATTATTACTAATTTTGCTTTTGAAGAATTTCTTATTTTGACGTCATAAATGTGAAACAGTGATGTGGTACATATGCAGCTTTCTGACAAGTTTACTGTAAGTGAACTGTTCCGAACATTCGCCTCAAGACAACGTAGTTCTGTGAGATATTGTCGAAGCGTAAAAACAAAACACCTGCTTTACCGAGTGTGTCTAATAGAAAAAGCTTTAAGGATATTTCAGAAGTGGCCTTATATTGACAAACTTGCTATGAGCCATAGTTTTCGAGAGGATGAAATACGTATCTATCGATATTGCTTCCCGTTTAGTTATTTCTTTATATTTGTGTTTCCATCTGTATGTCTGTAGTATAACATTTTGTATGGTATTTCTCTCTCTCTCTTTCTGTTTTTTATATTTATTTTACAGATCGATGACTAACATTAGTGTATATGTGCGAAACCTGTTTGAAATCACCACTACCGTGGGTATTGTTACGACAGTTTCAATTACCGTAAATAAGTATCGTACGTGAAAATGCCTGTACTGTATTTGCATATATTGCCTTCTCCTAAATGGTCGAAATGTTCCACACTGCACCTGATAGTAATTGTATGCTCACTCTAACACCATCTTCTCATATGATCGATCAGAGGCTGTTCCAAGGTGTTATTAGTACTTTCAGTATTAATAATAGTGAAAAATTAGCGCGCGTTCGCATTAACCACTCGAATTTCATAGTGAGTGTATTTTGTAACGATGTTTTGTGTTTTTGTAATATGCCAAGAATTTGCTTTTTGAAGAGCACGTTTGAGAACTTCATTACGGTGTACGTTCAAAAACAAACGTCGCGAAAGCTAAATTATGAAGTTCGCAGCACTAGTTTAAGCTCAGTTTTTCAAGTTTCTTATCACCTTACGTAAATTTAACAAATCAACCAGGTTACAGGAAGATAAATGCTACTACGTACACGGTTATTTTCCGATCGATTATACTATATATTGTCTCCATTACCCTCGAGCAGACCATGCGTGATCGTGATTTAACGTCCATATTTGTTGTAAACAGAACTTCACATAATACACATTTGCAACAACCTCGTCTGGGAAAACAAACACGGACTTATTAGTTAACATAATATCACTGTTCGTTTAAGCAGCTTGTCTCTCTGCTTACTTTCAGTAATGAGGCTAAACCTGAAACATTCAGTTAAACTTATCTCAGAGTTCTAGTTGAGCAATAGTACTGACGATTACAGGTTAGCTACTTCTATATAAAACTTTGTGTCTGTATATACAGAAATATACAAAGTTTGTTAAATTTGTTGATAGTATTTTTTGTGTGCAATATATGCTACACTTTATAAACATCTTTAAATTGAATTTTTAATATAAGCTAGTTAAGCGCGTGTAAATTTTCCATTGTAATTAATAACACATATAATAATACCAATACATGTCAAAGCTATATACCATGAAAATTCAACAGAAGTTTTCTAAGGAAAAGGTAAATGTTTTTAAATTTCATTTCTAACTGACACATACTGGTCAAGCATTAGAAACAGTCGTAGCCATATATTTTTCAACCAAAATAAAAACAGTTGTTCTTCCTGTCAGTTCATTATCCCTGCATCTGCTGCCTATATTTAGTTATTCTGTGCCCGTTAAATATCAACAGCTGAATCAAATTCAGATATTATATTCTATATGCTGTCACTTAGTAACAACTTTAAGCATAAAAATAGGTTATCTACATGAAAATATCGAGATTAATCGTACATTGTTTTATTTGAAATTTGTGCTAAGACTACGCTACCCTTGAATATTTCTTCTCTGGATAAGTGACACTTTTTGTATTAAATAATTTATAACGGACTTTTGACTTGCATAAGAAATTTTAATCTTACGTGTTCAGAAATTGAACATAAAAATGATTAAGTGAAAAATGAGGTCATAAGAACACCTAAAATATGCATTAGATGAAACATTTGACTTTCTCCCTCTCTATTTAAAAATTCATTATTTTGCGTTTTCATTTGATATCTATGTGGGGTTTAGCAATTAAGTGTTCGTAATGGGTTTGTTTACTTATTCAGGAATTGTTTTATTATTATAGTGGGTCGGGTGTAGTCTTGTGAGATGACCTTTCCATGCTGGCGATTGGTAGGTCCAAGATTCGAGAATAGGATATGTAGCTGCATATGCTTTGCGATTTTATCTATTTGGTGTTTCAAAGAGCTAGCCACTCCCTCCGTTTCTTTCATTAATTTTTTATTTAAATCCAGAAAACATCGAAGATAGTGTGCTAAGTTTGGTCTTAGGCGCCTAATCTCTCTAGCGGATGTTAATCTTGACAGTTTCTGCCAGTTCACTGGTTACTTGGACATCGTAGCTCGTGCAGTGTTGCTTGTAAAGTTGCCTCAGCATTTCGGAGGATTTGTTACTAAGATTTAGTAGATCCTCACAGTATGTGGCTCCCTGCTCTATATTTCATTATATTTGTCTGGAAAATTAACAAGGTGCTTTATTTTTGCTTTGATCTAACCTTTCGTTTTGTCTATTTTTGTTTATTTTAGTATATCAAATCCATCCGCAAACTATGAAATTTTTATGGTGCTTTATTTTTGCTTTTATTTTACCTTTAATTTTACCCATTTTGTTTTATTGTAGTACATTAGTTCCATCCATGAAGTATAATATTTTAATGTAGTTCATCCTTATTCTCACTTAACCGTCCAAAAAATCATTACAATTATATATTGTCTAATATTATTTTATGGTTGATCTATCAATCAATATTGTTTATTTCAAATCGATAAATCAGTTACATACGTTTTTTAGCAACGTAATATTTAGCCCTATCGTTTTAGAAGTCATTATGACAACGCATTTTATTATTCCCCACCCAGAAATATCACATATCGTCCTTAATTTTTTCTGTAAGTTGTATGTCTGAAATAAAGCTCTGACTATAGAAACTTGTTATATATGTTTTTTAAGTTCAAACCTTTACGAGCGTTGGTCCATTATTTATAGATGGATAACAACGATATACTGTGATTTTAATGAGCTCTTATACCAAAATATGGCATATAACTGAAAAAAAATCATTTTAGATCATTTGTCAAGATATAAGGTGGAAACAAATAATGTATGAATAAATCAAAATTCATTGAAAGAAAAACCAGAACGAATCATAACAAGAAATTAATCTTCCACACAGAACGAGCAAAAAAACTTCTATACAAACTTCCCTATAAAATAAGTATGCAATATTCAATACGGTAATAAACAATCCGTCAAACAGCTGGTCTAGGCGTGGCCCCGTGGTTAGCGTACTTTTTTTTTAATTCGATTCCCGTTACTACAAAATCTAAGCATTTTGTGGCTGTGGGTGCGTTACAAGAGTAATAATCCAATCACACAATTTAATTACTGTAGCACAGCCGTTGACGATTGGTACTGTTGACTGTCTGTTTTCTCTATAGTTTATCAGTTCAAAACTAGAGAAGACTATTGCAGATATACCTTGTACAATTATGAGCAAATATCTGAAAAAAAACAGTATAGCTGCAAACAATCTGCCACAATGAATAAATAAATAACTAACTATACAGAGTACGTAAACAGTTACTCACATATAGTGAGTGAGCGAGCAATTCTCCGCTAAAAGACAGTTTCTTTGTGGAGTAAGTGAGAGGTTCTCTATATAAAGACACTTAGAGCAAATGATTAGTTCTCAACACGGAGTATATAAACAGTTGTCCACAAATAGTAAGTGAGCAATTCTCCACACAAAGTGAAAATTCCTCCACATAATGACAGTTCTCTACGTAAAGTAAGTAAACAGTCCCACATATATTGAGTGAACAATTGTCTACATAAAGTAAATGAAAAGTTCTCCATACAAAGGCAGCTCTCCACATAAAGTAAATAGTTCTCCATATAAAGGCAGCTCTCCACATAAAGTAAATAGTTCTCCATATACAGTAACTAAAGAGTTTCCACGTACAGCAAGTAAATAATATCCAATACAGAATTCTATAAAGAACAGGTAACTTTCCAAGAAAAAATCAGTAAAACTTATACAGTGTGACGCAATAAGAAATCAATTTCCCATGCTGAGCAAGTAAACAACCTTCTATATAGAATAATTAAATCTCTCATAAAGAAAAAGGAGGTAATCAGATTTACAGAGTAAGTAAGTAAGCAAGATTATATATATGTATGTACATCAAATACAAAAATGTTAATACTGAGCAAGTTTACCTCTGAAACAAAACAAGTAAAATGAAACTACAGTGAGTACGGATATTAAAATGAAAAACCGACTTCTATATAACTTTACAGACATCCAATGTTTCGAATACCTAGAAATGTGTTTGTACCTCTAGCTTTCCCTAAAGGTTTTTATAAAAATAAAACAAAACTGCCTATTATTTTAATAGAAGCTCAGAGAAAATTAATGACGTGGGCTGCACATATACATTAAGACAGAGTTTTTCCATTTATTACCTCTCTGTACCCAACAACTCTTGGAAATTATACTCGCTGTATAAATTCAGGTAGTTTGCGACTCCAATCTAACAGTTTCATTCCTCTAAGTTTCTTACAATATTTACGTAAATCATCATCAGAAACAGGTACCTGTTAGATTATTTTAATTTCTTCAAAACTAAACGCTGCTCTACAGATCACCCAAAATATCTATATAGCGCATGCGTCGTAATACACAAAAAAGGTATCACTCCTAAAGATGAAGACACACGTTGCTGTAAACGTAAAGTTTTTACACTAAAGATTCTGTCTATGCATTTATTCACTTGTATTTCTGATTATAAGATATATCTATAAAAATTAGCAAAACTTAATCACCTTTTCTTTAAAATAGTTACTTGGTTAACATTTAACATATTCGTCGCCATATATCACATTCGACTTTTAGTGATGGGCCACGTGACACATCGGTGAGTCATATATCACAAGCTTCTTCAATGATTTAATTAAACATGGTGTGATAACCCATTTGAATATTAAATACTTGGGTTAAGTAAAGAAAGAAAAGGCACTAGTATATAGATTATTAATACTATTAGTGTCAGCGAACGTGTTGAGGACGAAAAATATTATTGGATGACACTGAGCGCCATATTTCTGTTGCAGTAAACAGATTGGTAAAATGTTCCTAAACGATTTGTTTAAGGCAAAATGTGTATGGTTCACCGATGTAATCACAATGGCATATGTTTTCACGAATTTCCTTTTTCTGTAAATACACGTCATTATCTATAAAATATCCCAATTGAAAGTCCATCCTTCGAACACCGTTGCTAACAACAAATTCACAAAGCAAACCCAATCAATAACGTTATAACAAAATATACCAAAGCTATAGTCACTTGAATTTCTCTAAAAATGTCGAAATTCCGCCATTAAACTATTTAGCAGATGAGCTAACTTTTGTAGTAGTCTTCACATACCAGCAGAAAATATGAACCACTAATTTTGTTCTATAGTGTCAGACAATGACATTTGACCTTAAAAAAGATGGTTTATTAAAACTTTATTTTTCTTTCATGTAGGGTCATTTTATGAAATATGTCTTTAAAAAAGATGATTCATTAAAACTTACAGTTAATAATTATTTAAGGAAATAAAATTAATAAAAAAAATAATGTGGTTATTTTTTCTCTGTTTTGCACATTGCACATATAAAAAAAAGAATGCAAACCATGTATAGTTGAATTCGCTCGTTGAAATTTAACAGTACTTTTATAAACCGACAACTTCTCAAGTATCTAGAAATAAACTATTGTTTATCCCACAAATTATTGGGTAATTTTGTTGTTATTTTTTCTTGATACAAAATACTGATTGTAAAGAAATGATCAAAAACATGTCTGCTACCAGTAATTTTCTATGTAACATATATTTAAAATCCTTGACGTAATCAGTTGGGGATAATTGCAATATCGATGATGGTCAGTTATACAGTTATGGAAATGCTGTTCATCGTTATTGTCTGACTAGGCAGTAATTTGCTTTACTAGACAATAGCCTAATAGAGGATGTAACCGCCCTGGCAGTAGTATAGTGGAGTATTTACCAGAATTGGCAGTAATCTAATAGAGGATGTGACTGGCTAGGTAATCAGGCCATAAGATGATATTATGAAAATCTTATATGTTTCTGAATCGGAAATTGTTTGTGATTCGCTTTCAGTTGTTAGTACAAGAAAGGAATTAGAATTTAAATAATTATGCAAAAGTATTTACCTGCTGTGGTCATAGAAACCTGCCCAAAGCGTGAATGATCTGAGATATACCATGTTTCGCAAGATCGGGAATGCCCAAATCCATCATGTGATTGTGCTACGAATTAACGCATCTGTGATTTTACCGCAGTCTGCTCTAATGACAACAGTAGGAACACTAAACAGAGATTTTGAGATGTTTTATTGAAATCTACAACTTGCAATATGTGTCAGAATGTGGCATTTGAACGAACAAGACCAAGAACGTTTTCTTTCCGCGTTCAGCATATGCTTTAATCAGTGACATTTTCTAATTACATAATCCATGTAAAAGTCATTTACTCATGTGGCGGACAATGACAAACTTGATGTGTGATGGGGTTCGTGCATAACATTTAGCTGTGCTAGAGTCTTATGTGGAATGTGGAAGCATTTTGCATATATATCAGATAGCTTGATAATAAGTGTCTATTATCACGCCTGCCAGCACGTTTATTTCGTGTCTAAAGACCCTGAACTAGAATGACAAGCAGAAATGTTTCCATTATTTCAGACATCTTTGGATGCTATTTATGATGTTAAAGGACAAGTTAGATAGAGACTGGTGTTTCTTGACGCTATACATACTTTACATAACATAACATAATGTTTAGGGACAACAAGGAAGCTATTAGTCCATCTCAGCTAACCCATCCTCTAAACAAACTAAAACTATTAAATAAAACATTTTAAGCTAGCCTTTATCATTCATGTATCTATGAAATTTTCTTTTTAACTCACTCAAATTTACAACTTCCACACGTCCAAAGGCAACCTATTCCATAGGCGAAGCACCTATTTGAAAAATAAAGTAGTCTTAAATGAAGACAGTTTTAACTTCCTTAAATCCATATTTGTGTTCCTTAGTTCTGTAATTCTCACTGCCGAGTATGAAAAATGTTGATGCATCAACAACATCAATTCATTTTACAATCTTAAACACTTCAATGAGATCCGTCCTAATTTCTATTTCTTCAGGAAAAAACAATTTTAAGGATCTTAATCCTTCCTCATATGACAGTCTCGCCATCTCAATTATTTTAGTAACTCTCCTCTGAATCATTTCCAACAAGATAAGAAGTTTAAGACTGAACACAATACTCCACATGTAGCCTAACCAGTGACCTATACAATAAAATTATAACCTCTTCATACTTGTACTAAATATCTCTGTAGATAAAATCCAAAATCCTATTAGTCATACTACTAGCAACAGCACAATGCTTGAATAGCTTATACCATGATATCAAGACCCTTTTCTTTCGTCACACTTCTAAGGTTTTTCCCATCCAAATTATGTTTATAATTCAAATCATGATAACCCACGTGCAGTATCTTGTATTTATCATGATCAAAACCCATCCGCCGTTTATATGTCTAACTCACCAAATGATCTAAATCCTTTTGTTAAACAGCAGTATCCTCTTTACAGCCAGCAATATTCAAGACCTTGTTTGTTTTTTGAATTTGAATTTCGCACAAAGCTACTCGAGAGCTATCTGTGCTAGCCTTCCCTAATTTAGTAGTGTAAGACCAGAGGGAAGGCAGCTAGTCATCACCACCTACCGCCAACTCTTGGGCTACTCTTTTACCAACGAATAGTGATATTGACCGTCAATTATAACGCCCCCACGGCTGAAAGGGCGAGGATGTTTGGCGCGACCGGGATGCGAACCCGCGACCCTCGGATTACGAGTCGCACGCCTTAACACGCTTGGCCATGCCGGGCTCCCAAGACCTTGATATCATAAACAAAATTAAGTAACTTGTTGATCATTCCTTCATTAATGTAAATTAAAAAGAGTAATGATTCCAAAACTAATCTATTTTGAGTGAACTCAATTTATAACAACTCTCTGCTTCCTTCCATCCAGCCACTCTACTATCCAATTAGCTAATGTATCCCCCACATCTATAGAGCTAAGCATCTATGTAAGTCTTTTATGTGGCACTTTGTCAAATGCTTTCTAAAAATCCAGATACATCAAATCTGCATCTTAACCCTCGTCTAGACATGAGTAACATTTTCAAAGCAAGCAAAAATATGTGAAAGGCAAGATTTTCCTTTAGTGAAACAATGTTAACTATCCGATAAATTTCTAAATTTTGTTAAACAAGATTGTAAAGTATATTTTATCAAACTTTCCAAACCTTTTCCCAAAAATTATGTGAGAATAATTGGCCTCTAATTACTGGGAGAACTTCTATTATCTTCCTTGAAAATAAGAGTGAGATTTACTAATGTTCAATGTGTAATGTACTTGCCCGTTATTCAAGGACATTAAAAAAAATTGTAGTAAGTGATTCACTTACTTCTTGGGATCTCCTTTAAAACTCTGGGGAAAGATAATCTGACTTAGAATCCTTACCATTTTTTAAACTTGGCAATTTTATTTTAACAAGCTCAGAATTTATGTCATTGTCCTATTCAACTTTGTTTTCACCTATCAATTGCTCAAGATGAGGGATAATGCTTAAGTTTTCAATAGTAAAACCTGAAGAACAAGCTAGCCATTTCATTATCATTCGATACAAGCCTTCTTTCGTCATCCTTCAAAGGTCCTATTCCCATTCTAACATTTTTTGTTACTCCTAATATATTTTTTAAAAATTCTTACTGTTATTTTTTATGTTTAAAGACAATTTTTTTCATACATCCTTCAGGACGTCCTAATTTTCTGTTTGACCAACCTTCTTGATCCTTTATAATCTTTCATAATACCAGTCAATTTAAATTTAATAAATTTGTGATGCTTTTCTTTAATTTTATCTCTTATGCCTTTTGTGAGACAACCTGGTTTTCTACTTGTAGCTACAATTTTCTTTTTGTAAAAAATGTATTTCTTTTGAATATTGAAAATATTTTCTTTACAATTTCTCCACATTTGCTCAGTATCTCTATAAAACATAGCTGCCCAAGACACAACAGATAATTCTTGTTGCATCCCTTCAAAATTTGATTCTTTGAAATTTGTAATCAAAATATCATCATTCCTGATTTCCACATGCAGCAAAACATCAAACCCAACACAGAAGTTATCACTTATACTTAGGTATTCCCACATTTCCGCTCTCCCAACCATCTTTATATTAGACTTTAACAACAAATCTAAAATAGCGTTATTTCTAGTTGGTTCTTTGACCAGTTGGTGAAAAGAAACATTTCTCCTTTATGGTTTAATTCTAACATTTCCCAATATGTCTGAAATTAATATTACCCATAATTATGGCTTCACTAACAGCTGACGTCTTAATCTCGCTGTGAAGTTTCTCACTAAGTTCATTAGTTTCATCTGATGGTTTGTAACATATTCTTGCTACGAGCTTTTGTGCTTGATATCCACAAGCATAAACCCAAATGGATTCAGTTTCCTTGCTATTATTCTTAATATTCTCAACTTCAACAGGATGTAACTCACACTACTCCTCTCCCTCTCTTTACTACTCTTTAGACTTTATTACTTTCCCTGTTAAATAACCTATAACAATGTATTTCAAAAAAAAAATCTGCCATTAAAATCATCAACATTTAACCACGTTTCAGTTATTCGCGTTTTATGAAAATTTTCTTTCATTCCCACAAGTGCTCTAAGATCATATATTTTATTTCTAATGCTTCTAGCATTACAGTAATGACAATTAAGCTCACACTTATATCTACTTTTAAATTTTTTGTGTGCAAAACTTTCCTCTACATCACAATTTTGTTTCATTTAGTTTATATTTCCCTCATCAACTATGTAGTTCCAGTTTAAAATTTCCACAAAAGCTGAGTTAATAGCCCTTGCAAATATGTTAAACCTTTTCTAACTGAAGTGTAAACCAGATATTACGTTTCATTTAACGGATCCCAAAAGCCCAACCAACTAACTTGCTCATTCTTATACTTTAACTTACACTTAGTCCTAGTGATTCAAAATTTCATCTCCACAATTAATTTTTGACAGTATCCCTGACACAATTAATTTATGACCTTTATCTTTAAGTGCTTTTATCAACCCATTTTACGTTTTCATTATCTCCTCTGATTTGTTCTTCTTTATATCGTTATCCTCATATCTCCTCTGATTTGTTCTTCTTTATATCGTTATCCTCATATCTCCTCTGATTTGTTCTTCTTTATATCGTTATCCTCTACACGCACAAAAAAGACTGCATCGTTGCCAGTCCTCGTCATTAGATCTCTTACTCTGTTAGTTGTGTCTTCCACCTATGCCCCGAGATAGCACAGTTTAACTATTTTTTGTCCATAATTATCCCTCATACTATTCTATCTACATGTTGTGTCAAGGAATCACCTATAACATCTATAAATTCACAGTCCATACCCTTTTCTATATTATTTTTTTGCTTTCTCTCCCTACAATAGTTTCTCGTCTGCACATGCCAATGGCTGAAATCTGTTGCTTGGTAGAATAGGATCTTTACAGTTAAGTTAATACCCTTTTTAACGTGCTGAATGTCATTGTTAATCTTATATGTGAAAGATCAAGCTTCTCTTCAAACCTTGTTGTCATTACTCGCAATTTTTACTTATCTTCATCTAGTTCCTCAACTTTAGTCAGGATAACCTCAAACTTTTACTCCATCCTTCAACTTTACATGTAAGCTTCACATTTTAACTACAACTTTCCTTAAAGGGCATATTAATTCAAAGTTTCTCAATAAACCCTATTTGTTGCACATATCGCACCTAATAAACTGGGAAAGCTTAACTCCCAAACCAGTTTTAACTATTTTATTATTTATAGAATTAAAATAAACATTCGATACTATGATTACCAGTAGTCTGTTTAACACTGCTAAAACACAAGTTTGGCCATTAACTAGTTTTTAGACAGTATCTGATAAGGTATACAATGTATTTAATTTTTATAATCTAATTTAAGTCTTAACTAAGTCTAATTTAACGTTATACTATATATTACACTACTAAAAGCTAAAATTAAACGTTTATACCTACTATTTAGTCCACAATCTTACTAAATCTAGTTATTTTTTTTATTATTGAGCTGTGATTTCTGTATTACTACTATTACGTTTATGTGTATTAATCACAAAACCTCCACCCTTGATGCCTGGCCAGTCTACTCTATCGTTAAAAAAGTGTATCTGAGCAAGTTTAAATAATACATCTGGTTCTCTAGACTGACGCTCTGCCACTGTATTGATTGTGCATGCTGTTTAAGCAGATGTTTGAGCTTTAAATGCTTACACAATACCATTTCAAATACGTCAACACATTAATCTAAGTGGCATGTTTTGAATAAAATTCAGTAACATCTATATCTACTGTTCGACTCGCAATCTGAGGTTCGCGGGTTCGAATCCAGGTCATATCAAACATGCTCGCCTTTTCAGCCGTGGGGCGTTATAATGTAACGGTCAATCCCACTATTCGTTGGTAAAAGAGTAGCTCAAGAGTTGGCGGTGGGTGGTGATGATTAGCTGCCTTCCCTCTAGTCTTACACTGCTAAATTAGGGACGGCTAGCACAGATAGCGTCGAGTAATTTTTTGCGAAATTCACAAACAAACATCTATATCGACTGACTGTGCGTCAATTTACTATGTATGGATCATCTGTCTTTCCTTTACATTAATGTAAAGATTACGTCTATATTTACGTCATTAATATCTGCTTCACTATAACAAACCTAGAATGCCCAGTAAGTAAAATATAACAATAAATTATCGAACAGGTATTAAAAATATGAAAATGCTTGTGACTGGCATGCATCCGATCAGTCTTCCAATCCTGATATGTCTAATGATATCCAGTGTTAAAACAAACAGTTTAAAGTAGTAGAATGGGATAAAGGTCCAGTACACGTACATTGTACAAACAGGACTTAGTTCTAGTACTCTGAGGCTTCTATAGTGTTACAGTTCAAACACGAGTTATTGCACATGTTTACGGTCTGGTAATGGTTGTTGAGAAATTTCATGCATAACAATGACATGGCTCATTCTATAGTTATAAGCAACAGGTTGCAAGAAAACGTACCTTCACTTAATGAGACCCTTTAACAGATCACATAGTCATAACTCGGCACTATTTATATTTTATAAATAACTACATAAAAATCTTTTCTGCCATTCAGATCCATGTTCGTATAGAACGTATTTCTGGAAAGAATGAGCTAGTTCAATGGAAACTATCCGTAATGTATTAGGTTCTCACGTGAAACATACAACGTTACAAAAAATACTGCATCATTCAACCTTTTCTTAGGTTCTATATTATTAATCAAAATGAGATAGAAGTGAAAAATAAAATGCTGAACTGCTTAAAGAATACATTAGTATATCAAATAAAAATAAGCTAAGAATTATAAACGTGTAATGTGCAAAATCGATGGTAAACAAAATACCCACATTAAGTTTCATGTAAAATTTTAGTCCCTTAAATAATAGTAGGATGCCATGATAATACTGAAATAGATTAATTGTGTTTTGTATGAAGTAATATAAAACTATACAGAATTGATATGTCTTTATGGATAGTTTCCTTGTGAGTTCTTGTAACTTAACACGTTGAAAACAAGGGATCAGATACTCACTCAAGACATTGGTTGCTCATCCATCTATGAGAAAGATAAATATTTACACAAATTTACACATTTTTTTATGAAATCAACTTTTCCTTCTTAAACTCTTGAAAAGCGAAGGTCTCCACCACTGTTGATGTTAATTCGTTTCATAAATCAATCCCCATGTTAGAAGAAACGGCCTTAAATATAGCCTAATTTTCAATTTTTAAATTTTAAACATATTTTTTTTTCGTCTTATTATCTTCAAAATATAGCACAAAGAAACTAAAGGACAAAGGCCTACTGATCCCCGAATAATCTTTAGTAAAACTTCTCTTTCCATTTTCTTCTCAAGATAAAATAAAATTTTTATCCCATCCATAAAAGATGGCCTTCCCATTCTAAAATAATTCTAGTACCTGTCTTCTGAATCTTAACCAACAAGTCAATATTCTTTCCTATGTAAGGAGACTAAAACTGTAAATAGTATTCTAATTAAGGCCTAGAAAGATAATTACCTATTTTTCCTTGTAATTAGTATGCCTATAAATGTATTTTAAAATTCTTTTAGCTTGGATATTAGAAACAGAGTACTACCTGATGGCTTGAATCACTGTAAAAACAAAATTGTTTTCTTCAGTCACACTATTGAATGTATCATATCTATATTAAACGTGCAATCGAAGTTACGACTCAAATGCAATACAAGGTCATATTCACGTGGGTACACCCCCAATATTTTTAGAAGTTTGACTAAACTGTCATAAATGTTTTCTTTTTTAAATAACAATGTTCTTTAGGAATTCAAATGTAGCTATCACAGTATATAGGTGAATAGCCTGGATTTGTTATATGGCGGCGTAAGTGTATGTTTTCTCATAGCAAAGTCACATCGAGCTATCGGTTTAGTTTACCAAGAGGAATCGAACCCTTGAATTTAGTGTTGTAAATCCGTAGACTTACCGGTGTAACAGCGGGGGGCTAGATAGCGGCGTTGCAGTCCTTATTATACGTAATACGTTCCCTTTCCGAACCCATTATTTCTACGATATAAGTTTAGCTCCTCATTCAGTGTTACAACAGAATGAGTTGTTGATTTTTCATTGAAAATTTGTAGATTTTACGTAAACAGCCATGCAGTTGTATAAGTTAAATTTCATGCAAACTTGCTTCTAGATTTAATCTTATGGTACTTATTTTTCTGCCAATTTTTGAAGAGTATACTCAAGACCCATGTAATATTAGTATGCTTTGCATGCTACTCGTGCTTTGCACAATACACTTTGACTTTTAATCTCACAAATTTAAACCCCCATTTCGAACATTCTGTGTACGGGCCTGGTCTCAGGGAGAAGAGTGCCTCCAAATTGAAATCACTTATCTACTGCTCTTTATTTTCTACATTTACTGTAATTAAAAATAACTTGTCAAATATATGTTCAACTTATCAATGGATCCACGCTATTTTGTACCAGGATAGACCGGAGTTAGGGGTAGGTTGTTACAATATTCATAATTATCCATAGTCTTGTAATGACGCAGTTGTGTATGACAAGTTGTGATTAGAACATCTCGGTGTCAGTTATCAAGGAGTAAAGAACGGAAAACGTGAGGCTTTCCAAAGGTAAGAACAAGAAATACATTTTTTTTGTCCTCAGTAGCTTTTTTGTGCACAGAAATAGTTTAATATTATTTTAGTAATTAAAAGTACTTGTGGAAATGAAGCACGTGAACAAACAAGGTATAAAAACCTTTATTATGTGAAACGCACAACGATGATTGACATACTGCTGGGATGCTTGCCACACATCGTAACACTACAGAAATATTAATGTTACCAAAAACGCTGAGATTTCTTAGATAAGTCAATTACAGAAAAAAAAAATTCTGAATAAGAGGAAACAAAGCCACACCACAACATATAGAATATCATAAGAAAAGTTATAAAGATCATATTACTTAAAATCCCACAACGATCATTGTTTGTTTATTTTGGAATTTCGCACAAAGCTACTCGAGGGCTATCTGTGCTAGCCGTCCCTAATTTTGCAGTGTAAGACTAGAGGGAAGGCAGCTAGTCATCACCAACCATCGCCAACTTTTGGGCTACTCTTTTACCAACGAATAGTGGGATTGACCGTCACATTATACACCCCCACAGCTGGGAGGGCGAGCATGTTTTAGCGCGACGCGGGCGTGAACCCAGGACCCTCGGATTACGAGTGCACGCCTTAACGCGCTCGGCCATGCCAGGCCTCACAATGATCATATTTTTGTTTTGTTTCTTATACGTTTATACGAATTAGACATTTGTTTTATAGGATCTTTCACTTGCTAACCAGTATCCACTTATATCACTTGATGAGTTAGTTGTTTTTTCCAAGCAATTCTATCAAGTGAAGAATCTATCTCATTAGGTGTCACAACCCCGTTAAAAAAACTAATCGTGATAACTAACTTTTCTTTAATACTTAAGCTGTATATTAGAAAATTTGCAAGATACAGTGGTTTTTATATAGCATAGACGATATTTTATGTGAGTAGAAAAATAATCAGTTATGTTTCCTTCCTGTTAATAAAACAATATTTAAAAAACTAATGACTAGTCCTGGCTAATCCTACTTCAACACATAATTTAGCTTGAAATACCCTAGAGTCTCATGTCATTAGCAATGCTTATGCTCCAAGAATATCAATAACGTATAAACGGAAAAACAAAGATCCAGCCACTGTGGTATTCCACTAGCAAACAACAAACGAAAAAAAAAACCTACTGACTAAACTCCATTAATAATAACAATTTACCTTCACTTATCCATCTATCCATCTACTATATATTCCATCAAACTAGTCTTTAGCAACACCTACTGATGTGATTTTCTTACCTAATATGGCCAGGTGGTTAAGGCACTGGACTCGCAATCTGAGGATCGCGTGTTCGAATCTCCATCACACCAAATCTGTCCTTTCAGCTGTGGGGGCATTATAATGTTACGGTTAATTCCACTATTCGTTGGCAAAAGAGTAGCCCAAGAGTTGGCGGCGGGTGGTGATGACTAGTTGCCTCCCCTCCAGTCTTACACTGCCAAATTACAGACGGCTAGTGCAGATAGCCCTCGTGTAGTTTTGCTCGAAATTCAAAACCAAACCTTACCTAATATTTTACGTTGAAACTCATCAATTTATTATTATTTAAGTACATCGAGGTAACACCCTTTCCATTGTCCAAATAACACATGACAAGGTCGAAAAAGTTAGATTTGTAAGACAAGATGTCCCTTTAGTGAATTCATTTGGGTTTTCTTTTATGATATCACATTTCATTATATGATTGTTTAAAACTCTTTTGTACCATATTCTCTACATACATTCTTATTAAAGCAGGAAGAATAACCAACCTAAGAAAAGGCAACTGTTGTCATTCTGTTTAAAATTAAAAGTACTTTAAGCAACTCTCCAATCCTCAGTCACCAGGTCATTGTGTATTGACCTCCATTTACACCCAGCGGACAACTGTGCTAGGTCTTGTGCTTTATATATTTTTAATCTCCCGTTCTTGCTATTTTATCATCAAGGAATCAATATCTACATGGGTGAAGTCAATTCCAATATTTTTATATGGAATACCCAAGATCAAAAATACAAACTAGTAACACATTCACTTACACGGATAGAGAAAATAAAACGTTTTAAATCTTAACCATCTCACAGTCTTCATTTCAATATTTTGCATTCTTTTAACAAATTTAAATGTCCCCTATTGTTAAATTTAACACTTCCAGCTAGTTGTTTCTCATAAGCATTTTGGATTTCCTGACTAATGTTTTGCCTAAATTTTGGCTTATCTACATTTCTACAAATATTCTATCCCAGCTAAAACATTAAACTTTTTAAAATGAGGTCATTTATTCTTTATTTTCTCATTTACATTTTTTCATAAACCACATAGGTTTGAATTTCCTTCAATTTTATCGTTTTTCTTTTATCTGTGCCTTCACCCGTGCCACAGTAGTATATCTGCAGACTTCCAACGCTAGAAACGGACTTTCGATACCCGCGATAGGCAAAGTATAAATAGCCCATTATATAGCTGTGTGCATAACCTACAAAAATATTTCTTTTTAGGAACATGTTAATAGTGAATTAAACACATTATCTCAATTTATTAAAAATTAATTTAATTCATGGTCTCACAATATGCTTTCTGAAAAATACGGAAATAAAAGAAAAAATACTTTTATTATTAATATGCAGCAGAACATCAAACCTAATTACGCAGTGATAACATTTCCCCTGATGTTCTACTATTTCAATTTTGTTAACCACAGCACCATGAGAAGATGACAATATATCTAAACTTCTGTGATCATTTGGTATAAAAAATCAACCTGAGCAGTTTCAATAACACTTTATTAATTACTACTTGACTCCATACAATCAGAATTAATGTCACCCACAAATATTGTATCAGTATTCTTATTAATAACGAATCTGATATCATTACACAATTTTTCAATTACATTAGCTGTCTGATCAATTCGTTTATAATTGTTATAACAGTTGACAATGAAAAGTTTTCTACCATTGAAACCCATTTCTTCTCAACCTATAAAATGCAAACATTTATATCTTCAGTCCCAAAAAGGTGCAATTTAGGCCTCGTATAAAGAATTTCTCAACCCTCTTTTAAAAAGTTTATTAATGTTCACTTATAACCTGAAATTTCAAAATAATTTCTGTTATTAATGGTCTACACATCTAACCACGTTACAGTAGTCCCCATTATATCATAGTCGTTCATTTTATATACATTTTTTGCTATAATTTGTTTCCTTTTCCCTCTATACATGTACATATATATATATGTATGCGTTTGTGTGTGTAACAATATGATTTGCGAATTTTAAAAGACCGAAAATTATAACTATGTAATAGCCATTTCAAATTGCTTTTTAGTTAAACTATAGTTATTTTTTATTATTTACATTTTTTATTATTAATATAATTTTCCTTGAGGGTATATACCATTGAAAGCTGGATTAGATCTCTTTGATGGGCAAAGTGCACATATTCCATTGTGTAATTTTGTGCGTAACAAGAATATTAATATTCGCTTAGTATATGTATCTATTTTTATCCGCGGCATAAGCAGTTCATAAAATGTTTCTGAGTATATTTTTGTTTTTTCAAATACAAACTTCAGTTCATAGTTCCGTCATCTCTTGGCCGATTTGAGATCTAATTATAGTTTTCAACCCAAAAGGTCAAACCCTTTGAATTGATAACTTTGACCACGACCATGGTCTCACAGATGAACATACTCTAAACCTACCTAAAAATATTTTAAATGCCGCAACTACGAAGATTCCCTTTTATTTATTTCGTATTCATGCTGTATCAGTTCTATTGTTCATATAAAAAATCAATAAACTCAGAAAATAAGTACCAATATCAAATGTTAGCAACAATTATCTCAACATGAATTTACGTTCCAATAACTACGTCAGATATAAGTAAAAACAATAACTTTTCACGTGTTATGTGACAAAATGATGTTGAAGTTATGATCAATAACAAATCTTTGTTGTTTGTCATAACACTGTCCTAAAACTTGTATACTCTATGAATATTTCAAGTGTCTAAATGAAATGCTTTCATTCCGATATAATACATTACTTACCTGTTTGAAACTGCGATACATTAGCTGAATTTCTCGGCGAGAAAATTTCGTGTCACGGCATAGAGCCTCCAAACCATCGGTATCTGAATGAAAGCGGTAGGGACGCGCGTGCTCCATGGCGGGATAAAGAAATGCAGTTCAACAACGTTCTACTGAGTTTAGTTAGAGGTTCGTGTAGTTGTAGATAATAGTGGCAGATATTCCTATATCTGTCTAACAACTCTATATCGAATGCTGCAGTTTCAAACCTAGGGTTAAAACTAAGTATAAACAACTGAAAAATATGAGATTCACCTGACAATGCTTCGCATGTATATGTTGGCAGGAAGCCAACCTCATGTGTTAACTTTAATGTCGGAAACGAAAACCGACTGACAGCCAGAAACTGACGGATATGTGAGAAACCTGTTTTACTATGTACTGTAGGTGGCGCGCATGTGTACTTAAAACGGTAGCTAGCGTATGTTTTTGAGTGCGCTGATTATTAGCAATGTAACCTAATGTTCAACTAGAGTAACATAAAACATAATCTCGGCAGGTTATGGATTCCAGTAACGATTACTGCATCACATGTTGATTATAAATAGATAATTTTAGATTGCATTTTCATGAAAGAAAACACTGTGATTCTAAACTTATTTGAATTTTTAATGCCGAAGAAGAAGAAACAGACAATAAACAATGAATATTATCTGTTGACGGTGATTACAAGAAACTACTTCAGTTTAGAAACCAGACTTGAAAAAACATTAAATTATGATTAATACATTCAATTTAACAAAGTTATGATTAATACATTCGGTATAACAGTATGGACTAAACCCAGAAAACGACATTGAAAACTATTTTCTTTTAATAGATAAAAAACGAATTCTCGGACTAGTGAAAATGTCTGCATTTTCACCACCTGTGCTAATGAGTAATCTTGTAACTGGTTTATACATCTTATGATAGTGGTATTTTAACTAGTTTATATTCCTTGTCATAGTGCTATTTTAACAAGTTTCTGTCTCTTACCATGATATTATTTTAGCTGGTTTGAATGTCTTACTCAAGTGGTGTTTTTAGCTGGTTTATATGTGTTATCAAAATTGTTTTTTAACAACTCTGCACCTCTTATCATAGTGATATTGTAAGAAGTTTGTATCTCTTATCGTAATGGTGTTGTAACAAGCTTGTATCTCTTGTCTTAACGGTATTTTAATAAGTTTGTATCGCTTATCGTAGTGGTATTTTGATGGTTTATGTGTTTTATTATAGCGGTATCTAAAGAAGTTTGTGTGTCTTATCATAATGGTGTTTTAAGTGCTTTATGTGTCTTATCATTGTGGTACTTTAACAAGTATGTATCTGTTACCATAGTGGTTTTTAGCTTATATGTTTTAGCATAGTGGTATTTTAACTGTTTTATGTGTCTTATCATAATGGTATTTTAACAAGTTTGTATGTCTTATCATAGCGGTAGTTTGACTGGTTTATGTGTATCACCATAGTGGTATTTTAACTGTTTATTTGTTTTATTATACCAATATTTGAATAAGTTTGTATCTCTTAGCATACTTGTTTTTAGCTTGTTTATATATCTTATCATAGCAGTTTTTTAACGAGTTTGTATGTCTCATCGTAATAAAGTAACTGCTTTATGTGTCTTATCGTAGTGGTATTTTAACGGTTTATGTGTTTTATTATAGTGGTACTTTAACAAGTTTGTATCTGTTACTATAGTAGTTTTTAGCTGGTTTATATGTTTTATCACAGTGGTATTTTAACTGCTTTGTGTCTTATCATAATGATATTTTAAGAAGTTTGTATCTGTTATCATAGTGGTATTTTGGCTTGTTTATGTATATCACTATAGTGGTATTTTAACAATTTTTTATGTCTTAGCATAGTGGTATTTTGACTGCTTTATGTGTATCACCATAGTGGTATTTTAACAAGTTTGTATGTCGTAGCATAGTGGTATTTTAACGGTTTATGTGTTTTATTATAGCGGTATTTGAACAAGTTTGTGTCTGTTACCATAGTTGTTTTTAGCTGGTTTATATATCTTATTATAGTGGTATTTTAACTGGCTATGTGTCGTATCATAATGTATTTTTAACTGGGCTGTATACCTTAGGATAGTGACATTTTAGTACATTCTCATGTCTTGAAACGTTAGCAATTAAACACATTATTTAGAATATTAAATATTCTATGAACAGCAAAGCAAGTGCCGCTAGTGAAGTGTTTGTTTGTTAATAATTTATACCGTGGGTTATCCGTGCTCTGCTAAGTACGGGTATCGAAACCTGGTTTGTAGCGATGTAAGTATGCAAACATACCGCTGTGTGACTTGGAATCCCAGCAAAGTGAACATAAAAAGTTGCTTTAAACAATCAATTTCATATACTTTCGAAAAATTCTAAAATACTAATCGACTATAGTGTGAGAATGGAAGGGCTGTTCTCCCACATACAAACACATATCCATATTTAGTTGATTTTTTCGCAGTTTTGACATTTTATTTCGCAAACTCAATTAATCTAAATAACCTTATAATATCATAGTTATAAACATCCTTAGGAAATATTGTGGAAAAGTAATTTTATTAACCTTATTACATGGTCTGTTTAAAAAAAAATATGAATATGTGAATTATCCAGTAAGAAAATGGAGGTGAGTGATTTACAGCATTATCCAGAAAGAAAATGGAGAGGTTGTGATTTATAGACTTAAACCATGGGAGAGAAAACACATTTCAAAATCTGTTGGGATTTCTAAAAATGTAAAAATTTCTGGTGATTTATAAGACCTATAAACTAAAAAATGTTTTTAATAATTTAAAATAAAAATCTGAATTGCATATTACACCTGATGTCCTTTTGTGGCTTTAACATAAGAACCTGGACCGGATGCTATATGTGATGTACCCTTTGCTAATGTTAACGTAAGAATCTCAACCAGATATATAAATGAAATATTCTAATCATACACTAATGTGGATATTTATACTATATATAAGTACTGGATAAAATTTTCACCTTATATTCGTTTTTGTATTCCAACATCAATACCTACCAAATTTTCATACACCCACGTGTCGGCAGATTTCTACTCTTAGCCTCTGAGCATCAAAGTATACATACTATACTTTATTGTTTTTCAACAAAAATAGATGTGCGGGTATATATTATAAATCTATTTAATAAAAATATTTTTTTTATAAATTGTTTGTCTTCTTTCCTTTGATTTTAGCTTTAGAAAATAACTTATACATAAACGTGAGAATTACGATTAGCTTAATTGAACGGAAACATATCAAATAAAAACTCTGGACTACATAAATAAGCATTTAAAATAGGAGAAAAGACTTTAGACTACATAATATATAAAAATAAGTAACATATACGAAAATGTGTTTGTTGCAGAGCTGTTGTTTAAAACTGAATTGCTAAAATACTATTTAAACGTTCATATGTTGCCACTGTGACGTCCTGGCTTCCTGAAAATTACATGGTAGTTCTAGCTTTATTTTCTTCCATAGTAGTTTTATTGTATTTCCGTATTAGATTTTAGTTCCTTATGTCTTGTGCTAGATGTAGTTCCATGTTTCCCGTAGCAGTTTTATCTCCCTGTATTTTTGTGGAAACTCAAGATCCATTTATATTTGTTTTAATCTGCATATCTAATGTCGAATTAATCCTAGTTGAAAGTATATTTGTGTATAAATTCATTCCGTGTTTGTAACACTGGAAGAAGTTAATCATCTGTAGCTTTTAGATTCAGTGTATTTTCACTACTTTTATTTACTCAGTAACCCATAAAGTTTCATTCTTGAATGAAACCAGTAAAATACAGAGCACACTTTTACAAAGAGCCATCACAAGATCTGAGTCTTGTAGTGACTATTTAAAGTATGTATGGCTCAAAGTGAGACAAAGAAAAACAATTATTTGATTACTTGCTTAAATATTTCTTTTTTGTAAATTCCCTAACCTTCAGTACGTACATACTGCGTACAAATTTACAAAGGATTCTGTTTTTAATCGCCCATAGTTGAAAATGAATAAGGATCAAAACAGGTATATAAGATTTTTTCCCATAAAAATCTTCAGGCAGCTAAACTGTCCATGAAATACATAACGTCTCAACTGGTGGTAACTCCATGGACGATACATGTATGTAAATACACGCGTAACCAACAAATGAGAAGTGAGCTAAAGAGCCGAATGAATCTTTAGTTTCCAAACAAAATTAATCATTTCATAAAAACCGAAGCTGAGGGGAGATAAAATTAAGCCTTGTGTGCTTTAAAAGCATCGATCTTAGGCCAAGGGTGATAACTTCTCTTTCCAAGGATCATCATGTAGTTACCTCATAGATATGTGTTATTGACGCATGCGTATTAGTGATCGGTGCAACAAATGGCTACTACTCGGTCGATAAAAAGGAATTTCAGATCCAATCTAACCGCCATTATTTGAAGAGCCACTTTTGTATTCTACTTTCCTTAGAGGCCAGTAGCTCGGGTTTATGGTTCACTGATTCAAACTTAAACCGTCAGTGAGATTGATACGTGTTCTTCTTTCTTTTTGAACAGTACTAAGTTAACTCCAAATAGTCATGAACATAGTTAACGCACTCCATTCTGTCTAACCGATAAAATCAATTTATCCTCAGCGCGTAGGAATGGTTCTTCTGAGTTTATATATGCAGACAAGGTGTCGAGATATGGCACATCATGAAACACCAGTTCGTCTCTCACGAGTAGGTAGAAGTGTAATATCCGCTTCCGTAATGTTCAATAAGTTCAGAATCTATAGCATACATAGTCAGACCTCCATAAATAAATGTTACTATAGATAGCTTCAGATATGTTTCTGATAATTTAATCGTCGTTTATTCTTGAAAAATACTTTCACAGATCTTCTGAAGTTAGTGTTTTTGTATATAGATCATTTTTACATTACAGAACAGGGAGCTAAAATTCAAATTACGTTACAGTGACTTGGAATAAAAAGTTAAATTTATTATCTTAGATCTATTAAACAGCTGGGATGATTACCTGAGCTTATTACTAGTGAATCATCATCTAAGTTGAACAAGTGTGTTAAATGACAACTGTTTAAAGTGCTCAATATATTAATTACCTTCTGTTATCTAAATAGTGGGGAAAGAAGAAAACTGTCTTTCTTAGATTTCTTAAGG
Source organism: Carcinoscorpius rotundicauda (assembly GCA_011833715.1). NCBI lineage: Eukaryota > Metazoa > Arthropoda > Merostomata > Xiphosura > Limulidae > Carcinoscorpius > Carcinoscorpius rotundicauda. The sequence continues at coordinate 48,423,212 of CM022394.1, read as the reverse complement.
GATTTTTTCAACTGATTACACTCTTTATCTTTCTACGTGAAGTATAAAAACTAACAAGAAGTAAAAAAATCATTGCACCGATCAAGATTACGAACTACTCTTCCAAAAATTGAACTAAACTAATGACTAAATCAAAAAAGAAACAAGGTAATTGAATTGTCAAACTCAAAGGACTCATTTTTTAAAGCAAACTAGGCTCAAAATACATAAGGCGAAACCTTCAAACGATATTTTATTTTAAAAAGTAAAAAGGTTGACAAGTATCCCATTATTTAAACACAAAGTCTTTCTGACTACATATTTTCTTTAAGTAGTTCTTTCATTTACACGTGTTTCCCCAATACACCAATGTTTTGGGACAGATTAAGGGTCTTTTATAAGGAGTGTTGTTCTTCTATCAGCTCATAGATTTTTTTTATATATCGCTTCTGTTTGTAAGTCCAACTCTGAAAAACTATGTATTGCTTCGACATTTTGCTTTAGATTTTCAACCAGATTCATGTGGTAAGATAAGCTGTAATTCTTTACGACCAATAACAATTTTACGTAATCAACATTTCGGTATCACGACTTTATAAGGATGATTTTTCACTTTATTCTTATTCATTTCAAAGTTTGCCTGATATATTACTGAAAGCGAAAAATTCAAAAGAAGGTATAAAAATATCCAGACAATATTTTCGTTCTTATCAACTAAAAACACAAGTATTTTCGCTCTGTATAACACTAAAAGAGATTTGTTTGAAATGTAACAGTACGTCTGAGATTGTAAAATTGTTAAGCAACATCGTACGAGGAACGTTTGTTTGAAATATAAACAGAATTGAATTAAAAGTAAATAACTTTGTCAAAATATAAATTTGAAAATTAAACTCTTTAATGATAATTTTAGTCTAAAAACGATCAATTCTAGAAGCATTTTAGAACACCTTCTATTTAGGGTATTCCTGCTAGCTAGTAAACAATGTTTAGATACATCATTGTGGCCTTTGCTGTTTTGTTTTCTTACTTTGGTTTAATCTGAATATTTAAACTCTTCATATCAGTGTCAATCAAACCGTTTGTATCTCTCTGCACCAAAAGCTATATCACATTATTTCTATTTATAACGCTATAAAACAAAATTCCAACCATAGTAGGAACTCACAAAGTAATGGTCTCTCATGCTAGTATAAAGCTTTTATATTTAGTGAATTTGATAGGAGGATGAAAATCTAGCAACAAACACTGTTAAGACAAGAATGACACAAGAATTGACCAACAGAGTCTGTTATCAATAAGATATTTGTAAGCTTACTGAAGTCATGAACATAAACATTTCTAAAAAAAACAGTACAAGTCAAATCAGAGCAGTACATAAGTATGAAATTTCACTACAGTAGTAGTAACAGTAATAGCAGAATTTGTATTTCGATAAACTTGAGTCCTGGTGATGTAATGTAGTGGTTAACATTTCTACTTGATCGTAGGTCAAAGATCAAGACCACACTAAAGAATAACTATATAATTTGAGAAAATTTTATTTCTGTTTTTGCCTTGATACATAGTATAATTAATCTCTGATTTATTATGTCACGAACGTTACGTATTACGATTTCAAACAGCCGGACATTTTAATTTCAGCAGTTACTTGAATTTCAATATGTATCAAATTTATGATATTTGCTAACAAGATTGATACACACTATTTTCTTTCTTAACACGAATATTTTACTATACAAACAAAAATACAACTTATAATAACAGTTATTAGAAGTAGTTATTAAAAAATGGTTTATATACAAAAGTTTTACAAACTTACAAATAATAATGAATTTTATATCTAGTTTAGAACTGAATCTTTTATCGATGTTCACGGAGAGCAAATTAATTCTTTGTTGATACACTTGTACATTTCTCTTGACAGCTAGCTAGTTTGAAGCACCCGTAAGTTTTCACCGATAACAATACACATTCAATAATATACGTCGCAAGCATCAAACTGAAATACAAACAGGCATGAAAATAAACTTATAACTGTAAATTCGCTGCAACGTAGAGTAATATCTCATGTTATGATTCACAAAATTAATACCTTTACGGACCCTAAATTACTCCAGTCATAAATTTCCCCAGTTTGCAAATGCATTTATACATCAGTAAATAATCTCTAGTATATATTCTTCATTATTTTTCTACCAAATAACAGAAACGTCATAGCTATAGAAATATCCACCTTACTGACTTGATGTATTTTACCTGGACCCCCGAAAATGTTCTAATTCAAGAGTAAATAAAATCAAAATTAAGAGTAACAAACGTTATTTTCTCTTGTTTTTGAAGTGCACGTGTCATGTTGTGTTGTAACCTACAAGCTGCATAATACTTCTCGCGACTCATGACACGCATACGTTAACGTCCGTCATTTTAGTGTCTACTGACTGACTGACAGGCAACACACTACTATATTGTTGTGAGTATGGTTAAAACACGTGATCCTACAGGTGTATATATACATATGTATAAGTGCATTTTAGAAAGGACTGATCTTATCTTATACTAATGTATTTAAGGAAGACTCTCTTCATTGTAATGTACTTCAGGTTGACGTTTATGTATACTTTTAAATTCTCAACCTTAAATGTATTAGTAATTTTTCTATCGTTTATCATGTCTTACCAAATATTACTAATTAAACTTTGTTTCTCATAGAAATATCAAAAGCCAACATTTTTGTATAAAATGGAAATATTTTAAGTACTGATGTTCATAATGTACACACATGCATATAAAAATTATAACCTAATGTGGGCACTAATCTAATCGAAATAGTGTTTCTTTTACCCACATCTCTTCTTGAATATGATTAACAAATTTTGAAAGTTATGCGTAAATCGTTTGAATATAATCTTTTACGAAGTATTTTATCAAAGGCCACCTTAAGCTAAAAAAGAAGTCTAAAAGTACTCTTGTTTGTGTAAAAGGAAAGCCTAAAAGTATAAATGTATGTGTGTTTTCGAGTTATAGTAAGAGACGAATGGGCTCTGTTTTTTTCGTATTGTGATAGATAATGGGCTGTTTCTGTGGTAGAACTCTGTATTTCGGAGTTAGTGACCCTTGTTTGAATTGGTGAGATAACATATTATAATTTCCTTACTTTAAGCTTTGTGTGCGTTATAGACAAAGCAGTCAATACCTATATGATGAGTGGTAGGGTATTGCTGACGATAAATGATCTTAGTAACATTGTCAAAAAATACAATTCGGGTCCTTTCTTTTTCCAAATGCAAGAATAATTTTCATACTTGTATATTAAAGGTGGCAGGTTAGTAGACACTAGACTGTGTGGAAAGGTACATCGGGATTTTAACCAGTTGGTTCTAATGAAGTCCCCAGTACCAGTAGCACAACAATTAGTCTACAGGCTTATAACGCTGTAAACTAGATTTCGATACCAGTGGTAGGCACAGCACAAATTGTTCATTGTATAAATTTGTGCTTAAATATAAGCAAAAAAAATGGTTTTGGTAAAATTATTGAAACTTTTTGCAGATTAGATTTAATCTTATCTAGTGTTTAAGTAAAAAAAGGGTGTAAATTTTATTTACTTAAACTTTTAAAAGTTGTCCTTTATATTCATAACTATTAATCAAAACATTTGGGGACCTTGATCATTGGAAAGTTTTAAACAAATTGATAAAAAATCCTCATCCTTGAAGTAATAAATTATGACTATGTCTAAACTTAAACACGTGATGTTGTCGAAATCTACTTTTTGGCACTATAAAACAAACCTTGAAGTAAGATTAACATGTATATATAAGCATAATAAAGGAAACAAAAATGTTCTCATCCTACTCGCCTTTCATTTTCCTTCTCCTTGAAAACGATATTAAACTCCTATGCTTGTGCTCATTTCTTCTTAATCCATGTTTCTAATTTTCGTAGCCGTTTTAATTTTGTATTCAACATTTCAATACACTTGAATCATGATCTATTTATAAATTAATGTAGTTATCAAATTTAAAAGTTGATCCTTCCTTGGAATATAAATATATATAGTGACGGCCTCTTTGAACCTGTCTTTTAATGTTGTAAGTTATTATTTCCATTGTATTGACAATAATAGGTATGCAAAGAACGATTTATAAGAATAAAGAAATGTTTATTAATGGTGGAACATTTTACATGCTTTCCCATAAATAAAACTTTTCCTTATGCTTATAAATCGTTTCTGGCTCACTTATCAACATATTACCATAACGTTACCCGAGTATCGTACTGAGTGCTAAAGTAAGTTAATTAATTCAGTGATGACGAGAAAACCCACTTGTAGAGAAATATATATGTAAAAACGGCTGATTTGGGTTAAAAAAACTTATGTAGCGAAACAAACATTGTTTCGACCTTCTTCGATCATCGTCAGGCTCACAAAGAAAGAAAAAGGTAACTCTCTCTTTCTCTCTGGTATTTGGGTATATTTATTTGTATACCCAGGAGGGTCAGGTACACTAGACCTCTTCCTCCTTCCATGACTTTGTCGAAGTGGCCAAATTAATATATTTCGATTAAATACTGAATGGCTGGAGTGATATCATAAATTTAGTCAGGTTCTCTTCAAGACAATGTCCATTTATATTGCTCTTTGATTTTTTATTATTTTTTTAATAAGTCTAGAACGTAGGTGGCCTGTTTTATTTTAGCTTTATTCTATTACTACTATTATTATTATTATTTTAAATGACTTTATCTGAATGATCTAATGTATAAATTTAATGGGGAGAGGTGTTTAGATCTCTCTTCGTCATATATGCAATATCTGTCTAGTTCGCATAACAACTCCTTTTTTCGCCAATTTTTATCAAAATATTCTATTGTACTATGTAGAAGTCTGTCTGGTATTGTTTGTGTGTTTGAGTAATTATGCATGAACTTTGTTGAAGTGGTTTTAGATACTCTGTATGCTGATGTAATTAGTGTATTCTGTAATGCTTGGAGTTTTGTTTGAATTTGTTTCACACTTACATTGATCCATGCAGAAGCTGCATAGTATTGTACATTTTAATGATGTTTTCCTATGTTGTTCTGTAGTTTTTACCATTTAGACTCTCAGCATAGTTTACTCTTCGCCACATTTTAGTTTTTATGTTATTTACATGTTTTATCAATGTAAGTTTCGAATCAAATTTTAATCCTATAAATTTTGCATGTATTTTATAAATAATGTAGGTGAGGTATAATAACAAGATATGACATTCCATTTAATACTAAATTTATTCAAAAACCAGGCACAAAACTAAGGTCTATACTATGTGAAAAAAACACTGACCATGTGATCACCTATCGGTCAGTTACCTTTTACTTTCTTTGTGAACCTGACGATGTCCGAAGAACGTCGTAACGTTGTTCGCTCCTCTACGTACAAAAATTTTCTCAACCCAAACCAGCCGTTTTTACATATATAAGTTAATTAAGATATTGCAACTTAAGTTGTATAGTTAGCTTTTCATCTTCCTTATTGCTTTCATGACATCTAGAGATGATCCTCAGAGGTCATCGTAAATCAAGTAGTTGAGTTGTTTTTACTCAAAAATTAAGCTCTTAATCGTTGTTCTTCCTCATAGCAAAATTAAAATATTCTTAAAAATGCATTACCGTGATCAAAAGCAACAACAAATAAGCAAGTTTTGTTTTATTAGCAGGGTCGGAACGAGCTTTATTGGTTGTCTCTCCAATGGGTGATACGGATTAAAAGAATAACATTCTTGTTTGTAAGTTAGCATTTTTTATCGTGTTGTTTGTTTCTCATTTTAAATATTTAACTAAACTATTTGCAATTAAATATGTAAAATGTTGTGTCAAATTATCTGCAAATCATTAAGATATTGATGAAAAGTGTAAATCGTATAAAACCGGCTCAAATGTAGTTGCCACTGCGATTACGCTTCCACTGTGATGAATTATTTATAAGAATATTTTATGTTTAATTTTTAAAACTAACATATCATACATGTTTAAAGTTCCTTATTGAAGTCTAGAATTAATCAGTATTTTATATCCTTTTAAGTAAATAATTATGTTAATATAGGCATTATGAGGTTTCAAGGGTATGAAAATACTTCTATAAGATTAGTCCTATGTTTAATGTTGCACAATGGAGATCAAAGCGAAAGATGACTCCAGGAATTACAGCGTGACTTCACGACTTTCCCAATAAAGGCTTCAGTCTAATTTTAGTAACGTTAATTAGGCATAAGTGTCAAGAAGTGGCAGCTGAACTATATATTATTCTAGGAATATTGCTTATAGCTGTCTTCCACGCACTGCTATCCTTTCCAACTACAAAATAAAATTTCCAAGCAAGTTTCTGAGACCTCGCCTATGATCACATATGAATGAAAGCGCAAAAAACTCTTTGACGGTAAAAGTCACGCATGCATTTAAAGTAGATTAACATTTTAAAGTCAGTTTCCTGAATACGACTAATACAAATATGTCATTTCTTTCATGATCAGAAATCAATGATATATATTTGTGAGTCAGCGTGATACAGGTTTCAACAATACTTGGTCGCATATACGTTCAAGCTCAAGCATGTGTCATTAGAATAACCAAATCATGATGTTTCGGTCAACGTTTGTTATTTGGCAATACCTTACACACAAATATTTTACTCAGTCATTCGTTCTACCTCCATCTGTCCAATCAATCGAAAGATTTAAATTGAGTTTAACATTAGCTTCGTTATGTTTGGTTTCATGTTCTTGGAAGATGCATCTGTTTTGGTACAACCAAGTGCATAATGTTTGGTGCAAGGTTTTCTTGTTTGGCTTTTGATTTTCGCGCAAAGCTACACGACGGCTATCGGTGTAAGATTAGAGGGAAGGCACTAGTCATCACCACCCACTGCCAACTCTAGGGCTACTCTTTTACCAACTATTAGTGGGATTGACCATAACATTATAATGCCCCACGGGTCAAAGGGTGAGCATGTTTGTTGTGACGGAGATTCGAACGCGCGACCCTCACATTACGAGTCGAGCGCTCCTAACCACTTGGCCATGCTAGGCTATTCGGTACTAATTGCTTCCAGTTAGAGAGCACGTCTTTACTCTTCGATTCTCAGAGAAAATGTTTTTTGAAAAGGTGATGAATTTGAAATTTTTCTCAAAAATATGTTGAATTTTAAATCATGACTTTATGTCTGTTGCATCATTAAATTTTTCATTTCACGCCAAAGTGAAACTGTATTGTAGTTGAATGATAAGTTTGTTTGTTTTTAATTTTACGCAAAGCTACTCGAGGGCTAAAGGGAAAGCAGCTAGTTATCACCGCCCACAGCCAATTCTTGGGCTACTCTTTTACCAACAAATAGTGGAATTGACCGTCACGTTATAACACCCCTACGGCTGAAAGGGTGAGCACGTTTGGTGCGACGGGGATTCGAACCCGCGCCCCTCAGAATACGAGTCGAACGCCTCAACCCACCTGTTCATGCAGGGGCCCTGAATGATAAGAGTTTGCTATTAAAGAGATAGAAACACGATCTTTCTTTCAGCTGTTGCTCCTACTTCATTTAGTGTTCTATAAAACTTTTCTATGATCTTGTTTCATGTCATTGTTTGTTTCTGTTTTAACTTAAAAAAAAATGAGCGTAAAGATCATTATTGAAACTGTACTTTTGTTTTGAATTTTTTTGTTTTCATTTAAGTGTATCAGACTATTTAAAATATAAGCTCCTGTTGACCCCATGAAGTAGTATTTAATGTGTGATGCATACTATTTTAGGTACATGATTACTGCAGAGATCATTGTTACACTTGTCTTTTGAATGTGTATTCTATTTTAGTAGCGTAACGCGTTTTTTACACAACTCTCCTTTTTTATTTTATTTCATAATCTTCTCTACTTGTTACGCCAATACATACTCTTTTAAAAAGGAAACGCAAAAGTGATATTTTTTATTTTAAAGAGAAATACAAGTAATAACGTTACAAGCTCAGAGTATGTGATGTTGCACGTGTTAATGCACTGATTGTCACAACTTTAGAAGACAGTGAACGTACAATGCCCGTCAACGAGCCAAATTATGACATTCACCACGGTTTCTTAAATATCTGCGGATTAAAGATAGGGAACACGAACAAACAGTTGAAGAATCAGGTAATGAAGAAAATGGTCAGCAGCCTATTGACTCAAATGTTCGTATACTCACTTTCCTAGTTTGCAAGCAGTCATTCTGAAAGAGGCACAAACTTCATTTTAAGGTGGAATATCTTAAGGTCGACAAAATGTTGCCCCTATTCAACCGTTCACAGCGACAAAGCATGTTTTAGCTGCATCTCTTTGCATTTCATTGTTTGCTTCTGCTTCTGAAGACATGATCATACAAACTATACACAGTAGAAAGCGATATACTTTGAAGAGATGAATCAGTAAATCAAATTTTTCAACAATCCAAGTAAGGACATTTTGATATGGAAGATAGGGAAAGCACTTTCAACCAAGTTGTTCCTAACCACAGCCATGAGCAGTTAAGTGGAAGAGAAAGAAAAGGAGGGGGAATAGTAGTTATCGTGAAGACGGTGTCCCTATCAAATAGGTGGACACTCTCATTCAACCTATGGACAAAACTTCCTGAAGACATAAGGCAAATATATGACCTTATACTGGATGATTCTCTAACTTACAAGAAACTAAATAAAAGTTGAAAGAAGAAAGATTACAAAACAAAGAACAAGACTTTGGAGGTCTTTATAGTTAGGCAGGTCCAAAGTGAAAGAATGCAAAATATCGTTACAAAACATCAGGCTATAGAGATAATCACAGGCTATATTACCCACAAGAAAGTCAAAAACAGCTAAATGACTTTGTGAGAGACAGATTAATTTTTACAGAAGGAGAAGGTCCATCCATGAAGTTTCAGATCTCTTCACAAAGAACGAGTCTTTCACTTTTTCAAACGTCTCTGATATTCCAAAATAATTTGACCGGAAAGTAAAGATTCTGAAAGCAAAAGCGTCAATCCTACAAGCAGAAAAGTAGATTTAGATAACGTGCGGGAGCATAAACTGGCTAATTTTCTTTTATAATTAACAGAAAGAAATAAGACAATATGCTGAGGAAAAATCTTTGATAATGGAAGAGGTGGCCAAAAATATATGTTTCCATTGATTGTAGAAATTCTAGATGATGCAACACCCATACGTGATATATACAGAGCTTGGAGAAACTCTGTGTACTTCACTGTGGTCATACAGATTCTTTCAGGTCATTCCTTAAGTAATGTCCGATTTTAGATTCAGAAAAAAAAAAAGGATTTCAAAAACTTTTAATGTTATTTTATCAATAATGTATGTTCCATTATTAATAATTACTTCCTACTAACAAGCTTCTGAATGCCATTTCTATAAAATTTTTGTGGTTTGGAGAGTAGTTTTGAAATCTTCATGTGTTCCAAGCTCTTTTCCATTAAGAAAGCTCTGCAAACTTCGGAATAGATAATAATAAGATGAGGCAATGTCTGGAGAATAAGGAAGATGTGGAAGATTTTTCCCAGTTTAGCTCTTCAGTCTTTGCAGATGTGATTCTTGCTGTATATTTTTGTGCATTATTCTGCTGTAACACAACACCTTCATAAGAATGCAGAGAAGTGCAAATGTCCGCTCTTGCTCTAAGGTTGGCTTCTGTCAAACCATGGGGGACCCACTTACCAAGTTCTGACACCTTTACAAGCTGTTGCAGATGACGGTGAACTATTGTGTGGGTTAAAATAAGCTTCTGTAATAGTTCAACAAATGTTAGAGCACAATCTTCGCCAAGTGCAGCCAGCAGAAAGTCATGATTAAACTCAACAGGATGACCTTAACGTCATGCATCATTTAAGCTATAATCACCTGATCTGAACTTCTGAAGCTACCTTCGACATTTTCTTTCATAGCGAGACTCCGCGCCATAAACATCTTCTATGTTTTATGTAGTTTTTGCTTCACCATTGCTTTTTTTAAATTTATAAAGCATTAGATACCTAATTTGCTCCTCAGACCCACCCATCTTCTTAAGGGCTTATTTGATTAATGATCTGAAAAAATGGGGTTGGGTTAATTTCTTTTATTTGTCTGAACATTTGTTTTCACGTCCTACTACATATTATAATCATTAAAGCCTTCTGTAAAAAACAGAAATAATGATGCACTTTCTGTATTAAATTTTCGGACATTACTTATGGGATGACCTAATAACTCCACTATAGTTTGTGCTGCCTCTCTTTGCACACTACACATTTACAGAATGCACATATTTGTAATTGAAGGCAATAACACACAAGAAACACCAGTTCATTTCTGTGACAGAGGTGGTCAAAGCATACAGCTTAGCTCCTTCAGCAGCAAAACCTTTATTATCTTTTTATGCTACCACTGGTTTGCAATATTACCGCATTTTTGTCTGTTCATGAAAAAAATAAAACTGCCCAACGGGTAGTTTATATACACAAGCATCTTCTTGATGGCCTTGGATATGAACCTCTCAGTATATCAGCATTTCATGATGCAAGATGCCTTCATATGTGAAATCTACCAATTTCCTGATACAAACCTAGCAGTCATATTTTCAAGAAAAGAATTTTTGACCTTCTCCCTCCCTCCAAAGTGAGATTTTCTGAGGTACAACATCAAAAAGCCCACAAATCATAATTTGACCTCAAGCTACTTATATACAAGAAAGCCTTTTTCCAGCCACACTAATAGAGTAAGAAATAAAAAAAAACGCCAACTCAAACCACTGTTGATGTCCCTGCTTTATTTATGTCATGCGTGGAACTCATCACAAATGGGTACACTACAAGGTGCTCATTTTTGAGATGTAAGTGCAGCACACTAAAAATGGTATGCACTAGGTCTATCAAATGTTTAAGCAACTGTATGTATACAAATTACCGATAATGGTAATAAATCAAAACAGTTGTGAATGACTGATAACTAACAGTGTAGAATGAACAACACCTGTCACCATATTGCATTATTAAATAAGATTGCTATGACATTTTAGACAGTTATAAAATATGACAAGAATGAATGACAAGTTCGAGTTTATATTATTATTTGTGTGTGATATTATATTATGCATGACACAAAATAATTTGCATCCATAAAATATTGCCAAACATTCTTAGAATGTTTTTTATGTAAAGTTGAACAGGGTTTATATTTAAACATTTTCTCATGTGTTTGTAATTAAACAAAAAGTTACATAATGGACTATCTGAGCTTTGCTATCCGGGTATCGAAACCCGGTTTCTAGCGATGTAAGTTTACAGACATACTGCTGTGCCACTGGTGGCTTCTCATGTGGTGGTTAGTTTTAAAATTATACTCAATATTTCATGGAAAACATAGAACATCTCATTCAACCTATCCTTTTTTTGTTTTCATTGAATCTCTGGGTGCCTAAAATGAATGAAACAATCCCTGAATTCCATCCTGTCTCAATTAGGTCATACGTTATAAAAATGTTATAGTAAATTTGGGAACCATTTTATTTCGTCATTTGAGGACTTCAAATTCAAAATTGAGTTAGGTATATACAAGATTTGGAAACTACAGGCCCAAATCACATATACTTAATTTTAATACGAAACGCCTTAACAAATCTTAATTTCTGAAAATGGATCTTTACTGTTATAATGTGATGATCAATCCCACTGCTCGTTGGTAAAAGAGTAGCTCAAAAGTTGGCTGTAGGTGAGGGTGGTTATTTAGAATTAAGAGCAAAGCTACACAATGGGCTAACTGTGCTCTTCCCACCACGGGTATCGAGACCCGGTTTTTAGAGGTGTGAGTTCGCAGACATGCCTCTGTGCCGCTGGGGATCCACGTGATGGTTCCTTGGCCCGGCATGGCCAGATGGTTAAAGTGTTCGACTCGTAATCCGAGGGTCGTGAATTCGAATGAAAGTCACAATAAACATGCTTGCCCATTCAGCCATGGGGAAATTATAATGTAACACTCAATTCCACTAATCATTGGTAAAAGAGTAGCCCAAGAGTTGGCGGTGAGTGGGGATGACTAGCTGCCTTCCCTCTAATTTTACACTGCTAAATTAACGACGGCTAGCGCAGATATCCGTCGTGTAGCTTTGCGCAAAATTCAAAAGCAAACAATAAATTTGTTAAATAAATTGTTTTAAAAAATGTGTTTTAAAAAGCTAGTGAGGTCGATCGGTAATGCAACGGTTGAAAATATAAACTTTTTACACTTATTTTACCAGTCACTAAGTAAAGAATAGATTACGACAGCTCATTAAACGGTTACCCAACATAATTGCAAAATATCTCACTGAAGCATTGGTACATAAAGTCTAATATGAAATATATATGCATCATTGGATTGAAACGTTACTAATATGTTACATACATAGTGAAGTGTGTTTGTTTCCGTTATTTGTGTAAAGCTACTTAAAGGATACCTGCACTAGTCGTCTTTAGTTTCAAAATGAAAGTCTACAAAGAAAGCAGCCGTTCAAAACATTCACCGCCACTTTTTATTTTACACCAATCGAGCAATCGGATTTGACCGTCACTTTTGTAACGCACATACTTCTCTCAAAACAGGGAGCGCTTTCTTCGGACAATAAGGCGCTAATAATAAGCATTAAAAGTCAACTATCCACCACGATAACCAGTAGGATACTCCCAGCCTGTGTGGGGCCTGGCATGGCCTAGCGCGTTAAGGCGTGCGCTTCGTAATCTGAGGGTCGCGGGTTCGCATCCCCGTCGCGTCAAACATGCTCGCCCTCCCAGCCGTGAGGGCGTTATAATGTGGTGGTCAATCCCACTTTTCGTTGGTAAAAGAGTAGCTCAAGAGTTGGCGGTGGGTGGTGATGACTAGCTGCCCTCCCTCTAGTCTTACACTGCTAAATTACGGACGGCTAGCACAGATAAGCTCTCGAGTAGCTTTGTGCGAAATTCCAAAACAAACAAACAAACCCAGCCAGTGTAAAGAAGTACCAATGTGTGTAAAGGCTAATAAAAACAGCATTCTTCTTGAAGAAATGTTAATAATATGATGATTAGTTTTTTTATATTTTGTTATACAATATAAATGTTTGTTGTTGTTGTTGTTCAGATCCACGCGCACTATCTACCTTGTGACTTCTCTTGGCCTCGTGATAACCACACACATTTTTGGTTTAGTAAGTCAAAACCATGATCAGTTTTCTTTCTTTCATTCATTTTTTAAGGTTTCGAAAAATCACCTTCACCATGACAAGGATATCTATCACTTTGAATTTGACAATAAATCAAAGGATAACAATAAACCTGGCTGAGTGAAATATTAATGGAAACCTGTATAATGCCAAGTAAATTGACACAAATAACTTGGAAACTCACGTATTGGATTTCCATAGATATAGACTCATGAATTCCGAATAATGACTACTACGTTAATAATTGATCAGACTGAAAATAGAGGTATTAATGCAAGTATTATTATTATGCACACGAAATCTATAGCAGTAAAAAATAACTGAAGTTGTTTGTAAAGTAAAATATATTCTAAAATATTTCATTTAAAGAAGCATCTAACATTTAACTAAATATAATAATGAAGTCATTTGATTCTTCAATATCAACAGTTCAAAACGTCAGCTGTTTCAACTATCATTCCTATTAACACGTATAAATGACGTGTTGTTTATAAGCGATAAATCAGGGGAAAACTCGTGTTTTACATCCGAAACGTTACTTTTGGTTGCGATATTTTGTATTTGAATGTTGAGGATGTGTTTCTTGTATGTAAAATAATTATAATTAAAACAGTTATAAGGACTGCCCAGTCACGTGAGAGGTTTGGTACATAGACTTCTTTACGAATCTAAGAGCTGAGCGTGGCATCTCAGTGTCTGCCAGGTTAATTTCAGATGGATTAAATCTATTTCACAACACGTGATAACCATCAAGTATGTTTAGTATAAAAGACACTTTGAACCGAACGGTCTGCCCAAAAGTGACAAACCGATAAACTTATTTAGTTACAGACACTAGATCTAGCGACGCTTTCGAAAGGCGGATATCGAGAAAAAGTATTACAACTTAATACGGTCAGTGTAATGGTATCGTTACTCTCAGTATTTTTAAAAAATAAAGAAACTCGCACATAAAAACTTTCAATACATACAATACCGTCTCTAATGAGGTTCTGAGGGATAATAGATCCGTTCCATAAATATCTTTCCCTTAAAAAGGCACAATAGTATTTACGCCAACTCATCCCTTGCTCATATGGTGACGTAGTTTGTACTACTCTGTTCTTAAATTAATTTTTGCATGGCTTGACGAAGTTTAATTAGTTTGAAGCGTGACCCACAAGAAGTGCTAGATAGCTATTATTTAATTAACATTTCATTTATGTCCTAAAAATATTACAACAAAGAATGCAAACTAATATTCCTGTCTGAATATTTGAAACTTTATGCTAAATGCCCTGCATACTAAAGCAATTTCGTTCGAGTTACAATGTCTTCCTGTCTGGATGTCTGAACATAATTTCCTTTGCTTTTAGCAATCCTTGCAGTTCCAGAAATGAATCCATTTATCTTTGTACATCTTATCTCTCTAAACGGCTGTTCAAATCTTGCTAGTAGTTATTGACTTTCACTTGTCAGTTTATTCGTAAATTTAAATAGCTTCTTTTGATGACTGGATTTAATTAATGGTCTTGCAACTTCACGGTTAATTGGTTTATATATTATTCGAGTCGTAAACGGAATGAAGAGTCTTCTGTGAAATTTTGTTTCTAATACCTATTCACTATTTACTACCATAACCGTGAAATGATCATTTTTCTGTCTTGTATCTTATAAGCCAACTGCTCCATTTCCCCAGGTCTGTGATGCTAACCTGCAATTAAACTTAACTGTTATCTTATGTCTTCAGTAACGAAACCCTGAATGATTCTCAATGGAGTTTGTATCAAAGAGAAAAACGCGGCAGTTTTAATAAACTTATAAATTAAAACGAATAGTAGTAAAATACGCAGTTACTGAAATACAAGACATAAAGTACAGTCTACAAAAAAAAATCTTATCTTCTGTTTATAATCATTGTTTCGTAACAAAAAAGTTTAATATTTCAATAAATAAATAGAAACAAATGAGTGATTTTCAACTACCATCGTAAACCTGGATGACAGAAATAAAATATTCTGTTAGTAGATAAAACAGCAGACTAAACTGTTTGTTCGATGATCGTTTAAGCCATTATCCGATCCGAACAACGTCATGTACAGGTATTAAAGACAATAATGAACACCTTATATCTTGTTTATAATCTTTAAAGTTTTGTTTCAAAGGAAAATAGATAACCTTTTGTACTTCTACAAATCAGTAAGAAATAATGAGTGTGACAATTTTAAAAAACATACAATAGTTAATTTTACGTATGGGTCTTTCACGCTTTGTAAATGGTCGTCTTCGAGTTCACGAAAATTAGGTATAGGTCAATAACATTTTCTTTAAAAACATATCAAATAACAACTGATTATAAAATAATTCAACTTCTACTACCTTGCTCCTTCATTCTCTCTTACTTTAGGATTTTTTTCTCAGTGTCTCTCTTTCTTTTCATTTTCCACACAAGAAAGTTTAACCGTTACTATTAAGGTCATCTGATCACAACCAATCCCCAGGGATCGTGCTCCACGTCAAAACTTTAGTGAGGAAGGTCTATCTCGAACGTGTTTCTATTGCTGAATCAACGATTTTTAGAGTATTTTTATCGTTGACGTCTATTACATTTTGACATTTAAAGCAATAACCTTTAAAACGGAACGCACTTATATCAACATCCTACGACTTTACTGTTCTATGTGCCCCTGAATTTTCCAACTTCATCATTTTTAAACATAATCAGGTAAACGATAGTATCAACATAAAACCCATATAGTTCTAAAGTAAATCGAATACAGAAATAAAAAAGTGTTTTATAGCTAAATATAGTAGTTCGAAAGTGAATTCACTGTTTTCTATTTAAGAAAAAGTTGCTTGGAATAGATATTTACGTTATTGTTTCAACATACTGTTTTATATGTACTTTGTCATCTACATTTTACAATAATAAAGTAATATATAGGCACACATATTTTAACTTAGAAAAGCTTAGTATTTGTTTGTTTGGAATTTCGCGCAAAGCTACACGAGAATTATATGCGCTAATCGTCCATAATTTAGCAGTGTAAGACTAGAGGGAAGGCAACTAGTCATCACCACTCACTGCTAACCCTTGGGTTACTCTTTTACAAACGAATAGTGAGATTGACCGTCACATTATAACGCCCCCACATTTGAAAGAGCGAGCATATTTGGTGTAGCGGAGACTCGAACCTGCGACTCTCAGATTAAGAGTCGAGTGCTTTAAGTACCTGGCCAAAGCTTAATATTAATAAGAAAATAAACAAAAAGAGAGAAAAAAATTTATATTAACATATTGGATGAAGCATATAACTTTATTTTTAATTATGCCCCTCACGGTACATCTTTTAAACGGTCATCGTTAAGTTAATAAAATTCATGTATGAACTTAGATCATATTTTCTTAACAACCTGGGTATCAAATACCTATCTATGTTGCAAATAGAAGAGTATTCAGTGTATGTTAGAAATTAAACTGTTAGTTGAAATATTTGTTATGCACATCAAAACTATAAACTAGTTTTTCTTCATCACTATGTACATACTAGGTTCTGTCGAGCAGTAAATTCTGATGTACGTGACAACAATATTAAACTAGATTCATTAATTATTTCACAGTAAAATTTTCAGCATTAATATTATTCACAACTTCTGTAAACCTGAAGTATTCGAAAATGCACAATTTGTTATTCCATGTTAGTGCCACTACTTCCTTCTCTGAAACTTTTAAATCAAGCACATTAGCCGATCGTTATTGATGGGAGTTTTTTTTTTGTCTTTCGATCTGCCAGTTACTGCACCAAACAACTTTAGTGTAAACTAAAAACTCTGATGAAAAACGATGTTTTATAGTTTACCCAACATGTTTTCGTTTTTTGCACAAGTGCAGTATTAATTATTTAAGGTACATTAGCTTCATTCAATCTGTATATAAATGGAGACACAGTAAAGAAATCTGTTATTTCCACAGAAACTATTTAAAGTTCAATAAGTAAAGGTATAATATAACAAATAAAAATATGTCAGCTCGATTTTATAACTTTTTTTTATATATATACTAGTGCGGATAAACATTTTGTTTAACAAATTAAAAAAAAATCACATATGCATCTCTCTCTCTGTATGGTTATTAAGATATTGATGTTTACCTACCCAGGAGGGTCAAGTTTCGTTAACCTCTTTCTCCTTCCTTCAAATTTTGGTTTTACAGCTGTCAAGTGTATTTATATATGGTACACAAGAGCCAGAGTAGCCCGCACTTACTCAGACCCCTTTCAGGGCAATGTCCATGCACAATCTATACATACATTTGGTGTAAATAAATCATTTCTCTTATACTTCCATAGATTATTTGCACTTTCATTAGTTAGGTATTAACTATAAAACGTTTAAATAAAAAACCCTTTCAATGTTTTGTAATTAATCCCTAATCTAATGTGAAGTTAGTTTACAGATGGCCTTTTATTTAGTTAGTTATTATTTAGAAAATATATATTCAATAGCGAAAGGTGCTTTGGTCTATCCTCATCATGTAAACAATACCTGTCGAGTTCGCTTACTAGTTCATTTTTTCTCAAATTTTTGTCAAAATAGTTTATTGTACTACAGAGGAGTCTATCTGCTGTTGTTTCCATGTCTGCGTATTTATGCATGAATTCAGATGATGTTGTTCTGGGTACTTTATAAGCTGTTGTGAGTAGTGTATCTTGTATTGTTTTTAGTAGTTTTTTGCTTACATTTATTCATGCAAAGGCTGCATAGTCAATGATGGGTCTAATGTATGTTTTATATATTTGTATGATATTGTCTGTCGCAGCTCCATTGTTTTTGCTAGTTAGACTCCTAATATAGTTTGTTCTTTGCCAAATTTTTGTTTTAATATTTAATAGTTTTGAGCCAAACGTAAACCCTAAAACTGAAGCAGTCTAAAGTAGTTCTCCATTCATATAGATCTGTGGTTGTGCTTTTTTATATTTGGTTAACTTAGTAAATAGAGAATATTTGATTCTATATTATTGGTACATATGCGTCTCTCTCTCTCTCCAGGTGTTTGGGTATATAAACTTGTATACCCAGGAGGGTCAGGTACACTAGACCTCTTCCTCCTCATATGCGTCTGCCACGCCACATATTTTGCTTTTGAATTTCGCGAAAAGCTATGCGAGGGATATTTGCAGCTGTTCCTAATTTAGCAGTGCAACACAAGAAAGAAGACAGCTAGTCATCACCACCCACCGCTAACTCTTGGGCTCCTCTTTTACCAACGAATAGTGGGGTTGACCATAACATTATAACGCCCCAAGGGTGAAAGGGCGGTCATGTTAGGTGCGAACGGGATTCGAACCCGCGACCCTTAGATTACGAGTCGAACGCTTTAACCCATCTGGCCCTACCGGGCCGTTAAGGTGTTAACTGGCAACCGTATGATAAACATAGAGTTTAAATTTAAGGAATGTTTTATGGTATTGTACATATTCCTACCGCAGGACCAGTCTATAACTCATTCGTTTTGGTTTAGTTACCTATATTTGTGTGTTCTTTTTAAGCAAAGCCACATCGGGCTATGTGTTGAGCCCACCGAGGGAAATCAAACCCCTGATTTAAGCGTTGTAAATCCGTAGACTTAACGCTTCACTAGCGGGAAGCATTTAGTTATATACGAATCAGCAATAAACCAGATACGAAATAAAAGTGTCTGAATATGACAACGCGAAGTTGTGATTAAAAAAAGGGCAGATTATCCATAGACTTAAAATATATTTCCATATTGACGAAGGAAATGTTTTAAATTATTCTATAAAATATGTCAGTTGAAGCTTCAACTTTTCACGTATAAAATTACTTCTAATTTTGTGCGTGTGTGCGTTTAACAGTATCGGCAGTGATAGATATGGTTCAGTATTAAGCCTTACCAGAAACTGTAAAATTACATAGTTGTTTTGTTGTTAATAATACATTCAGAAAATGGGTTATGGCTGCTCTGCCCACTTCGGTATCGAAACAAGATTTTTAGGGTGGAAAGCTTCCAGACCTAATATTATGCCACTAGGGGGAGGATGCAATGTAGGAAATAATTCCTGCAGGGAATTCCTGTCACCAGTTAGTTCCAATATTGTAATTTTAAACACCAAAAATCAGAATAAAAGTTTAGACTTTTTAAAAATATCTTTAACATGCTATTTCTCTTTGTTTTTGAATGTAATTTAAATTTATTTAGTCCAAATAACTTTTTTTAATTTCAATATGATAATATCTAAAACGTTACTTTTTACGTAAATGCGTTTCGGTAATTAAAAAGCATTATTGATGACACACTCAAGAAAATTTAAATAGAATATTATATTTTTAAGTACATGTATATGTTTAAGTCTGTTTGTTATTCAGTAATCAATGAATACATTGTGCTATCTACAAAAGTCCTAAAGATTAACAGCTCTTTACGAACAATTTAAGTAACGAAGAAAAAACACACATTTAGAAAAATATGAAGATGGTTATCTTGACTAGATTCAAAATACAGAGAACATCATCTTCAAAGGTATTCCGAGAAAATAAAACTCGCAAGATACCGATTACACATGAATGTGTAAATGTGCAATTAAGTTTAACTATGGTATAGCGACTCGTAGAACAGCTTTGAATGTCTTGTTACATTTTCAAACACAAACTTTTAGTTCATAGCTCCGCCATCTCTTGGCTGATCGAAAATTTAATTATAACGTTAGGCTCAGAAGGTCAAACATTTTCGATTGATATATTTGATTACGCCCAAGGTATCATAGGTCAATTTATTCTAATACTGCATGAAGATTTGGTTTGATTTAAAGTTCGGGCAGTTACACGAGAGTTATCTGCGCTAAACGTCTCTAATTTAGCAGTGTAAGACTAGAGGGAAGGCAACTAGTCATCACTACCTACCGCCAACTCACCGACGAATAGTGAGATTGACCGCATATTATAACGTCCCCATTGCTGAAAGGGCGGGCATGTTTGGTGTGACAGGGTTTCGAACCCACGACCCTCGGATTACTTGTCGAGTGCCTTAACCACTTGGCCATGCCGGGCTTCCTGCGTGAAGAGAAATCCAATTTAGGGTAGGCTGCCAGTGAGCTTGATGAATAATAAAATAAAAAACGGTACATGCCCGCCACACGATTTATATTTCTAGCGCACAAAAGTATAGCTAATAAAATGGTGGGGCGTCTCTTAGATTAACTTTCATCCTGTATACAAGAATTTCAAATACATTGACAACTGAGGATTTATTTTCGTTTATTTTAAACTCAATTTTTGTAACAGTTTTGAGGAAGCACCAATGTGACTTATGGTTTATTTCTAGCTTTGCAATAAACAGATTTAAAAGTTATGATGACAAGTCACTAACGACAAATACAAAATATTTTTAACTGAAAACTGAGAAGTATCACAATAAATCTGTATCTTACAAAACTTGAACTGATCAAATTTGTATTTTATGAACAACTGAACTGTAATAGGATGTTTTGCGGTAAATTATCTTAAAATACTAAAAAAAGTTAAAATCAAAGTTAGAAGATAGACAAATGCAAAGTCACTAGAATGACTTAAATTATTTCCTATGCAGCAAGCTTCTGCAACAGATTATGAACTCAGCTCTTAAAATATACATTTGAATAAACTTTACCCAGATCATTCACTGTATGTGAAGGTTAACTTCCGAGATCGTGCACTAGATTTGCATCTGGGAACTTGATAAGTAGGTGGTTCAAGAAGAATAAGATTGTTGTAATTCAATTTTCTTTGGTTATGTTTTGCGTTTTCTTTTTTTAGCAAAGCCACATCCAGCTATCTGCTGAGCCCAATCAGGGGAATCAAACCCCTGATTTTAGCATTGTAAATTAGTAGCTGACCACTGTACTAGCAGGAGGATTCTTTGGCTATCATTCTCATGCGAAACAACTGCTAGCTGCAAGTTGTGACTAGAAGGTTGAGAACATTTGGCTTGGAATCCTTTATTTAATTTTAAGTCATCCTTTACTTACTTATTAACAGTACCAGATGATATTCCCAGCTTTAATGGATTGGATGGTTCTGTAACCTTTTATTTTATGGATGAGGGTCATTGCTGAGAACTGATTTCGTTAATTTTTTTTATCTTATTGTTGCATGAGTTATTCTCTTTGACAGAGAGCATTTAAGGCTCTTTATAATTTTTTTTATTTTAAAACCTTTAAATATCTTGCTACACATATATCCTTCCTTGAAAGGGCTGTGATACATCCTCCACTCATGTTAACCAATGGTGAAATTACATTGTCAAATGACTGAAAACTGACCAAGAATGACAAGCACTTGTGGTACCATTGTGTGTATCTCTAACAGCACACTACTATACTGAATATAGTATCTTCTGGTAAAAAAATTTAAATGTTTTATGGAGAGCAGTGTCTCTTTTAATAGTGTCATTATATTTTACTCAAGTTCAAGCTGGTGTTGTTCTCAGAATGCTTAAATTGACAACACTATTTTTCCAAAACTTGTTTATTTTTAGGAATATGTGCATGTAATCCTATTTCACATTATCAAGAAAGAAATTTCAGACAAATAGCTTCTTCTTTAACTTACTTTCCTCATACTGTGCTCTTTATGTATAATGGCTATGAAAGAAAATATTTGGAGATCTGAAATGAAGTTAAAAATAAAACTGTTTTACATGTATAAGAAACAACTTGCAACCTTAGATACATGGGGAAAATTTTATGGCTTCAAACAAAAATATTGTTAACCCAAATTCCATAATACAGAAACACTGAGAGTTTTGTGTTACTGAATATTTTACGTGTAAGTAACATAATATTATGAAGCAAATAAAGAAAAAAAGCAAAGTTACCGCAATTATCATGAAAAACTTAAATTCAAAGTAGTAGCCCCAATATATTTAGCCTCAAGTGAATTTTAATGCAAATCGTCAGCTCTACTTCTTTATAGTTCATATCTGGTCATCATCACTATACGAATCCACCTGATTACCCACACAACTATATACAACTAAGAGAAAACTTCAACTCTTCACAAATATAAAAAAATTATGTATCTTTCAGTTACACTTCACAAGTCTGGTTGATACTGATTGGAAAATTCTTCTATATCTTGACTGAAATCTAATATCTTTCGTTTACATTTTCTTATATATTGTTGCTGTTTCAGGTAGATCTTGAAAGCTCCTTTGATGGCCACGAACATTATACCTCCCTAAACAAAAAGAATTCCTTCAATCAGGGAATATGTTTGTTTCAATGAAATTAACCCTTAAACTGAGGCCATCATCAATTGATGCTGCTACCTGAAACATTCCTGCTGTTTAAGGGTTAAAAAAAGAAGAGCCAATTTCATAAATGGCACTAAACCTAAACCTCAGTTACTGTCCTACTATCTTGTGGAAAAAATACAACCCACATTCATACCATTTTTGTTTCTTCAGATTAAAAAGTCATCACACCAGTAGTAGATTTTACTAGTTAAGAGGCAGGCAGTTTTATTTCTGAATGTTCCTCAATCATGAAAGGGTCAAACACAATTTTTTCTAATATTAAAGGTACAAATATGGTGAATATAATATTTCTATACAAAATATATTGTTTTCTTCTTAAAGTGTTTGTTAGTAAGTCGAAGAACGTCAACTATTTACCAACTCTTTTTTTTTCTTTTTAAAATACTGCAATCATCTATACAATGCCTATGAATAGAATTCTGGCTTAATGAAATGCATTGCTATGATTTAATTATGCAGAATGTGGTCATGCTCCAAGATATTACAAAGAGTAATGGATTCCAAACATATTTATCCAATAAAATATTAAGAGTAATATTCTTAGAAAATCAACTAGTGACTAAGAAAATACAATTTACTTCATCACCATTAAAAGTACAAAAAGCATAATGTTGTGTGAAAAAAACAAAATTAGAATAAGTATTTGCCCATAAGTTTAGGATTAGGCAATGTAATATTTTCTAAACACATACATGCAGTATCTAAGCTATGTATACTGTCACTTTATAAAACTTTTTACAACTATTACAGCATGTATTTCCAATTACTAGTAAAATTCTTTGTTTAAATCTGTTTTGACTTTACAGGATCATATGATACATTCTAAAGAAACCCACATTACTCCATATTCATCACTTGTTTTCTACCTTAAATAACAGTAAACATGTTCCTGTACTCAAACTAATCATTTAAAATCCAACAGCAAACTTTTAATTACTGTTTTAGTGGAACTTTTATGAAATAAATGTGGTCTAACCCCTGAAATACATTTGAAAATTAAGACTAATTTTTGGAAAGTAAAGCTCAACTGACCAATAATTGAGTGAAAATATAAAAATGAAATAATGTTGAGAGTTTTCATTACTAATGATGTCAACATGCATAAATTAGCTAACAATCAGCGACAAGACTCCTAAATTGAATACTACATGCAATCAAAACATATCTGTCCCATCATCTAACTATGACTAAGAGTGCACAATGACTCTTCACTGGATAATCTTTTTAGATCATCCTGTGTATTAGTTAGTTACTTATAAATTAGTTAAGGCTTGTGACTTTTTAATTACAAAATGTTATGTCACCCACCTGTTAGCAAGGTTTTTTCAAACATATGCTACATAATGTCAAGACTTCATGTTTTGATAAAAAAATGATCTGTTTAATTGGCTTTGAAAATTCAATTATTTTTTACTCATGATAATATTTCAACTCTCATCAGCACACCTGTGATCCCCCAACAACTTTCTTAGTTATTGTGTGTTTTTCCTTTTTACATAATCATTATAAACTTTATATCATTTCATGTAATCATCAAGCAGAAACTTCGGATCAAGGAAACACCACTGCTTTCAAAACAGGCAGACAGAGTTATGCAGCTATAATTCAATATTTACTAGGGGTTCTCACAAACCACATACTAAAATTGACTAACACTAAACATGCAGTTTGCCCTGTAGCATACAAAACAAATTTCTACACATTTATTTCACTATACAGACTGTTGGAGAAGATAATTCATCAATGTAGTACAGTATCATTTTTTTAGCTTGCTTATAACATCATTGTGATAAATATGTATGCAAGTCTCATTCTTCAACAAATGTTCCCTTTGATCACTGCATATAATGCCCTATTTTATAAAAACCCTGTTTAATTATTGTTGTTAATAACCTGCTTATGGGATTTTCTCCATAGCCTTCTATACCAATACATTTATATTGGTGTCTCATCAGACCCACAGTGGTTCACAACAAACACTTTCAGTGCAGTATTGTGATAATCTCATTATGTGTTAGTGGACACTGACTTGAATATAAGAGTATAATGAAACTTCAGCATTTACTTGATACATTTGTTTGTATGGTTCAACACCACTTATCTGTACACTGAGAAACAACATAATTTTGTAACTTCTTGATTTGTCAACATACTTCTAAAATACACATTTTTATGCTGTTCACATTGCATGCTAACCCTAATAAAAGTTGTAAGGCAACTGGTTTTTTGGAATTAATATAATGGTAATTTTGTGCTGGTGTTAGACCCCAGGTGTGCCATAACACAAGTTTTCAAAGATGTGCTAATGAGGTTCAAAGAAACAAACTTAAGAAGTTTCAGATAATATTTTGTATTGTATAAATAGTGTTCACAAAATATTGAAATTTACCAGAAGTGCTCTCTGTAGGCTTGAGGGAATATTATTAAAGAAGACTCTCCCAAAAACTGTGGCAATTGTGGGCAGCATCAGAGCTCCACAAAGTACTCTAGTAGCTGATATTGGGTCTGAAAAACTAAAACCATTGGTACGAGGTTGTTCATAGTATGATGATGAAGCAGAAACACTGCCAGAAAATAATTTGAGCCATCCGCAATGTCTTCTCCAAAATTTAAGAACAAAGTCTTCCCAACGAACCATTTTTCCAAGAATTAGCATGATTGGGATTGTTGGAAGTCCTACTAACAAAAATAGAGGGTCTGCTTCCTCCATCACAGTGAGGCCTTCTTTATGGCCTAAGACCTGAAAATCATTAATATTTAGAACTCAAAATCAACAATATAATATTTTATTTTTCTCATGATTTAGACCATAAAATAATTTATTGTAACTTACATTAATTTACTACTAGATAAAATTGAACAGTTCACACATTTACCACTAGTCGATTTTATCACACTGCTCATACTAACATTACATATGCAAGTTGAATTTCAATGCAAGATGAAAGATAATTCATCCAAACACAGTTTGAAACTTCATAGAAATAAACTGATTTTGGAAAATAACTATCATTACAAAAACTTCCTAATGGTGATTTACACTGATATTAAATGATAAAATCCCTATAACCCAAACACTTTCAAAAAGGGATGACCTTTCTTCTTCATGATTGATTGATTGATTTAGTGTTTTATGGCACAAAGCAGCTAGGCTATCTATGCCAAACGTCCGGTAAAAAGGTAAAAATAAATTAAATGTAGTAAAATACAGAAAAGCAAATGAAGGTAAAACAAAACATCATTGAAAAACAGAAAAAGCATAAAACCAATGTTGACACCTAGTCTACAATGGTAAGAGAGAAAGCAGAGTAAAAAAAGTTGTAAAGTACTTACTCTAGCAAAATGATAATGATTATAACCCACCAGGAAGACTAACAGGTAAGTTCAAGAACCACCATCAGTCACCTGAAGTTGGCCTTTCCAGTCCTGGTTCCGGGTTATGTGTCATAGCAGCCAATATCAAAATGTAAAATAACAGAAGTTTTAAAAGACATATAGCAAAATCGTAATAATGAGTAGCCAAATGTCCAGTAAAAAGGTAAAAGTAAAGTAAATGTAGTAAAATTTGTAAAAATAAAAGAAGGTAAAAACAAAACAGCAATTAAAACCAGGAAATTGCATAAAACCGATGTTGACATCCAATCTATAAAGTTGTAAAGAACTCCTGTAGCAGAATGGTAATGATCATAACTCACCAGGAAGACTAACAGGTAAGTACAAAAACCACCGGCAGTCACCTGAAGTTGGTCTTTCCAGTCCTGGTTCCAGGTTATGTGTCATTATGGCCAGTACCAAAGGGTAAAGTAATAAAAGTTTAAAGGACATTCAGCAAAATTGGAATAACAACTTGCCAGGATAACTAACGGGTAGTTCAAACAGCAGTGTTAGTCACCCGAAGTTGGCCTTTCCAGTCCTGATGTCGAGTTATTTTATGTTTTGGCCATTTTTCAATGTCAAATTGAACTAGAGAGAATAAAACTGTGAAAATGAAACCACGATTAAAAAGGTGTAATGAATAAATATTCAACACTTAAATGAGATTAAAAAGATTAATATCCATTAAAAAACAAAAAACTTGTCAAGGTGGACAGTGTCACCATCACCAATAACACTGTCCAATGTTACAGATAAACCCTGGGAAAAAACATCTTTAAAATAGTGCTGTCGTTGAAAATTGTAATGATGGCAAGAAAGTAAAATGTGGCTTACAGTGATCTGAGTGTTACACAAACTACACACTGATGCATCAGTTCCAGATAAAAGAAAATGATGAGTTAAGTTAAAAAACTGTGACCAATGCATAGTCTAGTTGGAACAACTTCCTCCTTCTGAACCTTATGGAAGCTAGATGGCCGATACCCAATAGAGGGTTTTATTTGAAAAAGCCTGTTGTCATGTTGCTCACTCCAAGTGAACTGCCAGCTGGCACAGAACTGAGCCTTGAATACAAGCCCATAGTCCATGTACGGAATAGGCACAGTGGTGATAGTGATGGAGCAAATATTTAGCTGCCGTGTCTGCAAGCTTGATCCCGCGAATACCAACATGGCCTGGTATCCAGAAAAACTGGACAGAAGTAGCAATTAATGAGAAATGGGCCAGTTGGTTTTGAATATCAGCAAGAACAGGGTGTGAGCCAATGTGTAGCGATTCCAGGGCCAGTACAGAACTAAGCAAGTCAATATAAACAGTGTAGTTAGAGTACTGCTCAGCTTCAATATGATCCTGGGCAAGAGATATGGTACACAGTTCAGTAGTGAACACAGAAGCTGTAGAGGGGATTCTGCGTGCAACCACCAAACAGCAGCAAACCATAGCAGAGCCCACTGAATTACCTGATTTGGAACCATCTGTATAAATGGGAGTGGAGTGATTGTTTGAAAAATGTTCCTTAAGTAAATGACAGTACTTCCAATCTGGAGTAACTGCCTTTTTCTGATGACTGAAAGAAAGGTCACATTTGGAGGCTGTAATAAGCAATGAAGGGATGAGCTGACCTGTGGAATCTGCAATGTTATCCAAGGACAGACCCAAGTCATCCAATTGCACCTGGATGCAAAGGCCAAACTGAGCAATGGCAGATTGTCTGTTCTGATAAAGTATGGCCCACTGAGAAAAGAAAACACATCCCCATGTAAAATGTTTTGGTAAAGAACGAAGTTTTGAAGTATACTGTAAAGATAGTTGCAAACGGCGAAGGTTCATAAGATTCAACGTATAAGCTTTGAACTGGAGAGGTGCGGAAAGCCCCAGTGTAGAGTCAAAGTCCTTGGTGATGAATTGGGTCTAGCATCTTTAAGGCTGAGGGTCTGGCAGAGCCATAGACCATTGATCCATAGTTGAGTTTTGATTGAATAAGAGCATGATATATCTTTAACATAGAACATTGATCTGCTCCCCAACTGGTAGTAGAGAGGACATGGATAATGTTCAGTGCTCTAGTGCATTTGATCCGTAGCTACTTTAAGTGTGGTATAAAGGTCAGCTTCTGGTCAAAGATAAGCTCCAAGAGCTTGGTCTCAGGGGCCTCTGGCAGAAAAACTTCACTGATATGAAGTTTCCCATTGGTAAATACCCCATTGGTGGCAAAAGTGCATGCATGTAATGTAGGTCAATTATTCATATGGAAGCAATAGTGATTGTCCATCACAACTGCAATTGTTAAAACTGAAAATCATATATCTGTCTCAAGAAAATTATGTTACTTACACACACACAAAACATTCATTCTATTTTAAGATTCAGTTTATTACTTATAACAACCTGAAAAAGTAGACATTAATTCACATATTTCTCCATTTACACTGATCAAGTTTATAATTTTTTTTCTTTTTTCATTTCACAAATGTAAGTTCATAAATAATGATCTTCCAGTGAACCACAATGGATAATCTTAAAACATATCTTAACAACATTCCCATGTATATTAAGTTTGAAAACTGCAAAATAACAGAGGATCTATTCCATAAAGAACCTACCTGCATGACAGTGACAGCGCCATAGGTTACAGCAGTCCAGTAAACAGAACCTACAACAACACCTGCTGCAACAAATGGACAAATTTTATACAGCATTCTGTCAGTTAGGTCCATAATATACACCATGTGGCCTGTGAAAATGAAAACATTAGCTATGATAATTCATAAATTCATGTGTACTTTACCATTACTTAAAAGAAATGAATTCACAAGTACAAAACAAAAGTATGAACTCTGAGATAGCCTTTGATAAATTGAAAGTACATTGTAGTAAGAAGCAATGTATAAAAATATTGATTTTGCTCAATTACTTAGTATTTTCTATACGGTCTTCAATATGCATTCTTCATTTGCATTTAAAATCATCTTGTTTAGTTCAAGTCATTACTAGTATTTTATAGTCCATTGTATAACACAGGATGTCATCTCTTCTATTATTTTATATTAATGCTCCTAAATATATGTGAAGAATATCTTAAGAGTTTTTATCACCACAGCCTCATTCATATCATGGATACAAGTGATGATTAGTAACTTAGACACATTCAAAACAGTGTGGGCATCATTCACATGGACAAAATTATTTCATTCTTAATTGTTATTGAAAAAATGAGTCATTTTAACTTCAAGATAAACCTGGTTAAACATAACAAGTATATACATTAACTGTATATTTCATGAAATATAATTTCTTATCAAGTCCTTATGATCCACAGAGTAAATCTTATTCATTTGATGTTCAATCAGTCTGAACCTTAAGGATTTTATGCAATATAATCTTGTGGCCAAGAAAAACTTATCAAGAGTACCCTCTCTGCTAATGGATTTATTTTATTGTTAACTCTCTTATATCTAATTAAGCCTAAATCTCACAGACTGACTTTTAAAGATTAAAGAAAAGTAAATGTAATTTTGATATTTGCTTAATATTTTATTTTTAAAGTTTACAAATGCATCACTCTTTACATTCAACATGCTGTTAATAAAGATAAGAAGGGAAGGTAGAAATGCACTTGTTTCTACTCTCTAGTTACTGGACAACTTTATCTGTTAAAGTTTGTAGTTGTAGACAAGTTCTGATTATAAGTTAACAATACTTATCTATTACTTCTTCATATTTTCTATTGTTGGTTAAAGCTCTTTCTGCAGAGGAAGAGGCAATTGGATTTGAAAAATTTTATGTATTTCATGAATGTAAAAAAATTCAAACAAACTTGAAAATGCAGTAAATATTTCATAAAATAGGGAAAATATTTTATATGGCTTGCAAGAGAGTGAAGTGACAAATAAAATAACCATAACCCAAGATTATCTGCAGACAAAAATGTTTCTGTATATCAGTGCTTTTTGAAATTTTAGTAAAGGAAGAGTACAAATTCTGCAATTTTTTGCTGTTGACAATAAGCTGGTTGCTAAATAAATTACTGATTATTAACCAACACACTCCTTTGAAGGCAGAATCTGAAGTTATTGTTTTGTGAGCATATGAAAAATCACAAGATATCTCTTCTTATACTATGCGACTTACAAACTGTATTAAAAAAAGATGTATGTTTGTATGTTACAAGTATTGTAAACCAAAGATAATGCAAAGTTACAAAACAACCAAGGCATCTGATGTGATTTTATTTAATACTGATCTTGAAAGAGAAATTTTGATAATTATATATAACGTTGCTTTCATCCTAGTAATGTACCTTATAACAGTGGTTCCCAAATTAAAACATTCCCTGAATCCCTTTCATGAAAATACCAAATTTTGTGAATCCCCTCCAAAATTAAATGTTTTCAAGGTATTTTCTCCTTTACCTGATTATAAATTACAAAAACAGTGATTATGGAAATATAAAATTTGTTATTTGTCATAGCACATTATTTATTATTATTTGAGAACCATCAGTGGAGAACTCTGCTTTATATGAACAAACCAATAATGCAATATGGCATAAATTATTTCTATCATAGGTAATGTTTCATTCAATTGAAAAAAATGTGCAAGAAGGATAACCAGCAACAGTGGACAAAAAACATTAGAATATTAAGTCTATGTATAATTATTTGTTTCTTCTTATGATTGTTTTTTTTTCTTTATTTGAAATCGTATACGAGCAATATTATTTAATGAACAAACACAAAATATTTTACTAGGTCTATCATTTCATTTTTTTCTCTTATGGAAATTTTAGAAGGTGAGAGTAGATCAGTATAATATGATCTGAGTGATCAACTGAATGTTATACAGTATGAATCATACTTGTTTTGATGAGTAAAATCAACTATGATCAGCAGCTGGATACAACATTGCAATACCAAACAGCTATGTGTTTTCAATATATATCGAAAAGTATTCAGAAGTACAGTGGACAAGCCCAAGAAAGCAGTTTTTTTGTTTGTTTTATTTTGTTTATTTGTAATATGTAATTACCCTCCAAGATTATTTTCTATTAACTTATTTCAGTTGGATTATATACCAATTATTAATAGTAAAAGTAAAGAAGAATTTGAACATGTGAGACATGTGAAGCCTTACCATTATGATCAAGTTCAAGCTTTAAAAAAAACTTACCTAATCCTTTGTCAGAACACAAACAAATTAAAATATTATGTTTTTACACATTGTCTTTGTATTTAACTGCATTATTTAATTAAGTTTATGGTCTAGAGGGTAAACTGGGAATACAAGTAATTTATTTTTAGCATAAAACTACACAGTGGACTTTAGGTACTCTGTGCAGCATGGGGAATCAAACCCTGAATTTTAGCTTAAAAGCCCACTTGCTGTTAAATCACCAAGAAAGTATAGTTAAGAATTAGGTTAACTTCAAAACTTTCATAACTAACAGTTAGCTGGTCAAATTAAAAATATCATGTCCTTTTCATTGTAGGATTGTTCAATATAGAGAATTGAGATCATGTTTTGCATTTTTGTATGAAATGATTTTATTCCTACATGTAGAATAATAACCTTTGATTAATTCGTGGAGAAATGGAATTAAAAGATAAAAAAGAGACCACTTCCTTTCCAGGGAGTTTTATTGCAAATTTTTTGCTCTTTTTTTCAGAACATAATGATTCATCATACTGTAAAGCAAGTATTATGATGCTGATTAGCACATAGCTTTTATATAGGTTAGATGCTTGGGTATACCATACTCCAGTTGATAACTGTAAGTCTCAATGTTAAAATTAATACTCTTAAGTCTAAGGGTACAAAAGAGTAGCATAATTATTCTTGCCATCTTTAGGTACTTTCTAAACTTATCTATTAGATTAAGAGCATTCCAGCAAACTTCTTTTTGTATCTCTTCTACTGTAGTAGGAATTGAATTCTCTGAGCATTTGTTGGAAAACTGAATACTGATATTTGCAGGTGAATAGTGGTTTGAATATTATGAAGCGGAAGGGTAAAGCAGTAAATGAGGTTATGATGAGACCCATTACAATAAATATATCATAAAGCTTCATAGTTGCTTGAACAAAACTTTGGAGAAAGACCGAAAATGGATGAATGACATTTCATCAAAGAAAACTTGTATTTCTGATAGTACGCTCCATCTTTATAGTTTTTCAAACACTCCAATAGAACAAGTTTGAGGCAGGAAAAGATTTCCCAATCATATTAATTAGGATTTTTTTTCAACAACTTAAAATAAAAAAGGTGTTTTATCAAGCAGTTTGCAACTGAACAGAACATTATACATTTTAGCAACAGCCTACCATATGGAGGAAAAACTATGATATATTTAGTGTTACACTGGGGACATGTAACAGAAGTTGTGGTGTTTCCTCGCTGTTTCTCATCAATCCATCTTTGTAGACAGCTCTGGTGCACCCATTTTGTAGTACCACGACAACGGCAAGGTCTGACCCACTCAGCTTCACTATCTTCATCTTGAGTTGCAAAACATACCCAACAATACTGCCTGAGAGATATGGAAACAATGATTACTTTTAATATATTGAATGGCTTGTTCAGGAAAATCAATATGCAGGAATGTTATAAATCAGTGACTAACTAATGTGTTAATTTCTTTATACAGATATAAGAAACAACTGCACTCTATAATGTCCTTACAATTATTTTTAAAGATGAACATTTGAATTTAAGGATGATAAATGTTATCTCAAATCATAAATGACAGTTCTATAAAAAATAGCAGCTGATGTGCAAGTAAAAAACAAACAAAGGAATGATAACCGTGAAGAAATTATTTGTGTATTTTTTGCATTGTAACAAGTTAAAAACATCAAACATATAAGAGAGGCATTAAGAACATAAATACACTAAATGGTCAAAGAACAGCTTGATAACATTAGTGTTATCCATAACACAGGAAAGTAAATCTTAGAAAGGAATAAAACTGCCATTTATATGGATGTTAATGATAAAGTGTATTCATTACAGTACAACAGCAACTTCAAAATAATACAACATTTTTTTAAAAAAGAAGTTACAAAAATGAAGAATAAGTACTAGCTTAGAAATGAAAGTAATCAATTTGTAGATGAAAGCTCTTTGTTTGTGCATGGTAAATAAAGAAAACAAATGAAAACATTTATTTGTAAAAGATATAAATGAAATATATTCAATGAAGCATATTGAGGGAAATAATAGTCTTACAAATGAATAAAATAAGTGCTAAGTACAAGCTAAATGCCAAACTCATATAACAGAGAAAAATATAAAATTTGAAAAAAAAAAAGGTTAGTATTTTTAAAACTGCTGAACAAAAAGCCAATAAACTAAATAAGAACTTAAAATTCTGGTTGTACCTTATAAATATTGATCACAATTTTTTTAACGAAATGTTTGGTAAATAGAGGAGGTGCTTTATTAAATGAATAGAACATGCCACTTAAGTTAAATAAGTGCTAATTTGCTAGTAAAAGTAAAAACTGAAAAGTGTAAGTGTAGAATGTAAGTGATAAAAGAATTTTATCATCAGATATTAATAGGGATGAAATTCCCCAAATTGCAAAAGTATTTTAAATTTTATTTAACCCTTTTACAACAGATCATGAGTCAAAGGCCATGTCATTGCATTTGTTGAACCACTATTTTATGAATGTATGTCAATATATTTGGAATCAAATCATAGATTGTAATTCAAACTTTAATATTATGTGTTAATTTCTTAATTTAAAAGTAAATATTAAAAGAAAACATCTAACATAGATGCAGCACTGTTTAAAATTAGATGTTTGTGACATCAGAATACTAAGTCTATATAACTTCTTACAAATTATGAATGCAGATTACTAGTATTGACAAGCTATAACATAAAATAATAGCCTCACATCTTTTAATTTTGCTGAAATATGGTTTATGTACTGAATCAAACATGGGGGCTCCATTCAACTCTTTCCATTTTTAGAAACAGTCTCTTATATACTCTTATTACAGTATGTGACATATGAATAACTAGTTAACACCTTAGAATGTCCCCAGTGGTTTTCCCCACCATTTTAATTCTTGGAAAGGCTTCCTCATTCTTTTGACCAAAGATTTCAATGAGGTAAGTTACGTTTTTAGTTGACTCAAAGTTTCATATTTTATAAAATCTAAACAAATCTCAGTGAGTGGGCTTAATAAATTATAGTGATATTTTGCAGTATCAGTTTAGTTATTTATGAATTTTCAATTATTCAACTGTATACATAAAAACCTACAACCAAATTTTGATTGATATCCACCATGTGCAAAATTTGTAAAGACTTAGCAACCTATGTCCAACAACAACCGATTACAAAAGTCATAGCAATAAGAAATAATCGATTGTTTTACCTCGATTTATTGTTCTATATTTTTAAAAAAATAACCTGATTACTATTTATAAATAAATTATTAATCAATATAGATACACATACACATATATATAGTATAACAATTGAAATGTGACTGTATATTACAAAATACTAGTCTACTAAAACACAGCCAAGACAAAAGACTAATGGTCAGTTTTATATTGTTGGGTAAGTGAGCTCAGTGAATGTGTACTGTGTCAATGAAAGTTATGTAATGTTAACTATGTATGACTGAAAGGTCAATATAATACTAAATAAATACATATCATTACGAGACTTAAGCTACATAGACTACACATCTGTATTTTTGTGTTAAAATATTTAGTTATTTTAGCATGAATAAAGCATAATTTATATTTATTTCCTTTTTTTTATGATGGTAATGCACTTGGTTAAATGACAAACCCTACATTGTTAGGATATAGAAAATAACATAAAATATAAAGTTTTACTGAAAACAAATGTTTGAAATGTATTTATAATGTTCCACAGATTATACAAATATTTGAGATTTTGGGGACAAAAAATAGTTTTTAATAACAACATGAAATCATTTTGCACTCAGGCTAATGATGCAAAAGTCTATGTTCACAAACAAAAACAAAACTTTAGTAAAAATATTTCATTGAAAATCTAATTTTTTGTTTACAAAATATGTTTAACCTTTACTGAAAGTCTACCAAATTTTGTGAACACACACATGCTGTATCAAAATTATAGTGCAAATACTTAACATGTGCAAATGTGTAGACAAACTTGTGTATATCATACTGAGCCTGTAGCAAAAGGGTTAAGACAATATGCAAAAGAACCTGAATGGTTTAAAAAAGAAAGGGGTTAGAGTGTTAAAAATAATTTTTAATGCTAATAATGTGATGTACTCTGAGTTGAAAAATTTGGAAACATCTCTTATGCAAAAAAACAGGGTATGAAGAAAAGTATTTAAGTAAGCTGTTCATATAAACAAAAAATTCTCAGCTGTGTCTAGACTGAAAGAAAGTAGAAATATATCTGTTCTGAGTTTTAAGAAAAAAAAAGGAAATTTAGATTTTTATTAAAATGTACATTATTATTCAGGCACACTATTCCTGGATACCTGTGGGAAGGAGTAATAAGGGCATTTGACCCCTTACATTTCCCAAAAAATTTGACATATTATGATGTAAACCTAACATCATAGTTAATAAACTAAATACCTTTTGTAATTTTTGTTAAAACTGTAAGTTTGTGTTTTTGTTTAAACACACACAACACATTCTTCTAGTATGTTGACTTGTACTATAAAAGCTGATACCATATATATACCTTGTCCTTCTTGAAAATATTTCTGTGAGCACTCGTGACACTTATTTTTCTTTAATAAGAAAACCAAAACTAACACTCGCAATTCTACACATCAAGAAATAAATACAAGGATAGTTATTGTATATCAGTCATAGGATATGCATGCCCTTAAAGCACAGTGACATGAATTTTAAAAATCAAAATAGAAACAGTTGCTTGCTAAGGCACTGAAAATTGTCACCATACATGTACAATAATTTATAAAATCGCTTATAGTATTGAATAAAACATAACTTACCCATCTGCATCTCTTACTTGAACTGTGCCATTATTTTGATCTTCCATTCCATTAGTAGGTAGAATATGGCTTGAAACTAAAAGAAATGTATAATTAAATTATTAAGTCAAGATATATCAGCATATTCTGATTTTATGTATTGTTACTACCTAACTCATTTATAAAATATGCTTACTGAAATTAGTTTCAAATGTCAATGGTTTGACAAAAGTAAAAGGTTCTAATTACTTACAACAATATGGTTTACTTGCTGATCATCTCCAGATCATCTTCAGTGAATTACTTGATATACAAATGACAGACAGTTAATATGACGCAAGCAAATTAAGTTGAAATAACAGGTTAAAAGTAACCAACACTGTCAATTATACTTCTGATCAATAATTATAGTTGCTTAAATGTAAACCAGTGAAGTTTAGTCATGTTACAGAATGTTTCACTGAAGTCAGAAAAAAACTCAGTAGAATGCATACCTACACCACACACCAATGATCACATTTGGCTTTAAAAAACAGAAAAATGTGTCCATATGTCTGTTGTTATTAGTAGACATGGACCTTTGATTTTTGGCAGAACAATGAGGAATAATAATCAACATATGTCTACCAACCTTCATCAAAATCTGATCATTTTTTTACAGTTACAGAGTGAAAATAGTGTGAAAAATTGGTCTTCATGTTAATAGATAAGGATTTTTTTTTATTTTTGTTTCCTTGACCCTCCAAAATCTAATCACTTTTAAGCTTAGTCATAATCCAAATGTATATTAACTTTTGTCTAAATACACTCAACCATTTTGCAAATTCTTGCTTACAGGAGGAAAAACATAATCTCTGTCTACCTCCAGTGGCAGAAGTAAAAACAAGAAAAGACTGGGTGACAGAATATTATTCATCCTACAGAGGTCACCAAATAGCAATAGAAAAAAAATAAGAGTCTAAACTAATTGAATTCAAACCAACAGTACACATCACATTTGTCTGGCAAACAATTATTTATTGACTATCAAAATATAAGAATTCCCTGACCTGAGAATGAATTTCAGACAGATACTCACCTTTCCATATAACTGCAATTACTTCACTTATCTCTCAAGAAAAATAATGCACACACCACAAGTCTTGAACAAAATTCCTACCTAAACACATCTTAAAGTGGATTTGACCAGATTATAAAGTAATCATCATCAAACTTTTCCTACAATAATAAGGGTGATATAGCCTAAATACATATTAGACCATGAGCACTAATGTTTCAACAGAGACTTGTTTTAATGAGGCAAAAGAAACACATCAGAAGTGGGAAAGAAAAGTAGAAGGTTCTGTGGAAATATAACTATCTGAAATAGGTTTGGAAAAATTTAACTTTAGAAATGTTACTCACCTTCTCACAAAACAAATTACTAAACCTCACACAGATACGATGGTGGTAGGAGCAGTGTGGAAAGTGACATGAAAAAAAGATCAAGTTATTTCTCAAATTATAACATCTGAAAGGGAACACCCATGGTGAGAGATTGCATCCTTCTCATGTAGGGAAGACTTTTTGCCCAATAAAAGTTTTAGAACTTAATAAGCTGTGTTAAATATTGTATAAATGGACAGAATGTAATATAATCAAAAATCATTATATCCCAGATGGTCAGAAAAACATGCCTGTGTGTAATAGGGCAGTAAGTAAAGTGATACAATACTGGACAGATAGTTACCAGAATAAGCAGATGCAGGAAGGATTTATCCCAGACTATCATTTAGAGTAGAAAATTTGATATATTCAAGTAGCTTAACAATTGGGAATGGCTTCACTCATGGTGTAGATAAGTGGCCTGTACTACACTTCCAGATACCAATAGGATTACATTGGATCAAAGAGGTACTCTCCTTATCAGCCTCCTAGTGGCTTGAGACCTGACTAGAACAAAATGGGAAGGAAAAATCTTCATAGGAAGAGTTCTATAGATGTTCAGACTGCATGAGACTCAGCACATCTACACAGAATTACACACTGAGAGACTGTGCAATGGGTTATTGCTAATAAGGACAGGGGTAGTTGAGTTGACTGCAATTTATTCTTTATCTAGATTTTAGGAGAGAGAGAGAGAGAGAGAAGTACTCTCTGTCAAGTGAAACCAGCAATGCAGTTGATTTTGTCATATCCATAATATAGATATATAGAAATGATAAGATGATTGCAAGACCTGCTAGAAAAAGAAAAACTTTCTATGATGATGAGAAACCCACTTAAAGTAAAAATGTATTCTCAAGATGACGATACAAATAAAAACTTTACAACTCACCTACTTAAGAGCCTCTATGATGATTGAAGAATGGTGACTGGAAGAAGATGAAAACAAAAAGTAAAGAAACTGTTAAATAATGTGATAAAGGTATCTGAGTTATCCAAGACCTAATATGGTGGATTCACTGACTAAAGCCATAAGAAAAACAATGGGATAAAAAATTAGATTAAGGATGACATAAAAAACAATTATTATCTTTCATGGAGGAATACATAAGCCACATAAGTTGTTTAATATATCCAGTGGTAAGTCTTTGGATTTACACAGCAGAGAGACTGCTGTGGCTTTGCTATAAGAAAACATACACAAAGTGGAAAGAGCTAAAACTTGAGGAATAGAGGAATCATGGTGTGAAGAGATTATTTTAATTACTTTTAAAGGGAAACATTTGAAGAAGGTAATATTATGATCAGAATGGCCATAAGGAGAAGAGGTTTAAGAAGATGTGAAAATGGAAAGTGCATCTGATCACTTCCCAGGCAACTCAGGTTTTGAAAATAAGATCAGCCTGCCACAACAAAGAAGCATATGAAATGCATCTCATGGAAAAATATCAGTTAAAAATCTTCAGCCAGCAAGCAAAAGTAAATACATATTAAAGAGAAACATTTTACAGAAATGAGGTTACAAAATGATCAAATTACTCACAACAGCCCTGAGAACTAAAGGAAGAAAGAAAGAACGGTCAGGAAAAAAACTGTCAAGAGAACAGCTCTTTGCAAAGTTATCTGGGAAACAAACCACTCTTGAAAAGTGAGAAAAGTCATAACCTGTAGAGGGATCAATGTTGGTTAAATATCCATTTGTGCTTATAAACATCAAGGGTGGATGGATAACATGAGTTAGCAAGAAAACAAGGTATTCTGTGAGAAAAAGGTTGAAAGGTATGAGAGAAAAGCCACACAAGAAGATAATGGTGATAAACAGTGGAAACAAGAAGAACTTGGC
This sequence comes from Carcinoscorpius rotundicauda, assembly GCA_011833715.1. Taxonomy (NCBI): domain Eukaryota; kingdom Metazoa; phylum Arthropoda; class Merostomata; order Xiphosura; family Limulidae; genus Carcinoscorpius; species Carcinoscorpius rotundicauda. The sequence goes on along the minus strand of CM022394.1, from coordinate 48,384,123 downwards.
AAGGAGTGCTGAAAATTAGAAGCAGCAACCTTGAAAGAAATCTGAGAGAATCCTGCCTTGGAATATCCATTACTAGAATCAGAGAGTCTGGGACTGGTGAGCAAAAGATAAAGTTTGCTGTTAAGGAATCATAACAGCATCAAATAGAAGACTCCCAAAGTAGGGAAAAAAATCAACTACAACATAAAGAGATATAAGGACCACTCTTAGGTAAGGATCTTATCTGGGTAAGACAGCTGATCAACTATTACATTCAAAGTTCCTCGGACATAACAGGTAAGCATTTAGATATTACAGACTTAAAATACGAATTCTAGAACAAGAAAACAGATGTCCATAAAACAACTACCTTACTGTTAACTGATGTATGAAACATCAGTACTATTGCTTGACAGAAACAAAGTATCTGAACAGACATGACAAAAGATGATACCAAATCTAAAACATGCTCTTCTACAGAACAAACATCAGCTATGATGAATGTATCTAGAACTCACAACTCAACCCAAACACAGTACATTCATAAACAGGTGCAAGTGAGAAGGGGTAAAAGGATGCCTAGGGTTGGATGGCATTGACCAAGATACCACAACAGCAAGAAATGTAGAGAAATGAAAGTAATTATTAGGTCACTTGCCATATACCACTGATCAGCCAGATGCTACTGAAGGGAATGCAAATGGTTCCTAAAGAACTCTAGAAAGGTTAGAGTCCACAATAAGAGATAGAAACTTTCACTTAAGTAAAAACAAGACACGGAAATCTGGAAATGAAAATTTCTTAATCTGAGATCTGAAAACAATGATTGAAACCATCCAGCAAATTTAATTTAACTTGATGATAAGAAATCCATGTACTCAGATCAAAATATAAATCATACAGTCTACATTTTATCCTCCCATATACTACTACAGACATTCTGATGATACTTTTGCTGCTTTTTCTACAAGGCACATACACACTTCCTTTGAAACACAAACTCCATTCACCCTAACAATAAATTCACCACTGAACACAAAAATAACAAGCAATTATCTTTCCATAACCTCACATTATTAGATCCAACACATATTTAAAAAAAAAAAAATTCATAAAAAGTCACTCCCTAAGATCTCTACATTTTATGTAATTCTGCCAATGAATCTAAATGAAAAAGTAATATATTTAAAAACTATTACAAACACAATTTCCAAACTTTGCTCAGCTGACTAAACAGATGAAGAATTAAACTTTATAAAGCATTTCTTTATTCACACAAAAACATTTTCATCAACTTTTGTTAAAAAATTTCACAAAATTGACACTAATACACCAAATAAAAAACTAATGTTACATTGTAGTTTACCATTAATCCCTTAAATCAGTTCAAAAATAACACTTGGAGAAAACTTGCCATTAAACAAAATCCTGTCGACATTAAATTCACTCGAAAATCTACCCCTAAACTTTACTATAACCAAACATTAACAAATTTAAAATAAAGAAAAATATTTTCATTGAACAAAACAGCCCTACTCTAGGCTAAAACCCTAGGATACCAAGATATATTTACTGAGCTGTTAGTCTCTGGTCTTGTAACCTCTTGTAATCTGTACATATTTCTGTGTCTACGTAAATTATTTGTACGTGTTGATGACATAATTTTGATAATAAGTTGCATATTCATAATAAGGGTTTTCTCATTACCAATTTAAACTAACTCCAAATTCTTATGCAGCAAATTAGTTGATAAGACTCCCAAGATAATTGACTTGGAGAGTCTAGCCAGATGATCCAATATAATAGCTCTACTCAGAAAGAGAGATCACAACAAAGAATACTTACCAGAACAAGGCTGTTGAAAACAGATTCTTCATTTAATAAGAAACGTCTAAGAAAATAACATTTAAACAGCGTAATACTGAGAAGTGTAATATTTTGATTTACACAAGGTGCTAAAGGGGGTACTATACAAGGAGGATGTGTCAAATTTCTATTGCTTGAGGTGCAAAGTATCATAATTTTCCAAATATATATTTTTTCCACTAAAATGATATATAAAAGTTTTAGTACATATATGGTAACAAATGTAAATACTTTTTTTTTCAGCTAGTCTAAACTATCTTTTCTGACACACCTGGTGTCTTATTAATTCTGTTTATTGAGCATAAATGTGAAATGTCTCATGCTTTTATTTATTTTCTCTTTCTATAAACATGATTTTTTTAAATAAAATGATGAAGAAGTTAATTCTTATAATTGTTAAGATTTATTTACATGAACATTTGGAAATATAAGATTATTTGTTGCTACATTACATTTGATATTCAAAAGTACAAATAATTTTCAGTAAAACTTTCAAATTCTCTAATATTTTGACAGTGATTATTTATTGGCCACAAAATGTTCAAGATAACAAGCACTACAACAAACACAAAATTAAAGATTATACAGTCACTCTAACATTTTTTAGCCATCAAAGGTTTACCTTAACCACAGTATTGTAAACATCTAGATACATATTGTATATGGTGATAAAAGAAATTTGACTCACTGTTTATGAAAGTTATGGTGCATATTATGTTTGGGAAATTAAAGTATAATTCTGACTGGATCATAGATTTGCACAGTCTCTGCTACTACGTGCAAAGATAAGTGCTCTTACAATAACTTGGCATGTGCACAGAAACTTCCCATGCATGATGCTGAATACACCTAAACAATTAGTTGAGTTTGATAATTATGTAATCATCAAGCTCATTAATAGATTAAATTCAACTAATCAGTTATTTTTATGAGATTGAAGACAGTTATAATACTTCAAAATAGCAAACTTGAAAATGCTAATTTTGATAAACTGATCATTATCCTGAGTTGTGACACTAATTCATTAAGCTGAACAGCCTTAAATTAATTGGTAATAATAGCAAGACATTATAATAATTCTGATTACTTGAATATTTGAAATAATCTAAAATAGTAGTGATAAGAAACAACACTTTAGTTTATTACTGTTATTAATCTGATATTAATTAATGCAATCAGTTCTCAGATAATTATTTGCATCAATTAATTGACTTAATCCCTCAGTTCTAGCTGTCTGTTGTGTGATTAACACTGTCTGAGTCATATGTTTATGATTTGATCACACTATAACTAGCACACAATGTTGTGCCAAGAAGTTTTCATTGAGCATCATTGTATGTAACTTGCAAAAAAAAAACATGTAATAGTACATGAAAATTGAACATAGATGCTACAAGTAGTTAAGGAATTTCCTTTTACACCTAATGAGATCTACTGTTTATGTATCAAATATGTATTCATGCTGCATATAAGTAGTTAATTATGTATATTATTAATTTCTGTATTTCTGCTTTCTTTTAAAAGGAAAGCTATCATGAATTCACTATAGAGAAATTCCATCTTACTAATCTGTTCACTTTTATCAGGTGATTACATTCAGATGATGTAATAACTTTTCACAAGATGCCATGCAAACAATTTGCTAAGGAAATCACTAGTTGGAAGAAAAAAACACCAGTTAAAGCTTTCACTATGGACATGTCAAAGGGTGTCTTTTATGATATTTTAGAGAGTTATTTTCAAAATTTAAAATTCAAATTTTGATATAATGTGTTGTTTAGTTTTTAATTTGAAATAATATATTAAAAACAAAATACTAAATACCCTTTTTGGTGTGTCACAATGTATGTTTTCTTATTAGTCAGTTTATATTACATTATACCTACCATAAAATATCTACAATAGTTAACAAATTACTAAAGTTTAGACACTGAAAACTAGAATATAAAATAAGAATCTCCCACTTTTTTTATTTCAAATACCATCATACTTCATAAAACTACTAGAGTTCCCCTCTTATTACTCTATTATTTTGATGCTTTTTGTCTACTCTTAAGGTAGCATATACTCTTTATATAGTGTTATTCAGGCTTTGACCCTTTTATTAAAAATACATTTTCATACTATGCTTTTTATATGAAAATAAATATTAAAATAGATACAAAAACATATTCTGGCACATGTTTTGTAATATTACCATTGTGGCTGATTTGCATATTATAAAGAAATACAAAAGATATGTCTTATGTTCCTTATATCTTTCTTTAAACATGGGTGAATACTCCAGAAAATGGGTTCAAACTTTGATGTGATGTGAAGAATTAGGTTATAATAAGGAGAAAATTGAAAATTAAATCAAAATAAATTGATACTTTTTTACATATGGTATATTTTATTATAAGAACATGTTTATAACTAATGGAAAGAGTACATTCTAAAATATGTAAATCTGACAGTAATTGCCTTAATAGGGAAGCAAGAGTTTTACTGGAAATATTGAAGTCTGTTGAGTAAGCCATTATTCTGTACAGAAATGAGATTTTTAAAGCATCATACAGCTTAGTTAGAAAGCCAAATGACTTAAAGAAATTTCATGTGTATCAGTATAATAATTCATAATGTGCTGGTTTTCTAAAATGCATCTTTGAAACCTACAAAAATCAATTTGTCTTTTCCCTTCACTTGAGAGAATAAATGAGGCTTACAGAATGACTAAGCAAGTATAACGAGCAAGTGCAAATGAGTACTAAAAAATCACTGTTTTTCAATATATTTACTGTTTTATGTTTGAGAAAAACAACTAAAAATTAGGCATTTATGACTAAATAGTAAGAACATACAAATGCTTATAAGTACTTTGTACATCTACACCATTAAATTCTGACCACCCCATTAGGATAACTAACATTCAAATCCTAGAAAAGCTTATTATGTCAGTTCGTAATTGTAGAGGTGCTTACTTAACCCCAGTTTCCCTTACCAGTTTCTGTATCTCATTACATATTAAATGAGGGTTCCTACTAACTTCTCTGAGAACCTTCCTCTTGGTTCTCTCTGAAAGTTTGGTGGAACGTCCAGAACGAGGGAAGTTAATAGTTGATCCTGTGAGCTTAAACTTGGAAATTATGCTTTGAACAGTAGATTTCAGCACATTAGGTTATGTAGCAAGGCTGGAAAGAGACACACAAAACTTGTATTTTACAATCATTTGGTTTTTTAAATCACTGGACAGTTGTTTCCTGTTCGCCATGATGACTAAGCAGATAATGATGGAGACAGTGCTAAATTGCTAGAAGTACATTTTTACTGGCTAAATTCCAATAATTAAGAACCCAGTGTCTAGTTCTGGAATGGTATAATATAGTTTATTCACCACACTAAAAATTTTTATGGAAATATCAGTTTTTTCATACGTTCTGAACTGTACGAAAACTTTCTGCTCCTCCTATTTTTTGTTATTTGTTTATAAACAGTTTGTCATTTAATTTATTTAAAACTTTATGTAGATGTGTGTATCTATAGTATTTATAAAATACCACACTTCTATTAGCCCAATCATGACACTTTTTAATTTATGAGCAAAAAACCACTTGGGACACAAAAGTAAGAACACTTTCTGTCATAACTGAAGTAGTACTGTTCTAATCAAAGCAGCTCTCAAGATCTAAGATGTTGTTCCTGATTAGGGAGGCTGGATGATCCAGTGGGTTATAGATCATAAATCACTGGTCATGCAGTGGCCATATGTGAGCTTGTCCCAAAAGAACTGGAGATTCGTGGAATGTTCATATCCCCAAAAGAAACAAAACCATCTCAGCAGTAGAAGAAGGAGATTTGAGTAAAAGCTCAATTGCCTGTTCCATAGCCTGGAGCCAAATGCGAGTTAGTTGGACCCAGCTTAAAATTGTAATGAAAAAGACACCCAAAGAGACAATATCGTGAGTTGGTACAAAAATGGACTTCTCAGTTTTGATTTATTAAACTAGCCTCAGTGACTTCTGAAAGAAGAATCCGAGTGGATTGTTCTGCCAATCAACAAGATGATGCCATAAATAACCAATCATCCATATAATGGTGACTGCACAGATCCACAGCATGAAGGTGATAAGAGAAAACTTGTGCCACTCTTCAGAAGACATATGATGGAAAAGCTAGTCCACAAGGCAGACTCCTGAGCTGCAAAACCTGACCCTTGTTCACTAAAATGTAGATATCAGCAGAATGATTGCCATGGGAATGCGGAAATATGCATGAGCAATATCAAACTTGATCATCCATAGATCTGGTAAAAACTGACAATGTTGACTGAGAAAGAACACCATCATGAATCTGGGAAGATCTAAAAATTGGTTGAGAAGAGATAAAATGATAATCAGCTGCCAGTCTCTCATCTTTTGGGCACAACAATTAACCAGGAAATAAATTCAAGAAGAATGGGAACAACTTTCCACACAGCTCCCCTTAAACAATAACTCCCTGACTGCCTTGAAATGAAGATCCACAATCAATGAATCTGTTGGAATTGGAAATACCGGGGGTTAAAAGGACAATAGAGGAGGTGAAATGAATGACCAGACCTGTTTCCAGAACCTGAAGAGCCCATGGATCTGTGATGAAAGAATGCCAGGTGGCAAGAAAATGAAGTAACCTCTTTCATGGATCACACCTGCATAGAGTTGTCACTGATGTTATTGGAAGCATTCAGCCCAAGCAGAAGGGCCACAAAGATAAGGAAAAAATCTGTTTTGAACACCAGTAGCTCAAGAAGCTGAAGATGGTGTTGGAACACATGACTATTAGCAGGAGCAGAAAAAAGCTGAGAAGCCAATGATAACAAAAAAGAATGAAAATAGACAACATCATTTTGAAATTTCAATGCCCCTGGAATACCACAAACATCAGTGAATGAATAAAAGGAGCCTTGAATAACTCAGAGAGGGTTAGAACAGGTAGACAACCACCCTCTGACAAGGCATCTCTACCCAATAAATCCCCAACAACATACAAGTCAGGAAACTTGAGAAAAAAACAGAAATCAATAAATGGACAAAGGTAAAAGTCATTAAAGGATCAAATTCATTCTCAAATTGCTGTGGGAATGTTGTTGAGTTTCCAACAACTTTGGAAGGAAGATAAATATCTCAAAATAGAAGTGAGGGTCAAATGAATCCAAGAAAATTCTAATATCTTCAATGTTCACAAGGACCAATCTGGAACCCCAAATGCTCAAAAGGGAATCACATTCAAATGAACCAAATATAGAGTGGGCATGAGATGAGACTTATCTTGCTTTACTACTAAGACAGGTAGTCTCCCATAAAAAGAATGTATGATTATAGATGGCCTGTTGCGATGGAGCTAAAGAAGTCAGAGGTCTATGTATCTCAGAATGGTTCGTATGGGTATTAACACTTCTATTGATAATGAGAGAACAATGTTTTGACCTTCCTAGATAACCTAAGGTAAGGGCCAGAAAGTGTTATTTTGAAGCTTTTTATATGGGGTCAAAGATCAGAGATGCAAGCTTTTCTCTTTCATTTTTGGTAAGTCAATGGACAATTCAAAAGTTCCTAATGGTTTAAGTTGGTTGGTTGGTTTGGTGTTTTGTGGAGCAAAGCAACTAAGTTATCTGTGACAAACACCTGGTGAAAAGATAAAATTAAAGTAAAATTATTAAAATTCATAAAAGAAAATTATGGTAAAACAAAACAAAGTTTAATTTTTGTATTAAAAACATAAATATCATTAAAACCAATTTTTACATGTATTCTACAGGAGTAAGAGAAAAACTACAGTAATACAAGCTGTAAAGGACTCTCTGTAGCATAATTGTAAATATTATAACTCACCAAAATGACTAATGGGTAAGTTCAAAAATCAGTGTTAGTCACCTGAAATTGGCCTTTCCAGTCATAGTTTCAAGATATTTGATGTTATGGCTGTTTTCAGAAAGTAAAGGAATACAAGTTTTAAAATACTTTTTGTAGCAAAATTTTAATTATTACAACTTACCAAGATGACTAACGAGTGGTTCAAAAAGCAGCATTAAACAACTGAAGTTGGCCTTTCCGGTCCTGGTTTCAAGTTATTTGACATTATGGCTATTTTCTAATTTTAAATCAAACTAGATGTATTTTGATTCTTTAAAGAGAATCACATTAAAAAATGTCTAATGTATAAATTAAAAACTTAAATGGTATTAAAAAGATCAATGGCTTTTAAAAACTAAAAACATTTGTAAGGTAGCCAGTGTCACCATAGCCAACAACACTGTCTAATGTTATGGATGAATCTTGAAAAAACATTTTGGGATAGACCCAATTCATCCAACTGTACCTGGATACAAAGGCCAAAAGGAGGAATGGCAGATCATCTGTTCTGTAAAAGCATAGCCCACTGAGAAAAAAAACAACACAATCCCAGGTGGGATGCTTTGGTAAGGAACAAAGTTTTGAAGTATACAGTAAAGAGAGTTGCAGAGGAGGTTCATAAGACTATGTATATAACCTGAACTAGAAAAGTGCAGAAAGCCCAGTGCAGAAATGAAGTCCCTGATGATGAACAGGGGTCCAGCATCTTTAGTGGCAAGGTCCTGGCAGATTTACAGACCAATATCGATAGTCTAGTTTTGATGAAATAAGAGCACGATATATCTTTAGCATAGAACATCAATCCGCTCCCCAAGTGGTGGAAGAGAGGACACGGAGGATGTTCAGTGCTCTTGTACATTTGACTCATAGCTGTTCGATGTGTGGTATAAAAGTCAGCTTATAGTTAAAGATAAGAACTTTGTCTTGGGGACCACAGGTAGCACAACATGGAGTTCGGAATCAGGGTAAATACCCTGTTGACGGCAAAAATGCATATAAATAGATTTAGAGGGAGAGAGGTTAAAACTGTTTGTTGTGGCCCACTTCAGTAAACAACTGAGGGCAGTCTGTAGCTGTTGCTAAATATACCTCATGTTTGATGACTTGCACGAGATGTGCAAGTTGTCAACATAAAATCAATTTGCAACAGTAGGAAGGAGTTGTTCAGTTATGGTATTAATCTTTATACTGAAAGGTGTGACACTCAAAACACAGCCCTGAGGGACTTCAAGTTCCTGTATAAATGAAGGAGAAAGTGTCAAACGTATACAAACTTGGAATTGCCTGACCATTAAACATTTTTTTGATAAAAATAAGCAAATGACCATATAACCCATATAAATGGATGTCTCACAAAATGCCATACCTACATGTTGTAACATAAGCCTTCTCAATGTCAGAATATTGATACAATATATTGTCATTTCAGAAAGGCTTCTCTGACTGATGTTTCAAATTGAATCAGGTGGTCCATGGTGGAACACTGTTGTCAGAACCCACACTGGATGGATGGGAGGAGGCTGTTTGATTCAGGGAACCAAACATGACAAGCATTAACCATCCTCTTTATGGTCTTACAGAAGCAGCTTGTCAAAGCAACTGGATGGTAGTTTGAAGGAATCTTGGGATCTGTCCCAAGCTAAGAGAAAGATAGGACAATAGCCTGGCTCCAAGCATCAGAATAAACATTCTCCTGCCAGAACTGGTTAAAAACAATCAGAAGAATAGTAAGAAAAGTAGGAGACAGATGGCACAACATTTCATAGTGTACATCATCAGGTCCAACCAATGTACTGCCAGACTATCCAAAAGCCAGTTTGAGTTTCATCAATGTACAAGGACAATTATAGTCATAGAGACAATCAGCTTGAAAGTAAAGAGGTGATCACTCTGTCTGAGTCTTGATGACTAAAAAGGTGGAGGATGAAGCAGAAGTGCTAAATACCTGATAAAAGCATTCACCTAGAGGCTGGGCTCCTGGTATCAGCTACTTCCTGGCCATCAGAGATCAAGATCAAGAGAGGGACAATTATATTGCCCAATGACCTTTCAGATATTGTCCCATAGGGCTTTAGAACTGGTGGTAGAAGATATGCTGATTGTGAACTTAATCCAAGATTCCTTCTGGCTTTGACGTCTCACCCACTAAGCATGTGCACAGGCCTGCTGGAAAGTGATGCAGTTCAAAAGTGTGGGATACCTACAAAAAGTATCCCAGGCCCATTTTTGAGCCTTTCATGCCATGTGACAGGCAGAATTCTACCATGAAAGAGGATATGGTAAATGCACAAAGGTTTTAGAAATAAATTGAGCAGCTGTCTGTATAATACAGTCAGTTTCATACAATGGTAAAATTAATTTCTGTGAGAGCAGTGAAAGAGGGCCAGTTTACTTGATCCAGCTTCCATTGGGGCACATGGGTTGGGTGGCATTGATCATGGCTGGTCTCTCTCAAAATTACAGGAAAATGATCACTGCCTCGTGGGTTATTGTCAACCCTCCATGAAAAATGGGAGAATAGTGAAGGGGAGAAAATTGAGATCAATAACAGTAAAGGACTTACTAGGTGCATAAAAATAAGTATAAGAACCACTAGTGAAAAAAGAAAAAGGTTGAGATCAGGGAGCATACACTCTAAAAAGTGATCCCTCCTATCAATATCAGCACCTCCCCAAAGGGGCTGATGTCCATCAAAGTCCCCAAGGATTAAAAAGGGAGACTACAACTGTTCAATGAGAGCATCAAGGTCTGACTGATCATAGGTCTCTCCAGGCAACAGGCAGAAAGACAGTGATGGTATGATGAAAAAAAACATGGATGGCTACAGCCTCCAAGAGTGTTTTGAGTGGCAAAGACAGGGTAGGGTGGGTACATGCCTATCAACCAATAGTGCCACATCTCCATGCACTTGTCCATTACACAGCCTGTCATTTCTATTTGAAGAAAACTGCCAAAAGGTGATTGTATCAGCAGATTTCAGAAAAGTTTCCTGTTAGGAAAGACATACAGGATGGGAGGAAGCAAACAATGTTATCCAGATTAGAATGTAACCCTTGACAGTAAAATTGTATCAAGTTGACCATTTTTATTTATGTGTAGATGAATTGGGTGGAGAACCCTTATGTTTACAACCAAATCTTTTTTCTTTACTGTCTTTATTTGAGGGAGGTCTATTGACTGAGGACACGAATAAATGATCATTTTGCATCTTAGGATGGAAAAAGAAGAGATACCTAAAAAAATGTTTGTACCCAGAACTAAATAAAGTGGATCTTGAGAATTGCTGGAGTGTACGTTAGGGACAGAGATGGGTGTTGAAGTTGATTCAACTTTTTTAACCATGGAGGTCAAAAGACTTTTGATTTGGGTAAGAGCAAACAAACTTCCTCAGTGGTCTGCAGTTCATTTCTAGCACTTGAGAGGCTCAAGCTACTGCTGTGACACAACTTGTAAAAACTGGGATGTCAGTGATCATTTAGAGGCAGTTTTCTTTGACACAACACCAAACACTGGTCACAGATATGTTGGTTGTTAGAACAAAGATTAAATAAGAATCTTCTGTATTTCTCATGCTAGCACCATATCTTAGAATTTATCCTGGCATTTGTTTTTTAAAGACTGTATGATCTTTCCTCTGGTCTAGATAATGCAATTTTCACTTAATTCTAGCAATCTTGAGAATACCTGGCTCTGTCCACTTATGTATGAAACTGTAATTGAGCATGATAAAGTTCCAGGACCCACAAAATAAGTTAAGAGCAATGTCACCAAATTTATTAAAATACAACTTCAGATCAGCTAATATAAATACAATTATAAAGAGATTTGTAACTCACCATAACAATTCTTGGTGATATTACTCTTTATGAAAAAAAATTAAAGCACCTGAAGAATTGCACCATGTATGATGAATAGTCAAGGCATTATATGCCCTTCATGACATTTGTATCTTTGTTGTTCAAGTCTATTTTCAAGTATGGTTCATTACTTTTGTTCCTTGTAATGATCTTAACTTCCTACAATATCTTTTTGAGTATCAGTTGAATTTTGCTCTTGTAAAATCTGTTTTTTGAAACTTTACTAAACATCTGTCATATTTCAATGAGGAACACATTGTTTTCATATTTTTTTATTCAGATGTATCCAAAGAAACAAAACAAGCAATGGTAAAGGCAGAATACAAGAAGTGTGGTGTGGATGAACCTCCAAAATGTATGAAGTTGAATATTACAAAGTATGGAATGTTTAATTGAATATTTCATCACAACAAACTTCTTCAGATGCTTGAAATTACTCAAAGGTTTCTGAATTATGACCCTGAGTTATGTGAGCTCAGAATGAGGCATTAAAGACAGTTCAACACTTGAATGTGGTAAATGGCAATATCAAAAAGGGAGGTATGGCCCTTATTAAAAAATATAATGCTATCACAACAAAGAACAGAAACTACTACTTCTTAATGTTCTGCATGTTTATAGAAGATGCATTCCTGAGAGCAAAAAAAGAAGGAACAACAATACAAATGTGACTAACCACATCAAAATCATATAATTATACTACAATAGATGCAAGAAGATAACAACATACTTCAAGTAATCATTTATAATATATTAAAAATATATTTTTATATTACATAATATATAAAGTACCAGGCCACTGCAGTCTAGAACATTAACCTCACTGAGCAACCTATAAATATGGTCCATCATTGATGATTTTTGAGATTTAGTTGTTGTTTTTGTGTGCATTGGAACATAATTATAGCAGCTAAGAGCTTTAGAATATTTTATCCAAAAATTTTACATGCAAATAAGTACCACCCTAATGTTTAATATATCTAGAAACCATCTTTAATAACATGATTGAAAATAATGGATCTTAGCATAATAGTACATAAGTCACTAAAGCCATTAAAGCAGAGCTCTATTAAAATAAGAGTAAAAGATGGTCATACTGAAGTTTCCAAGATTTTCTAGGAGATGGATAGGATAATTAAATACTGTATGAAATATTTATTACTTGATCACAAAGTATTCATACTTAAATCTATTTTAATATTTTATTGTTAAATGGATTCAAGCCACCTATTACTAATAACTGGCTAAGGTAACTGTGTTTTAGTAGTAAAAATATACAAAATATGCACATGCATTTATTTGATTATACAAGTTCAAAAGCATTAATCTTAATGTTAATGGTAATTGGACAGTCTCTGTTTCACATCTTTATTTCATCAACAATTACATCTATTTATTACAATATTTATAAAAACTGCTTGAACTTTTAAGTTGGTCATTGTGACTAAAGTTACCTCTACTCTATATAATGTGATTAGATAAAAACTAATAAAAAAACTCAATCCTATTTCAGTGTAAATCATTAAATGCTCATAGTATTTATTACTGGAAAGTTTCTGCCTTACATTGTAAAATTAGTATAAATATGATTAAATATCAATAAATTAACAATATTGTAATCATTCTCATGATTTTAATTTTTAGTTACTTGTTTGATCATCACCAAAGAATTTAACTTTCGAGTATTGTGTTCCACTGTCATAATGTTTTAATTAATTACTTAACCGTTAAAGTAGTTAACCTCTATTAAATGTTAAATGCATATGAATGATAGTTAATTTAAACTATTGTCGCACATTACTATTAGAAAATACTTGTAAGTTTAGTTGTGTCGTGAAATAATGTTAATACTACAGTCTGTCACAATAACACAAATGCACCAACACAAGTCTGGAAGTTCAGACAGCAGCCAGACCAGCATTTTGTTACAGTAGCTGTAGAGAGGGTTTTCTAAACTTTAATCTGCACTTCAAATACTGTTTCAATATAAATAGATATTTATACTATAGCATTAATGTATGAATCTGCATACACAACAAATTACACGTGTAATCTGCAGGCGTACATGCTTGTGTTTGCTTGTTGCTATAGCGTGTGTAACTTGGAAGTGGCAGTGATCACCTATTTTTGTGGAGCATAAAAAAGCTCTTGCAAATAGTTTCCATAAATCAGAGTAAAGGTAACACAATATTTTTCAATATTTTCATGAGAGGGTATGTTTTGCATGCCAGTGTTTTGTACATTTTTCCAAGCTGTCTGGTTAATCCAAAAATTCTTCCTCACCCCTGTAACTTGTAACAGTAGTAAAAATTATAATTGTAATTTATGCTATTAATATTACTAAGATCTTCACATTAATTAATAAGTAATAAATTTTAACTTGTACATGCAACCAAGTATAAAAAAGCAATCAAATTCAAATAATAAACTTACTTGAAAATATGCTGTAACTTATAATTATTGATAATCCGTACACTTAACAAAATTAATGTTGTATAGCATTCGACTTTAGGCTTAGTTACGTTTAATATAGCCTTACGTATAAGTTAAAAATTATCCCCTAGTGACAACGTTTTAAAACATATTTTTAGCTTGGAAATTAAAGTAGTATTTGCATCTAATATTTCATAAAGCGGGAAGATAACAAATGATTTTTGCAGCACAAATTAACGTTCGCCGTTAAAAGTTCATATGAACCATAGAATTAATCACTTAAAATGGAGATGTTAAAATGTTTGATAACACCAAAATAATTATTGTTGATATAATTTATTTCTATTTAATTTCTATTTTACTTATAAGCAATACCGTGAAGTTTTGTAAGTTTCGCATCATTTAAAGCTAATAATTTTAACCACGTATAAAGACATCTTTTTTTACAAACTACTTTCCCTGAAAGCACCAATTCACTGATCTATAGTTTCTTAACTGTTCACATTACAGATTAGCGTACCGTTATTCACATCCTTTTGTTTGTTTGTCTCTTCAATTTAATTTTTTTTTGTAACAGGAGTCTTATTTTTTGTAATTAATTATTTTTTTCAATAACAAGTTCAATTCATTTTGTTATGAGTCACGGCTTTTACATTAAAGAAGAATATTTTTATAGCAAGTACAAAGTATACGTGAAAATGATCGTAACAGTGGTCAGAACGTCGTACTGTTCTAAAATATATTCTTCCTCACTATATTAAACGTAAATGGTAATAAAATAACACTCATATTCAGTAAATAAACCCAAAATGAAACTACAATTTCAATTTGTTATAACAATGCAATGCATTGTTTCTACTTTATTTAAACTGTCAGGCCAGCGATCACTTATTATGAGGTCAGCCTGTATGTACAATTATACATGGACATTTTTCTACGTTAAAACATACTTTTATTTGCAGGCTTTCAGCCCTCTTACCGAAACAAAAATGTAATGATAGAGCTAGATTCAAAATATCAAAATTTATATTAATAACACTTCTCAAAACACTATTTTTATATTTGTGCGTCACACTTTCAGAAACATGTGTCTATATCTTTTGTTTAGTCTCATCAAACTTTGAAATTTTGTCAAATATGGGACAAACCAAAAGTAATATATTATCGTAGATATACGCATAATTATCTTGCTATGGCCGCTCGCAGCTCAGCGGTAACTCTGAGAAGTTATATATCATTGTGTAGTTTTGTTTTAATAACAGACAAGCAAATTGGTGTTGTGCAATCAAAGGAAAATTAAATACCAACTACCTAATTAAAAAATATTATAGTAATATTATTTTACTTGATAAATATATATATATATAACTAGCAGCGAGTTTTTTACTAGATGACGCTTTAATCGTCTTTTACATGATAAGGGAAAGAGAACTACCGGCTTTCGCAGTCCGTGCTGGTTGCTGACAGCTGGTGTGTCAGCCTAGAGAGAAAGTCTGAATCGTCATAACTAAACTGAACCAGCACTACTAGCTATTAGTATATGTAATTTAATTTATACCTAATGGGGGATTATAGCTTCGGCGTCTCATCCAGTGTAAGAACGTTGTCTCCTGTGGAATTTCAAACAAATTCTAACAGCACTTCATTGTTTTTTCCTGCTGAAACGATTACAAATACCATGCAAGATGAACTGCTGCTGGAAAAGTCCACCGCTACCAAGCAGACTAGAACGCAAGCACAGCAGTTGTCGACAAATAACGATGTTACAACAAATGGTGAACAGAGTTTAGATGAACTAAGAAAAACGAAAACTGAAGAATCTGGAACTGTAGTAAATGGACAGAGCGAGAAAAAAACGCCAGAAACATCAACAGCAGGAAATGGAACAGTAAGTTCACCCTTGCAACTAAACTTCTCAGATCCCACTCCAGGCACGGCTATCACAACATCTTCACCTAATTTTTGGTCCTCTGTAGCGACAGATGACACATTTATACAAGGTATTCCAGCAGTTAATGGAACTTTGTCGTTTCAGAACTTTACTTCCACTCCAAATGTAAATCCTATGTTCAGTACAGGCCTTGGACCCCAGCTAAATATACCTCAACAACATCCTCCACAGAGAAGGGCTATTATTGGTGCTCATAATTTTGGACAGCCAAGGCATCAACCACAGCCACAGTCAAATTTATTTAAAACATATTCTAACTGGAATAATCCCTCACAGACTACTTGGTCAGCACCTCAGACTCAAAACACTTTGTCCCCATGGAATACCATGAAATTGGCTACGCAGAAACGATCTGTGCCAAATCTAAGTCCAATTTCCCCACTGAAGAAAAATCCACCTTCTGTTGGGCCTCACTCGATGGTGATATCACCGTCCAAATTCCGCAGAAGTACATCATTGCCAGTTGGAAAACCATTCCCAAATAATATTGGAGGAAATCAATGTTTTGAAATGACAAGTGAAGATGGAAGAGATGGAAACATAAGATTACCATTTCAGGTAAGATTACATTAAATTCTAAGACGTAAATTATGTGAAATAATTGAAACTCAAAGTTATTTAAAAGTGAAATTTATGTTGTGCATTGAACTATTTTAAAAACATTTTTAAATATTGCATAAAAGTATTACTATATTGTTTAGAGAGTGATAAACTGTAATTTGTTGTTGTAGTTTTTAAATTGGGTGGATGTTTTGAAAGTGTTCTGAAATTACTGTGAAGACCAAAAATGGTGTCAGAAAGTCATTTGGTAATAGAAGTTATTCATCATCCACCATATCAGATGCAAATTAGAACTTGAATGTGGGGGTTTCTCATATATATATGTGTGTGTGTGTGTGTGTGTGTGTGTGTGTACAAAAAGTAAAAATGAACTGATCATGAACTTGATATAAAAATTGAAGCTTTACATGATGGTGTTAAGGTTGTTTATTTGCAGTAACCAAGACAATCTAGTTTTAAAGTTCTTATAAAGACAAATTTAGTCCAAAATTAACTCTCTGAGTTTTTGAAGATAACTTATTTCTCTTGATATTTCAAATTCTGTATATATTTTTAAATTTCTCAGTTCATTATTAAAATAATCCAGTAAGAGCCTTCAATTTGACTGTGCTATATATGGATAAAGCAAAGGAAGTCTAAAAATACAAGTCTTTCTTTATATTAAAAAAATTTCTTTCTTAGCGAAAGAAAGAAATTTAACTTCTCTTTATGAGGCTTTAAATTTTTATAGTTGCACCCTTATTATTTTTGTACTCAGTATATTTGTCTTGGAAAGCCTTTGATAAGGTGTTTTACAATAGATTATTTAGGAAGTTGGATAGCTTGTGTAATTGATTTAAAAGTGTAAAACAATGGATACAAAATTAGCTTAATATTGAAGAAGGAGCATTTTTTACTTTCGATAAGATAACTACTGTGTTTTTAAGAGATCTTTTATCAGTTTTTTTTTTATTGCAATAATTTGGGTATTTCATGTTTTATGGAAAGATTCAGCTTATTTCTAAAAATAACAAAGCTCTTTGGTCTCTTGATTACTACTACCACCCTAATCAGTTATATAGAACTTTATTTTCCTTCTCTTATTTCTAAAATACTGAACTCTATTGCAGATTTTGCCAAAACTGAAAGCAAAGTATTTCATAAACTACCCACCCTAATATAAAAGTAACTGTCTTAATTGGAGTCATGTCAGAATTTATAATATCTTAAACTTTGGTCTTACTGTCTGCATTTTTGTTCATCAAAGTGTCTGAATTTATGGATTGTAAACTTTTAAGTCTTTAATACTTCAGTCATGTCATGTCTGAACCTGTCTTATCAAACTCATCATTCTATCTGAAATTACTGTGAAGACTAAAAATGGTAAGTCATTTGGTACATAGATGTTATTCATCATCCACCATATCAGATGCAAATTAGAACTTTAATGTGGCTGCTGGGTGTTTGTGGCTTAATGTAAAATGAGGTCTAGCCAACATTATGTAGAGTTAACTGATGATTCTTTCACTTGTATTCAATATTTCTAGGTGTATAACTAACTTCTGTATCTCAAGATGGTTGGTGTGGGTATTAATTTTTACTAATAAAGCAGAGAACAGCATTTTGACCATATTAGGTCATCTTAACAAAGGTTAACCTGAAAATCACCTAAGAAGGTTAAAATATTCTCTGCTTTATTAGTAAGTGTTAATACCCATATCAGCTCTCCTGAGATACAATTTTACTTCAAATGGGTTTTTCATCATCACTAATAACTAACTTTTGTTTGTTTTTACTGACTTGGGTATATTGACTGTATGGTTTTAATATTTTGGTAATAGCCTTTCTTGATGTCATTTTGCTTTGCAAGGTGACAAAAATTAGTATTTTGATAATCAATATACTCATTGGGCAGAGCACATTTTATCTGTTGAGTAACTTTCTGCTTATTAACATACTATCACAATGGCAATGTAACAATTAATTAGATAATTGTAAGAATTATAAATCTTAATTTTACTAGTTGATTGTTTTTGTAATGTTAATTGATTAATCATAAATTCAACTACTGAATAATTGAAATGACCAAACAATAATAATCAAACACTAATTTCATGATATCAGTTAAATAAAAAATTTTGATTAATTTATTCTTTTTTTGTTACACTAGTCAATGTAATTGCTGCTTATTGGTAATGAATAGAGTTAATTGCCAAACCTATTAGTAAAAAGGGCTAGTTTTATTGTGTTCATTTAATTTTGCTTTATCTCACTTCATTGCCATACAATCTACAACTGCTCTTGACCCAAACACTGTTGATGTGATTTTCATAGCTCATTTTTAGTCTGCTGTCAAAGGTCTTATCAAAGGCTGTTGAAAAATCTAAATACTTTAAATTCATACCCTTCCTATCAGAAAAGAAAAAAGACTTAACCATCTCATTGCCCTGAAATTATATAACAAAACATACAGACAGTAGACCATTTGGTTTTTCTAGGGTGTCCTGGCATACTCATTTTTTATTTTTCATAAAATCAACTATTCTGTAAAATGTTGGCTTCCACTACTGTTTATACAATTCAGTCATCTTGTTAGAAAAAAACAACCCCTCTTAACTGGGAGTCTATTCCAGCTTACCAGATCTTAAACTTGTATTATTACCTTTAGAATATTGCAGAAATAAGTGATAAGTGTCCTGTTGGTTTTTTTAGATAATTTTGTATTCTTCAGTATGGTCATTTCTTCCCATTCTCAAGAGAAAGTGAGCTCGGATATTTTAAATCAATTAAACCTTCCATCTCCAATATTATCATAGTAGCCCTTCTTTGAACCCATTGAATTGTCAGCATTATTTAAGAGGTTTCTCCCTACATGAACATTATGATTAGTTTTTAATCTAACAAAACATCATGAGATATACTGATTATATTATTTTACTGTGAATTTGTATCATAACTTTTTACCACCTAACTGTCACAACATGTAGCTAACTAATTATAGGTTCCAAGCAATTGTCTCCCCCAGAACTGACTTAAATGGTATCTTATCAAAAACATTAAGGTAAAAATATACCAGATCAATTTCTAACTTAAATTCAGATTAAATGTAACATTTGTAAAGAAGGTTACCAAATTTATAGGATATACCCTGTCTAAATGATATTGTAGAGTAATAATTTCCTAACCACTAAAGTAAAACCAATTTGAATATTGAAATGTATTACAAAAAAGTGTCATAGAGAAAACAATGGACTATTTGTGTTTTCAAAGCTTCACCTGTTTACCCACACTTAAAACAAAAACCTTTTTTTTATTTTATATGAAATAATTAATTCCTGTCTTATGTGGTTTCCTTTAAAGTAGTGACCTCCAATATTATTGACAGCAGCTAATTCTATCGTAAGTTTATCACAATTTAGAAAGATAAAGCTGTTCTTGGACTCCTATTAAATTGAGATGATGGTTATTGTAATTTTTAATAGGGTATAAAAATAATAGATATCCATACATTTCTCGCAGTTTTGGTTATCTCATGTCAGTTTTCTGTAAGTACTTCAGAAATACTGTTTCAAACTACACATAAATTAGAACTGGCACTGATTTAGTTGCTGGAAATTGTTTTAAGCTTGAATGGTTTGGTAGAATTAAAATGAGGTTGAATATTAAGGTTAGTGCATTTAAACTCTGTAGAATTTCTTCTTACAGTTGTCTTTGTAGGAAGATGTTTTAAACATTGTGTACAATTGTGCTTAGTTTATACTCTTAAACCTTTGTTAGATGATAAATTGCATGAATAAATTTCCTTGTGGGAAGATGTTTTGAATATTGTGTGCTTAGTTCATACTCTTTTTAAACCTTTGTTAGGTGTTAGATTGTAGATTGCAAGAATAAATTTAAAATGGTTTGATTTTAATGCTTTTGTGGTTCTTTCAATGTGTAGAAGATAGCATTGATTGTTTGTAGCTCTTTATTTAGTTTCTACTCGTTAAACTTTACTACTACCATTATTGTTTGCACAATGATGCGCTACAGAAAAATAGTAATTTGAGTCTTTCTTATGGTACCTTACAACACCCTACTGAATCATAGATCCTGGTAATCAAGCTTCTAACTGGCTCTTTATAGGTGTCTGTTATCTTCCTCAGTTACCAATATAATGTTCCAAATAAAGTATAAGACAGGGTAGGGTGTTTTCACTATTATCTTCACTTCTCTTAGTGGCTCAGCTTTTAAGTCTGAAGGTTTACAAGCTAGAAACTTGGTTTCAATATCTGTGGTGGGTACAACAGAGAGAACCTGTTGTATTGCTCTGTACTCAACAGTGAACAAGTTACTGTCTTCAAACTACATGTACCTTCTCAAATTAACTAATCTGGTATGTAATTGGTAAGCTCTAGTTTTTGTTTCAATTTTGTTTGAGTTTTACACTGCTTAAATCCAAAGGATTTTTTCATGTTTTTCTTGAATTCTATTTGCTGATACTTATTTCATAGTTACTTGGGCCAGATGAAATTAATTGGTTTTGTTTGTCATTCTGTAACATTGTGTTGCAGTAAATCTAGCATTTCCAGCTTTGCTATTACAATTGATACCTTTCCCTTAACATTTTCAATTGTAACGCTTTGTAAATTCTTTAGTTTCTAATTAGATTTAAAAAAAATGTGCTTATGTATGATCAATATAAGGTTAGTCAAATATGTTGCTATACTTTGAATATTAATTTCTGCAATTCTTCCAATGTCAAACTCGGACTTTTTTCTAAGAAGTATAAATTTCAAAATATTTCATCTTTTAGCTTAACTCTTATCAGGTGGAATATTCTCTTTATATATTGTACTTTACCACCCCATTTATGACTTCTTTTTGATAATTATAAATAGGTATGTGAATGTGAATGGATACTTACATTATGTTTATTGTTTTTGTTAGTATAAAGGTGACCGACTTCAGTGGATGAAATAACACTTTCTCACTTTTCTTGTGATTTTTAGACAAGCTTTCTTTAAAGAGTGTTATTGATAGAGAAATAAACTTAATATGAACTGTTTTTAAAGTTACTAAAAATAATTTTTTCTAGTCGTTGAAATGGGTCTTAATTTGAGCAATTATGTAGATACTATAATACATACCTTTAACTTTCTGTTAAATGCTTTCTAGAACATGATACATTTTCTATCATCAGCGTAATTGTATGGTAGCAATTGCATTCTAGCATTCAGTTCATTACAGTAGGGTACAAATCATTTGGATGAAAGATCTTGCTGTTTTACTTACCTTATGTGATAGTATTGCTTCATTTTAATGAATTATTAATTTTAGTCTGATAACCAACTTGCTGTGTCTTAAGTTTTTATAGTATATGCAAGAATAGTGGTGTTTCATAGGTAATTTTCTAATAGTAATGCCATTTAGAACTATTATTCACTTAAACACTGAAGTAGTTAATGTTTCATATGATGTCTCATACAAGTTCCTATAGCAATTGTTGAGGTATTAGAAAGGTTTTATTTCTAAACGAGTTCCAGTATTTATCTAAAAACTGAGACTCAAGTGATGGTCAATATTTCTATAAAGATCAGATTGCATGATCCAAGTTCCCAAGATGTCAAATATTTGCATTTCTTTTCCAAGTTACTGTTACTTTAGAATAGTTTGTTACAAGCATACCTTGATTAGTAGCTGAAGTTAAAGATGTTATAGCTTGGACAGTTCATATTCTGGATGGAATCCAAGTAATCTTTGCAATTGAGATAAACCCAAACTAATCCTGTTTTGATGTTGAAGGTAACTTAAAGAATGAAGAAAATGTTTATATTGACGCAGCCTGTCTTTCAGAGTAATCATTTGTGTATAAAGTAACAAATATTCCTTTTTACTTCTACATCTCTAATTGTTTTTCTGTGTACATGCTTGCCAGTTGTACATACATCTGGAAGTTATTGTAAACATGTACAAGAAACATAAAATGTTAACTTAAATATTTCATCAAATATTAAAATATTTCGATTAATTTTTATTATTGATCAATAACTTCTCAACTAATAAATAGTTCTAATCATAATTTCACAGAATGCTATTCTGTTCAAGTGTATTACATTTATAATAAAACATAACAATGAAGAAGTTAATTGTACATATAAATCAGTTACTAGTTTATTTCACTTGATTATGTGAACCACAACATTACTGAAATGTTCTAAAAGTATGCTGGATGTTCAGTTTTGTCACAAAACAAAATATTAGGAGAACCATCTGTGTAAAAAAACTGTTCTCACTTTATTGGATTATTACTTGTATCTGCTGCCAATAATTTTTTAAAATACTTTTTACATTTCCTTTTCCATTGTGTATTTTAAGTATACACATTGATTTTCTTCACTCTGAGAAATTTGCAGGTGGCTCTGGAATTGGCACACACAAGGCAGGAGTTTACAGTACTTAGTTTGGTCTTTCGATTGATCTAAAAATATGTAATCAGACATAGAAGTTTTTATGTCTAATATTAATAACTGTTATATGCATAAAGTGCACTGATACAATTCAGTTGTAATGGTAATTTTTGGTTGAACAATTTGTTTAACTGTAGGAAGCTGTTTTGTATATGTATTTTTACATTTTTTTCATAGTTTACAATAACATTTTTGTGCACTTTGTTTCTTTTAAATTTATTGTCTACTTCTCTGTTTTTTGTATTTTTCCAACTTAAATGTAAATTCTGGAAACAAATGATATACCTATGAAATTCTGTTTTTAGTGCTGCTCATAGTATATTTTAGATACTAATCATTATAATAAAGAGAATACCAAATTAATATATATAGGAATTTTAAGATACTCTTTTTAGTAAATGTGAAATGTTTTAAGATTTATCCAGAACTATTTTCAGACAGAAGAGTGAGATTTGAAAACAAGAAATCAACTTTCTTTAAGTACATGAGAAAAAAAGGACATCTTAATGTAAATAAAACTATAAATATGTAGTAAACGTTAACTTAACAGATGTATTCGGGCAATTGTGAATGGTTAATCTAGCTATTGTATGTGTATGTGCTCAAGGAATGTCAGTGAGAAGATATTTAGAAATATATAACCATAATTTGTATATAACCAATTATTTGCATCGTTTTTAATTTGATGATTCATTCAAGTGATATATAAATCAGACATTTTATCAGTTTTATTTACACTAAGTTACTATTTACATGTGATATTGCAGTTTGTTAATGTTAAATACAGGTGCTAAGTAAAAGATATAATTTTAATTTGGTGCATTTAGTTAATATAAATTTATGAGAACCAGTGTATCTCGTGATCAAAAGGTACTTCATCAAATATTACTAATCAGTCAAACCAGTTGTGATTGAAACCATTTCACTGTCAAGTACCAATTTTTGTACCATGTGATAACTTAGTGTAAGTTATAAAAGACTATTTCACCATCAGTTATGATTATTCAAACATTTGAAAGCCATTTTGCTCTGAAAGTTTTGAAACGTAATTTGTTGGACGTAAGTGCACAATAAAGGATGAAAAATAACCAAATGTTAAAGTAGAATACTTTTTCCATACTTTTATTATTCACTTTACTAAAAATTTGTGCTTAACTTGTATTTTGTCCAAATGCTTACCAGTTAATACATCAGTAAGATTGCCATGTTTCACTAATGAAATTTAAAGTTTCTTTAGAAAATTGAACTTTGTTTTGATTTTTACTTATGTAGTGCTGTGTGCTCCACCTTTTAGCATTGTACTGGAGTATTTTTAGACTTCAATATTTTTGTACCATGTGATTCACAAGAATACAAAACAATAAAAAACAAAATAACATAATTGTAGTTTTATAAAATACTTCATAGAGTAAAGTGTGGATACAAAAAGGAACCTAAAGTGATTGAAAAAAGGCTGAGTTGGGCCAGTGCTCAAAAGAGAGGTATTTGCCTGCTTTTAATACCTGGCAAAATATCAAATATTCTACCAAACAGGGTGAAATAAGTTACAGATATGATGTTGAAAACAGATAAAGGACTGTTCGAATGATAGAAAGTATAACAAGGAAGTTAGAACACCACAGACAAAGCAAGCTCTGCATTTGATAATTTGAACAACTTTTGAAAAAAAGAGGATTTCAATTTCAAACAAAAATGAAGTTGTATTAAGTTGTATCATTAACCATGTTTGTGGATGTGAAACTTAGTTGCTGGATTCAGAAAAGCTGGAAGTAGTGTATAGAGGGTTAAATCTGCCATCAAGGAGAAATTGTCAAATTGGCTTTGAATTTTATTCTATATGGCAGCAGTATAAAAGCACAGGAACTTTTATGTTGTTGTCAGAAGATAGAAAACACTAGAGGTAAACCACAGATGAATTGGAAGATAATTGTTCAGAAAGGCATGTAGTACATTAGGTGCTACTTGATACTTCAATAAGGTAGGAAAGACTTGAATTGATCTTAACCACTTAATCTTTTGTTTTTTCTGGAATAAAACCTGATACACTAGAATGTGTAATATTTTATTAAAATCAATAAAACCTTTCAAATATGGAAAAAGTGACAGAAGTTAGAAAGCTGTACAAACTTTCCCTTAACTGAAGATTCTCCTTTTCTGGACCATCAATACATTTTGGGAGATAACTTCAGTACATATGTTTCCAGTTTTGAACATTTCTAAAATTTATTCATAAGGAAAGGTGAAACTCATCCAAAATACAAGTAAATTTTTTTGTTGAATTATTCATTCCAAAACAAGTTTCCCTTACTTTTGAAGTTTGACAAGTAATGAAAGTAAATATCAAGACCAATCTATTATTCGATTCACCAACTCTGAGGGTTATTGTAGTTTTTGGGATTTTCACTTTTTGTCAGTAACTCTCAACATAGGAAAATCAGTAACTGATGATCAGACTTTTTAAACAAATATTTTTAATGTTTTAAATAACTTGTCTGTTTAATTTAGAATAATAAATTAGTAACATCATTGCTACGTATTCTTCTAACGCTGTATAAACATGAGTTTATAAATATAAGCATTTTAAAGTGTTATAATAACAAGAGCCATAAATAATTGTCGCAAAGTGAATTTTTGAAAT
The DNA here is from genome assembly GCA_011833715.1 of Carcinoscorpius rotundicauda. Classification (NCBI taxonomy): domain Eukaryota; kingdom Metazoa; phylum Arthropoda; class Merostomata; order Xiphosura; family Limulidae; genus Carcinoscorpius; species Carcinoscorpius rotundicauda. The sequence goes on along the minus strand of CM022394.1, from coordinate 48,358,540 downwards.
TGTTAGGCCGATCCCATGTGTTTTTCTATTATAAGCTTCTTTTTGTACGGACGAAAAAACTAAGTTACTATAAAGAAGGCTCAAAATTATTGTGAAGCTCTATCTTGAATCTAAGAAATGTGACCACTGTAAAAGATTAGGCTTCTAGTCATTTTTGGTGAAATATAGTCTGACGCATACAAGCCAGTGCGTTATCTGCTGTCCCACCTACAGCTACGTAAAGTCAACAAATAATGGCACTCGTAACACGGTAATCTTTAAGGCGTTCATTGATTGAAGCATTCTTGACGTCACTTATGACGTAAGTATGTCGTGTGAAATTGTTAATACGAATATACAATTCATATAGCTAACGTTTTATTGTAGTAATATAAAAATAACAAACTTGTATGACCGTTGATTTCTTTGTTTGTTAGTTGCTTAAATGTGTTGCATAATTACCTTAGCGTATATACAATGTTTCGGCTCGCTTACCTTTGGAAATATGTTGATAGACCAAGTTATGCGCCAAATAGCACGTATGATCTTGCAGTGTAAGATTGACAACATAAAAATTAGATTGTAAATTAAATTTTACAGAGTGACTTGTGAAAAAGTACTGAGTAACTATATCTGTTGTGAGTTTTAAATATTCGTAAACATTCTGGTTAAACACAAATTTTAGAATGGGTGCAAACTGTTAGACGATCTAGTAATTTGTGTACTGTATGGAGTCATAAGTCAATGATTGCGCTCAACAGTTTGGGGCTGTGGATACATTTCAAAAGTGAATTATCAAATCTCACTACACGGTTAGAATTGCCCAAGAATTGGCTGTATTCTTTCTAGTCTACTGTGAGTTCTAAATTATGCAATTATAACTACGATTAGATGAATGTTAGTAAAACGTTTATATTAATGCTACTTAGAAATGTTTCATGATTGGCTTTCTAACATTGCACAAGCAATATGTAAGAAATACTCATTTACAGGCGATTATATTTTTTCAAAGACTGCTTCAAGAAAACTTTTTAAGAATAGTAATTGTTTTAAATATTTATGAAACACTTTGGCCAGTGGTATGCATGTGTAATTTTACTTCCGATATTCATTTTTTAAAGGTATTCTACTGACAAACTGTTACTACTTCAGCGTAAGTTTATCACATTGGTAATATTTTACCAGGGTTATGGAATATGAAGTTTTTACAATATTTGTATTCAGATATTAATGATACTTATACTGACATCTTATTGTTAACTCGTAACTATTGTATTGTAACAAGCCTTAAAAGAAGCGTATTCATTGTAATTGTCTGCAACAAATTGTTCACTGCTGATGTAGTGTTCATTGGTGTGAGAATAAATTAGTATCATTCTGAAATATTGGTCAACGTAGCCTTATCCACAATGGCAGAAAAAACAACAGTTTAAACCAGACAACGTTTTGTGTTGAGCCCCATTATTTGGAACTCGAAAATTAAGCAGGACTAAACCGAGTATAGTTTTAGTTGGTTATAGTGTTATCTTTAAACTTTAGTGTATTGTATTATCGCTTGGAAGTACGAAAAATTTATTTTATGAAAAACAATACCTACACTTTAAAAATATTAACTTGAAGTGATTTCGATAAATATGTGTAGACTACTATTGCTAAATAGTATATTTCATTTATAGCGTTTTATATTTAATTAGCGAACATTAATTTTCTTGTACAAAGATTTTGAGTGATTAAAGGATCGTCATATTTGTTTTCTTTTAAGTATATTTTTTGTATTTAGTTATTGTCGTAAAATAAATGTTTGTATAAAACATTTACTACAAATTATACAGAAACAATAGACTAGTATTTTAAACTACATTAGTTTATGTTCAAATTAGCAGAGCTGAGCGGTAGAAAAAGAAAACAAACATGATAATTTTTTAATCACTCCAAATCTTTGTATAAGAAAATTAATGTTCGCTGATTAAATATAAAACGTTAAAGCACATTATATTCACCAATATTTATTTTAATTAGATTTATACCAAAAAAAATCGTGCCCTAAATCTTGTAACTAGTATTTTTAGAACGTCTTTAATTGTGTATAGCGTGCATGGATTAACTAAGTATTAACTAAATCGTTGCTTAAACCGATATGTTTGCAGTCTGGTTGCCAAGGGCCGAGTAAACTGATTTTGCTAATATTTATCGTTTCGTTACCTGTAGCAACGGTTGTCAAAAACATGCTTTTAATGAATAAGACTAGTTCAAGTGAAAGTAACTATATTCTGTTTAGGTATTGGTATCTAATTTTATTGTACTGCCATTAAAGTTAAAGGTTAGTAGCTTTGAGGTTTGTGTATATCAGTATGATTTTACTTTCGGTTGCTATAGATTCCACAGTATAATTAATCTTGTGGTTAAAAGATGTTTCGTGGATGGGTGTTTGAAGAACTGTAGGGTACAAGTGGTAAAATCGTCAAGAGAACAAAGCATGCCACTGTCTGAAGACTGAGACATCGAAAACTCAGTTACCATTTAAAAATACAAGCATTACTTTAAGAACTTCGGCTTTATGATTGGAGATGATCAGTGGCATTTATATCATGGTGACTTGCAGACAGACCCATTAGAGTTTGCTTTATGCATTCTCAGTTGAGATATGATGTAGTTGTACGGTTTATAATACTTCCGTACGCTGCGACTCCCACTTAAACGAAAATGCCTTTTTAGTGGGGGGAAGGGGTGTTTCCTAAGTCATTATGTAATTCGAACCAAAAGAAGCATCTTCAATCAGATGAGAAGAATTGTAGATTGGGTTTAATGTTAATTTGAAACATTAGACTGCAGCTAAGTCGTGCAAACAGTCTGAGGTAATTTGACGTTTTTTTTTAAATTAAAAACGGACAATTCTTAAAGATAAAAACAAAAGCCTGTTTCCTTCTATTCCTCAAATAAAATAATTCACGGAAACTTCATTGATTATACATGAACGAACTATTGAAAATGCTAACTGGTGCAGCGACAATTATTATTAATTTCTTGGAATTACGTGGCTGTATATACAACTTCAAATTATTAACAAGTGCGAGCGAAGTCTTTCGTTTCAAAAGCTTTAGTGACACACAGATGTAATTGTTAAAGGATCAAGACCACGCGCACATGTCATATTTAATATTTTTGGAACTGGAAAGAGTAATTTGCTTGTATAATAGTGAAAAGGTCAAAGCATTATTGAAAATGAACATTTGCCTATAGGTTTTAATCGCTGGCTATACGAAAAAGTATAGTATTCATCAGTTGAAATGTATAAATTATTCTCTTAGTAATTTGTACACGTTTCTCCACGCTAAATTATAACTATGCAAGAACTATGATTTAACCATCTTTTATAACATGTAATTGTTTACAATAGCTTATTACATATTTCATACTACCATTTATTCTGTGTAAGAATAACACTTGCAGTCTTGTGTTTGTAACAGAAGATGTACAAGAATAAAGCTGTTTTTCTTAATATATTTTTGGTTTATATTTTTAATATTTCTTGTTTTTCATACTGTAGAATAACTGTGTGTAATCGATTTACAGACTTCGTTGCGTTTTTCTTTTGATCAAACACAATTAAAATAAAAATTAACTTTTCGTTGGTGCAATGCTGAAGTTGTACACCATGATGAAGAGGTATCTCATTTTAGACTGTTCTAGTTATTTCCATCCTTAATACATCAATAAGATGCGGAAATGCAGTGCGCCTTCCGCGGTTGGCAATGTGCCAACAACTATATTCCAGTTGACAGAAAGATGCATGTACATGTACATACAGTTTACGGGAAGTAACTTGCCACTTGGTTGCTTGCTATTCTTATGGGCCTTACCTTCCAGTGCGCTAAGCACACACACATAAAAAGCAAGACTTACTCGTTATTAGGCTTTTGAGGGATAATTGTTGCCTGATCTTCCTATATATGAATACAAGTAATTTGTAAAATATTTTTTCTTACAAACAGTTTTTGACTTGGATGCAAAATATAATTGCGTTACTACATTATACTGTTAAATATACAGTATGTCAAAGGTAAAAGTGGTTGGAAAAGTTACACTTACGATCTGGATGTTTTTATAGGTGCAGTCAAAAATAAACAGTACCCAATGATGGAAAACTTAAGAACGATATATAAATACATTTTGCTTCAGAGAATGTGTGCGCATATGAACTTGTTTTGTGCGTATGTAATCACTTTGATAACGTTTGCATGTGCTAATAGCGTAATGAGGGAGTAGGACACTAACTAAACTAAGCTTATGTTTGAAATACCAAACCATCAAACTTCTTTTACCACAATCGTAAAATTCTGAAAGAAAACGATGTTATATATTTGTTTTTATTTCCTGTTAATGAAAAGGAAGTAAAACTATTGATTTTACTGTAGAAGTAAAAGCAGCGTTTTTGATAATATCTCAACGAACAACCTGTATGAATTGTTTGGTCAGAGAAGATACTGAAATTCTCGTCCATAATTTCCTAAAATGAGTAACTTCATTGTTCAAAAATGCACAATAACATATTGTAGAAAGCCAACGGTGAAATATACAATTCAGTACTAACAAATTTTAAGATTTGAATTAATGAACAAAATAGTCGAAAAATTAAATTGCAATTCGGCCTTAGGAATAAAATGTGTAAACTCTTCACATAAGATTGAATTGGATGTGATTCAAATTATTAAGCTAAAATGAATTAATCACAAGAAGCTCTTAATTATTAGATATAAAATGATTTTGAACAGATATAGCCACAGATACAACAAAAGTGTTAATATATTCTGTAGATGGTATGGGCTGATAGGCAAATTTTAAAAGTGCCCTTGTTATATATAACAACAAAACATGCGTGATTTTTCTGGTTTCCAGAAAACAAACTTTTTCTGCTGAAAAGCTTACAATTTTTAATTCTATATTCTACTCTGTTTTATACGATAAATTATTGTAGATTTTTAAATGTTGGATATTCTTATTTTATGAAATCTTGTTTCATCCATCTTTCTTCAGGAAATTGTTTTAACAGATCGAAACCGTTGAAGAAAATCAATTGCATTTCACCACTCTCATTTATCACATCAAACACGACGTCTTTGTAGTGACGGGTCATATGTGGCCAAATGATTAAACTGATGATAGTGAAAATTCAAAGGTTCATGGTTCGCAACCCATTCCCGTAAAAATGTGTTCCGCACTTTGGAGTAATAAGTACTCCCTTAGATCGATGGCAAATCCTACTACTCGATAAGACGAGACTAGCCTAAAATATTTGGTTGTTGTTGGCTAGCTGTTTGTTAGCTCAAAACTGTGGTCGGCCATATTTAAATAGCCCTTGTATTGCTTTGCGTGAAATTCTGAAACGAACTTTACAGCAAAATTAATTGGTCTTTAACAGAAAAAAAATTATTGCAGGAAATATTTGTTACGCAGACTATTATAAGATACGTCTCACACGCTACAAAAACGGGTGAAAGATAATATGTAAATGCAACTATCATCAGATAAGTTATTCCCATCACTTAATTTGTATGAAAATCATGAATTTTATGATTCGTTCTATGATTTGAAATGCAAATTGTCATTCAGTATACACGTCTCGTGAACATTTGAGTTATATTTTTACATTTTATGATGTTTAACCTCAATGTCAGTTATAGTCGTAGAACAAAACGTTATCAATAATAGTTGCTTAAACAGGTTTTGATGTATTGTCGGGCTTTCGGTTGTTTTTAAAACTGTTTCCACAGCATTTCTAGTGTTTAGAGTCGGTAGACGGGATGCGACGTCTTTCCTAAGATCATCTCATACGTACTCGATGAGAATAAAATCCAGATATAGTGCAGGTAATACCATTTAGTCAATCCTTTTTTATCCTCTTTAAGAAAAGTGTTTACCATCTTGGTACGGTGGGAGCAAGCTGTATCACCGGTCAGTACGGGATCGTAAGATGTAGCTCTTATAATGAGTATGGGTATTCAAGATGCCACACCATGAGAGACAGATCTTCAATGTTCCACAGTAATGCATGTGCACTATCAATATTTTGAGCCCACATTCAATAATATTTCTCTGCATTAATGCTCTTTTAACATATTTCTGTATCTTCTCGATCTTTTGTAATTATGAAAGTTTTTCTCTTATGTTATTACTAGTCAAATGTGTTTCAGAATCGCCATTGGCTAAGGCACTAGTTCACATTTTGGCCAGTGGGTAAACTTTTTATTGCTCCTAAAATCTTTCTTCCTAAGGCAGATACTAGCCTTAGTATAGAGATTTATATTTTTATACAACTTAATCTGTTATTAAAAAAGTTAATTTTTGCCATGTATATATTTTAAGTTTTACATTAATGACAATATATTTGAATGCTGCGTAATAATAAGTTATTTTTATGTATAAACTATTGAGCTGATATAAGCAGAAATTTCTGACAGTTTTGAGCAAGAAAAGAAATGCAAGTTGTTGTTGTTGTTTTTAATTCGCTGAATGTTTTTCTCAAATAAAAACTATTTTGTCTTGGTCTTCAGCATTTTTATGAACAACTTGGAAGAATATTTTGGTAAAAATATCTGTTTCATTTGAACGCATTTTATGTGACGAAGAGTTCTGAACTTAAATATTAGATACCCTAAAACCATTCGGCTTTCATGGTTATTTTATATTTTTACCTCACGATAGATTTTCCCAATTTTCTGATGCCCCATGAACTTGGAGTAAGTACCTCTGGGCTCCTGCATGCTTCGTGATGTAGAGGTTGGTTTTCTTCTGCCCAGAGCTATACTTCAACCACTGCCATATGTCTCGCGTTTCGCTATCAAACATTACTGGATCTAATTTTCTTTAAGTTAGTATATACCTATTCTTTGACAGTAGAATGAAGCGTGGTCCATCTGAAAAATATTGCTTCGCATGATGACCTACTAGGTGTATTTTTAGCACCATTGCACTCTTGTGTGCATTTAATTTAATGAAATTCACCTCGTTGAGTGTCTGAAATATAAATGTTACTAGGTTTCTCTAATCGTCTGAATATTTAAATGATTCCCAGTTGCGACTTCGAACACTTAATTCGACTTCAGAGAAGGTGTCTTCCTGTTGAAAGGAGCAAGAATCACGTACATCGATCGTCTGCTTGTGTATTAGATAATGCTTTTCCTTGCTGTTTTGAAACATTCATGTTTTTCAACAACTAGGTATGATTCATGGTTAATACAAATAATTCTGTGATTAACCTTAAAGTGAAATGTGGGGTAAAACATAGGCTAAATGACCAATCATTTGCATTTCATATCATGTGACTGATTGTGAGGTGTTTTATATTCTTAACTATAAGCTGAAGGGATGACATTGTATAAGTGTTAATTTTGTCAAATATACGAGTATTTTAATTTGTATCGGCCTTTTATCATTTTGGAAAGTGTACGTATAATTTAAGATCGATGTATGAGTAAGGATATCGAAATAACTTTTTATTCAAATGATAAACAGCAAAAACTTTAATCTTATTTCATGAGTGGTTTCATTCTGGATATACGTTATTGTTTTGTATTGATTCAAAGTCCGTAAGTAATTACAATAAGCTCGTAACAGTAATTCAGTTTTTTTTTCAAATAACTTTCATGAGTGATTCCAACAAAGGCTTATTTTTTTTTTACATTATTTATCCAATTCGTGACAGTTATTTATCTTGGATAGATCTGACATAAACATGTTCCAAGTTAAATGTTACAGACAGAGGGGGGGGAGTGCTTTCACCCAATATTATCTCCAGAAAATATTCCGTATCAGTGTGCCCTTACGTAAGGTACCCCTGAACGGTGAGCAGCCTGTCTTCTGTCTATGACCCAGCAATTAATTTTCTGGTATAAAGAATTTTATATTTTTCTTATGATTATATTATCGTATTTCAAACCCTAAAATTAGTAACTTATCATAATTCTTAGTCTCCCGAAATGTTTATCACGAGCAGTTTATTTTAAGTTACTACTAAAAAATTTAGAACTACCATTACAGTGTGTTGACGAAAGCATCTGCCGAGATGCCGAAACGTCTTTCACTTCAAATCAAGGTATAATTTGTACATAGAAAAACAAACAAAAGTTAGGTTTGATTCCACTGCACGAACATCATGAGACTATCACCAAACATACCCTTTCGTCCGCGACGTTATTATGTGATGGTTTTTCTCACTTTGTGTTGGTAAATAATAACCCAAGAGTTGGCAATAACTTATGCTGACTAGCTTGCTGCCTTCCGTATGGGTTATCACTTCAAAATTAGAGAGAGCTAGCTAATATGACTCCTAAATAGGTTTGCGCGAAATTCAACAAATTGTACTATTATAGCCATGTTTATCTTTATTAAATTCTCACAGGTTAAACAGTTGTTTTCATAAGTCAAACCACATATAAATGCGCTTGCAATGTCGCTTTTAACTCCAGAAATGTGGCAAATTTTTAGCCCTATTTCTAGAGAAAAATAGGCAAGCATATATGTGTTATGTAAATAGTTATAAAATGACGTCATGTCTTTGTGTAAGTTTTTATTTAAAGTTTGTAAATTTACCCCTCTGTTATAATATTTTCTGAGATATCCAAAAATGGTTGCGTTTTAAATGTTGACTATGTAAAAAAAAATGCTGATTTGAAATTAATCCTTGGAGTATGTTGTACCAAACTACGCAGCAACGGTACGTCCTTCGTCGATGTGTTGCTATTTATAGAATCACTCGGTTTCATCTGCACTTCCTCTGCATGCAACCCGCGCGTGCGTGCAAGACATTGACAATGTGTAGCTTGAAGGCGTTACCATACACACTGACTTAACAGTCTCCAATAAACTGCATTATATATCATATTTACTGTTTATTTACGGGTTGTGATGATTTTCTCTGCGTGTATAGGTGACATACAAAATATTTTTTTAAAATAATATAAATCGCATTTATATATGTAGGATACTTGTACTATTTCGCACGGTATCGTTTTTCTTTAGGAAAGTCCCTGAATATCTCACAAGAGCTTTTTAATTTGAGCAATATTTAATGTTGATTGTAAGCAAATTACAATCTCACTTCACTTTATATTTAAATGCGTACCAAAAGTTTCAGTGTCCTTAAACACAAACATGTGCAACATGGATTAATAGTTCAAAAACAACAATAACAGTAATAATAAAAAAACAAAATTCCAAGAATGGTACTAAGTGTGCGAGGTAGTCTTTCTCTTAAATAACGAACTGGAAATTCAGTTATTTGTCACTTTAAAGTTTCCGATGTGTAATTACCTAATTATTTTTCTTGCAATGACAAATATAGTTAGAACTTAACTCTGGATAAGTGTGTGTACTAAATTAAATAGGAATAAAACAGGTGTCGAGGTTTTGTACGATGGGAAGATTTGGACTAGGAATCCCCGTCACTTTAGCTGTCGTCCGATCTTCTGTGTTAGTCTTAATGCTACTACAAAAAGATAACCGAGTAGGTGACCTGTTTTTATAATTTTTGACTGCAGTAAAAGTGAATGGTACATTTTCCTGTAGTGTTATACGTGAAGTGAGTATTTTAATCACTGTATGTAATATCTATAAATTAGACGAACTAAAGGGTTTACATAATAACTAAACTTTGATTCACCTTCTATAAAGGTCTAAAATTTGTTCCGTAATTAACTATACCGAAATTCAAGAAACACTTAACTATTTTTGTAATGTGAGGAAAATGAAGTCTGATAGGGAAGTTATATCAAACAATGTTTGTCAACTAGGTAAAATGTTATTCCTTTAAAAAAAAAGCGTAATTTTTGGCATCGAAATGTCGTTTAAAGAATTATCACCTACGCACGGTTGTGCTTAGTTTGTAGGGATGCACTGAGAGAAAAGACTGCCGTATTCAATCTGTCACTCTATGCTGCTTACAAATAACAGCTAAAGATGAGTTGTAATCGTATTTGAGCATTAAAATTACCATTATCGAGTGTTTTACAGCTATTTTTCTTTTCCTACGCTAGTCAAAAAGTGTGGCAATGGCTTTAGCACGATAGAAGAGCATTTTAAGAATAATTGGAAATAGGCTATAGCTAACCTCGGTTTTAGTGTAAACGATGTTATCATTACCCTTTCAAGTTAACTTTTTTACAGAAACCTGATGACCAGCAAATAACAGATGTACATTCGATAACTAATGTATAGAATACTCTATTTTGTACACCATACACTCGGTATATTTAGGGAATCAACCCTGGTACTATGTAGGAAGTAAAGGAGTGAACAAAAATCAATACGCATAATGACATTTGAATACATACGTTTATAGAATAAACAAATTTTAAATCAGGAGAAAAGAGCGTCATAAAATAGATATTTTGTAAATGTTAGTTGATGTAGGGATGACAGTGTTAAAACGTAAGTAAAGATGAATATAGGAATGATACAGCTATACAGTTTTCACAAGTTATTTCGTTACTGTAGGTTCCTTAACGTTAAATTCCAGAGTCAAGATTAAGACCAATGATAATTAATAATCTATTTTAGCCGGTTTTTATGACATTAAGAATCGGAGTCCACTGTACAAGTGCAAATAAGAAACTGAAAAATGTTACTAACTCCGTAAATTTTTAACGTTGGATTATAAAAACAAATGTTCAACTTAAATGAAATTGTTTTAAAAAGAAGGAAGAACCAAGTAATAAAAATACTACAAATTAAGTGCAATGTTCGTATGGCAATGCCAAAAGGTACTGAAACAAAGGTAGAAATTAATACACAAGTCACTACATAAGTAGCCAAATGTTTCCAAAAATATCTTATCTACAACTGAATGTTGGATTCCTGTAAAGTGCATGAATTCAGGTTTTAGTTAAAGCATTTAAACTAAAGAGTGCTTTACAGTCTTATCACTAATAACCATAAGCTTCTAAGCTTGATTCAGTAGTTACTAACTACTTATGTAGGGAGTTTTGAATGGTTTTGTGTATTTATCCCTATTTTGTTTCTGTGTGTTGTAACATTTCTATCCCTATATCATACTTAATTTTTGCGAACATGTTTTATTACTTTTCAGTTTAAATAAGTCGCGCTTATCGAATGGCTAAACTTGAAGCAATCACTGAATCTGTCAATCAGGTGCAAGTGATCAAAACTTAACTAATGTATTCTTTTTCCACGTTTTGGTATTACATGCAAACTGTACCGAAACAATCGCGCATTTCCTGAGCAGGACATTATATGCTTTTGTACATGATTACTTTGATTTAGAGCCCCTGACACTGTAGAATTCACAGCAGAGTAAGAAAAGTAAATCTTCAATGTTGTAGCTATTAACACTGAAAATTAATTGGACAGAATACCTTTCCAGAAGTGAGACTTGAACAATATTTGTGGATACCTTTTCAGGTAACATGATCACCACAGCAGAGTACCAAGGAGTTTAGGTTTACTTTAAAATACAAACCACCTCAAAAGATGGGAAATTACAACAATTTATTATCAAAACACTTGTATGAATTTTTAAAATTCTTACATCTGTTACGTTTGCAAGTAAAAAGTATTTTTACATAATTTGACAAGTTATTTGTTCGAAGAGTTTAACAAAGTGAGGTCAAATACGTTTCAGTTGGTTACAGAAATATATTCTACGTACACCTATTTGTTAGAAAAGTGTATATACATCTATACACATTTAAGTGATAAAGTAGTATACGATAACATGCGGGTTAATAAATAATTAAAACTTAAGAAAATGTAAAAACAGCATTCAAGGCATTTAGTTGAAGCCATCTTATTACAAGCATTTAATCAACATAGCTCATTATTTACGATTGTCTTGGTTTTCAGTGAATTAGATATTTATTCATCGTTGAATTTATATTATAATCAACTATACGTGTACACAAAATACTTAAATACACGTATTTAAAGAAGTAGAAAGGCATGTTGTGTTATTTCTTTTTCACGTTTAACTGTTTCAATGTTTTAAAAAACTTTTCAAGCTTCAGATGGAGGTGTAACTTGACGTTCAAATTAAAATCTAACCAACTATTATGAAATTTAAATCTAAGAATTAAAATAAAAATATGATTTTAAAGATATTCAATCAAAAGCAAACCACGTTGCAGAAAATTTTTTAACTCTAGATTTCAGTTATAAATTACGTTGAAAATCAGTTGTAAATTATTACGTGTTTGGATAAAAAGGGCTAAGCATAAAAAAAGGTGACTCCATCCATTTTTTAAAGTATTCAGATTAGTTATTTAAGTGTTTAGGTAATCACGTATCGTACGCATAATATACGATTTTGAATATAAAATGTTTAATCAGCGTAAATGTTTGCAGAAATAGAAAAGCATTTTTTGAATCAATAAATTTTATTGTTCATGTTAAACATAATTCTTACTTATTTTTAACGTTATTCGTATCATTCTTGTAGTTACTATTACTAGCTTATATCATTAAAACTATTAAAGCCTAATCATTTTGTACCCAAAAGCAAGATACCTAAAAATATTTGTACATAAAATTCTATAGACACTTGTATACTTTAGAAATACAAATTTCCAAAAGTTTGTATCCTTTGTTTTTTTCTTGAATAACGAGTATAACTGAAAAAACTGTCTTCTTGAATGTTTTCAGAATATTGGCTGAAATATTTTGATGTAGAAGAAAGCTCTATTCATAACGACATCTGCATTTGGCTTACAAGATGTAAATTAGGATAGATTAATTTATCTGAAAGTGCTTGACACTATTAAAATTATCTTATCAGCATCTGCGAAAAGAAAGTTTAATCACATGATGGTGATTACATAATACTGAAATACAGGTAAGAATGTTAGTTAACTTGTCTTGGGTGGTTAAATAATTGGTATTCCAGCTAAGAGATAAAACTAAAATGGCGTGAGTGATTCCATAATTTTGAAATTCGTGTAAGAGAGACATTTGAAATGATTCGGGTAATTACATATGTTGAAGTCCAAGAGAGAGAGAGAGAGGTTTTATGTAGATGATACCAATTTTGTATAGAATTAAAATACAATAAATTAATTTTGTATTTTAAAGTTTCCATAATGCTCCCAACACACTACTAATACCATAACAAACGGGTATACGTAAAGCTACAATAAAAAGGTTATACATATAGAAGCTTAAGAGGTCGAAACGCACCACCAATACTACGGCGAAAGGGTATACGTATAGAAACTTGAGAGGGGAAACACACCAGTAACACAACAACAAACAGGTGTAGAAGGTTGAGAGGTGGAAACAACAGACTATTCCCTACCCTCTTGGTTGATTATCTACGAGCAAGGTGGACTTTATTACCGACAAAAGATTTTGCTTTTCTACACATAACGTATGCGGGTCATTATTATCGTTGTAATTAAATACGTAATATTACTATTCAATCCACTGTTTCTTAATTTCTCACATCCTTATTAGTTAGTAATTTATATTACAAATACATTGGTACCTTTAAGCTTACGTGAGAGTGAACTTATTCTTTATCCAAAGCAAAATGAAATATATTATACTGTACGCTTTTTTTTCTAAGTGTCTGCATATATTTGAAAATGTGCACGCACACACGCACGCACGTGTGTGTGTGTGTGTGTGTGTGTGAGAGAGAGAGTTGGTTGTTTTGGAATTTCGCACAAAGCTACTCGAGGGCTATCTGTGCTAGCCGTCCCTAATATAGCAATCTTAGACTAAAGGGAAGGCAGCTTGTCATCAGCACCCACCGCCAACTTTTGGGCTACTCTTTTACCAACGAATAGTTAGATTGACCGTAACATTATAACGCCCCCACGGCTGGGAGGGCGAGCATGTTTGGCACGACTCGGGCGCGAACCCGCGACCCTCAGATTACGAAGCGCACGCCTTAACGCGCTAGTAAGAGAGAGAGAGAATGTATATATACTGGGCTTGGCCTAAATTACATGCATACCGAACTATGGATCCGAAGGTTTATTATTCGTGTCATTACTTTGAGTTTGGCGTAGGTTAAAAGTTGGACGGTCAAATCTCACTATTTGACTACAGTACTCCAAGAGTTAGTGGTAGGTGCCGTTATTTAGCTGTCCTCTAGTCTATTTCATAATTAGGGGCGGCTATGTAAATTTCAGCAGTTATCTAAAACAAATAAGGTAGTATGGGATGAATGTTGTGTTACACACATACTTTCTTTTTGTATCATTTCTGTACTGACAAAATATTTTAACATAATTGTATTTATTTAGGTAAGTGCTGGTACGGTTTTGTAATTCGCTTATTTTTGGAGATACACATGTTTTCATGTAATTTGTCATGGTCAAGGTGGCACAATATGTTTATTTCGTCCAATGTATTTCAGAATAGTTGGACACGTTTCGTTAATTATTGTATGTATTGGTGTTTGTCTTAACCTGTTTGTTTGTAGAAATTAGAATGCAGTACAAATCGCTGTAAGTAACATTCACGTAGGAAAACATTATTATGCACCCAATGTGCGTGTGTTTTATAACTAACTGGTTACTTCTTTTTATTGCACGAAAATAATTGGACTTGTATTCGAGTCTGAAAATGATCTGTGTTAAGTCATTTTCACCAAAGTCTAAGTTTTCCAACCCCACCGAATCGTCAGTAAGTTTACGGATTTACAACGGTAAAATCGGGGACTGGATTACTTGTAATTGACGAGGTACACAATCCATTGTGTATGTAGCTTTTCGCAAAGATCGAACATACAAATCAAAAATTAAAAATATATGTATATATATATATCGACAGCAGATATTGTTCTTAAATCTCCAGTGGCCTTGTTGTCTTAGGCACTTAGACATTTCAGTTATTTTCATAGTGTCAAATGTAATTATTTAACCATCATTCAAGAGGAGCAGATAGTGAAATAGGTTTTGCAAGAAACAATGAGAAACTATTTGTAACAACGCCATTTCCTAAGTCACATGAGCAGGAAGAGACGACGACGTGACGACGACGTGACGTTCTAATGTGTTTATTAATATTAGGAGACAATGACTGTGATTATACATATCTGTTGGCCCCGTTGCTTCGAATAACTACTTGTGTTATGTATGAGAAATGCATATTTGCACTAACCCAAGCGGTAAATAACTAAATGTTTGTGAAAAGTTGTTATTACGTTTGCGCTAATCGGATTTGTTATTTAAGCCAATAACCACTTCAGTAAAGACCAAATATCTATTGACTGTTGTATCCATCCAAGGCTAACAAGATCTGTTAGTTAAATCTATGATTCTTGTCTGCTTGATTTCGAGCGCTGTAGTTAAGTTTATACACCGTTAGTTTCCTTGTTCTGCAAATATACCTTTAATGATACGGCTGATTTGTTTGTTTTTTAATTTCGCGCAATGCTAGACGGGAGCTTTCTGCGCTAGCCTTCCGTAATTTAGCAGTGTAATACAAGAGGGAAAACAGCTAGTCATCACCACCCACCGCCAACTATTGGACTACTCCTTTACGAAGGAATAGCCTCTTCGTGTGGAATCCTGTACGAGGTGAGGGAACCTCCCAGGAATGTTCTCTTCTTTCAGTTTACCTCCTCTCGGATCTAAACATCCACCCACGTATTTGCCGTGCGTGGCAACCCGTGAAGGGGAGGTGAGGATCATGGTGGTTGAGGGGTTTAACCCTAACACACAACTTTGGCCTTGAATTTCTGTAGACGGGCGGCCTTGGTGCCCCCCTAGGGTAAATTGGCTGGTCAACTCGGGCTAGGATCAACCAAGTACCAGTGACGGATATTCTCAACAGGTGTTTTGGACATCGTATTTGATGCTGGTGTTTGGTTATAGTGCTCACGAAACCCTGGTGTGTTGTTGCACTGTTCTTGTTTGGCATTGTAGTGCGTCCTCTCGTAGGGATTCATGGGGGGTGGGGACAGTGGGCATCGAAATTTCGCTTTCTTTATTGTGAATACTCCAATTAAAAATCTTTAAAACAGTGAAAAAACGGTCTATAGGTAAACGACCACGTCTTGAAGTTCATGAGCAGCAAACCTCACCATCTATATCACCTGTTGTACCTCTTCTTATATTGCATTAACTTTCAGACAAACCTTTAGGGCAGATCTCTCCCTTTTGCATTCAGAAGGGACGAGAGGGAGTGGCTGTCTCTCCAAAGTCAGTAAAAAAGCTTCGAACTGGTGATATATTGGTGGAAATATCCGTACCTCAACACAGTGAACTCCTCTTGCATTCAAACGTCATTGGGGTTATACCTGTTGAGAGTACACCTCATGCTACTTTGAATTCATCACGAGGACTTATTGTTGAGAGGGATTTGAAGAACATCTTGGAGTCCGAGATTTTCCCTGGTTTCTCCACCCACGGAGTTTCTGCAGTGAGGCGTATTTCCACTCGCAAAGATGAAATTATTGTGCCGACCAATATTCTCATTCTCACATTTACATCACCACGTCCGCCTACCACCATCAAGGCAGGTTACCTTAATTACAGAGTATGGCCATACATTCTAAACCCTCTCCGATATTTCCAGTGTCAACGGTTCGGTCACTCGAAGACATCATGTCGTGGTTTCTTGAGGTGTGCTCGTTGCAGCAGCAAGGACCATGATGCATATAAGTGTGAAACGGACCCTTATTGCATTACTTTCGTTCCTGCCCTGAATGGTTGGAAGAAAAAGAGGTGCAGCATTTAAAAACGATTCATCACATTACTTATCCCGAGGCTCGAAAATTGCTGTACACAACCTCATCTTGGACGTATGCAACTGCACTTCGTTCCACAGCTACAGTAGGAGAAAGACAGATCTCTCTGTACCTTCAAAAGAATCGTTCTCCAAACAAATGAAAAGTTTTTCGACCTCCATGTTAAAAGTAGATAATTCAACTTCAACACCTATCTGTTCTTCACATATATCCCAACAAACCTCAAGATCCACATCCTTTGGTTCCAGGTTCAGGCATTTTTTCAGATACATCTTTTTCTCCCGCTTCAAGATGCAAAACAATCATTCATTCACGTTCTCAGTCACTGGAATCCCCTTCCACCAGCAAAGACCTGACCAATCGAACCAGGGCAGGATCTGTGTAGGTCGATAGACCTTCCTGGAATAAGGACAGTAAGGATAAAAAGACGTGGTCGTAAACAGAAAGGTTCTCCACCCAATTTGTTTACAGGTAAATAAAAATGGCTACCCGGATACAATGGAACTCTTGAGGTTTACGTTCTAATCTGGATGACATCCAAACATTGATTGCTTCTTATCATCCTGTTTGTTTTTCCTTACAGGAAATGTATCTGAAACCAGCCGACACAGTTACCTTTCAGCGGTTTTCTTTGTACAGAAATGACAGGTTGTGTGATGGAAGAGTGCATGGCGGGGTGGCACTGTTGGTTGATAGGCATGTGCCCACCCTGTCTTTGCCACTCGACACACTCTTGGAGGCTGTAGCCATCCATGTTTTCTTTCGTCATACCATCACTGTTTGTTCTTTCTACCTGTTGCCTGGAGAGACCTATGATCGGTCAGACCTTGATGCTCTCGTTGAACAGTTGCAGTCTCCCTTTTTAACCCTGTGGGACTTTAATGGACATCAGCCCTTTTTATGCTAAAGATATATCGTGCTCTTATTCAATCGACACTCGACTATGGATCACCGTCGGCCTTAAAGATACTAGACCCTATTCATCATCAAGGACTTTGGCTCTGCACTGGGGCTTTCCGCACTTCCCCAGATCAAAGCTTATACATAGTCTCGTGAACCTTCTTTGCACCTCTGCCGTTTGCAACTGTCTTTACTATATGCTTTGAAACTTCATTTCTTACCAAAGCGTCCCACTTGGGGTTATTTTCCTTCTTCGGTGGGCCATACTTTTTCAGAATAGACGGTCTACCATTGCCCCTTTTGGCCTTCGTATATCCAGGCACAGTTGAATGAATTGGGTCTGTCCTTGGATAACATTGCTATATCCGTTGGTCAGTCCATCCCACCATGGCTTCTTACAGTTCTCAAATGTGACGTATCTTTCGGTTATCTAAGAAAAGTAGACACTCCTGATTGGAAATACTGTCTGCTATGTACTGAACATCTTTCGAACTATTCTTCTATTCCTATTTATGCAGATGGTTCGAAATCAGGTGACTGTGCAGGCTTTGCCATGGTTTGTTGTGGATCGCTGGTTGCGCGCAGAATCCCCTCTACAACTTCTGTGTTCACTGCTGAACACATTATAACGCCCCCACGGCTGAAAGGGCGAACATGTTTGGTGTGAAGGGGATTAGAACTTGTGACCCTCGGATAACGAGTCGAGTACCTTAACCATCAGGCCATGTCGAGTCGACTGATTTGTACAATTACCAAACTTTACTTATCGTGTATGTGTGTGTCTGTACTTGGTTTCCTTAGTTAAGTTTTATAGCTTTTGTACACAATGACTGTAATTAAAAAAAAAGTTATCCTTAATTTCTTTTAAATGTTCTGATTAATTTCGATTTTTTTTGAATGCATTAGTAACTTTGATTAATTTACTTCATTCGTGTAATTATTCACCTCATTGTTTATTTTGGGCTGGGATTTCGTGTTTGCTCTGTTGCTATATATAGCGTGGTTTAGCAGTCTTTTTCTTCGTTTATAAATACACTCTCTTGTTTACAAGAAGTTAGAGTGAATGAAATATTATATATAATAAATTAATCGATAAATAGCACATATATAATATGTATCTGTGTATAACTGTATTTTTGCTGACTTGTTGCCTGTAGTCAGTGGTTAGAAACTAAAGACACGCTGACTAGACTGTATACTTATAAGTGTTACAGCAGAACTCTAAAGGACGAAAGCTGTGTGAACTATCATGTAACCATAACCGTAACTCCCACCCAAGAGTTCTGGGGAAAAATAAATGGTTATATATTAGTGAGTAATGGGAGAAGAAGGATTTCGCTTTACTGTGAATAAGCTGCTTTCTGTATGTTGGTAAAGAAGCATTTTTTTTATTGTTTTACAAATATAAACGTAAAACTTATTCATAATACGGCGCTCGTTAGAGATTAAAAACGTGATCATGTTCCAAACGTATCTAACTAAGGATTTTCTGTTTTTCAGAAAACGAAATGTAATCTTTTGTTCTTTGTTTCATTTTAGGACCGGCAGCTGGGTGGAAACCTGAACACTAGTCCTCTGGACACTTTGAGATTTCCTCTAGAACAACAACTTTTAGATATCATGAGGACGGTTGACAACCATGACTACAAAGGTATTTGTTTGCAGATTATCTTAAGTAATGTAAATTTGTATATTTAACTTTTTTTTTTAAAGGCTAATCAAGCAGTATAAAACTTTTATGATATTTTTGGATTTTTCTCACGTTAAAATGTTACATTAAACCTCATCTCCATCAGAACAGAGTTACGTGAGTTTGAATATTTTACCTCTTAATATTGATCAATCTTGCACACGTATTTCGATTATTTTCGATGGACACAGCAGATAGCCTGTTATGGCTGTGTTATAAGAAGAAAACACGCACACGTATCGGCACTGGGATTTAGATCTTTGTAGACCTGGGAGGATCAGGCACAGCAATTGACACTTTTTTTAATTCCATTCCTCCATGGTGTTAGAGCACTTTCCGAGATGTATGATAATTTTTAATGGCTTTCTCCACTAACATTCCGTTTATTTCAAATTATCATCCAACGAAGTTTGGTTGAGATTGACCCAGCAATCTAAGAGTAGTTAGATAACGGACAAACACAGATTTTTTATGCTTCAGTATATGTTCGTTGAGGCAACTCACTTCTGTAAACACTGTCTTTGTTAGGGGCTGTATAAATCCACTTAATTTTTTAAAATGGTATTCACGGTGGTTCAATTTCCTTGAGGTCCAGTTTATTAGCTTGAGTGTATATTAGGTTTCTGATGAGACAATATTTCACCAAATGACCATTTTAAACTTATAAATGTTGACTTGAGATCAAGACTGCTCACGATTTTTTTTCCATACTATATCTTTAAAATAACCACATGAAAACCAAGTTTATCTAACTACTTAATAAAAACCAATCCTTTTACTACTTCAAAGATGCAAACATGTTATTTCATAATTGAGAAAATTTAAATACTTTCAAAATATTTCTAATTTAAAAAATGCTGTAAATTTTATCCTAATAAAGATATTAGAATAATATTTTCTAGGTGTCATTTGGACACTAATAAAATTGGAACAAAAATGAAGAGTGATACCTAGTTAATTTTTTACCAGAACTTGTTTCTATTCAGGTATCTGACAGTAATAATTAGTTTTACATGAAATGCTGTATAAACCCCTAGTAAAGTTTAAATACCTACATTTCTTGTATTTGTGTGTGTTTCTGCGAGTGGTTGTAAAAGTCATTTTGAATTTGCAAAGTATTTTCCTTAAAGACAACGAAGAGATCAGCTTATTTAATTTCATAAAATTTTCCAGTAATTTAAAATGAACTTGATTTTACTGCTTTTTATTATTTTGCACATAACTTTTATACAAAAATACAGATTCTGCGAATAAATGTGAAGTTTATAAGTTGACATTTAGTTTTATTAAAAGAAAGTGTCTGCTTGTCAGAATAAGATAAAAAGGATTTTGTGTTGTCTTGGACAAATGCCTTCCACAGCTGATGATCGTTTAGCTAAAGTTAAGATGGCTCGTTGAATAACGTTGATGTTTCATAGGTCATTCGTCATCAAAATTAATAAGACATGATAGGAGTAATTTATTACTATGCTTTTCCTATGACAGAATTTTTCTGTTTAGTAATGCATAGAGCAGATACTAGGAGTCGCTGATAAATGTTTGGATATCTGTTTCTTTGTGATACATAGTGATGTTTAACAAAAATTGTTTGTTGTATTTTGAAGACAGTAGAAATAAAACTAATTTGAAATGGAGAAATAATGCTTTCAAAAAGTAACTGTATAGCATGAAAGTGATGTAGGATAATGCGTGTTTGTTTTAACGAATAGTTTTTGAGAAATATCCAAACATTTTGTATCACAATTAGTGTAAACCAGTTTCGTTTGTGGAAACTACACGCCTCTTTTCCATTGAATAGATACATATAAGCTGATTAATTCTGAGAAGTGTGTTATCCCTCCATTTTTTTTACAACTGAAACGAACACGAGGTGTCGTGTCAGTTTTAATCTTTTTTATACCTAACTGTAATTGTTAGTGAAATTGGTTTTCTATCATGCTACAACTACATGGAAAATATAAGGAAATGTTGGAAGTTAATTCAAATAAAATAGTAATAAATAATCGGCGTTAAAAACAAATCATATTGTGCTATTAATCCTTTGCATAATTCAGATTTGTAAATGACTTAAATAAAATTGATAGTGGTAAGTTTATTTACTTACCGCAACTCAAATCAAAATAATTATTGTGCGTGAAAGTAGTGATATAAATAACTCCTCGGCTACTTTTATTTCTGTTGAAACTCAGCCAGCCGATCTGGTGAATCGTTGTATTGGGTGAAAGACATCGTCGGCATTGAATATAGAAAATGTAGTGTGGTTAAGATATTTTTATATATTCTAATTCATTGTCCTCATAAATTCCTAGAATTGCATTTATTGTAACTATTACATTTCTAAAACAATGTTAGAATGGTCTACTAGGATAAAAATGGGTTTTGCTCATGACTTTTCCTTTTGTTCTTTTATGGTTAAAAAGAACGAAATTGTTTTGCAACACTTTCATAGTGTCTTTAGCAAAATCGAACATTAAGGCGAATTCATGCTTTCTCAAAATGAATGAAATTCTTACATTTATGTCGGAGGTGTTTTAAAATATTTTTATAGATTTAAGTACGAATATCTAACTTGAATGATGACTCGAAAACCTTAATCCACCTGAATATAACTCTTCTCCAGAAGTGTTCTAAAATTGAATGAGTTGGAATTTCTTCATGTATGTTACACTCTTAATTTTTTAGTTACATCAACGCTTCGTAAAATGGTTTAAATAAAATGTCTATCAGAATAACGTGCAGCTCACACGAAAATATTCGTATTATTACGAACTAATTTATACTATAAATTTAAATACCTTTGATATGCCAAACATACATTTGAGGTGCTGTTTACGAGAAATGTATGTGAATTTCGCTCGCTTTCTAATAACCAATACTTCCAGTTCCAAACGGTATGTCAGTAGACTTGTACTAGAAACCTGGTTTCAATACCTGTGATGGGTAGAACAAAAATAGCCCTCAACTACAAACAAAACAACACACAAAGAACTTGGTGTGGACTACTGAACAACACACTGTACTAGGAATTATTGTTCGCATTGATACTACAGAAATGCACTCTGCGCTTTAGGGCCGTGAATCTGTTCAGTATTAGGGAAACTTAGCGCATATAGCCCTTGTGTGGAGCTGCGCGATTTTTGTGACATTTAATGAAATATTGTGGTCATTCATTTCTTAATGATATGACGGTAAAAACTTATTGAGCGATGTTTAATAATTTTCTTTGTGTTCATTGGTCTTAAAATTTTGGACAGCAGTTTTGTATTATAATTTATCTCGGGCGTACGTTATGTAATAAGATTTCAAATCGCCAGAAATATTAATTTTAGTTTAAATGTTAATATGAACCAAACTTGTTATTTGCCGACAAGATTGATATAACACAAATATATTTAATATACAAACAACAAAACAATTTGTAACAATGGTTATTACAAATAGTTAAAACAAATAACTATGTGTAAAAAAAGTGTACAAGTTTGAAAACAATATTCAGTCGTCTATCTGGTCTGGAACTGAATATTTTATCAATGTTCCAAGTCCACAATTTTGTTATTAATAAACATGCTTACTTCACTTGACGGGAATGCTAGCTAGCTCTGTTCTTGATTAGACTAATGCGATTTACAAGCTTACTTTTTATCGAGTAAGGTATCTAATGTCCTCGTAGAAAAACTGACGTTCGAAGTTAACTCTCTGAAGTTGAACAGTTCGTAATGTTTGAAATCTATAAATGTTCCTGGTAAAATTCTCTAGTTTTCTTGCTATTAAAGGTTAATCACAATTACAGCTTTCAAGGCTAATAGTTTACCGACTGTAATGACCAAACAACATAAAACACTCTTGTATACACATTAGGCGAGATTCTCGAATGTTCAATGATGTTCATAGACGCGCTAGTGTTTGCTAAATTCATAAAAGATTCTCGAGAGCAAATAACTATTTATTGCGCAGGTTTCACCTGTTTGTCGAAAGACTTCTAACAATATACGCCGCATGCATCAAACTGAAACAAATGCGGATATAGTAAAATGTATTACAGCAAATCTGTTGCATTGTAAAACTGATGTATAATAATTTTTATATGATACAATGTATTAGATCCAAACAATGCTTTTATTAGGATGAGCTAAATCCACTGTTACTAAATGTAACTATACTTATTGTTTGACACTTTAGAAGATTGCTATTCTCAATCTGTACTATTTTTGGAACTACTTTCGTCATCTGGTGAATGTAATTTGTGTGGCTAGACACCGAAATTTACATTGAAACATCAGCTGATTTTAAAATGCCTTAAAGCTCTTGAATACTTGGATTATGAGCCTTTTCCAGTTTTCTACTGGTAATATCAAATTTATTCAACTTTATCACAATTGTTTTCGGGGATGGAGGGTATTCTCGTAGCTTTAGCAGCTGTTTTGGCAGATGAAATCGTTGTTTCGGATTGACATGGAGTGTGGTTTCCCTGTTTCAAATATTTTGCTGTGTGAATGTTTACTTGCACAATTTTTGTTTAAAAGGCTTCTTTCATTGAACTGTTTTGCTCTTTGTCTTTGTACTGTTTATACACTGTAAAAACTAACATACTTCCCCTCTCCCCCAACCATAAGGTCCCACGCTGATACAGCGGTAAGTCTACGGATTTACAACACTAAAATCATGGGTTCGATTCCCCTCACTGGACTCAGCAGATAGCCCATTGTGGCTTTACTATAAGAAAAACATGCACTCAGTCAGCCATAAGTGTATTCATAGAAGCGACGAAAAGTCAAATGGTCGAGTTATCGCCATGTGCATAATATGTAGGTGCTAGTCTTGTTTTTGGCAGACTCGTATTTGCGAGGATTCACTATTGTATTAGCATTTTAAACATCGTCTTTACAAAGTGTAACTAGCTCTCGTTATGGTTTTGTAAAAGTGTCACTTTGAAAATATATAATGTTGGTTTTTGTTTTCATTATTTGAGAAACTTAGTAGCTACTTAAATCTTAAGACTGCAATTCGGAAGATGGCTGGGTTATGGCTGTGATGAACGGAATAAACTTTCAACAGTTTGCTTTAAAATTAAGTGTTCATAATATATCTTTTTATAACAGCTTAGAAAAATTTCAAAATTTGATTCAAATTTGTACAGATTTTAAATACGTTCATGTCTTTTAATATTCGGCGGTAAACGATGTATTTCAATAAACTGCTGATGTTCAAATGCAATTGTGCAATTCAGTGGGTGCTTTGTAGCAAAGCTACGGCATAATGTGGATGAAGTTTGTAGTATGAATTTTAACAACTGTTACCCTATTGACTGTCTCATTTTCAGGCGTTTTATTTGTAATAAAATTAATATAAGCGTGACGAATATAAGGTAATTAATTTGAATTTTTTAATTTGTAGAAAAAGAAAGAGGGAATCCTCAATAGCCACGGCCCTTAATTCTTTTCGGCCTTTAATTATTCAGACTTTTTCATGTTTTTATTAACTACAGATTTTGGCGCCAGCGATACCAAGCGTGGGGCGCGTGTGTACCCGATGCAATTTTATTACTCATCTGTACCAACCTACCCTCAAATTGATTTTTTTTAAATCACGATTAGAGTAAATTAATTTGAGATCAAGGGTGTGATCAAATACATCAATCGAAAGGATTTGACCTTCTGAGTACAAAAGTAATTAGATCTTAAACTATTGAAGAGATGACGGAGCTATGAGCTAAAAGTTTGTACTTAGAAAGAAAAAATAACACAAACTCGGAGCTGTTCTTCGAGCCACTCTTTTGCCCTTCGATCTTTCTCTCTCTTTTGAATTAGTGTATGACTTTGAATGAAAAAGAAAATGGATCTTGGTTTACACTTGTATCAAGTAATGAATTTCCAAGTATTTGCAAATATCGTGAGATATAAAATATTTTCGTTTTACAAATAGTAAACCTCAATAGATATCCAGTCTAACTGTAACTCATGTTTTATTCATTAACTAGTTGCTTTTGTTGAAGCTTGCGAAAAGACATTTTTAAAAACTAAGAACTTGCCGCTTGTGTTCTCACCAGTGGTTTGTACCTTAACAATAATTAAGTAAAATTGTCTCTTCTGAAGAGCCATGAAGTTCCTTCTCATGTTTTTCTTAAAAACAAACTAAATATTTAAACACACATAGCAAGTAATTAGGGAAGTGGTCATTTATGAAGATGTAACCAGGCACCGTATTATGATACTTTTAGTATGGCATTGCAGTACAATGAAATTCATCTATTATAACAAGTAATCTGGTTGTGTTTGTTAATCTTTTACAAGTGATTTTAGAACTGTTTTGCTTCAAAAATGCACTGTATACCTTGTATGTGCCTACTTGTTTATAAATTAATAAGAGAAACGTCAACCTCCTCGAGTAAGACAAAGAATGTCATGAATTTCAGTTTTATTGGAAGTATACATATAAATTTTATTTAATATATTTTAGACGAAATAGATTTTTATTGGTAATAAAATAAGTAAATAGTACAGAAAATTATGAATATTATTTTTTAAGTTATTAATAATTTTTGGGTTATGTACACCGCTAATTCTTTCTTAAGAAAATAGCCCAGGAACGTTTAGGACTGATGCCATGGTAGATACTCTTACCCAGCTATTACTAAACTTTTCACACATGCATCGTTCTACCAAAAATATCTGGATACGTAGTCAGAGAAAGGGAAAGCTATCACTGCCCTAATGCAGTATAACATCCTTCTTGACTTGAATAGCTGATTTTTTATTTATTTTTTGCCTGCATCGTTTAAACCAGAGTTTAAACGGTATTATGGTACAATTTATCACTGTTTCAAATTCTCGATTATAAGGCTGTGATTTTAACTCTCCTTTGTGGTATCAAAGTCTATATATTAACCTACATATTATCACTAAATATACAGTGCAAATACTGTATTTAATGTTGTTACTTAAAACAAGGTAAGACCACACAAGTTTTATGAGGGGGGTGAATGTTATTGCACTGCTACAACACGTTGGTCTTCTGATCAAAAAACTCAACCGTAACTTTTGAAACTTGTTCGTGGGTATTCGAACTAGTACAAACACATTTTCCAAACTTCATTGAAACTCCATCACAACCACTTACAATTTGGCACAGCACAGTTATGATTGCATTATTCACTCCATTCGTCCAATCCTTCAAAATTGGACGGAATATTCCCTAAAGCTGTCTAGAGTTCAGTGCTGATGGGATATTTTCCAAATGAAATTATATTGATCATTTTTGGGAAAAATGTACAGTTTGTGTGTCCATTATCATATGTATACCTACATTCATTGAGGTCGTTATATATGGACTTGGTAATTGTTTTCAAGTTACGTTGGATACAGTAAAGTCACTGAAGTGAATTTGTTACAAAGATGGTTTGGATAATTCTTTTCCTCTTAACAGTTTACGTTTCGGTAGCACTTTTGATTCAATTAAGGTGTTACTATGTCATGCACTGGTGATCACGTGTTACCAAACAATGCTTCTGTTTGTCAGTTTGATTTATCACATTTTTAGCTGAAAGATATTTCCATTGTCATTGTCATGTAATAACCGATGTTTCGGAATGCTACACATTATTCCCATCGACTACTCAACCTATCTTATTTCTCATTCTTTATATTCATTGAGTTTCTTTGACTAGGCCGTGCTCATCGTATGCTCTGAAATATCAATTGTCAAAATAACGTATAATTACATCTGTTTAGCATCTAAAACTGATCCAAATACGGTCATCGTAGTTGCATTTATAATTGTTATCACACTCTTCTTCTGACACGGTCGCCTTAGTAGCGACCGTGTTTAGAATTTACGTAATAATCATTTTCACAGTATGTTCAGACTGCTATCACGTATTGTTAATTTGGACATCATCAGTAAATACACAGTAACTGTCCATAATTGCAAAATACATTTATTTACTCAGTGCCATCGAAATGGTTTTGTGTGGAGTAAGTTATTTGGATCATTAACATTCATTCGTATATTTCAGTTATCATATTCCAGTGGTCTTGAGATATCCAAACTGATCAGAATGGACAGACACTGGACAAAAATTATAGCTAACTTTACATCGTGACGTGTTCTGAGTTCATGATCGATTAGTTACAAATTATAGAACGGAAGAGGATACTGCAGCATGTTATGTATCAAAACATTCATTTGCATTGTGTTTTAAATGTTGACCATTACGAGCTTATCCAATCCATCAACCTTCACCATTTGTTCATGCTACAAATGTTTCAGGTTTCAACCTTCAACAGTGTGATTATACCAAAGATCTGGTAAAATAGCTGCTCTTTATCATTTATCATCATCTGCAGGACCTTGTACCATTCCTCTTCATTACATTGAAGTTCTTGTATGTGCTTTGAATCGATGGGAAATTCTAATGTGATGACATATCCGTCGAAGTAATACGTGGAGTCGAGAATATATTGATGTATTTTTGCCTCTAAGTCATGTTTATGATAGACCGAAATGATGTTGAATACTTTTTCTTGTTTCATAGCTTAACGTATATACAAATTCTGAATATAGATAGATTTTATATAAACTCTTATGTATCTTGTTTTTGCATGTGTGAGTGCCTACAGGAATTATTTCACTACACATCTTATAGTGCAAAACTTGTTGAAAGATATGATAGATTGATAAATAAAACTGAATTTTCAATTTATTCAGTGCACATTAAACATCTCATGTAACTAGTTTACCGGGTTTAAACAAATAAAGGTCTTTTGCGTTCCTCGACTGCGTCACACTTGAAGAAAGTGGTGGTGGGGCAGCCGTGACGTATCAGAGAAGCGAAATGAAAACTGACAGTGATGTCAGTACTCTTACACTACATACGGACATTTCTCTTTCTCTTTTGGAGAGCAGTAAAAATTCACTGTGGGTGAGTGGGAAGTTATAACTGCATTTTTTTATGCCTTTACGGTTGAAACACGAATGTTCCGTTTCATCCCTTCAACATTATACATATTTGTAAGCAGGAAAAACGTTCAATGACCTATGCATAAAATAAGGAATAAATAAGACTTATGATCTCTTTGGCTTATGTCGGATTATTTAAAGACACTAAAAGGAAGGAGGGAACGAGCAAAATTCATTACAAAATGTATTGTGTGTGTGTATACACTGTGTAATATTTTTTAAATTGGACTTGTTTAGAGTGTTTCAAGGTTCTGCATCGTGTGGGTGGCTAGAAAACAAAAACTTTTCACGAGTTATTTGAATGTGTAGTTATCGTGTTACCATACTTATGACAATCTTATTGCCAAATTTTCATTGCATATTGATTTTATAAGTGAGAATCTGTTTTGAGGACAAATAAATCCTACTTTTATTGGTGAACGTCTTCTAATATAAATCAACAGAGGCTTATATTTTCCTTTTATTTAAAGGCTAAACTTTTATGCCTTCTCGTAAATGTTGTGTGAGGATTGGTGTATTTCGAGTTATATAAGACGTTGAACATTTATTGAGTTACGTTACATTTTTGTAAAGGTTAATCTTTTCTCAAGCGACAAACCGTTTTAGATGCATCCTACGTCACTCCCACGCGCACTGCATGCTTTTATCTGTAGCAGAAGCAACTGATGCAGTAAAACGTATTCATCTGGGTCAGAAGTAGGCGTGTATATTCTAGTATATAGTCAGTTGATCAAGGAGCCTAGGCGACTCTGTGATGAGCTGTTGTTGCGTGGTTGAATAACCGGCTTTAAAACGAACACAATATGCATCATTAGAATTACACGCGGCAAATTCTTCTGTGGACACTCATTATTTTTATAATTGCACACGAATCTGTACTTGTATCAATTTCAATATATACTTACGGCAGGACTTATTTTTCTAGTTTCACCTTTAAAATTCTGTCTTGTGTTCAGAGTACGGTGTTTGTACGAGACTTGATTTTGTACATAATTTCTACTGTACTTTAGCGATTTATCGAAACCCTTAATCAGTATGTCTGACTTGAATACGTTTAGGTTACATTACCAATACGTTAATACTTATCTTGTAAAGTACAATAAATAATGACGTCTTTGGAAAGTAATTGTGGTTATGCAAATTAAGATGATTAGAAATGTCTACCTTAGTTAAATAGTATCGATGTTTATCGTATAAAATGGCACTAAC
This sequence comes from Carcinoscorpius rotundicauda, assembly GCA_011833715.1. NCBI lineage: Eukaryota > Metazoa > Arthropoda > Merostomata > Xiphosura > Limulidae > Carcinoscorpius > Carcinoscorpius rotundicauda. The sequence goes on along the minus strand of CM022394.1, from coordinate 48,329,102 downwards.
TTTCATCTCGGAAATGAAAGTAATTGATAATTAGTCTTTAAAAATACTTTTTCTTCATATTAACTATTAAACCTCTGATCTGTTTCTTAGCTCTGAAATTTTGACAGTATTATTCTCCATACTCAAGTACCTTAAACAGCAACAAAAATAGCTTCTAGTGAAGTTTGGAATTTTTTATTTTTCTATTTCATATTTTGCTCATAAGCTTCAATTATAATGTTTTGAAACTGGTTTGTCACATCTATTCAGATAACCCTATGGTTTCTATCTCATTACATACTTCGATTACTGATACCTACTTTCTTAAGTAGGCCCGGCATGGCCAGGTGGTCAAGGCACTCGACTTGTAATCCGATCGTCGCGGTCTCGAATTTCCATTACACCAAACATGCTGGCCCTTTTGGCCGTTTGAGCGTTATAGTGTAATGGTCAATCCCACTATTCGTTGATAAAAAGAGTAAGCAGCCCAAGAGTTGGCGGTGGGTGGTGATGACTAGCTGTCTTCCCTCTAGTTTTGCACTGCTAAATTAGGGACGGCTAGCCCAGATAGCCCTCGAGTAGCTTTGCGCGAAATTCAAAACAACCCAAACTTTCACAAGTCATACAACCAATAGAAGTAGTAGTGTTTTGTTTTTCTTCATGGAGAAAAACAGTATAAGAAGAAAAATAGAAAAGTACAAAAAAAACTTGTATGAAAATACAAAAAAAATATATAAAGAAAAAAATTACAAGAAAAATAGTTAAAATAGGGAAAAAAAAATCTTGTGCGTCTATACATGGACTGTGCCTTGAAATGGGCCTGAGTACAATGTTATACCTTTGCTCAGGTCCTAAGCTTAAAAAAAATAATAAAAAAATAAATCATCCCTAAAGACAGACGCTATAAACGTTCGGGAGGGAGGAAGAGGTCTAATGTACCTGACCCTCCTAGTTATTTAATATCCATACCCAAATACCCACACAGAGAAACTCTAACTCATACAACCAAATCCTGATTGCATCAACATTTCTAATTCGTAATTGTGGTAGGTAGATGGTATTAGAAATAGCATTACTGAATAAGATGGTTGATAAGGAACTTGTTAGATTTCTTGGTAAAATGCTACATTTATGTAACTGAAGTTATTGATGCTAATAAAAAAAATAAACAAATGTCCTGCTTTTTTTATTGCCACTTTTGGGGCAGTCTCGCACGGTATTGTTTATTGTTTTCATTGTCTATTAGTTCTGAGGAAGCTGGAGTGCCAAAATGTTGAACAAAAAGATATCGGCACAGGTGTAATACCTTTTATGTTTTATACTAAAACTGTTTGTTAAAGAAATAGATATGTCTCTTCCCCCCACGTACTAATTTTTGTTTGTCCCTTCAGCCCAAGTTTAGAAATCAGACACCAGCTGTGTACCCGTATATTACTGTTTACCATTGCAGGTGCCACCTGCCACGTGATTTTCAACCAGCACATGCTGTAGACTTTGAAATCTCAATACCACTTGCATATTCTTTTCATTTATTTTGAATCCGTGTTTTTTCTTTTAATTTGGCGTTAAAGATTCTCTCCAATGTTTAAAAATTTAAGGAACAATGAAATTAATTCGCTCCATCATTATTTTCCTGGCTTAATTAAAGTGGTGCAGTTTTCTTAACGAACTTTAAGGGTGTAGTGACTGTGCAACAACAATATTTAGCACAAGGTTAAGGAGAGTTGCGTGAAAGAAAATTGAGTAAAGGTAAGTAGGGCTATTAGAAGAATCCTAAGGTTTAAAAGAGTACTAAAAATAAACATGAATGAGGTTAAAGAGTTATAGGAACAAGTAGGAGACTCATATGAGGTTGAGAAGATATATATGCAAAAACGGCTTATTTGGGACGATGACCGAAGAAGGTCGAAACGTTGTTCCCTCTTCTACGTAAAATATTTTTTCAACCCAAACGAGCCGTTTTTGCATATATATTTCTCTACAAGTGGGTTTTCTCGACATCTCTGAAGGTTGAGAAGAGATGAGGTATTGGAAAGAACGGGGACAAGAATATGAAATTTAGGATTGTTACAAGAACAGCTGCAAGTTAAATTTAGAAGAATCGAAAGGAACGGATTGAAATGAAGTTAATGTTTTGAAAAAGAAAGTTTGAGCTACAAACAATTTACTAAAAGTGAACGACAAAATAAGTTTAGGATAATGTAAAAAAAATGTATCGAACAAATTTCAGGAGGATTCTGAGAAAAAAGACTCGAATCTATATTTTCTATGGAGTTTATTGATAATATACTTTAAGTTTAACACATTAAAAGTAAAGTAATATTGTTTGTAAGAATTGGGCATGTTAAATATGTAAAAAAAATTAAATATTAACCTTATTATAATGTGATTCTTGAAACTGACTGAACTGTCCGACAAACAGGCAAGCGACTTTCGCCTGAAGATACAGTTTAGTGGGAGTTTCTCTTTTAAAATATTAAAAACTCTAAAAATGGAAAATAACATTTAATACGGCATACGATAGAGGGTTCAGTTTTGTCAATTTGATTTGTGATATCTTTAAATGAATATTTTATACTGGAACGTGTTCCTCCGCATTCATCGTCCAAACAAGTGTGTAATTTACAGTTTAGTTTTCATAAATATTAAAAGGGGTGTGTAATGCGTTAATACTTAAATTGCATAATTTAATTACTGTGTATAAAAAGGATGGTAGTGTTTAAGTATCTAAAAAAAAATAACCTTTTACAGTGGAACACATTTTTCCTGTAAAAGATTTTCTGGTATACATTTAGTTTAATACTTAAATTTGTTTTTATGCGTGTGACTTGTATTGCGTAAGTTCCGCCTGTTCTCTAAAGCTGTAGATTCCCTAGAGCAAGAGTAAACAATGGGGTTTACAAAAAATTCTGGCATGTTTTGGAACATTTTTGATCGTTCGAGAATCTCACATATTCATATAAAAGCTGCTAGCCGAGAGACCGAAGATTATTGGTCAGCTACAGTCAGAAAACTATAAGCTTTGGAAACTAATTGCGACTGTGGTTTTCCGATTAATAAGCAATATAGTTTGACGAGAAATGTTTATAAATTTTGAACATTACGAACCGTTCAACTTCAGAGTTAACTTCTGACGTTACTATCTCGACGAGGACATTAGATATCTTTCTCGGTAAAACGTGAGCTCGTAAACAACGTTAGGCCAAATAAGAAAGAATAAGTTACAAGGCCGGATTAAGCTAGTGCGGATCCTGTGGTATATGTTACTTAATTTAGGGTCCCTTTATAAACACACACACACACACACACACACACACTAAAACACAAATTTTTAACTTGCATAGTAAAATGATCGTTTTTCGTTGTTATTATACAGCCAGTTAATACGACAGATATGTCTGACATTTCAGTAATAGTATTACTTGTATGTGGGTAGCAGCTTCAAACGTCAAAAGTAACAAAACTACAATTAAAAGTTACATTTTCTAGAATTACTATGAGAAAATTTGTTGATGGTACTGGAGATGTCTTTGTACATGCCTTACCAGTCTTCACGTGTTGCCAGCAAATTTGGCTGTAAATTCTCTTTGGCTAACATAACTATTTTTAGCCGTGAATCGCCAAGAATACAAATACAAAAATACTGCACTTTTCGGCAGGTAACTTCACGTAAATTGTAAAGCCTTTAAAATCCACTTATGGAGCATTATTTATATTGTGTTTAATCAGAAGCGATCTATAGACTTTTGTCTTTTGCTTAAAATGAAAACGAAATAAACAATCCATTTGTATCAACATAGAATATAGGATTGGTCAACCCATGTTGATAGCTTAAGCAGGCCTGGCATGGCCTAGCGCGTTAAGGAGTGCGCTTCGTAATCTGAGGGTCGCGGGTTCGTCCCCGAGTCGCGCCAAACATGATCGCCCTCTCAGCTGTTGGGGTGTATAATGTGACGGTCAATCCCACTATTCGTTGGTAAAAGAGTAACCCAAGAGTCAACGGTGGGTGGTGATGACTAGCTAGCTGCCTTCCTTCTGGTCTTACACTGCTAAATTAGGGACGGCTAGCACAGATAGCCCTCGAGTAGCTTTGTGCGAAATTCCAAAAAACAAACAAACAATAGCTTAAGCATTTAGCGCAGACCCTTGGAAGTGCGGGGCACGTAGCATATTCTACTTTTGCTACTAGGATAATCCGGCACTAACTAGCTATCATTCCTGTCAAATGAAGATCACCCGTGTTTCAACATAAAAAATTTGCATCATGTAGACTTGGATTATTGTAAAATATTTAGTTCCAGACCAGATTATGGACTGAATATTGTTTGAGTGTAAACTTTTTGTATATAAATAATTTGTATTAAGTATTTTTGACTGTTGTTATAAGTTGTATTGTTTACATATTAAAATGTGTTTAAAAATTGTATGTATGTGTCTTTGGCAAATATAAATTAAATACTCATGAAACTTAACTTCTAAATTAAAATTTTGGCTCTTTGAAATCGTAACACGTAACGCACGTAACAAGATTAATTGGAGGCTCGTCCAAGATAAATCATAATACGAAATATTTCGCATTCATCACTTAAACAAGTACGCAATTTGTGGTTTAATTCTCATAAATATGAAAAGTTATTAATGCATTAATGCTTAAATCGTATAATTAATGAGTAGTATAAAAATGTTACTTTTTAAATTAAAAAAACGTTCCGAATCGATCGAAAATGCAAGCATTTAGGTAATCTTCAGTATAGTTTTTACACTTAGGTACCTATCTGTCTTTTAATAAAGGTTTGTTACTGTTTTACATGATGGGACGAAACGAACTCCCACACTCAGGGCACTAATATAACATACGACTTTTATAAGAACTTTTGTGTTGCACATGTATTTAATGGTACTTAACCCTTGAACCACGTGTAATGTTAGACTGGGTCAGTAATTGTTTTAGTTTCGTTTTACGTTTAGGGATTTACTGTTTTACTGTGAACTACTCGTTGCAGTTGTATCCTAACTAATTTGTGTTCATCGTAACATCTGACGGAATATTTTCTTGCTTGAGCAAATTCAGATTTTTCAATCATAGCGATTACAAACTTGTAAATTTCGTTCTTTTTCCAGAAAATGCACATTATTAAATAAAGAATTTCAGTGTTTGATTTTCCTGGAGAAATGTCTTAACTAATAGGTTTTAAATACATATCTGTAATAATACCAAGAGAAAATAAGATTTCTACGTTGTCTTTTTACATGTTTTCGGGAAGTAGACACTAATTTGGCCCTGTTGTTACCATTCCAGATACCAGTTGCGTATTTAGTCTTGTTGAAAAAGTTTTTCACATGGGGGTGTGAGTGCAAACGTTCAGGTTCCATTGTGTAGTTAGATAAGTAGATTAAGAATTAAGAGGGTGCGGTTGACTAGCTGTTTTCGCACTAGTCTGTCAGTTCAGCATTACGAACAGCTAGTGTAGATAGCCTTTGAGTAGTTATTTTTACGTAATATCGAGGGGTGGTAAAATAGAAAAAGAAAAGGTCACGCGATTAATCAAAGTTTCACTTATCTTTTTGATGAAAAGATTTTCCGACATAGCATGAAATAAGGATATTTTTTTTTATGGAAGTTTCTTAAATTTATATTACTAACCCTTTTATATTAACCGGTGTATAGGTCTTACGAAGACGGCGAAGGTACGTAAAAGTAATCTAAAGTGTTACACATTTATTCACATTAGTTTTATGTATCTGTTTTATACGTAACACTTGTGTATGACGTGTGTATAATAATACATGTGGCATTTGTTGAAAATCATGTAACGAAGACCTTTAAGTTACGTTTTTACGAGTACGACGTTTAGCGTTAAGTGTTAGATTACAAAACCAGACATATTGTGTATAAAACATTAACTCTAAAGACAAATATTTTGGGCAAACAATTATAAAAGAACCCACTTTCCGTAGTTTTTTTTTCCTGTGGCTTATAAAGAAATAATTCCATGTTTCAAGATGGTACATATACTATTTATAATAAAGTTAGAAAACGAACATGACCTTTGAGCAGTTATACATTTTAAAACTATAACACGAAGAAAATACTTACACAATTGTATTATTGTAGGCCTTACACTATTAGAAAATTTACTTATTTTCGCTATCTCAAATTGAATTCCGTCAGGCGGCTACAAGTTCGACGATTATAGCTGAACTTTCCATTTATTTTTAATTGCTTTTTCTAAAACGTATGTTCAAGTTAAAAGAAAATTTCAGATCTTTCTTACCGCACGTTTTCGAGAAAAGTTGTGGGAAATTTTGAAATTTTCCAAATTTGATGTCGCACTTCATTGAGGGGTAGTGTGGGCGCTCTGGTCTCTAAAGGGTTAAACTATACAAACATCGACTCACCTGATCTATATGTCGATTCCTAGGTTTATGGATGTGTTCCTGAAAGATGGCGAATACCTTGAAATAGAGGTTGTTTATACACAGAATATTCTGTGATATATTTTTGTAGCGCGTACATATTTCAAACGTATTTCTCCATTTAATGACTTCTATACACCCAACTGCATTTTCCATTTCATAAAGTAGAATTTTTCGTGCATTCTGTTCGAATGGTATATTCAAGTAAAAATATAAATGCGCTTCATACGTGAAGCACACGAGTTTGCTTCCTAGTAGCGTAATTGAATACGTGTATTGGCTTAGCTGTAAACATCTCTGCTTCAAGAATAAATGAATCTTTCAGGAACTTTAATTTTGAAAACTTGTGGTGTTTATTACACACATGAAAGATAAAACCAGAGTATTTAATGTCCATCTTTCGACTGTCAAATACATTAATGTATATTTACATTTGGAAAGGGGAAAAAAAATACAGAATATTACAATATTTCTCTTGTCTGTATACAAACGTGCACAATGTGTCTGCATATTGTTTAATTTGTATTTAAGAATGAATTATGTTCACAGAAATAACCATTTTGCTAATTTACATTTATTTCACCTACTAAAACGTATTTTTCTGAGTGTCTCGCTAATGTAATACTTCAACTAATTTTCCATTTTCCAAATGATTCACAAAACTTTGACAATATTCATACCAAATTGTCTTATCTGGATTTGTTTTTTTCGCTATTGTTTTAGGATCTACTTATCCCCCTTTCTTATTCTCTCATATTAAAAATTTCCAATGCGTGTAGAAAATGTATACATCATCACTTACTGACTGTCTCCGAGACAGGTGGGAAAAAGAAAGGTGAATGACCTTTCAGTGTAGTTTGGATCGGTTAACGAAACGTTTCTCGCATTTAGTTTTGCTAAGCGTGAATGGAGTATCGTTAAATGTGACGAGTGTAACGAATACGTTTTAAACCAATCGATGTGGTTCAAAAACTGTAGGCAGTATGCATCATCTTTCTAATCGAGCACGAGTTGATTGTTAATGAAATTGCATTCCTGTTGAAATGTTTTTGATCATCTGTACAGGATATTCATAAAGTGATCAAACCATAATTTTATAGCAATTTTCATTAAACCCAAGTTTAACTTTCGTTTAACAATTCCCCGAATTCTTTAACCTGCCAATGAAGAATCATATTTGTTTCCAGTATCTGGAAAAGCTCATTTGAATATAAGAAGGAAAGAGGAAGTGAATAGCGTTGGTTAGCGATTGAAATATTTAAGATAGCTAAAAAAGGCAGTTAAATGATGAGACCCATATGGTCTGAAGTGAAATAAGTAAATCGTAAGATTTAGATTGTTTGAAGTTTAAGCACAAAGCAATACCATCGGTTACCATATGCATCGAAACTCGGATTATAGCATTGTAAGTGCGCGGACATACTGCTGTGCCACTGAAGGGGGGCTTAAAATGTTTAGAAAATATAGAATAATTAATATATGAAAATAGCTTAATATTGCTTAAAATTATTGTAATAGCATACGCTTACATTTAATCATAAAACCAGACTAATATTTTAACCTTATTTTGTAGTATGAAATAAGTATTACATATTAGTTTCTGGCACGAACAAGAGTTAAAACTAGATAATGTTCCTCTAGTCTCTTTTGAGCGTTATGGGTACTTCTCCTTTCAGGAAGTTTCTGAACGTGCTTAAAATAAGCACTTGCTGCCGTGAAGAAACTCCTTATATTTCTCTATATGTTATCAAATTAGGGATTTGCTTCCTCAGCAGAACTTTCAAAATCAAAAGAAAGCTAAGTAGATCAGCTATTTTAACAGTTTAAAAAAAAAGAATACTCACAAGCCTTAGTTTCTATAAACTGTACAGAATACACTCTAAGACCTACCTGTAAGTTAGGTCTATACACTGGCATACATTTACGTATATAGTTTTTATGAATGCAACGTATTCTAAAGAATAGTTATGAACTAATTTAATTTTAAAGAAAGAGTATGAATTTGATTTGCAAGAAATATGAGCAATTTATTTCAGAGGCACTGAAAAATCAGACTGTTTGTGTGGACAGACTATAGGAAGCTTACACGTAATTGTACCGATACTTAAACGTCAAATGTTTACGTAAGACGATTTACAATTTTAGATGAATATTAAATTGTTCAATAATCAATGAGATCATCAGTTACATTATAATACATCTTCAGCTCGGCGATCGTTAAAGGAGTAAGTAAAATGTTAATTTTGAATTTTGCGGAAAGTTGCACGAGGGATATCTTGGTCTAGTTTAGCAGCGAAAGACTTCGGGGGACGCAGCTAGTCATCACCACCCATTGCTAACTGTTGGGCTACTCTTTAACCAACGAATAGTGACATTGATCGTACCATAATAACGCCCCCACGTCTGAAAGGGTGACCCTCAGATTGCTAGTTCAGCGTCCTAAGTATCTGGCCATTCCAGGCCATAATCACAATGTATATTGCTGTATGTGAAAAGTTTGTCAGCGGTGTTATGAAGTGCGATTGTATAACTTTTTTGGGGGGTTGAGAGTAGCTAGGTAGCCGTTTATATAGACTTCGGATATTACTGAATGTATGCTTTCACGCTAATTAGCTGCTGTAAGTTACGTATAACTGTACTTGACCAGTAGTTAGCATCTCCTTTGGTTGTTTGGCCCATTTATCACATAAGGTCACTGTTTGTAATTGATAGTCTGAAGAACAAACTGTACCTGTACATGTTTGTTACATAACGTATAAATATAAATATCTAACTATTGTTGAAATATTTTTTCCTCTAATCTGAGTTAAAGAGTGGAGTAAAATGTAGTTTCATTTTGATAACTGCTCAAAGTATTAAATAAGTAAATACAATAAAAATGTTAAATATTCTAATAACATTCAGCAATGTATGAAATTGTAACATTAAAATAATCAAACGAAACAGCCTTTTAATTAATGCTTTTAAAACACGTCACACTGAAGAAAAAATCAAAATATTCTGGGTTTTGTTGCTTTGTTTATAGCAAAAAGCTACTCGAAAGGCTATGTGCTCTCTGTTCATCACGGGAATTCGAACCTCGGACTTTAGCGGAGAACATCAGTTTTCTATAAAATGAGAAGTATTGATCCACGTAAACAGTGAGTTATAAAAAAGCTGTAACAAATAAAGTACATTAAAATGGTATCTAGATAAACTCGCATTTTTACTCGAATACTTTGAAAGTAAGGAAGTTCTCATTTCTGACGTCTGAAACAAGGAAAACTACTTTGCTCTCAGCAGATGTCGAATGTTGGGAAATTAAATTTTGGTTTAACCATTTATTATACATTTATTGACTTGGTAAATTAAGCTTACAGCAAAACAGTACATACACTAGGATACGTTTTTGCATAACCAGTTTGGAATTCTGGACATTTAAACGATACGTTACAGAATACATCTGTAAGGCTGTTGATGACGCACGTTATACAGTAATTTAAAATGTTCCATCAATTTTTGGAGGTCCAGCCGGATTATTGGAAAATAATTTGCAATTACTAACTGATCAGCGACAGAAAAGGCCAAAAAAGGAAAAACTTGCTGTTGGTATTTAAACAACTAAAACCATGTTGAAACAGTTGCAGTAAAATTATTAGTTAGTAATCTGACAAAAGTTAAATAGTAGCAAAGAAAGGCAAACTCAAACGATTGACGTTAGAACCTAATATGTTCTTAGTCTAATAGTATTAACATGAGTCGTGTTTGGATAAGTTTTGTTAAGTAATGAGAAGGAAACGACAGCACAAATATTCATTAAATCGGATGTAACAGTCAAACCATCAAGTTTTTCTTAGAAAACGTTCAGTATTCCACATTTTTATTAGTTTTGTTGTAGTCTTACGAAACTTGAACTATTAATATTTAGACTGGTCTCTACGCTTTTATTAATGTGCTTATTGTGTGAAGAGAACTTGGTCATTTCTGGAGTAATTTGTTTCAACTGGTAACTCAAGGTTATATGATTATCTATCAAAAGAAAATTAGAATTTTCATGGGAAAAATTTGTTACAGAAAATAAATTTTCGTAGAGCCATCTTTATATACAGACTCAAAACGTAGTAGTGAATCAAAATCATACCTCAATAACTTGGGCTCATAAACAACTAGAAGAACGAGGTAGTTGATGTATTGGGCTTGTATTCAATGAATCTTGTATCGTGTATCATTATTGTAGTCCCCCGCTAGTACAGCGGTATGTCTCCGGATTTACAACACTACAATCAGGGGTTCGATTCCCCTCGGTGGGCTCAGCAGACAGCCCAATGTGGCTTTGCTATAAGAAAATACACATACGTATCATTATTGTACATAGAATGCTTCATCGGCTTGGTATGTGGAATGAAGTGACCTACCGAACTTTCTGATCGTATACATGAAATGAGGCATTCTACCTGGAACAGAATATCTCTTGAAAATAGTTTCTGTATATACACAGCATATTTTAAGCCTTTCGAACAATATATTTTAATGAGTCTACGCATTGAACATTTCAAGAAGATGTCAAGTGACTAGATGACATTTGTAAACCCTCTGAAAAAGGAAGGTATCGTCACGATTATTACTCAAAAAGCCTTTGGAGTAGAGAATATCTTCTGGGTTTATCATTTGTAAAACTGTTTGGAGTAGAGAATATCTTCTGGGTTTATCATTTGTAAAACTGCGAAGAAGAAGAGTTAATGAGCTGAATAAAACTTTTGAAAAGACGCTACTGTTTCAGACTTCTTAGCAAATCAGGTAATAGACTTTGCTGTTTGAAATCAGTGTGGTGATGATGAATAACCAAACGATAATAAAACTTAATCGATTAAGTGTTAACTTTTGTAGCCATTGACTTTTACTATTACGAAAATACACGCAGAAACTAATACATTACTAAAGATAAAGTTGCCAAAGTCAAACTTCTACTTTTTATGGATAAACTACGGTTTGAAATTGTAAGTTTTTATATGTGTATTTAAATTTAATAAGATATCCCATACAACTTGCAAGTAATTTTATTTCGTGAAGATATTTATTCTCTTCGTGTGTAAAACTTTTTCATTTTCGTTTGGAAAAATCGACTAAAAACCAACTGGAATAACGCTAATTCCATGTTAAACCATTATAAATAGCTTCTGGCGCATAACGTGGCATTTACTTATTTCCGAACACTGTTTGTTATAGCTTTGTCATTAAATCCTTCTCCTAACACTCATAGAGATAAATAGAGAAGGCGTCTAGTTTTAATGGAAATTGTGATGGAAAATTTTCATGCTTTTATACGTACGTAATCACTAAACACCTCCATTGGATAAACCGCCAGTAATTAACCCAGCGAAGGCACAAAGCATTAAGAACAATGGTTTAGACGGTTGAAATTAAGATATGGTACGAACTACTCATCAATCTGTAGTGTTTCTACATACATCCTTGTGTGTACATCTATCTGTACACACGCGTGTCTGCACACGTACACGTTTTACATTATCAATCCACGTTGTTTCTCATCGACTCGAAGGTTAGATGCTAATAACCACCAAATTCTGTCCAGACCATTATTTTTAATGAAAGTATACACATTAAGGATAATACTTGTAGTAAGTTATCGAACTTGTTGTCTGCAAAAGTGCATCGGTTTTAATATTAAAGCTATCTTGCTTAACGTTTGGACGTGAATATAGCAAACTGTCATGAACAGCTGTTAAGGTTAATTTCAAGAAATACTTGGTAAATGAACCTCGTTACGAACATTGTTCAACTCTATTTTGGTATAAATGAATTGGAACTGGTTTTCCTGTTTTCACAGTGACTTTATGTTCCATTAATATTTATGTAGTTCATTTGGTGTTTCAGCTTGAGCCAAGACTATGTTTAGTTTTGTCAGCATATGTGTAAATGTATTTACATGATATCGTGGTATTTAATTAGTTTTGTGCAACTTTGGGTAAACACCAGAAGAAGAGTTCTTATCAAAACGCGAATTTTAATTGCGTTGATTATGCATTAACATCGTTGAGGGATGCCTGTTTGTTGTGTTACACGTTTTTATTTGCAGAACACACGTACTGTAGTTTAACAAATGAAGGGTGGTGTAATGTAAATTTCAGGTTATGGAATGATATAGCACATTAATAAGGAATGTTGTTGGTAGAATTTAAATGTAAATTAATATTGGTATTCAGTTTCGTATTGATACGTTTTGGGGTTTCTCAACAGTGTTTGGTCGATATAAGGCAACATTCACAAAACATTTCGTTTTTTACATGTTACTGAGCAATGATTGATTTTTTTTTCATTGTGTAAAATTTTTATTAGGAGATTTGTTAATTTGGGCGAAAAGTTAGTTTCTGTTTGCTGTAAATGACGAAACCAGGCGAGTTTTTTTTTATTCTGTCTGTTTTATCAACTGTAGTGAAACGACTATTTTAGTGATTGTCTCTTACGATACAAAATTTAACGAAACGTTTTCTATTTGTTCTACCCTTTGGTAGCAAAAAAAATACTAGACGCGAAATGTTATATTATAGTACAAATACTGTGGAAATGATTTCTTAATAAAATGTTTTATTTGAATTAATCCACCTCAGAACTTACAATTAACATTTTAAGAGAAATTAACAGATGTATTGTGTGATTTTTCAGTATGTATGTGGATTAGTTTTTGTTAAACTAATTGCTGAATAGTTATGTTTAATGCACTTGCTAAGCGGATAAACAGTACTTAAGCATGTGAATCACACCGTTCAACTGTTCCATGTGGTGCACACTTGAAATTACTGAGTCAAACTTCAACCTTTTTCTTTGAAGAAAACTATGGTTCCCAGTGTTGAGTTTAGAACGTTGAGTGATTTTTTTAAAATGCGTTTTCGAGTATCGAAGGAATCTTACATTAAGTTGATGACTGCAGTTTCAGTGTGTAACAAAATCTGAGTGAAACAGTATCTCAAATTGGTCAAATGTGATGTTTGAAACGTAGGTTTACGTGTAAGCTGGAATAGTAGTAATATATTTGAAGATTCGTTATTGAATTCAACTCTAAAAATTTCAAAGTACATCGCGCTCAAACTAGGTAACACTGTTTGCTTGTTTTTAATGCTGATGTATATGTTGTATATAAATCGGAGAGAAGAATCAAAGTAGGTTTAATGTAAAAAGCATTTAGTGGGTCACAGCTTCTTTTGTGCTATTGGACTTATTCCAAAAAGATCATCAGTACGTTTACGTTCCACTTAAATTCAGGCAGTTATTTTAAAAGGACAATGTTAAACTACAAATCGATGTTTTTGCAGACTGTGGGTACAAATGGAGTGGTTCATTTTGCCGTGCTGATTTCAAGGAGAGGAAGTTTGTTTTGGAATTTAATATTATAATTATAAGTATTAGAATACAAAAGAACAAGCTGTCATAAAACACAATTCGTGATGTGAAGAAACTTGAAATATCAATCGGTCATGTCGAGTGAAAAAAAACTTTGATCGTTTAATTTATTTTACTTTATTATTTTCGTAGATTTCTTATCTATTCGGTGATTATTGCAGTTTTTGTACACTTTCCTTTATTCGGTCTATTTTAGATATGTTGTCAATCTCGGTTTTTATGGAGCCGTTACAGGAGGAGTCATTAAGATACGATTTAGTTCCGATGAAGCACTTTTTCAAAAGAATAATAGTCACATATTATGTCGCCACGAATCAATAAAACTCGCAGCGTATTTGTGCTCAGATTACTTGGCGTTATTGTAAAGACGTGTGCGGGTACTAATTGACATTTGGAAATGAAGATTCATTCTTGAAGCACGAGTTTTTTTATTATAAGCACTTACGCTCATACATCTAGCCTAAACAAACCAAAGATTTGAAAACGTTTTAATGTATTACTTTTTGCATTACGGAAGATTTTGGCTCAAACTGTTATTTAATTAAAACGCCGTAAAAATTAGGAACTTTTACATACAGAATACATTGCTTGATATTCGTTTGACAAATGCTGTATGTTATTTTACGTTTAAGCTATTATTACTTAAATATTTGAAACGGAAGTAAAATATAAAATAATAATTTTTTTTTATTTAGTCAACGTTAGAAGTTATGTTGCTTAAAGCAACACTAAGAGAATCGTTTTTGTTTTTAAATAATAAGAATCCTCAAAATATGCTGCTTGTATAATATTAGTGGTTTCCCAAAGTGTATATCCAACGCTGATACAATTTGACATTCTATTTCTTGAAATTGTGCGAAACCTAAATTCAGCTTGATCCAGCAGCCTTTCAAAGATAACTGTTCCAGTTAAATTCAAAATACTCGAACTATTATTTTAAAGCACAAAATTAGATTTATTTTTTGTCAAAAGAAATTAATACATTTGGAGCAACAAAGCAGAATATAAAATTTTCTAATATTTTTTCGACAACGCCCCTGTGCGGTTAAAATATATCGTGCTTCTTAAAGTGTTACATAAAAGCTTGTTAATAAATGACGCATGTTTTTTTCAATTAATTAACTTATGAAACTTGATCAGTTTTCGATGGTAAAATAACACTACTGGTTACCACACGTTTACATCGAGTAATGTTATCTTTATTGGTCTGTTGAAATGAAACATTACCTCGAATAACAAAGTTAGTGAGGATTATTTTCCTGTTTATTAAACTTATAACGTTTTTAAAATGTGGACCAGAAAACATCGTAAAGAAGCAAAAACATTATTAGTAACACTAAAAATTGCCACTGTTTCAATCGTGTGTGCTATACATTGGGTTATCTGCTGAGTCAACTGAGGGGAATCAAATCCCTGATTTTACAAAACTACGCGGTATTCTTTCAAATTAATTCAAACTCAGAGATGAGTAATTTTATTGCTTATGAATATCAATTCCAGGATTGTGCCTCAAGCTACATACGTGAAACGTGGAGAAAACTCGATACCCGCATAAACAAGTATAGTCATGTAACTTGTTACATCTTTCGACAGAAAGATTACTCATTACATTTCCTCTTATTATTTGCAACTACAGTATGTATGTATAATATTCGAAACCGTATTAATAAGAAAACCTATAAATAAATATCCTGATTTCCTGCTATAGTTATTCAACAATTTCTACTGCCTTGACTGGTACACTTACTAACATATACCTAATATGATTACATTTTACTCGCTTGTACCTCCTTGTACATGAAGATGACAGCAAACTTGTCGAAACGTTGTAATTTTATTTACCTTCTCTTTAATATTATTGTATTTTATAACTTTATTACTAAAAAAAATATTTTGCACCCACATGAATTTATACATACATACATAGTGTGTGTTTGTGTAATTATTACAAACTTTCAGCTACGAAATGTCCGAAGTATTACATAGATTTTAAAGGTAGATATGAAATATTTTAACCGTGTAATTTATCCTACGAAAAACATTTTTACCCTGCTGATGAATCATCCGACGATTTAATAAAACAATTTGGCATCTGCTCATTTCAGTTAAGACAGTTTTCGCAGAAGATATAAGAGAAATGGGTAGCCTGAATTTGACGTCACATCTGCATGGCGTCCTAATACTTAATTGTTCGTTAATTGGTTTCCCGTTAATGAAATGACAAACACAGGCTTATGATAGAGAGCCAGCTGGTGGTGATAGCTTATATTCGGGCCTTGATGGTGCAGTGCACGAGGAACCTTTTTATTGATATAGTATTAGTTATTACATACGAAGATCGAAAAATGAAGGAATGTGGTGCTTATTTTAGGTTTGCCTGTCATGTTGTGTGCGTGTTCTGAGATTTGTGTATATCAAGTCTTGCATTTTCCCTGTTTTCCATAGTGCGTGTCCTGAGATTTCTGTACATCAAGTCTTGCATTCTCCCTGTTTTCCATATGTTGCTTATTTTTGCTCTAAAACCTCCTGTAATATCCGATACTTCTATTTCTTCTATCTTATCACAAGGCTATTTGGAGTGATGAGTTCTTTCTAGATAGATCAAAAATAATTCTGAAGGCTTAAAACGTTAAACTCGGGTTTTTTACTCCATTGTAGTAACGGCACTGGTAGTTCATTGTGTATTTTTGTGCTTAACTACAATCTAACAATCATGATGCTCCCTTTGTATATAACTAATAACGAATGTTTGACCAAAGTAGCTTTTTTCTGTGTTTTTGGTATTTAATTGTGTATCAAACAAGAGTTACAAGGACTGGAGAACCAGGTTTAGGAAACCATTATATGAGAAAATGTGTTTGGGTGTAATTGAACAAAACAGTTATGTAGATTTAAAAAAATTGTAAAACACCACCACCAACAACAAAAACAACTTTTATTGATAAACTGCAAGTATTTTCCCCCTTGATGGGTATTAAAGCTTCTTACTGTATCTGTTTGTCTATCTATAAATCTTTAGTATTTATTCAAGATGCCTATGAACTATACAGTACAGTTAAATGTTGCTTCAACCATCTATTTCACTTCGT